>JAHTLZ010000204.1:40176531-40207043 GCA_023846285.1 Phrynocephalus versicolor
ATAAATAAATAAATAAATAAATAAATAAATAAATAAATAAATAAATATTGTTGCAAACAGTATTAATGCTGAACCCATCCCTGAAAAACTGAAAAATTGTCCCTACACCTAGGGAAAATTGATGAAACCCATTCTGCCATTTTCCTGTTCAAAACGGCAAGGAGACTAATTACACACAACTTGACTAACAGTCTGCTACCTTCTGCTGCCTGATCCTACTAAGAGTAGGGCAACCACAGTTTCAGGTATCTAAATTCAATCTCTCTCCTTTGCATTCTGCTAATCTTTAGCTGCCTTTTGGCCTTCATTCCTTGTTTGAACACCAGATATTATTTTTGTTGTCCACTACATCATGCTGGCTGTCCTTTTTCTCCTCTCCAGGATGAGAAACGTTGTGTTACACTCTTTGTTCTAGTTGCCCTTAGAAATACCAGTATACATTTTAGTTACAAGTGTCTTCACATGAAGCAGACATAAAGTAAGAAAGGACCATCAAGCACATCTGGGGCACTTTCTAATCAGAAGAGGTCCTGATGTTGTTACAGTTTCTCCTTAGTTTGCTATTTCTATTTTTCCTTTTCTTAGTACAGAAAATTTTCTAAAGTGTGGAAGATTGAACAGATGCACAAAATATTTTAAAAGGCAGTAGGAAGAGCCATCTATTTCAAAGCATCCATTATCTGCATCTGCTTGGAAACCAGAATTGTGGCCTTCTAATTAGATACACTCCTCTAAGGCACCGGAATTGGGCGGCAGCCACAACCCAGCATCGTGGCTGCCGCCTCCAAACTGCTCCTGCCTTCTTCCCCCCCCTCCGGCAGCGGCGGCTTCGGCGAGGCCAGCTCAGAGCACCTGGAGCTGGTCCTTGGCCTCACTGAAGCCGCCATTGCCACTAGAGGAGAAGAAGGGCCAGGAGCTCGGGGCTGGCCTCACTGGTTAGACAGTCGGCTCAGTCTTGTAAAAAATCTGGCTGCAGAAGTCTGGTCCACAATGGAAGCATTTTAGTTGGGGAGCTGTAACGTTGTGGGACTCTAATGGTAAGCATAGAGTTGTTCAGAACTTGGAACGTCAGGTTAAAAATCAGTAAAACTTAAATGTTAGACATTGTTGCTATGAACATTAAAAAGTGGAGGCATATAACTTGTGGACTATAATTCCACTGCCTCCCCCTCTCTTTGAAGAGACATTTCATTTACATCAGCAGAAGGAATCTCCTATCCCAGTCAAATTTGTGTTAAATTGCTGTTTTCGGGGGTCTTTTTCATCATCTGGAACGGATTAATCCGCTTTCCCATTACTTTCTATGGGAAAGGTTCATTTGACTTAAGTCATGTTTGACTTAAGTCTAGACCACTGGAGCGGATTAATGACGTAAGTCAAGGTTCCACTGTATAGGTTAAAACATTTGGGTACACAGCTGTCTTTCTTGCTAGACCCACACCTACAGACACTTAAACCTAGCTCTCCTGGAAAGGCCTAGCTGAAAAGCATCATGGCCTGGCATCCCCCCCTTTTAAGCCCACTGTTTCCTGCCTTTATAAAGCTCCAGAAGTTGTGTGTGTGTTGTGTTGTGTTCTTACAGGCGTGACCGACTCTTTGTGATCCCATGTCCATGGAGTTTTCTTGGCAGGAATCCTGGAGTGGCTTGCCAGTTCCTACTCCAGGCGCCTACAGCACCTGGTATTCCCTGGTGGTCTCCCATCCAAGTTCTAACCAGGGCCGACTCTGCTTAGCTTCCAAAATCAGGCGAGATCGGATGTGATTAGGACATCTAGGAAGATAGATCCACATTTATCAGGGCTAACCCTAAGCAGTTTGGTGCATAAGGAGAAGCATCCTTTTCTTCAGCATCCAAAAACCAACTTGGCAGGTACTTGAATTGCACTTCAGCAGTGATGATGAGATAATACACTTCTCACCGCACTTGAATGAAGCATATATCATATTGATATAAGGCAGACCATAACACACAGAGATGGGTGATAACTCCATGAATAAGCATCTGGCTGTGGACAGAAAGGTTAGTAGTTGGACTACTTTGGGCACACTGCACAATCTCTCAACAGCCATTGTCCAAGACTCCTGCTTCCACTAATCTAATGATGGTGCTGTCCATGTTCTTTACAGTGTTATGAAAAGTCAGTTGTTATCCTCAACAGACTTTGGTTTTTTTTGAACAGAATAGTGATGAACACCCCTGCCCCAAATCCCTGTATCCCTGGAACTTGAGTATCATGGGAGTCTCCACAAGCTGATAACATGGCATAGCATTCAGCACTACATCCAATTTCAAACTAGTAATATTATGGTATGTACAGTAGGACCCCTTATTCGCTGATTCACTAACTGCGGATTCAGTTATCCATGGTTGGTGATCAGCAGGGACGGGGCAATAGCAAGGAGGGGGAAAAATAAAATTAAATTTACTGTCGCCTATGTCATTGACCCTCTTCCTCGTTGTCGAAGCCACAGGCCAGACAGGCACCCCCCCCCCGGTGGGGTGGAAGATGTGCCTGGCCAGCCAGCTTTTGAACTTCCTGCTGGGGCCCCGAGCGGCGGATTGAAAGTTTTGAACTTCCTGCTCACACTTTTGGTCAGCTGCCTGGGACCCAAGCAGGAAGTTCAAATGCTGGCTGGCTATGTGGGTCCTCTAAGTCAGTGGTTCTCAACCTGTGGGCCCCCAGATGTTCCTGGACTGCAACTCCCAGAAGGCTCCACCACTCACAGTGGTGGAAGGGATTTCTGGGAGTTGCAGTTCAGGAACATCTGGGGACCCACAGGTTGAGAACCATTGCTCTAAGTGATCACTCCACCCCTCAGGAGGGTGCCTGGCTGGCCCACAGCAGTGGCAGCAAGTAGGAAAAAATCTTACTGCCGCTGGCCAGGCAGGTGAAGAGGAGGGTAGATGGCGACAGTAAGGTTTTTTTTTTTTATTTCCCCCTCCTTGCCGCCACCTGCCAGGCACCCTCTGGAGGGGTGGAGGACCCACCACCCCTCTGGAAGGTGCCTGCCTGGCTGGTGGTGGCGAGGAGGCAACAAAGTCCCCCCCTTGCCGCTGTCGAGCCCAGGAGCGAGGAGAAAGAGGGGGAACCTTTCTTTCCTCCTTGCCATTTGGAGGGTGTCGGGGGCAAAAGCTTTCACCCCGGAACCCTACCTACCACATATCTGACCGGAACCAACCATGGATATGGCGGCCCTACTGTACCTCTCCAGGGAACAATAAGATATCAGTAACTTTTGCTTCTATACTGAGGAAACAAAGCTCTTGGAACTACTGAGTGACATACTGTACTTTGATATTAGTGGTTGGCCAAAATCCTCTTGCAGAACTACAAAAATGGTGTAAATGTCATTCCAAGTTAAGAAACTGTTATAGGCAATAGATAAACTTAAGGCAATTTGTGTTATACCAGCATAAATAGGGAAGAGGATTTGGGTCACTGTAAACCATCTTTTCTACAGTTTGCAAGCAAATTTATCTCCTTCCCATCGAGGTTATGCTTCCTTGATGTTTGGCCCTTGTGTCTGCCATCCAGTCTTCCTCTGAACATGGTGGTTTATAGCTGGTATCTGGTATCTAATGCCACTGCATTCTCATGTACTCTTTGCCATGGATTGCATATTCGTACAGCTATCTCCAAACTAGACTCCTCTCTCTTTTGTCCATAACAAATGTGCTGCGTATCATCAGCTAGATGTTCTCTATATTACTTTAGGTCTCCTGTAATCTTTCCTCCATTACCCCAAATTGCAATTCAAAGGAAATGAATGGAAATAGTTTGCAAATAATTAATTGGATATTTTAAAAACTCATGACTGTTCATGCTTGTGTGAGGAGTTAATGGGAAATATGCCAAATCCTTCTGCTTGATGAGACTTTAGTGTCCCATAAAGCTACTTAGATAATCATTTTTCAAACAAAGCAATTTGAAAAACTATCCAGACTTCTTGATTTCATGTAACTTTTTGATTGCTTGCAGGGGAGTTCTTTTATATTATGGAAAAACTACATTTAATTTTGAATATGTCCACAGCTCTCATTTTAACTGTAACTCTTCTGCTCTGGAGGCGAGGGTAGGCAATATATTTCACCATGAATGCTACTTTGAAGAGGATAAGCAGTTGGCCTTTCCATGTGAATTATTATAGTATTGTATATAATAGCCCATTGTCCTTGGCACTGAAAATTGAATTCTAGTCCTTTAGATTTCTTTGGGAATTTTTCTTGCATACTACCAGCTGCAACGTATTTCCAATGAATAGATTAGGATCCAGGGAGGCTACTAAATTTGGGTACATTGAAGAAGACTCTGGACAAAGTAACAAGAAGCTTACAACTGATTACAGTGATCAGATTTAATGGCCAAATTATATTAGAGTACCAACAAGTAGAGATGGGCACGAAATGAGCGATTTTTCGTTTTCGTTTTTTCATTTCATTACGTAACGAAACGAAAAACGAATTTTGACTCCAAAATGAAACGAAACGACCCGAAACATGAAAAATTTTGTCGATCGCTCCTGTGCCCCCCTGCCCAGCTCGGAGGCCTCCCAGAAGGGGCGGAGGGGCGGCGGAGAGTGATCGATCGCTCCTGGCGTCCCCCGCCCGGCTCGGAGGCCTCTCAGAAGGGGTGGAGGGGCCGCGGAGAGCGATTGGATTGCTCCCGGTGGCCCCCCTGCCCAGCTCGGAGGCCTGCCAGAAGGGGCGGGGGGCACAGAGAGCGATCAGATCACTCCCCGCCACCCCCACGTGGCTCCGAGGCCTCCCAGAGGGGCCTGGGGGGAGAGTGATTGGCCCCAAGGCTTCTCCGGGGTGCGTGGGAGGGCCACGCGGAGTGACCGGATCACCCGCCGTCACCCTCCCACGCATCTTGGAGGCTTCTCAGAGGTGGGGGTGGTGCAGAGCAACCCAGCTGCCCCCCCACCCCCCCCACAATTCTGGTCCTGTGGTCCTGTGATTTAGTGGGACTGCAATACTGGAACCGCGAAATGGCGGGGGGGTCACTGTAGCTAGGACCCAGGTTGTACAGTGCTTTGTAGGTTAAGGTCAGCACTTGAATTGTGTCTACTAGCTTATTGGTAGCCAGTGGAGCTGCTTTAATAGGGGTGTAATGTGACCTCTGTACCCTGCCCCAGTCAGCAATCTGGCTGCTGCATTTTGGACCCGTTGAAGTTTCCTGAAGCTTTTCATCGGTAGTCCCACATGGAGTGCAATACAGTAGTCTAGCCGATATGTCACTAGGGCTGAGCTGGTTTCTGAAGAAATGGGCATATCTTGCATACTAGCCTTACTTGTGCAAATGCACTCCTGGCCACAACTGTGACCTGGGCATCCAGGCTCAAGGATGAGTTCAAGAGCACCCCCAAGCTGTGTACCTCTTTTTTTCAATTGAAGAGTGACCCCATGCAGTACTGGTTGCATCCCGATCCCTTGTTCTCCCTTTCGACTGACCAGAAGCACTTCTGTCTTGTCTGGATTTAGTTTCATTTTGTTCATCCTCATATGGTTCGTTACTGCAGCTAAACACTCATGTAAAGTTGAGATAGTAGCTCCCTCAGAATCTGGAGGTGAGGAGAGGTAGAGCTAGGTGGTGTCATCAGCATATTGGTGGCACTTAAACGCCCAAGTCCTGATAATCTCCCCCACTGGTTTCATATAGATGTTAAATAACATAGGAGACAAAACAGCACCCTGGGGGACTCCACAGGTCAGAGATCGTGGTGTCAAACATGAATCACCTAAGAACATAAGAAGAGCCATGCTGGATCAGGCCAAAGGCCCATCTAGTCCAGCTTCCTGTATCTCACAGTGGCCGTACCAAATGCCTATAGGAGCACATGAGACTAGATATCTGTCTCCTGCAACCACTACCCTGCATCTGGCCCTTGAAGTACCCTGGTTGTAAGCCTGGAGATTACACATCATCATTGTTTGTAAACCGTGATGGACTTCTCCTCCAGGAATCTGTCCAATCCTTCAAAAGAGGAAGGCATCTTTTGAAGGCATCCAGGCTAGATGCCATCACCACCTGTTGTGGCAGGGAGTTCCACAGACTAACAACACACTGGGTAAAAAAATATTTTCCTTTGTCTGTTCTCACTCTCCCAACCCACTTACTGCATTCTTTCCTTTATAAAGGACCAGAGCCACTTTAATGCAGTGCCCCCAATTCCTATCTCAGTCCTCATATTCTTTGGTGAGGCTCCTCCCTTTTTTCTCAAAATTCAAGGTTCCACAAAATCCAATTCCAGTCCAATTAAAGAAAATGGAATGAAGTCAACTTAATTCTGAATAGTCTGAAGAGTTGGCATTCTGTGCTTTCCCAGTAACAGTGATAGGAAAGCCCCATTCATATGTTATACACAGCAGGTTTGGAAAGGATATGAGGAGACTTGCTCCAGGTGTATCCCAAGTTTCCAACCTCTCCATGCTGCTTGAGTAGGCCTGAAAGAGATTAATTCTAACAAAAGTCCCATGTAATCATAATTCTAATCTCGTGGGTGGCTATAAGGACATTAATCTGAACATGATTTGGAAGTCTCTTCAGACCTTTCCCAGTGACAAAAGGAAGAGAGGAACAAGGGGTGTAGCTCCAACTCCCTTTCCACATTTGCAGCTGGATACTCATGAACAGGGCAAACACTATGCTAGGATGCTTGACCTAGTTTATCTTCTTGCAATAAACAAGTCATAATTTTTCTCTTTTCTGTGCGAGTTTTTTGTTTTTTATTTTTGCTAGCTGGAGAGATTTTGTGCAATGTTCAGAAAAATATGACACGTTTTGGTGAAAAACAGAGAAAGAAACGTTCTTTCCTGCTAGTAGACTGCAGACTCAAAGAGAAGTGTGGTTGTCTTATGGACTCCTCTGAACAAAACGGCAAAAACAGAATTAATTTGATGTAGACCCCTGTATGCAATTTCATCAAAGCAAAAAAGGGGGGTGAGCCGCGTGGCCATCACAAAACACAATTGCAAAAATAGGTTACAGGCGATACCTTTAGAGGCCACTATTAAAAATAAAAAAAAGAACATTGCAAGCTTTCGAGTGCAGTAAAACACCCTTCTTCAAAGCAGGTCCCAGAAGTTCAGACATGGTAAAAGATGTGCTTTACCAGGAGTTTACTTTTAAAGTCCTTAGTTAGATGTTGTTCTTAAAGTCCGTGGCTAGGTGATGTTTCAGCCAGGGCATGATTCTTGTTGGAGGCAATGTGGGCAGTTGTAAGCTGCTGCTTCTTAAGTCACACCCCCGTTCTTCAAACAAAGGAACATGGGTCATATATCACCCCTACTCCTTAACCCAGCTCCATTTGGCACTGGGAGACATACAAATCCCTTTAGGCCGGGTAGGGGGTGGGGGGGGGAAGGATTGATACAAGAGATCCATGTGCTTCATTCAGGGGTTGGGGTAAAACAATTTTTGTAAGACCACTAAGTTTGCCAATTGTAACAAGTTTAAATTAAAGTCATATTACCTAGTGGTTGCAGTCTTGCCCTTTGATGTTGAAATGGTTCTCTGTCAAGCAGGTGAGAAAGACAATCGCCTGTATTTTTCTTCTTTTTGCAAAATCACTGATTCTGACATGATAACCCCCACCATCCAAAAAAGGATTTATTCAGTAGCATTATACTCCTGTCAAGTAGCACGGTCTTAAAGCTGCCTTATAACATTATTGGTTTTTACACATAATTTGAACTGTCTATTTTAAAAGGCATTTTCTTACTATTTCAAGCTACATGGGCTGGATCTAACAACATTCTTATAAGACTATGGCAACAAACACGGAAAATAAAACAATGGTCCACAGATGGGAAATGTTTAATATACTGTATATTCTGATCCTAAAGAAAGAAGACAATGAAGACTGCAGTTAAGTAGAGCCGGCTCTCAGGGGTGTGGACCGGTACTGGTCTGCAGCCCATTAGGGACCAGGCCACACAGCCAGCAATGTTCCCTAATCCAGAGCAGGTGTGCACACACTTCTCTCCCCTACACATGGGGTTTTTCTTTCCCCATTTTGTGTTTTGGTCATGATGGAACCATTGTGTGTGTGTGTGGGGGGGGGATTGTACGCAAGTGTACCCACACATAAAAAAGTTCTGTGCAGCAAGAAATATGTCTCTGGTCCCAGTAAAGTTTGGGACTGCTGCATGAGTGGATCATAGCATTAAAATCTTATGCAGGCTCAAAATCTTACAACAAAGACACAGACCACAAAGGCTTGGGCCAATAGAAGGCCCCTCTCTTGTGGAGGTCTTATCCAAGTTTTAAGCTAGGTTTGACATCAAGGTAACAGGACACCATGTTGCCTAGCTTTTCTCCAAGTCGTCTCTGTATGTTAAACAGAAAAAAATAAAGCCAAACCTCTAGAAAAGTTTTTCAATGCAAAGACTTAATGGATGGAGAGGAAGCGATATCAGGCTGTGTGAAAATAAGACTCAGCAGCTAGTGGGAAGAAAGATAATGCTCCCTATTGCCAGATAACATTTCTTCAGCCAGAGAACTTGGCAGCCATGGCAGCCAAGGACTAGGTCATAGAATTTACCATCTGTGCTAAATTATGCAAAAGTCAAGGATCAAGGAATGCTAATACTGGATGGATATATTTCCTGTATAGAATTGCAATACAATCATGCTGCAAATAACCAAGAGGACAGTATTAGTGCTGTCTCCCCACCCCCAATTGTTTGTCTGGAGAGGCTTGATTACACATCTCAGGAACTTCAACACGAGGCAGGGGGATATGTAGGCTACTGCTTATTGGCTCATAAAGAAAAAGATCATGAAGGGTAGAATAGTAGCTTCTCATTTCAAACCAGGGAGATCTTAGAGGCACATGCCCAATAGATATTATTTACTATAGCACTAATAAGCTATGCCACAGTGTAATGGCTCAAAGGGTCAAATCATAATGCTAATTATTTAGTCTTTTAGCTTAAACCCCTACAGGACATTAAGCACTGCCAACCGCTTATGGTTGCAACAGCCAAGTTTGAGTTCAGTTCCTTTGCCAGAAATATATCTTGTTGCAAAGAGCTTTCCCAGAGCAAAATTGCACAGTGCACCAGGCTTTGTGTAAGTTAATCTACCCTCAGGTAAAGTTGGTGGCAATGTCAAAATTGGACAGTGTGAAGCAAGAGGCACATTGGAAACCACTTCAACTGAGTTTCAGCCTCATATACAATTACCTGTGCTCAATAGTGACATTTATCTAACTACCAGTAGGCACAAGTCTGTTTTATTTTTTAACTGAAAGTCTTCTAGATAAGAGTCATTCAGCGTTTGCCTTCTGCCCAACACCTGGCGTATACCTTGCACATTAGATTTTTTACAGTGTGCATGAATAGAAGTGGCATACTGTATTAGCATCTAGAAATTCTGCCAAAATAGCTGTCATGAATGATGGCAAAAGGAGCAATGCAAAAAGGCCTATTTCTGCTGGGGCTCTTAGTTTAACTTAAGATACAACGACTGAAAGTCATCACCTCTAAATATGGACATGAACCAGAAAAAATGAACCAGGAAGCACTTTGAAAATTGCTGGTTCATTAGTTTATGTTTGTCTAAATGGAGAACCCCAACTTTCTCAAACCAGCAAACTTTTTTCAATTTAACAAACTTTAGCAAACAAGGTATGTATTTTACTGAACTCAGAAGGATAGAAGGCTGACTCCACCTTGAGGCTGCTACCTGGGATTGAACCCAAGGTTATCAGCACAGTTTTGACTGCAATGCAGCAGTTTAATCACTGTACCACAAGGCTCCTCTAAACAGATTTGGTATTATGCCAACTCTGCACAGCCCTCTAATGTAGCTGGTGCCTCTTAAAAAGAGCAAAACAGAGTTTACTTCAGCTGTCCACCTTGATGTGGGCAGTAAATGATTGTTTGAGAGAACATTTATTAGAAACTTGACTCCATGTCCTCAAGGCATTGCCAGATCCTGAGTGTCTCTGTATCAGTGCTGATGGATAATGTTGATGCAAGTGGAATGAAAAAAGCTGCAGAAATAATGTTGCTAAGCAAATATGTAAGCTCCAGGAAGAGCATTGCATCTGTAAGGTTAGCATGCTTACAGATATCCTTTACACTAAAATCAAATTAGGGAACTACTGGAGTAGACAATTAAAAAATAGATATTTACTCTGGCCCACTGCCAAGGTAGACTATTTAGCTCATCATTTGTTTTTTCTGCCTGGGGAAGGGAGTCAGACTGGAGCAACTGCTTACAACTTTGGGAAGGGAAAATGATGGGATTTCCACATTAAGCTATCCCTTCAATTTCTGCCTTTTGCAAATCTGGATGGCTACAGGTTTAGTTACCTTAACAAGCTGCAAACAATACTGATATCCAATTCTCTCCTCTCCTCTTTCTTTCTTTTAAATGGGTCTCTAAAGTGTTCTTGTGCAACTTTGTTCTACCATTAACATGATTCTCTTTTTAATTTTTTTTTTGGAGACTAGAGGTATTTGTTTCAGGGAAACTGACACTCTGTAAGTGCCTCTTTGCTTATATACCCCATTGATTTTCTTCATTTGCACAAGTGATCACACAACCAGAACACATGTGAATACATTTGCTGGCAAAAATGGAAGCCCCTGCAGCTGAGGCGGGAAAATACAGTAGACCCTCGTATAACGGAGGGTTTGTATAACGAAAAATCCATATAACAAAAAAAATCCGCCCCCCTCCCCCCCACCGCCACCTCCGCCCACCACCTGCACCCCCCAGGAAGAGGACGGGTGCGGTCGGGGAAAGAGGGGAGGGGAGAGAGAGAGAGAGAGAGAGAGAGAGAGACCCCCCTAAAAAATCCCCCGCCCGCCGAGACTTGGTCGCTCGCTTGACGCCGCCCGGGGAAAGCAGCAGCAGCAGCCCCGACGGGCTCTTTGTTCACCCGGGCACCAGAGCGAGCACGGAGGGAAGAAAAGGAGGAGCGCCGACGGGGGGGAGTGGAGAGAGAGAGAGAGAGAGAGAGAAACAAGGGGGCAGACGGAGCTGCTTCTGACGGGGTGGGGGTGGAGGATGGCGGGCTCTCCCTCCGCTCCCTTTCCCGGTGCCGCTGCCGGGCTTCACTTGCTGTCAGGGGAAAGCAGCAGCAGCAGCAGCCTCGACAGGCTCTTTGTTCGCCTGGCCACAGCGAGCGGGGAGGGAAGAAGAGGAGGAGCGCCGACCGGGGTGTGTGTGGAGAGAGAGTGAGAGTGAGAGAGAAACAAGGGGGCGGACGGAGCTGCTTCTGACGAGGTGGGGGTGGAGGATGGCGGGCTCTCCCTCCGCTCCCTTTCCCGGCGCCGCTGCCAGGCTTCACTTTACCTGTGAGCACCGCCGGAGGGACTCCATGGGGGCTGGCAACCGATGGCCAGCGGAGGAGAGGGAGGCAGCAGCCAGCCGGCGAGGGGGGCGCGTGACTCTTCCCCGGGGACACTGACTGACTGGCGTCCCTCTGTCCTCCTCCTCCTCCTCCTCCTCCTCCTCGGAGCCGAAGCGGCTGTCCTTCCGCCTCGGCCACAGCCCCGCCATCTGCGCCTCTGGGGCTCTGGCAAGAGGTGAGGGGGGGAATTCCCTGTGTGGTCCCCCAAGCCCCCCGCCCCAGGCCAAGCAGGGCACCCCACTCCTTCCCCCCACCGCCGCGGCCACCTCCGCCCGACCACCTGCGGCTGCCCGGGGAAAGAGGGAAGGAGGGAGGGGAGAGGAGGGGCGGCAGACATGGAGGGGGGGTGAGCCGGGGAGGGGCACCCTTACCTGGGACCTGCACGGGGGTCCACCGCCCGCCCGCCCCCCGTCGCCCAAAAAAACCCCCATAGGAATGCATTGAAACGGATTAAATCCAGTTTCAATGCATTCCTATGGGAAATTACAATTTGTACAACGAAAAACTTGTATAACATAATTTGATTCGGAATGAATTAATTACGTTATACAAGGTACCACTGTACAAATTAGGAGGGGAAACGTCCAGGACAATTTGCATTGACCAATACGTTGTATAGTCAATACAATAAAAAAATTAACCTTGCCAATCCCAAAGCAATTCCTGTACTGTCAGTGTAGTTACCCTCTTATTTGAAAAATTGAAATAATAATTACTGTAATAGAATCAGGAAGCCCAAAGCAGAAAAATGTTCACAGATCAAGCACCCATGAAAGACTACTCTTTGCATTGTTTTTTTTTTAATTTTTTTATTAAATAAACATAAGAAAAACTCACAAATAACAATAATACACAATTATGAATATATATAAAAATAGACAATCAAAAACAGTACAAAGTGCCCCCCATCCCCAAGAAACCGTCCAGTATTCTTGCATCTTCTCTTTCTTCTTCAACTTCTTTTTTAGTAGGCTTCTTAAGGTCCTTTACACCAGAACTGAGTTGGATTATAAGTTGGTTGAATCCCTTTTCCTTTTAGTAACACATGATCAATAAATTCCCCCCACACATCATAGAAGATATCTTTTTTCATTTCTCCTCGCAAAACTTTTATATTACAAGGCAATTTATCATTTAGTGCTATATCCCACACTTCCTTATACCATTCAGTAATTTTGAGGTGTGATTTAAGTTTCCAGTTTCTGGCAATGATCAGTCTTGCAGCTGTCATAAGGTTAGCTATTAGTTCTCTAGTTTTCACATCATATTCATTGATGGATGGTAGTGATAACAATGCAATTTCAGGTATACATTTAATATCATTTTGTAGTATCTCTCTTATCACCTCAAAGATCTCTTGCCAAAACTTTTGAACAATTTCACATTCCCACCATAAATGAAAGTAAGTGCCTATCTTTTTTTCGCATTTCCAGCAAAGCTTGGAATATTTTGGATTCATTCTGTTTACTCTAACTGGAGTCATATACCATCTTAAAACTAATTTGAAATAGTTTTCTTTTATTCTAACTGATAATGACCGTAAAATCCTCAAATTCCAAATTCTTTTCCATTCCTCATTGTTTATTTCTTTCCCTATGTCTTGTTTCCATAGCTCTCTTATTATGTCTTGTTCCCTGTTCTCGAGTGAATCTTGAATTATTTTATGAATTTTAGCAACTGCGCCTTTACCTGTATTTCCTTTCTCTGATTCATATGATGTCAAAAATTGCTCAAATTTTGTGTATCCTCTGAGTTGAATATTTCTCCTAAACCAATCTTTCGTCCAGCTTTCTAGCTGGGCGTAGTTCAACCAGGACAATTCCTGAGTTTGCAAAACGCGTTTAATTTCTTGTTTTGTTGTCATTTTTTTAATCCAGTCTTTTAACCTTGCCACTTTCCTTAATTTAAATAGATCTCCCAGTTTCTTCATGTTCGTGGGGAAATTCATCTGATCAATCACCAGTCCAAGCGGGGAACCTTCCTGTACCAAATTCTTTCCATACTTTTTCCAAGTGAATAATAGGGAATTCAGAAGCGGGTTTTTAATTAGATGAGTTTTCCTTATTAGGGGGAGGGTAAATACATATTTATTTATGTCTTCGCTTAACTCTTCTGATTCAAGTTCCCACCATATTAATTTTTGAGGTTTAAATAGTATTTCTCCCAGAAAACTGAGCTGATTAGCTGTATGGTAGGTTCTAAGATTAGGTATGCCTATACCTCCCTCTTTTTGAGATCTGTACCATAAACTTTTATTTATTCTTGCTTTTTTTCCACCATTGCAGAATCTATTTATAAGGTCTTGATAGACTTTGATTTCAGCTTCTGTGTATTGAATGGGTAACATTCTAAAAAGGAAATTAATTTTAGGAAGTATTTTCATTTTTACCATTGCTATTCTGCCGAACCATGATAAGTTTAAATTGGAATAATTTTGTAGTTTATTTTTAATCTCTTCCTTTATTTTTATATAATTTCGTTCTTTCATTTTACTTATATCTTTATCCAACAAGATCCCTAAGTATTTTATGTGTTTACAAACTTTCAATCCGTGATTAGAGATCACCTCCGTGTCTCGGTTATTCTGATTGAACATCATAATTTCTGATTTCTGCCAGTTGACACATAGTCCGGTTGTTTCACCGAATTCCTTCAAATGTGCTTTTATCCTTAATATGCTTTCTGCTGGATTTTTTATTGTTAACAAAGCGTCATCTGCAAATAAACTGATTTTTATCTTGTCTTCCTTACCCATACCTTTAATTAATTGATCCTCCCTAATTGCATTGGCTAATAACTCTATCACTATGCAAAACAGAACTGGCGATAAAGGACAACCCTGTCTTGTTCCTCGGGCTAGGCTAATTTTTTCTGTCATCCCATCGTTGACAATGATTGACGAGGTACTATGAGAATATAGTTGGTTTATTACGCTTAAAAAATTTTCTCCAAACCCCCATTTCTCTAATAAAAGTTTTAACGCAGGCCATTGAACACAATCGAAGGCTTTAAATAGGTCTAAAGACAAAATGCATGCTCTATCCTGTGATCTTCCCATCTCATAAAGAACATTGAGAACTCTTCTTACAGTGTTTGACATTTGTCTGCCTTTAATAAAGCCGGTTTGGTCTTCTTTAATATACTTATCTATAAATGTATATATTCTTTTCGCTAAAATTGCTGTGAAGATCTTAGCGTCTTGATTTATAAGTGATATTGGTCTGTAAGATCCCACATCCATTGGGTCTTTATTAGGCTTGAGAATTAGAATAGTTAAAGTATGTTTCCAGGAGGAAGGTACTTGTTCTCCCTGCAATATCTGATTAAAAAGCTTCTTTAATTTAGGGATTAACATTGATTTAAATGTCTTATAAAATTCTGGACCCAATCCGTCGTCACCTGGAGTTTTAGCATTCTTTAGCTTATTTATGACATCCTCTATCTCGTCCTCATTAATAGTTTTTTCCATTTCAAGCCTATCTTCCTCCACTAGTCTTGTTTTTAGATTTTTGTCAATATATTGTTCCATAATTTCCTTACTAGTTCTATCAGCTGTATATAACTTTTGATAGAATTCTTGGATGACTTTTAATTTTTCTTTCATTTGAGTACAGATATTGCCGCTTAAATCCTTTATCCTTCCTATCATGCTTTTTTCTTTCCTTTTCTGTGCTAGTTTTGCTAGCATCTTTGAGTTTTTATTACTATATTCAAAAAAGTTTCTTTTCAGATATAATAGATTTCTTTGGGTTTGTTGTAGATCTATTTCTTCTAATTCCCTTTTCCTGGCCTCAATCTGAATTAAAATTCTTTTGTCTTTAGTTGCAAAAAATTGAGATTCAAGGTCTGCTATGATAGCCTCTAATTTTTTTTTATTTTGCTGATCTCGAGTTTTGATTATAGCGTTTTCTTTTATTATGTAGCCTCTAGCCACCGCTTTCAGAGTGTCCCAAATAACTCCTATTTGACCACCACCTTCTTCATTAATATTCCAGGTTTCTAACCATTCCCTTTGTATTTTTTGTACCGTATCTGGGAATTGAAAAATTCTAGAGTTTATTCTCCATCTTTTCGCTTCCTTATAGTTCTTCTTATTTTCTATTTCAACAGACATTAAAGCATGATCTGAAATTTTTATCAATTCTATATTAGTGTTTACAACTTTAGATAGCAAGCTTTGTGAAACAAATATATAATCTATTCTCGAATAAGCTTTATGGGCTAATGAGTAGAAAGTGAATTTTCTTTCATCGCCCTTCATTTCTCTCCATACATCCTTTAATCCTGTATTTGCGATGAATTTTGTTAAGATTGTCTGCCTAGTCCCCCAATCTACCTTGCTAAACGTTGTTTTGTCTTTTATTTTGTCCATAACCATGTTGAAATCTCCGGCTAAAATCACATGTCCTTTCTGTATCTTCTCTATCTGCTGCCATACCTCTTTATAAAACAGGTTATGATTAGTATTCGGTGCGTAAACATTTATCAGTGTATAATGTTCTAAACCAATTGTGACCTGTAGAATAATATATCTGCCTTGCAGATCTTTCACAGTTTTTTCAACAGTACAGTCACAATGCTTTGAAATTAAGATTGCTACCCCCCTTGCTTTAGAAGAACCAAAACTTTTCTCATAAATGTTCATATTGGGTAATTTCAGTTCGTTTTGACCATCTTTCGTTTGGTGTGTTTCTTGAAGAAAGATGATGTCCGGTTTATTCTTCTTGATTAATGACTCTAGTCTCTTTCTCTTCATGACAGAGCCTAGACCCTTAGCGTTCAATGTGGCTAATTTCACCAGTCTACCCATATTTTCTTTCTTGTATCAATCTGGAACGGTCTCTTTGTGAATATAGAAACAAACACTACATATAAAAACAAAAAACGAACAATAATTTCCCAAACCCGACCACCTACATTTATTTTCTGTTCTCCCATCCTCTTAGCCCTCATACACCTTCTGTATGCGCCCTTATAGGAGGGAGGGGGAAGGCACCCGTACACTTCCCGATGGCTGATAATGACTCAAAAGCTCGAAATTAGCATTAACACTGTCTAATCTTGCTTACAATTATATACGTGAGAAATTGAGAAGAAAGAATGCAGTAAAAAAAAATTAAGGCATAATAATATAAATCTTAACTTACTTCTATTCACCTCCCTTCCACACTCAGTCCCTCCTCCCCGAGTAAAACACGCAAAAAAACAAAAAGAAGAAAAAAAAAACATAGAGGGAAAAAACAAAGGGTATAGGGGAGGAAAGGTAAGGAAAAGGAATAAGTATCGGGAAGGAGTGGAAAAATGTAAGACAAACAAGTAGGAACAGAGACGATTTGAAACAAACTAGCCTAAAAAGAAGAAGAAAAGAAAAAAAAATAAAAAAGAAAAGGGGGGGAACGGGAGGGGAGAGAGAGACAGGAAGAGAGAGAAAGGATGTACTGTCTTCTATGGTGGAGAGTTCTTTAGATTAGTCTCCAATTTTCTGCCCGTTAAGGCATCTGAAGAGTTGAAAGCAGGTACTGTCGTCACTGCAGAGGCTGAGTTTGAAGTGATTTATTTTTCTTTTTTTTTCAATTTGGATATTCCATGCCTTAAGAAGTTGTTCACCTTCTTCCAGGGAGTAGATTTTGTGAAGAGTTGGGCCCTTCCACACCTTAAGAAAGATCGGGAATCCCCAGTTATATCTGTAGTTGTTGTTTCTCAAAGCAGTTGTCACAGGTCTCATAGATTTTCTCCATTCGAAAGTCTCCCTGGAGATATCCTGGTAAACTTGTAGGACCCTTCCATCATGCTTCAAAAGATCAGGTTTTGCCCTGAGAGTAGACATCAGTTGTTCTTTCATCGCATAGGAAGTAAATCTGATCAGAATAGGTCTTGGAACGCCTGCTGATGCACTGCCAATATAATGCACTCTCTCGATCTCGATCTCGGTGAGTTGTTGGGGGAGGATAGTATTAAGCCAAGCAAGGATTTCTTTCTTTATTTCTTTTTTATTCTGAAGTTCAAAATTAATTAGTTTCAAATTAGATCTTCGAGAATGGTCTTCCATGTAAATCAGCTTTCTGTGCAAAGCGTCAATCTCTTCTTCATGGGCAGAAAAAGCTCTTTCATGCTTAGAGGCTAGCGTTTGAACTTGATTGATTTCTCCTGTTAGTTTTTTCAACTCAGCGTCATTATTAGAGACCCGTGTCTGAAGAGACTGTATTTCTTGCAACAAGTCCTTCCTTAGGTCATCATTCTGTGAAGATAAAGACTGGAAACAGTCATCAAAAGTGGAAGTTATATCTTTTAGAGCTGATTTAATGAGAGAGCTGACTTCTGCTTTGAAGTTTTTAAACTCCTTTGAAAGGTCCGGCTGTTGTGCTGGCAGCTTGCCAGATTCAGACGCCATTATTTCAGCTTCAGAAATAGCTTCAGCTCTTTCGAGACAAGCGCGTTCAAAAGTCGTATCTGAAGGGGTTTTTCTTATCCACTTTTTCACAGCTGGACCCCTTTTCTTAGCTGGCATACAGAAAAACCAGGTATGAACCTTTATTTCCTTTTGTTCTCAAAGCAAAACAGAGTTTTTCACAGCCTCTCACGGACTCTCACAGTCTGCCTAACAGGGACGTGACTTCGGCACAAATCGAAAGTAAATCACTGCTTCATTAATTCATTGTTATCTTTCCCCTTCAAAAACACACAGTTTTCAACTATCCTCCCCAGTAATTTATAGTCATTTACTCACGATTTTGACATCATTTAGAGACAGTATTTCAACTTTGTTTTCCTTTTGTGAGCGGAGCTTCTGACTCAAGCAGCCATCTCGCCGTGGGCAGGAAGTGCCCCCCCTTTGCATTGTTTTAATTTTCAGTAGTGCGGGTGCACATTATTATTATTTTTAAAAATCTTCCTTTCCTTTAGGTAGCTACGGGTTTCAATCCGATCAATTGGGTGTCTGGGTATTGGAATTTTTAGCCCTAGTTATCTTGAGACTCTTGCGGAAGGCTCCAAGTGGGGTCAATCACAATAACATGACTACAGAACCGAGCTCTTTCCTTGTCCCTTTGCACTTTAATTTTTAAATACCAGTTGTTTTTGTAGCACTTTGTCCTGCTTTTCTTGGGATGTGCCTACCTGTGTTCCTGATGGGATAGACCTCAGGCTTCACAGGACAATCATGACTCAGCCTTTTTCATCTCCTTGGGATATTCTGGGCCTCTGCTCCAGGAACTGAAGTAATCTAATACCTTTCAGTTAAGCAAGGAAGCAGCAACCTCTTTCACACTCAGTCCTCTACCAGGTCCCCATTACTTTGTTTCACCAGCATCTCGGCTCTTTATTTCCCCTGTGTTCATGCCCCCTCCCCCAGACTTCAGACAAATGCAAGCATGCACAATTAGTTTACAGTATTTGGATATAAATAGAATGGGATGGATACACGCTGGCTCAGGGTGAATTGATTGTAATAGAAATCATCTGTACTGAATAGAAGCAGATGGCATTTGAACATTCTTATTTCATACTATAATAGGGATGCCAGTTCAGCAGAATCCCATCCTGTGAGGATTCTTGGCTAATATATAGGCTCTAATAATTTCATGGTGTGGATCCTTGTGATGCCCTAGAGCGGTGATGGTGAACCTATGGCACGGGTGCCAAAGGTGGCACTCGGAGCCCTTTCTGTGGGCACCCAACATCGCCCCTTCACAGCCACCTGTATACAAGTTAAATTACTGTATTGGCACTTTGCAAAAAAAATTAATGGGTTTTGAATTGCAGTTTGGGCACTTGGTCTCTAAAAGGTTCGCCATCACTGTCCTAGAGCCAGGGTAGGCCAAGGTTTCCCTTTCCCCTCCCCCATAGGCTCTGCCTTACTGCTGTCAGGACATGCGCTGCAAGAGGACTGTACATCCCCTGTCCAGAGGTTGTCCGCAGAATTTCTTTGCCCCTATCATCAGTGGAGCTATCACTTCTCATCTGCTGATGTGCCAATTAATTCCAGATGGAGGATTGAAATGGTTTAGTCATAAATCCAAATGGAGACAGCAGCAAAGAAATTAAAAGAAGAATGTGATGTAGAAGGACAACCACAAAATAAATGGAAAAAAAGATCATTAAGAGGAAAGATGTGCATTTGATGATCAAGACCAAAGTCACCTCATACAGGGATCATTATGCTTACTCTGACTGGTTGTAAAACCACAATGGTGAATAAAGCAGAAAGGGAGAAAGTGATTCATTCATTGATGGCTTTGGGGCTTGCAAAACAGGATGGCTTTTGGGCTTGCTCTTAATGACAGCACCTCTTGGAGGTCATTAGTTCCCCAGGCTGTTGATAAGTACCTTGATGACACATGATAATAACATGGTTAAGACTTTTGTTGTTCTTTTCTAAGGCATGAAAGAAGTAGAATTACCATTGGATGAAGTCACTAAGAAAACACATACCCTAGTGTTGCCAACTTGCCATGTATAATGGACTAACATTGCAACAATATTTATTCAGAAAACCAATTTCTTTGAAAGCTATTAAGCTGCTATAATTCTAGTTGGAAAACTAAGCAGATGGCACCCACATAATTTTGAAATCAGGACAGAAGAATATTGAAAGTGACTTTATAATATTCTTATTCTATCTAAACCCATTGATAGACCATGTCATGCAGAACTGAACAATGTATTTCAGTATTTCTCATTCTCATAGTAATATACTATGCACTAGGGAGTTTTATGATTCCCATGCCCTGCTGTTTCAAGTGGATGCATGGTAATACTGCATATGCATAAATCAAACTTAACAGCCAGGCCATTGGAGTAATGCAAAGCATCATGAACTATTACTAGTAGATTCAGACTTACAAGAATGGAAATGAGACTGTGTGGAGCTAGATACACACAGATGTCTTTGCTACATAAGTGAGCACTGCTTTTAATTATGGACTCAGCATATTGTATAGTTTGATCCTCAGGTTTCTGTGCCATAAGATAGAAGGAAAGCCATCAGATACATTGGACAATGCTTGGGGGAATTATGTTTGACAACTCCTAGAGCCAAGTCACTATGAAACATATAAACCTTTATCTTATTCATGTGAAGCCAGAATTTAAGTTAGCTAAGTAAGATTACAATTCTAGATGGAGGATTGAAACTGCCCCAAGGCAGTTATTTTAATCCTGGTGAAAAACTCAAGTCTGAAACTTTCATGCAAATAACATTCTTCTTTTCTATCAATAGAAAAACAGCCATGATTCTCCCACCATTTGCACTCATTCAGAGCACTTCATCCCCCCACCACAAATCCTTAGATAGACAGAGGTGGATTAGATTGATCAGATTAGGAGCTGAGGGCATCTAGCAATGATTGTGTCAGCAGTGTCAATCTTCCCTGTATTCCAGAGATCAACTGAGGTGCTGATAAGATTGTCAGTCATATCAGCAGGAAAATCCCCATTGGATGCTCAGCATGAATATATGCATTAGTGATCATAACAGTGGAGACCAGAGATGGTACAATCATACATTTCCATGAAGTTAAACCCTGAAATGTGTTACACTGGAACGCAAAGTGTTTTAACGCTGTAATCTGAGGCTTAGTGTACTTTTTATTTTTTTGTTTTGTTTTGTCTTGTTTTACTCATTATTTTGTAAAAATCATTAAACACAGTTTTCTCTAAAATGTATAGTTCTTGTTCAGTTATTAAGTCATGTCTGACTCTTCGTTACCCCATGGACCAGAGCATGCCAGGCCCTCCTGTCTTCCACTGCCTCCCAGAGTTTGGTCAGATCCATATTGGTTGCATCAATGACACAATCCAACCATCTCATTCTCTGCCATCCCCTTTTCCTTTTGCCTTCAATATTTCAAAAAAAAAAAAATCAGGGACAATTTTTTTTGTCTGTTGGTGTAAATATGACACTGCCACGCTCCAGATGAAATGTGAAGAACACATTTTATTAGTAATTCACAAGGTTTAGACAGGACACACAGATACTGAATGCATTCAGGATCCGAAATTCAAAGCATCAACAGTGTTGACTACAAAGATTTTGGATATCAAATATTGCATGGTGGCTCCCTTTATACCTTCTCTCTCCAAGCCGCACCCACAAGTTTCCAGAACATTGCACTGAAGTTCCTCTTAGTATAGGTCAAACACAAGTCAATTTCACAGTATGCTGTTGTCCACTATTTGGCAATGACACTTCCTCTATTATGTACCTGACAAAACCTTTATAAGCCCTGAACATCTCTGCAGCTGTACATCTTTGTGGCTAAGCTTCCCATAGGACATTACTCAATATATATTCTTAGTTGAGTACAGGAAACCCCTAACAGTTTGCACTCTGTGTGTCTTAAGTAAAAATTATAGACAGGCCTGTGTTTCCTTAGAAAAGCAGATGTTAGATACGTCAGTCTGAGGCCTGTGTTCCCTTCAAAAAGCAGATGTTAGATTTATTTATTTATTTATTTATTTATTTATTTATTTATTTATTTATTTAACGTCAGGCTGATATGAAGCTGTTATGTGCAGCCAACACCCTTTGATTAAAACGATACTTTAATGCTGAATATATAGATTAACATAGTGATTTATTATACATTTGGAAATCACCTAAACTTATCAGGACTAGAGATGGGCACGAAATGAACAATTTTTCGTTTCCGTTTCCGTTTTTTCATTTTGTTACGCAACGAAACGACAAACGAATTTTGTCTCTAAAATGAAACGAAACGAACAGAAACACCAGAAATTTTGTCGTGCGTTTCGTTTCCATTACTGCAATATGAGTGAATTTCTTAAAATGCTAAAAAAAAATCACAAAAAATCAAAAATAATGGTAACGAAATGGTAACAAATGAACAAAACGGAAATGAAGTTTTTGCAAAAAATCGCAAAAAACAGAAACGAACCGAAACGGACCCTCTAAACAACAAACAACAAACGAAATGCCATTTTTTTGATTCGTGCCCATCTCTAATCAGGACTTCCTCTCTCCTCATAAGGTGGCCAAAATACTGGAGCCTCGACTTCAAAATCTATCCTTCCAGTGAACATTCAGGGTTGATTTTTTCAGGATGGATAGTTTGATCTCCTTGCAGTCCAGGGGACTCTCAGGAGTCTCCTCCAACACCACAGCTCAAAAGTGTCGATTCTGCAGTGGACAGCCTTCTTTATAGTCCAACTCTCACTTTCATACATCACTACTGGAAAAACCATAGCTTTGACTATCCTGACCTTAGTTGGCAAAGTGATGCCTCTACTCTTTAGGATGCTATCTAGTTTTGCCATTACTTTCCTCCCAAGAAGCAGGCGTCTTTTAATTTCGTTGCTGCAATCGCCATTTACAGTGATCAAGTAGCCCAAGAAAATAAACTCTGTCATTGCCTCCATTTCTTCCCCTTCTATTTGGCAGGAGGTGATGGGACTGATGGCCATGATCTTAGTTTTTTGTTGAGCTTCAACCTATTTTTTCACTCTCCTCTTTCACCCCCATTAAGAGGTTAATTCCTCCTCACTTTCTGCTATTAGAGTACTATAATCTGCATATCTGAGGTTGTTGATATTTCTTCTGGCAATCTTAATTCCGGTTTGTGATTCATCCAGACCTGCCTTTCACAAGATGTACTTTGCATATAAGTTAAATAGGCAAGGTGGCAGTGTATAGCCTTGTCGTACTCCTTTCCCAATTTTAAAACAATCAGTTGTTCCATATCCTGTTTGACTCTTGCTGCTTATCCCACATATAGATTTCTTAGGAGTCAGAAAAGATAGTCAGGCACTCCCATTCCTTTAAGAACTTGCCATAGTTTGTTGTGGTCCACACAGTCAAAGGCTTTGGCATAGTCAATGAAGCAGAACTTGATGTTTTTTCTGGAACTCTCTGGCTTTCTCCATAATCCAGTGCATGTTGGTTATTTGATCTCTAGTTCCTCTGCCCCTTCAAAATCCAGCTTGTACTTCTGGGAGTTCTCTGTCCACATACTGCTGCAGCCTCCCTTGTAGAATTTTGAGCATAATCTTGCTAGCATGTGAAATGAGTGCAATTGTATGATAGTTGGGGCATTCTTTGGTGTTGCCCTTCTTTGGGATTGGAATGTAGGCCGATCTTTTCCAGTCCTCTGGTCACTGCCGAGTTTTCCAAATTTGCTGGCATATTGCATGTAAGACCTTTACAGCACCCTCTTTTAAGATTTTAAATAGTTCAACTGGAATGCCATCACCTCCACTGGCCTTGTTTGCAATGCTTTCTAAAATCACCTTGACTTCACTTTCCAGGATGTCTGGCTCCAGGTCAACAACTACACTATCTTGGTTATCAGAAACATCCAGATCTTTCTGATATAACTCCTATGTGTATTCGTGCCATCTCTTCTTGATGTCTTCTGCTTCTGTTAGGTTCCTACCATTTTGTCCTTTATTATATCCATCTTTGCATGAAATTGCACTTTAATATCTCCAATTTTCTTAAATCGATCTCTGGTTGGTGCATAAGCTTGGATTACTGTGATGTTGAAAGAACTGCCTTGGAATCATATCAAAACCATTCTATCATTTTTGAGGTTGCATCCCAGCACAGCTTTTCCCACTCTTTTGTTGACTATGAGGGCTACTCCATTTCTTCTATGGGATTCTTGCCCACAGTAGTAGATGTGATAGTCATCTGAACTGAATTCATCCATTCCCATCCATTTAAGTTCGCTGATGCCCAAGATGTCAATGTTTATTTTTGCCATATATGCATAGTATACACAGAAATATACAGGTATAACTTAACTTCTACAACATAAACAATAATCAAAACAGGCTTTTTGAAGCGCCTCAGACAGTTATGTAAAATTTCATATTTCCAGCTGCTATGAACAGTTAAAGGTATCTAAGTTATCAAAGTCCTTAAAAATCGTTAGTAAGCTTGGGAACATATGTAGAATTCATTCAAAGTGAGCAGCAAAGGATTGTCTGAGTATCTGAGAAAACTGTTCAATAACAGAGCATTCCAAAAGGCGATAATACTGATAAATGCTCTCTCATATAGCTATTTGCCATATTTAGTGTTTAGAACATTGTGTGTGTGTGTGTGTGTGTGTGTGTGTGTGTGTGTGTGTGTGTGTGTGTGTGTGTGTGTGTGTGTGTGTGTACAGATATGCTGTAGCCTATATGTTCAATATGTGTGGGATTAGGGGATGAACCAATGGTTTCGAACCACTGCTTTAAAGACTAAAACTAATGCTTTGAAATGGGTTCAGAAATTGTGCATAAGCCAATGTGGATGACAAAGGGCCAGCACAAAATTACTGTTAACTATTTTCCTTGTTTCGGACTAACCAATGTTTCCAGACAATTTCAAGGCAACCCATATGCAGTGCATTGAAATAATCTAGGAAATCTTATTAGGGAGTAAGACTTCTTCAAGTATGAGATAAGTAGGGATAAGAGGAGTACCTGCAGGGTCTTACTGTTAAAAATTTTCTGAGTCTTGCCATGCTAAGACTACCTGATGAGACTTTCCACCACGGCAGTAAGACTTCCTGGCTTCTGATAATAACAAGATTCCAGTCCCACTTTGCCTTTACCTGTATTTTTTTCTCACTTGCTCTTTACAAGAAGCAGAAGTTTGCATGGATGTATCCTGTTCCATTTCTGTACAAAAAGTGTAACAACTCTGTTCACCTTGGTGTTTCTTCTGCTTTTTCTAGTTGAAAGGTACAATTCAGTGCAAAACTTGTAATAAACATTTTTTCACAATACAGTGACAACAAAACCTCTACAAAAGTCCCAATTTAGAGAGATACTGTGCTGGAAAGGAGGACTCCCCCCCCCCAGTTTATTTTCAAGACTAGGAGATATTCAGACCCCTAAATCTAAGTACGGTATGCAAATTATGCTATTAATCACTGAATGGGAAGTCTTCTCAAATCTCTATTCCCTCTGAAGCATCTTTGATGGATTCATGTGTACGGAAAATACTAATAGACTTGCTGAGAGTTGTTTAGGTTTGAGTAACCATTCTGAAACTGTGTAATATTTATGGTTATTAGTTCTGCTTTCTTTAATATTTCATGTACCATTCAGTCAGAAATGTGATCAACAAAACCAATGGAAAACAAATATACAGATAAAGGGATGAATCCACAGTTAATAAAATTAGTGTTGCTGTTCTAGGAACTTTATCATAAGCCTCCCTTTAAATATTTTAAAGTTTGAAGACATCTATTCCAAGATTATTAATGAAGACAAATAGAGATGTATTAACAGTAGACTTAGAATCCAATTTCTCATTCAGCTATGGGGTTCACACATTCTGTTTGTTCATACCATATAAGTTAAAGATAGTGAAGAAGCTGAAATCATTTTGAGGTCTGTCGATCAGCTAAATTTATTTATTTATTTATTTATTTATTTATTTATTTATTTAAGAGTATTTTTACCCCGCCTTTCTCCTTGGAAAAGGACCCAAGACGGCTTACAGCAATGAGTGATAATATACAGTCCAGTACAATTAAGACATGTTCAAGTATATGAGAACGAAGGCTGACCAAGCGCCTGCCTGGATTGGAGCACTGCTATTGTAGAGGGAGTCCCATGGCATGCAGGCCCCCTAGGTGGTGGGGATGGGTCTCTGCTGCACCTGTGGTGCCATGATTCATACAAAGCACAAAGTACCTACCTGTAGTCTACTCTAATTTAAGCTTCTGATGCTAAAAGTCACAGTTAGAGTAAGCCTATTTGAATTACTGGACATTGTGGAGGAATTGATCGGCTAAATCCCCATTCATTTATTCTATCTGTAGCACACTTTATTATGCTAAGGAACAAGATTTGGGCCAATGGCACATACCTTAAAGTTTCAGTATTTTTTCATAGTTTTCATAGTATACTTTACCAACTTTTAATTGGTTGCCTACTTCTTATGATTTGGACATGCATTTTTTTGCTAGTCTGAAATATTTTTTATTAAAAAGCAAGGAACAAATAAATATCAAAATCAAAACATGTGAAATGTGGATAGTTAATTTAATTATTTCACACTAATTTGAATCTTGAGTAAACATTTTCCCTCACAATATTTTTTCTACACATATTTGTGAAACAAGCAAGGAAAGTTTCTGCATTATAAATATGCACAGAAAGTTAGAAGTTCAAAGCACAAAGCTGAGAATCATTTCTTACTCACACTGATGACTCAAAAGTTCCCACATACACATTTGAATTACAATGTAGGCTGTTATCTGGCACTTTCCAAAACTACAGAACAAGTATGAGGAATTAAAGGGGACATCTATGGACAGGTGCATGGATGAAAGACAAAGGCAAGAAAGAATATGTGTTGATCAAAGAGAATACCCTATTCCCTTCCCCTTGAGTTTAATGTGAAGAAAGTACTTAAATCTGCAGCTGAAAAGAGTGGAGCAACTGACTTCAAAACCTATAAATGTCAGTACATCAAATTTGAAACTCCCTAAAGTACACACTCAGTGTTGTTAGTGCTGTACCGCCCATATGTAGCATCAAGATAGCACTTTATATAAGTTGTACTGCACACGAAAACAAATGGGACTGATGCTTTAGTCTCATTCAAAGAAGAGGGAACACAGCTGAGAACAATAAGCTGTTTTTAAATTATCTGCATCACTCACTCTCAATGGAGCTACTTTCCAGAGTGGGCTATCAATGTTAATTTCTCACGAGTAGCTGTGGCTCTATCTATCTATCTATCTATCTATCTATCTATCTATCTATCTATCTATCTATCTATCTATCTATCTATCTATCTATCTATCTATCTATCTATCTATCTATCTAAGAGATGGGCACAAAACAATTTTTTCATTCCAGTATTCATTATTTGTTTCATTACGTAACAAAACGAATAATGAACCTGGCGATGAAATTGGAACGAACCGAACCGAACCAAGAAAACTAGGTTTGTTACATTTCATTTTCGTTAATGGCGACTCGCAATGAAATGAGCTGTTTTAAATGTTAAAAAACATCCTGAATATCCATAAAAACCCAGCAATAATTATTTACTCTGCCTGATAATACCTACTGGGGGGTTGGGGGTACTTAAAACGTGCATTTATGTCTTTTCTCAGATCGCTGTATTTTTTTCCTTTAAGGGGAGTTAGGGGACATCGACCCAAAATGGCTGCCAGATGCCTAATATTGATATCTTGGATATTAAAACACCCTGGACATCTGTAAAAACACAGTGATAATTATTTATTCTGCCTGATAATACCTACCGGGGAGGGGTCCTTTAAATGTTTGTTTCTGTCTTTCTCCCATCACAATGTATTTTTCTTTTCCCTTTAAGGATGACACAAAATGGATGGCAGCCACAAAATGGATGCAAGCCATGTGATGGGATCATGTAAATTCTTGGACAACTTCAACCAATAGCATGCCCAGTTGCAGACTGGGCAGGTCTAGCAGCCACAGAGGGCATAAAAAGCTCTTGCAGCCCCCATCCTCCTTGCAGTCTGCGGTGGGAGTTAGGGTGGGAATGGGATTGCTGTCTCTGCGACTCTTTATTTTCACTTTAGGCCAGCCAGGCAGGTGTGTGTCTCTGTGTTCCTGCTGGCTGCAGCCTGGCTCTTAGGGGAGAGAAAGAAGAGATTTTTCTCTAGCTTCAGTCTTGTAGCCTCCCTGTGTGCGTGTGTACCTCTCAGTGAGTGCCCTCCCCTGCCCCACAGTGCAGTCACTCTACAGCTGCCTTGCACCCTGGGCAACACCCACTGCTGCCTTTGCAGCTTCCCTGCATACCTAGTCTATACTGTGTCTCTGCCAGCATCATTTTTAGTGTTTTCCCTCTGGTCTGGGGCATTGGGTGACTGCACTATGGGGCAGGGGAGGGCACTCACTGAGAGGTACACACACACACAGGGAGGCTGCAAGAGAAATCTCTTCTTTCTCTCCCCTAAGAGCCAGGCTGCAGCCAGCAGGAACACAGAGACACACACCTGCCTGGCTGGCCTAAAGTAATGAGTCGCAGAGACAGCAATCCCACCCTAACTCCCACCGCAGACTTCAAGGAGGACAGGGGCTGCCAAAGTTTTTTAATGTCCTCTGTGGCTGCCACACCTACCCAATCTGCAACCTGGGCATGCTATTGGTTGAAATTGTCCAAGAATTTACATGATCCCATCACATGGCTTGCATCCATCTTGTGGCTGGGATCCATTTTGTGTCATCCTTAAAGGGAAAAGAAAAAATACATCACGATGGGAGAAAGACAAAAACAAATGTTTTAAGGACCCCAAACCCCTGGTAGGTAATAACTTCAAATAATTATCACTGTGTTTTTACGGATGTCCAGGGCATTTTAATACCCAAGAAATCAACATTAGGCATCTGGGAACCATTTTGGGTCAATGTCCCCTAACTCCCCTTAAAGAAAAAAAAATACAGCAATCTGAGAAAAGACATAAATGCATGTTTTAAGGACCCCAACCCCCCTGGTAGGTATTATCAGGCAGAATAAATAATTATTGCTGGGTTTTTATGGGTATTCAGGACATTTTTTAACATTTAAAAACAGCTCATTTCATTACGTGTCGCCATTAATGAAAATGAAATGTAACAAACTAATTTTCGTTGTTCTGTTTGGTTCATTCCAATTTTATCACAATTTTTATTATTCCTTTCATTACGTAATGAAACGAATAATGAATAATGGAACAAAAAAAATTTGTTTCATGCCCATCTCTACTCAGAGGTATTATCTATGTTCTGAATATAAATAAAAATGGCAAGCAGAGGGGAATTCCTGGTGTAGAACACTGGTCCAGATGGAGGTGGTTGATATATCCAAGAGTATCACTAAAAACTATCAACAGTGGACTAGTGTTTGTAATGCGTAGAGGTTCTTAAGTATTTAATAGTCTGCAGCTGTGGTTTTGCAAAATTATTTAAGGGGCAACAAGTGATCATACTAGCTTAGTGTATAATACCATCAATGACTACAGATACCTAGAGGGCTGTCTTTCAAAATGCTTTGGAAGCAGATTTTAATCCAAGGAGCAATTTGCATTTCCCAAAGAATACACTAAAATTGCATTCATGCAGATATTTCTCAGATAGCTGGAAGTGTTAAAATTATGCTTCATGCTTTCAGAATGGAGCAGTTCAGCTAGATGATAAAAAGTTGAAAAATCTGGGCTGCTGTCAATGTGTCACTGTCTTATTTATTTATTTATTTATTTATTTATTTATTTATTTATTTATTTATTTATTTATACAATGTATATGCCGCCCACTACCCAAAGGTTTCTGGATGGCTTACAAGTAAAATGAAAAGTTAAAACAGTTAAAACGTTAAAAAGGCAATGGACAATTAAAACAATAAAAGCATTTAAACTCAAAACACTAAAATTGCCACCAGGAGCCACAATCTATGCTATGTCAGTTAAAGAACTTCAGAAACAGGAAGGTTTTTACCTGGCGCCGGAATGTCATCAGTGTTGGCGCCAGGTGGATGTCACTTGGGAGGGCATTCCATAACCTGGGGGCAGCTGCCGAAAATGCCCTAGATCTACAAGCCATCCCCTTCCACCTCCTTGAGGGATAGCTGTCTCAGGAGGGCTCCCTGGCTAGATTTTAATTGCCAGGTAGGTTCATATGGAAGGAGACGGTCCTTCAGATATCTTAAGCCATTAAGAAAATCATTTAACTCAGCCCTCCAGCCATGAAGAACAAGGCCCTGGCCTGGGTTATTTCAAATAATGTGTGTGAATCTATATCTCACTTTCTCCAATCAACCACTGATTTCACTGGTTCTAACTTCATGGATGTAAATAAGCAGATGATCAAGCTGCATGCCAGAAATCTCTTCCCCCACCCCACAAAGTTCTTGCTCCATAGAGAATCAGAGATATCCAATGTTACAAGGAATACTAAATAAGAACATAAGAAGAGCCATGCTGGATCAGGCCAAAGGCCCATCTAGTGCAGCTTCCTATATCTCACAGCGGCCCCACCAGATGCGTTTGGGAGCGCATGAGACTAGATATCTGTCTCCTGATACTACTCCCCTGAAATAACCATGGTTTAAAAGGAAGCTTTGTTGTTGTTGTTGTTGCTGCTGCTGCTGCTGCTGCTGCTGCTGCTGCTGCTGTAGTAGTAGTAGTAGTAGTAGTAGTAGTAGTAGTAGTAGTAGTAGT
>JAHTLZ010000204.1:40259644-40273144 GCA_023846285.1 Phrynocephalus versicolor
AAATGACACCTGAGGATGACCCAGAAGCTTTCCTCAACACCTTTGAGGGAGTGGCCACGGCTGCGGCTTGGCCAAAGGAGCATTGGACCCTGATTCTCACACCTTGCCTCACTGGGGTGTCACAAGAAGTGGTTGATGCCCTAGATGCCCGGGACGCTACGCTTGCATCACTTTTAAGCACCTCATTATGGAGGGGGTGGCGGGGGTCGCTCACACACATATTTGCTATTTTTTTCTCCACAATCTTTGGGCTACTGCTATCAGTCTTACATCTAATACAGACATGTCCAAATTTCAGCCCTCCTTTTGGACTACAACTCCCAGAATTCTAAATTTAGATTGCCAATGGCAAAGGACTGTGGGAGTTGCGGTCCAAAACATCTGGAGGGGTGAAGTTTGGACATGCCTAATCTAATATGTCAGACGAGTCTAAGTGATCACACTTTTTGTTATACATATTCTGGACACTGTTACACCATCATTTTTCTTGTTGCCATCATTATTATCGTCATCACCACCACCACCCTATCAAAAATATTGTAAACTCCATGTTGACCCTTTTCTTAGATTCATTATGTTGGAACAGTCCTACCAAAAGAGGGATGTTGACTTCTCATTTTCCTGACGGGATAGAGGGAAACTTTTAGAAAGGTAAAGCCATTAAACTAAAAAAATACTTTCAACCTTTTCTGGAAGTTGAGTCATGGCTACTGGACTTCTTTTGTGAGAGGTAGAAACGTTTTGCTGTTCATCCAAACAGCCGATGAAGCTGTTTGGATGAACAGTGAAATGTTTTCTATCTCTCAAAAAAGAAGTCCAGTTGCCATGACTCAACTTCCAGAGTAACTGACCTGGATAACTGAGAATCTTCACAGACTTCCAACCGTGAACACAAATTGGCTAAAATCAAGGATCTGTCTGGTTGCTAGTAGAATGGAACATTTAAATTAAGACTGATTATTTTGCCTGGACTTGCCCACTGAAGGAACAAAGACTTGCATTAGGAAGAAAGTGAGAATCTTTGGCCGTTACTTCACGAGCCGCTCGCTTCGCGGCAAGCCGTCATTTCTGTGCGAACCGATCGCTTCAGTCCGCACGCTCCTCCTTTTTGGCTGCGACATCACCCCGACCACGCCCCCTCTACCGTGCTCCAACCGGGGTGAGTGATTCCCCTGCCATGGGCCGGGAATCTTTTCGCTTCGCATCTCGCTTCGCTCCCAACGTCACGTGTGGTCTCGGTTTTTGGCTTTTATTTCAAGTTTTTTTAAAACAATATTCAAACAGGGATATCGATGCATCGCTATATTGTTTCATCGCTTTGCGCTGTTACTTCCTCGCTCCAGTATTGGCGGCGGCGGCGGCAGCGGCGGCGGGAGCAGGAGGAGCCGCTGCCGCTTCGCCCGGCCAGAGCAGGGCACCCGGGGCAGGCAGCGTGCAAGCGGCGGAGGGCAGGCGGCTGTGCCATGCGGGGCTCCCCCCGAGTAGCGGCGGCGGTGGGGGGCTGCCAATGATGCCAGGAAACAAAACACAGGATCGTACAGTAACCATGCTCTGTCGTGAATGACAGCCAAGCATTGATGCATCGATACGCCGAGTAAATTTTTTTTAAAAAATAAAAGGAGAGTGGAACCGGACGTTGCAAATCAGCTTTCTAATGCGAAGGGAGCACGTGAGGTAGTAATCGATTCAGTCCCAAAAATGCCCCGCGTGAGTACAGAGAAACGGGGGTGGGAGCGAAGGGAGACCATGTGACCACCACGTGACTGCCTCCAAATTCAAATCGAAGGCAAGGTCAATTCGAAGCGAGGTACCTCGTGAAGTAACGGCCTTTGTCTACCCCCTCCCCTTGAGAGAAACCAAAAGCTGGGAATACCAATTGGCATTACCCAGAGGACCTGGATGGTGGCGAAAGCAAGCCTTTATTAGGCTATGCTGACCTTCAGAGAGACCTCTTCGGCTCGCGAGCACTCTACCTGCCATCCTCTGCATTCCAGTGGGAGTGAAACTCATCACTTTGGTGCTGGTCCTGTCACTCCTGATTGGCTTGCTGAATAACGGTGGATGGGGAGTTTTTGTTATCCCACACTGACCTGTTTTAACTACATGGACATCAACAGATCTCTTGGGAGAAGAGTTTGTTATAGCTCAACAATTTGTCCGTATTGCATCATTTAGAGGAAATAGATTGAAAATGGGCAAATTCAGGTGCTTTGATCCTGTGATCCCTGACTCCACAAAATCACTGGACGTATGCTCTCTTACACATACACATTCAAACGCAAGCATATATGGACATACTGTATGAACATGCCTGCACATACACAAAACATATCCATTTCCAGAGCATGCAGGATAATCTCCTATATATTCTACATAAATTTAAAAAGTCAGCATTGTTTTTATCCTATTCTGCAGTTCATTGGTATATTTTTTTTAAACAGAGGAAAAGGTATGATTTGCCCTGGTCCTACAGAAACTCTCTAACCTAGGGGCTCCCTTGCCAGTTGCTATGTTGTTATCTCTTCCCACAAGACAAATATAATTTGTGAATGAAGGGCACTGTGCTTGGTGAATTTGGGGACACAGGGTAGGAAATATGTGCAACTGCAGCTGGAGAAAGTGGTTTTAAAATTCGAGCAATGAAACAAATAAGAAAGGAGCAGGCTGTGCATTTGCTGGAAATGTAGTCCACCGTTTCCATGGAGACTGAAACAGAAGTGGATGAAGCAGCCCATTTTGTGGGTAACAGCACTATAACCAAACACAGAACTCACATAAACATAATGACATAAAGGCAGCCGTACATGCCAGAACATTTTGGTTTGGGAAAGGACATTCCATTTCAGTAAATATTGCTTGTTTTGGTATAACAGGAGTGAAAAAAAGCCCTCCCCTGCTGAGTGTGAGAACCTCTTAAAAGAAAACTGAGCACCATAATGTCTTTTTCTCATAGTTTACATAAGTGCAGTAAAAAGCATATGTAGCTAATTATTGGAGCTCTTCATTGATACAGAGCTTTCTTTCAGTGTATTTTACACGGTGAAAGATGTTTTTCAGATTTTAACTCTCTAGGGAATATAGGGATTAGGTTTGTAATTTTTCCAAGCTATTCTTCAGATTTGTGCAACTTGGATCTTGCCGTACGGAGGGTATCTTGTCATCTGGATGCCAGATATAGCTCTTCAAATGTTTTGCTGCAACTGAAGGTACAAATATGACTGTAGAGACTGTAGATTCACTAACAGCATCCTGCTTAGCACAGTAAATAACACTAGAGTAGGCCTACTGAATCCATGGAAATGTGGTGTGTCAACTCCTCAGTAAGCTTCTTTTGATTCAAATAGATCTGCTCTAACAGTGATTTACTATGCTAAAGTAAATTGAGATTAGAGTAGGCACATTTGAATCAATAGAATTTACAGGGAATTAACTCCCCAAATCCCTATTGATTTTTTGGGGCTGTCATTTGCTACACTAGCCAATAGGAATTTGGCCACTAAGACCAATTCCTTTTCTGACAGTATTGTTCATTCTTGTGTTCCACCTGCTGTGAAATACTGTGATACTTAAGTAAGAGAAAAGGGACATTACCAAGATGGGGAAGGGATGCATGGTAGGAGCTTCAGTTGTCTAGTCATCTAGGATTATAAGAAATTGTCTTGCAGTACGATAGACCAATGGTTTATCTAACTCCATAATATCTCCATTTAAGGACAACTATGTGGCCTGTCAAACATGAAGATGAAGGACAAAGGAGCACATTATTCCACCTCTGGAAACTCACTAGGTTGGTATCTGAATCATGTTCAACACTGGTGACAGAAAGCATAAATCATCTCACCTAAGAGAAGCAAGCTAGTTCAGAGATTGAAGGCAGGCTATGTGTAATGCACAGTTCTCTCCTCCAGGATTGTAAAATGGCCAGCGGTCTGCTTCTATTACTTCTCCATACTGCCTGTCACCTGTCCAGAGCCTGGGACAACTAAGGTTTTTCAAAAATTAAGTCCAAATACAATCCACATTTTGTACATGTAAAATAGCAGATGCAAATGCTGCATGATGCGTTAACAGATGCATGGACTGGTGGGGTCTCCTTCTTTGGAGGTTTTAAAGAAGAGGCTGGATGGCCATCTGTTCAGAGTACTTTGATAGGGGTTCCTGCATGGCAGGGGGTTGGACTGGATGGTCTTTGAGGTCTCTTCCAAACTCTATGATTCTATGATTCTATGAAATCCCATGGGGTAGTAGTTAGGCCTCATCATGATTACTGTGTCCAGTTCTAGACATCACACTTTAATGCTTGAATGGATTTTTATATTTTATAATTTATTAAAAGAGAGAGAAAACAGGTTAAAGAGACAAAAGTTCCAAATGTTACAAAAGGTTGCAAAAGATACTTTTAACAAAATACAGAGACATTCTCAGGCACTTTGAAAGAAACACAGTAGAAAGCAATAGAAGTTACAAAAGACACAATAGAAGCTACAAAAGACTGCAAAAGACTCATACTTTAGCAGGGTGGTAGCATAGATCTGGGACATCCACAGACTACATCCTTTTCATTCATGGCTTCATAGTATGGCAAAAAGACAAAATCTCCTTCTGAATAAGACTGAGCCCCATCAAAGCACTGCGGATGAGCAAAGCACACTCTCTAGAGGGACAGGCCAGGCCAGTGGTGGAGAATGTTTGGCACTCCAGATGTTTTGGACCACAACTCCCACAGTCCTTTGTCATTGGCAATCTAGGCTCAGAATTCTGGGAGCTATGGTCCAAAACACGTGGAGTACTGAAGGTTCGCCACCACTGGGCTAGGCTATCTAATTAGTTTTCCTAATCCATTTTATACAATATATAATATATTCCACACTTGTAAATAACATCTTAATCCTCTTTCATGTCTCCCCCCGCCCCAAGCATCTCCCTCTACCCTTGCTTTCCCACAGTTCGGATTTGAGTGGCTCTGGGAAGGGAGGCAGACTGGCTTTTCAAGTCAACAGAGAGTGGAAATGTTAGATCCCAGGCTTAGAGTGCTGCTTGGAAATACTCTTTGAAGTCTTCTTTAACAGGAGGTCAACTGAAGGCGTGAATTGTGTTTTTGCTCACTGATCTCTGCCTGCTTAGCCAACTTCCCAGCAATACATCTCTAAAATATGTAATTTTAGAATAACCATATGACCAAATGAGTGGGATATAAATGTAATAAATAAATAAATAAAAACAAATGAAAACAATTTACAAATAAAAAGCGTTATAGGCGTTAGTACTCTTTATCCTTTAATGCATACATACACATAATCTTTTGCTATTTGCCCATAATCTTTGTGCAAAATCTTTGTGCATAGTCTCTGTGCTTCTCTCTCCTGCCTGATGATGGTGTCTGGTGCCTGTTTCTGTGTTGGTTTCTGGTGTGTATATGTGTTTCACTTTCCTATATTTATTTGTCCCTTGTTTGTTTATTTTTCTTTTCAACTGTCAATAATCGGTACCTGCTGTTGGAGTGAAATACTAACCTCCTAAACACCTTTCTTAAAATTTCTGTGGAAATATACATTACTTTTGCTAAGCTGGCAAAGTGCTAGGAGCACAGACTGCTTTGACGGCAATTTGCTTCAATACAACTTGGTTAGGTAAGCAGAATGCTTATGCAGGAAATTGGGAGGTGACAGATCTCCTATAACTGTATTTCATGGTCCAGGGGATTTTAAAAAATATCCAGTGTTCTGATTTCTATTATTTGAGTATACATGTTTAAGCTTAAGTATTAGCTTGTTAGGAAAGAGATCTTTTAAAGTATCAAAGGAATGTAGAAATCTTTGAGTTGGTACAGAAGAAAGCTGATTCAATTAATATGGGATTTAACACAAAATAATTTTTTTCTTGCATTCCTGGAAGGCAATTGTCTGAAGGACGTCTTTGGAGATTTTGCAGTCATCTTGCATTTATCTAGTCAGTGGTACTCTGTAACTTTAATTTAGCTTAATTTATTTTGTGCTGCAATCAACTGTCTACTTTTTCATTTCTTCTCATGTCATTGTTTCCATAGTACAACTGTTAGTTTGCTATGTAGCAATTATTGATAACTAATAATAGTAACTATTATTATTGTTTTCTATGCAATTTATTGTTGGCATTTCTTTTTTCTTTTTTTAGAACATCATGATTTTTCACTGGTAAGTCTTGCATTATCTTTTATTTTTGGCATTGCTCTGCCATAATGGCCCCTCTCTGTAAGCTCTGTCAGTGAAAAAAAATATTGTGTGTGAAAGAATCCATTTCAAAAGCCAAAAAAGTGACAATTCAATCAAATGTGCAGCATGTGCTCCATTGCAGCAGCTACTAGTGACAACAGAGTCATTGTAGCACTGCCGAACAAATTAATACCTGTAATGGAACAGGATGCTGTTTTCAGACTCCAGTTGATACAATTTGTGGCCTGCTAGGCTATAAAATTCTTTTTCAATACTCTAATAAAAAATGAAATTTAAGACTTCTGTGTTTTTTCTCTTGTGCAAATGTTTGTCCTGTGCAGAATGCAGAATTATATTGCTGGCAGAGGTTTGTATAGATCACCATGGACCATGCTGAATGGACTGTAGATTTTGTGGTTTGGCTTACTATTTCAAGTTCTTGCAATTTGGATTTTCAAATTCTGTTGAAGCAAATGAGAATATTCCGACAAATTAGATCTCTCTCTCTCTCTCTCTCTCTCTCTCTCTCTCTCTCTCTCTGTGTGTGTGTGTGTGTGTGTGTGTGTGTGTGTGTGTGTGTGTGTGTGCGCGCGCGCGTGTGCGTGCGTTTCTTGCCTAGTTTAAAAATGTTAGCTCATGGATGTTATCTGTAAAACTGTGTGAAAGATTTCATTTCTTCTCCTAAGAGTAATGTTGAACAAAATAAACTACTGAAGAATATGTTAGGAGGAAAATCAGTCTTTTGTGACTTCAATTATTTATGCACAGTAGGTTTAAGACCTCTTTGTTTTTGTTCATAAGGTGAAGAAAATAAAAACTTCCTTTTTCATCTCATTCTGTGTCAACTGCAAATATAATCCTTGACAGTACAAAACACAGTTCAAGATGCTGACAATTACAGGAATATCTTTCATCAGCACAACACATTTTCCACCTTAAATACTCCTACTGTGTACTGGATGCTGCATCAGAGTCAACTATTTTAAAAGGTGCTGACAAAATGATACACAGCGGCTTTTGGCTCATATTTTTGGCACTTGCTTTTGCAAGCATATTGGACATATATTGATCAGGAGCCCACTATGATAAAAATGATTCTAGTCAGGTTCTGTATCTTTAAATTAACAGGTAATAGAACAAAGAAGGGTTATGTTCAGATTTGGTTTGATCAGAGTGGAAACTATTCAGAAGTAAAGAAATACATGTAGTAGTGGGGGAGAAGTGTATTTATTCAGATCTTGGAAAATTACTATTTGAATCACTTCTTAGGATCTATCAACCTGCATAAGCCATAGGGGTTGGGGGGGGGGTTGGGGAATTGTAATATGAACAATAACCCACTCAAGCTCAGCTTTTATTGCAGCTGTTTTCTTCTGCCACTGTGTTGTGAATAACACTGCAGTCTCATGCAGCTATTTAGCCCACTCATGTGTGAGTTAGGTGAGGAATAGGTGAGTTAGGTGAGTTAGGTGAATTAGGTGATGTGCACACAAGCCACATCCATAAGTTCTATCATAGAATCATAGAGTCATGAAGTTGGAAGTGGGCTATAAGGCCTTCGAGTCCAACCCCCTGCTCCATGTAGGAATACAAATCAAAGGATATTGGCCAGGTGGTTGTCCAAATTTCTCCTCAATGGCTCGAGTGCTGGAGCATCCACCACCTCTTGAGGCAACTGGTTCCATTGACTTACTGCTCTAACGGTTAGGAATCTTTTCCTGATGTTCAGCCGAAAGGTGGGTTCTCATAACATAGACCATTGTTGGCAGACCTATGGCACGGGTGCCAAAGGTGGCACTTGGAGCCCTTTCTGTGGGCACCTGACATCACCCCTTCACAGCCACCTGTATTCAGGTTAAATTGCCTTATTGGCATTTGCAAAAAATTAGTGGGTTTTGAATTGCAGCTTGGGCTTTCAGTCTCTAAAAGGTTCGCCATCCCTGACATAGACCATTGTAGCGTGTCCTGCATTCTGAGATGATTGAGAGCAGATCCCTCCCTTTCTCTGTATGACAGCTCTTCAAATATTTGAAAGTGCTATCATACTGCCCGTCTGTGAAGATTCTCAGTCATCCAGGTGCGTTTATCTGGGAGTTGAGTCATGGCTACTGGACTTCTTTTTTGAGAGATAGAAACGTTTCGCTCTTCATCGGTCTGAGTATAGCTAGTGCAAGAGACCCTTCTTATAGTCAGCTTGACCTCTTGTCCCCTGGTCTGATTGGCTCATAAGATGAGCAAAGCCTTAATAGGCTCGTTAGGGAGACATTAGTGTCCATGGCCTTAAGGTAAACAATGGCCTAAGGTGCTGAAACCCATCTCCTCTACATTGGAGAAACTAAACAGCCATTAAACAGAAGAATGGCCCAACATAGGAGAGGTAACAGCTCAGGACCAGAATCAGCAGTACACCTCCATTTGAAGGAAAAAGGCCACTCTTTCAAAGATGAGGATGTACACATACTAGACAAAGAAGAGAGGTGGTTTGAGAGAGGAGTAAGGGAAGCCATTCATGTTAGCATTGAAAACCCCTCCCTCAACAGAGGTGGGGGGCTCCGGCATAGTCTGTCTGCCACTTATCAGGCTGTACTTTCCACAGTACCCAGGCAAATCAAGGAGCCTTCACCACCAGGTCACAGCTAACGATCCATTCTTGATGGGTTTCAGCACCTTAGGCCATTGTTTACCTTAAGGCCATGGACACTAATGTCTCCCTAACGAGCCTATTAAGGCTTTGCTCATCTTATGAGCCAATCAGACCAGGGGACAAGAGGTCAAGCTGACTATAAGAAGGGTCTCTTGCACTAGCTATACTCAGACCGATGAAGCTGTTTGGATGAACAGCGAAACGTTTCTATCTCTCAAAAAAGAAGTCCAGTAGCCATGACTCAACTCCCAGATATCATACTGCCCCTTTGTTTTCTTTTTTTCCCTGTGCTAAACATGCCCACTTCTTTCTGTCTTTCCTCATAGGCAGGGCCGGCGCTTCCAGACAAATATGAAGTACAAGTGAAAAGGATAGATTTGAGGCAGAAGACTGATAAACATATAATCAATGAATACCTTCATAAATTGAATAAGTTCAAATATCTAGGGCTGGATAAACTACATCTGAGAGTATTGATAGGACTGGCTGAAGAACTCAGAACCACCATCAAATTATTTTCTTGAAATCATGGGAAATGGGAGATGTACCCAATGATTGGTGGACTAATGTTGTCCCCAGCTTAAAAAAAAGGAGGAACCTGGAAACTATAGACCAGTCATACTGACATCAATCCCAAGGAAAATTTAGAGCAGATTATTCAAGTGCCTAGACAATGATGCAATAGTAACAGAAGCCAACATGTATTTGTCAAGAAAAAATCCTGCCAGACTAATCTGACCTCACATTTTTATCAGGTAACCACCCTTTGATACACAGAATACTATGGACACAGTGTATCATGTCTTCAGCAAAGCTTTTGACAAAGTGCCCCATGATATTCTGATTAGCAATCTAATTAAGTGTGGGCTGGATAGAACAACTGTCAGATGGATATGTAGTTGGCTACAGAATCGTACTCATAGGATGATGATTAATTATTTCTTCTCAAACTGGGAGGAGGTAAAAAGTGGGATACCCCAGGGCTCAGGTCTGGCCCAGTGCTCTTCAACACATTTATTAATATGCACCAGGGGTGCATGAACACAAATCAAATTTGCAGATCACATGACATTGGTGGAATAGCTAATACCCAGGAAGACAGGAAAAAATCAAAATGACCAAGATAAGTTTGAACACTTGGCGGAAAACAATAGAATGGAATTTACATTGATAAATGCAAAATACTCACATTAGGAAAATAAAATCAAACATAGGTACGAGCTGGGAGATACCTGGCTCAGGTCACATGCTGAATTGATGTGGCTATAAAAAGGCCAATGCTTAATGTACAGAATGCATTAACAGAAACATAGACTCCAAATCCTGGTTAGGCCTCATTTTTGAAGTGGATACCACACTTCAAAAAGAATGCTGACAATCTGGAACAAGTTCAGAGGAGGGCAACAAGGATGGAAACCAAGCCCTATGAAGAAATATGGAAAGGACTGGATATATTTAGTCTTGAGATGAGAAAACTGAGGGTTGATGCATCATACTTTTCAAACACTTGAAAGGTACTTCAGAAGAGGAGTAGGATCTTTTCTCAATAATATCTGAGAGTAGGACCGACAACAATGGGCTCTAGTTACAGGAATCCATATTTTGGCTGAATATCAGAAAAAAACTTCCTAACTGTTAGAGTAGCAGAGCAATGGAACCAATTACCTCAAGAGGTGATGAGTATTTCAACACTGGAGGCATTCAAGACAAGAGATGGGCACGAATTGAAAAAATGGCATTTTGGTTTTTCGTTTCTCATTGAGGGGTCTGTTTCGGTTCATTTTCAGTTTCACAAATTTTTGAAAAAAATCATTTTTGTTTATTCATTTTTCATTTTTCGTTTTAACCCGCTTTTTGCACAATTTTTAAAGCATTTCCGTGCGCGGGCGTCCTCCAACGCCCCAGACCAGAGGGAAAACACTAAAAAAAAATGATGCTGGCAGAGACACAGTATAGACTAGGCACACAAGTCACTGCAAAGGCAGCGGCGGGCATTGCCCAGGGTGCAAGGCAGCCACAGAGTGACTGCACTGTGGAGCAGTGGAGGGTACTCACTGAGAGGTACGCACGCACGCACACAGGGAGGCTGCAGGACTGAAGCTAGAGAGAAATCTCTTCTTTCTCTCCCCTAAGAGCCAGGCTGCAGCCGGCAGGAACACAGAGACACACACCTGCCTGGCTGGCCTAAAGTGAAAATAATGAGTCGCAGAGACATCAATCCCACCCTAACTCCCACCAGAGACTGCAAGGAGGATGGGGGCTGCCAGAGCTTTTTATGCCCTCTATGGCTGCCAGATCTGCCCACCCAGTCTGCAACCTGGGCATGCTATTGGTTGAACATGATCCCATCACATGGCTTGCCTCCATTTTGTGGCTGGCAACATCCATTTTGTCATCCTTAAAGGGAAAAGAAAAATACATCATGGTGGGAGAAGACAAAAAACAAATGTTTTAAGGACCCCCCCCCCGGGTAGGTATTATCAGACAGTATAAATAATTATCGCTGCATTTTTATGGATGTCCAGGGTGTTTTTTAACATTTAAAACAGCTCATTTCATTGCACGTTGCCATTAACAAAAAATGAAACATAACGAACCTAATTTTCGTGGTTCTGTTTGGTTTGTTCCAATTTCATCACAATGTTCGTTATTCATTTTGTTATGTAACTAAACAAATAACGCATAACAGAAATGAAAAAAGTTCATTTTGTGCCCATCTCTAGTCAAAACAAATGTGGTCAACCACCTCTCGGGTATACTTTGACTTGAATTCCTGCATAGATTGGGGTGGGGGGGTCATATTTGATGGCCTTGCAGGCCCCTTCCAACTTCATGACTCAGTGAGTCTGTGTTTCTGTGTTATTCTATGCAAGCTTTTTTGGCTTTTAAGATCTTCTCGGAAGGTCTATTAATTCCACCACCTCTCCAAGCTCATTTGATGAAGACACAAGTGACTTCTCAGTAGATATTTTAAACTGTTTTTAAATGGTTTTGAAAACATTTTAATCATGGTTTTAATCTTGATATATATTAAATTGGTTTTTATTACAGCTATTATGATATTTTAAAACTGTTGATTAATTTATAGTTTGAATTTTTGTGAGTCACATTGGGTTACCTATGGGGAGAAAAATAGCATATACATAATATAAATCAACCAACCAACTACAAAAATAGGTCTTTAAAAATAGAAGGAGAAATAGTAACACCTCTTCTGTTCATAGTGTTCACACAACACTGCTGCCTACAGATCAGAATGCCAGCATACATTCTTCATGGAAATCAATGCATTGCCCAAAATATGTGGCTTATTTACTAAAACATATGGGATGACATCAGCAAAACCCAAGGTCTTGGCTGGTCCATCATCAATTTTTACAGTGTATCCAAACAATCTAGGAATTCATTTAAATCCAAGCCTCTAAATTAATCTAAATGTTTGAACAAAAAGTAAATACATAAAATATACCAGTCTAACCTACATAGATAAGTCAAAGGTAACAACCTCATTTATTTAGATCAAGGATGTGACCCTCCTAGTGTTACTGGAACACCATTTTCATTATCCTTCACCCTATGGTAGCTGTGACTGATGGAAGTGGTAGCCTAGTTCTAAGTGGGATATGATGTGTTCTCCACCACATCACTTCAGAATGAGATATTATCTGGCACCAAGAATCAGCATTCCACAAGGCAAATGAAAAAATAGTGGTGCTCCAAACAAAAATATGTAGCTACCAAACTGAACCTTGGATTGGTGCCAAATTTTCACACAAAAGCCTGCTCTTACTCTCTGCCAAATTTGGAGATGTTTGGGGAAAAGGGTTTTGAGCTGTATCTTTTGTTTTTAAAGTAACACTGTTTTTATTCTGTTTAGATGCAAGGAGTCACAAATCTATAGTCATTGAAAAGAGGTGAAATACATTGATATGAAAAGTTTTTGATGGATTGCAAGTAGAGATGGGCACGAAATGTGTGATTTTTTGTTTTCGTTTTCGTTTTTTCATTTCGTTACGTAACGAAACGAAAAACAAATTTTGACTCCAAAATGAAATGAAACAACCCAAAACACGAAAAATTTTGTCGACCGCTTTGTTTTCGTTACGGCAAATACATTGAATTGTGCTAAATGGTAACGAAACAGCAATTTTTCATTTTTGTTTTCATTTTTTTGTTTCAATATGTAACGAAACGGAAATGAATTGTTTTGCAAAAAACCTCACAAAAACAAAAATGAACTGAAACGGACCCCTAAACGACCAAACGACAAAGGAAACACCATTTTTTTTGAGTCATACCCATCTCTAATTGCAAGCATAAATTGTTTTGGAAACATGTTTGTAATTAAAAGCACTTGTATAGCAAATCAAATTTCCCCATAAGAAATAATGGAAACCCAGATGATTCATTCTTCAACTCAAAAATATTCATATAAATCGATTACATTATTGTAATATAGTACAAAATAATAATATTTATTATTAATAAATAATAAATGCAAAATACAAAGAAAAAGAAAACTAATTGACCTGCATTTGCCTTTGAAAACCACTTGTAGCTTCAGTTCTAGTTTAGGACCAGACACACATACACACACACACACACACACACACACACACACACACACACACGTACAAATGTGCAAGCTTTCCACGCAGCGAAAGA
>JAHTLZ010000204.1:40279923-40292866 GCA_023846285.1 Phrynocephalus versicolor
TTCTTCTTCTTCTTCTTCTTCTTCTTCTTCTTCTTCTTCTTCTTCTTGATTACTGGTTTTATAATTCTCCCTTCAACAAAGCCAGTTTTAGCAGTTGTAATCTTCTAAGACATTCCATCCAGAAGAGCAAATGTTCATGTCCTGGATGCCACCTTAGGATTTGTGGGCATATCTGGCTTTATATCTAGACAACTGGTACATCTGGCACTTTGATGCCCACTCTGGCGGACAAATCTCAATTCTATGATATGACCTCTAAATAAATAATGCTATAGTACTACCTTTCTGGTACTAAAGCAGTCTAGGTACAGCCACTGCCTGAACTGAAGAACCTCTGGGAAACCCCAGGGTCAGCTGTAGTGGTGGGAACATATTGATTGAATATATATCTTGAGATATCTGGATCTGGATTATGCATTTGCAGACTACAATGCATAAAGCATTCTCTGACTCCCACTCCCAAAAGGGCAAGCTCAAATGACTGAATAACAATAGCTGGTAAAATTGAAATTGACTGGATTTCAAAGTCGTCTATAAATTGGATTTATTGACAACACAAAGAAGATGGTCTGGATTTCCCAATCAGAATATGCTCTAAAATCTTATGAAATGACCTCTAGGCAGCAGCACTGACTATGATCCTACATGTTGTAAAAATTTCTTTGCACCACAAAATAATATCTGATGTTTTATTACAGATCATCTGAACAGGAGAAAGTTCCTCTTCATCAAGTTATTAATTATGTATTAAGCATTTATATGGAATTGCCACATAATAAATAGAACATTTAAAAGGTTATACATGAGCAATTGATGATTAGTCATTTTTCAGGAAGACATAAAACATGAAAATAAAATGTGAAAAGCTTAACATGTATAATATAAATTGAGGACACATTTTCAATTAAATAGGAATGTAACATTGGCTTGAGTTAAAGTTTAATCTTTCTCTGCTTATTAGACATAATATTATTATAGATAAAGGCCAGACTTATCTTTATCCTGATTTAGTTCTAGAGGAAATATTGTTATCTTTTTCGCCCAAGTATTTTTTGCCATTTCTTGTAGATGTGGTTAATTTAAAAAGTTGTATTTTCATGTTAAAACTCTTTTTTAAAACCTTATGCTGATAAATACATGTACAGTGGCACCTCGGATAACAAGTTTAATTCATTCTGTGAGTCAATTTGCTAACAAAAAAAATGTTATCTGAAATGCGGTTTCTGATTGGAATGAATAGGAAACCATTCAGTCCATTCCAAAGGTCTGAAAAAGGGCAAAAAAGTGTGTGTTTGGGGGTTTTCAGACCTCTTTATGAAGTGCACTTTAAAGGCATGCAGTGCTGGAATACCTCCCTCAGAATCCCACCCCCAGTGCAATACAAACATGGACAAAAGAAAGCATCAAGACTACTCCCAGTCTGTTCCTGACAAAAATGCAATGGGGAAAAATGCAAACATAGACAAACACAAGCACCAAGAAAAAAATCCAGCCTGTTCTTGCCTATAGAAGAATGGAAAAGCTTGCAAACATGGAATAAAGAAAGCAGTAAGACTGCCCCTAGCCTGTTCCCGACAAAAAATGCAATGGGGAAAAAATGCAAACAAAGACAAACACAAGCAGCAAGAGAAACCCAGCCCATTCTTGCCTGAAAAGCAATGGAAAAGAGTGTAAACATGGACAGAAGAAAGCAGCAAGACTGCCCCCAGCCTGTTCCCACCAAATGCAATGGAAAGCAGTGCAAAGATGAATACCAGCTAGCTCCAAAACAAATGCCAGGTAACTTTCATGCCAAAAGCACAATTGAAACCAATGCAAAAACACAAAAGAAAGCAAGGAAACATCAGCTCCCTACCTTTCCACGTTCAAAAGGTCTAAATCCCTCAGCAAAAAATGTCCAGAATGGCTCCGAAAAACGATGAAAAAAGTGCTTCAACTTCTCCCACTCCTCCACAAACTATGGGGGTGCAATGCACCCTGGGTAGACTTTTTAAACAAAGCATTATGAAAAATTAGTTATCCTAGGCAGCCCACATGAAAAATTCATTATCTGAAACATCCCTATTCCTGCAAATTTCAATTCACTATCTGAATTATTCATTAACAGAGGCATTAGTTATCCGAGGTATTACTGTATATCTGCCTTTTTTGTATAAGATCCAAAGATGGAAAAATTCCATTTTGACTACAACTCCCAACCAGTATGTCTGAAGAAGTAGATTTGTCCATGAAGCTTGTCCCCTTAAAACGCAGCAGTTCATCTTAAAGGTACCACAGCATTTTGGATTTACGGTATGTTTTTTGTTTTTTGTTGTTGTTCTTGATGTTGTTCTTGATGTTGTTAGTTTTGTCCAAAATGGAACTTTCCTATTCTTTGATAGAGATTTGAAATGTGATCCAAAGAAGCACACACATAGAGGCCTTTCTGCTCTGTGTTCCAAACATTTTCACTCCATATATCCACATTATATGATTGTCACCTTTCCTGTACAGGTCCATGCATATTGGATATAAAAACCCAAGTCAGCAGCATTAATACTACTGCAATGGTGTCAAAGTGGATTTTCTTGTATTTAAAATAGAAAGCAAAACCAAAGAGTAACAAAAACAAAAACAAAACACACAGACCCCCAAGTTGTAGATCTGTAGTTCTTGGGGAAGATGAACTTCCATGGGCCCCCAAATACTGTAGCTGTTGCTCTCAGCAGACAGTGGCTGAGATCCTGTTTTATTTTATTTTATTTTAATTTACTTATTTATTTATTTTTACTGCCTACCATGGCTGCCTACCAGCTGTAGCGCAGCCAGTAAGCTTCTATTTTTCTGGCCGCAGCCAGGAAGACTGGACAGACCCTCCAGGAAGGACCCGCAGCAGCAGGTAGGAGACATCTCCGGCACCGCCATTAATGAAATGAACCAAAACGAACCATTTTTTTTCAGTTCAGTTCATTTCGTTCTAAATCCACTCTGAGGTTTGTTATTTGTTTCATTCCATAATGAAATGAATAACGAATAATGAAACGAACTAAAAGTTCTTTTTGTGCCCATCTCTACTGCTGAAACAAGATCTGGTGATGGTTCCCCAGTTCAGTTCCTCTCAAATGGAAAATATCATTTTGTTTTGGTTTGGGATGACATGTTGTCTGCCATTTCATTTTCTTTCAAAATGGTTCAAAAGGTTACAGAATGACAAATGAGCATGTCATTGTAAGGTGGCCATCCGCATTGAGGAATAATGAGGAGATCATTATATGACTTTGTTTCATCTCAGAAACCTTTTACCGATCTCAGAAATAACATTCTTTTCCCACCTCTTTCATGCCCTTCATTAGGAGTCTGTGAAAACTTTACCCTTTGTTGCTAATACTAATCATTCTTGTCTGGTTACATTGAACACATTTAAAACAATAATACATATGATATGAGATCTTTTCTAACTTAGAACTGATTTTTTTAAGATTAACAAAGCTTTTTGAGTTTAGCCTTTCCATTTTCATTTTTGGTCAAGTGCAACTTTCCTCTTTCTGTGCAACAAAAACATGAATTTCAAGAAATCTTCCACAAAATAGCACAGAGATGTGTAAGATAACGCAAGCTTAGACATGCCTTGCTTGGAACAAAATTAAATGAGGAAAATACATTTCACCTTTTTGGTGCCAAAAGGGTGCCCTTGTGGAGTGGAAAGATATGGTACCTTTTTGTTTGCTTTGATATATTCTTGTATAATTCTGTGCAGTCAAAGGGCTGTCACACTATAATTCAAAACAGAGTCCTGTATTCCACTTGCACTCCAATGAATGAAGAAATTTATCTGCATCCAGTTCTCATGAAAAATGTATGAACCTTATTGTGGGGTGAGATGAAGAGAAACGAACCATAGTTTTTCTATTTCCCAATAATGTTTGTTTTCTGAATGAGAAATATTTCTTTTCCAAGTAGCCTCCCCCTTAAATTATTAATCATTGTAATATATGGAAACTTTTCAACAACAAACTGCTATTATACAATGGTACCTCTACTTATGAGTTTAATTCATTCCAAATGCATGCTCATGAGTTGAACAACTCGTAAGTAGAGCAGCGGTATCTAAAAAACAAACAAACTTAAAAATTGGAATTTTTTTTAAAAAAATGTAAGTAAAGCAGACCACATCTAAAATTTGTAAGGCAGCAGTTAATGGTTTTCTGCTCTTAAGTCAAATTGCTTGTAAGTAGAGCTGGTCATAAGTAGAGGTACCATGGTATATGCAGTAATTGTGAGGGGATTTCTGAAGGGGCTATCACTGGGGCATTCCCTTTGACTTCCAACATTTTTATCCTATGGATAGCATCCTGCTCACTCCAATGATGCCAACCCCACTGGAATCCTCAATGTATGGTATAGGAACAGAATATCACAAGAGAAAGAGAGAGAGAGAGAGAGAGATAGATAGAGAGAGAGAGAGATGCCTGGAAGGTACAGGGGAATGGTACCTTTACGAAAATATTTGATCCAGAGAGGAGAATCAAAGTCAGAAACATCTATAATGAAGGAGGGAGATCCAGAGGAAATAGAAGGAAGTAAAGAGGCCTGGTATAAGGAAGAGGAAGTCAGGTAGAAAAAAGAAGAAAAGGGAGAAATCTGGGTAGGTGTGCCAGAGTGACACCAAGCAGAACCACCCAAGGTTGGTGTTGAATTTCAGCTGCTGAATTTCATTTAGCCAAGGGATGCTATCATACAAAGGAGATGTCAATAATCCTAATAACTCCACACTCCTACTTCGGAGGCAGGGACAATTTAATCATGTCCAGCAGTTGAAGCCTGACATGCAAACCATTCATCTCCTTTCAGAGCAGATGTCAGGTAAAAGGTCCCCCCCCCCGCACATACGTGCTAGTCGTGTCTGACTCTAGGGGCGGTGCTCATCTCCGTATTCAAGTCCATGGCCATGTGGTCAGCATGGCTGCAAGGAAACACTGTTTTACCTTCCCACTTTTTATGGCGGTACCTATCTATCTACTTCCATTTACATGCTTTTGAACTGCTAGGTTGGCAGGAGCTGGGGTTATCAGCAGGAGTTCGCTCCGCTGCGTGAAACCTGGGATTCAAACCTCCAACCTGCTGACTTTGCAGCCAACAGTGTTTGGAGCCTTAGTCCACTGAGCCATCACACCCTCAGAGGACAGAGACATGGGTAATACTTCGTCTGTGGTAATCTGCATGGGGAGAGTGAAGTAACGGCTCCCTGTCTCTGGACTTAAGGACTGCCATAGATTGGACTGATATGGGTGGATTATTTGAAGGGTTGTATAGTTGGAATATTTTGTAGTTGTTTTGTGGATCTGTTCAGTAAAGGTGAATTGCAAAAGATCCTTTGATTTCAATGACCAGTGGATGTTTACAATAGTCTAAACTTTGAAATGTTTGACAAGATAGAAGTTCAATCTCATTATTTGTATTGTTTGAAAAATAACTCATCATCATAACTTGTTTCAAATCTGAAAAGGTAACTGGTGCTTTCTTCTGTGCTGCTTATTACTTTCTGATATTTTTGCTACTTTGTTACTTTTAAATTTTTTTTAAAGAAAAACCTAAGATGGATAAAACCGCTACTCTGGGCGGTTTACATACATATACAAAATATAAAAACAGATTAAACAACTTAAAATAGTAAATAAAAACTAATCATTCAAACCAAATAATCAAATCACAATAATAAAAAGAACAAATAAACAAATAAGCACAAATACAATAAATCAAAATGGTTTGACAATTCAAAATAAGAACAAATGGAAAAAATAACTAGTAGAAAAGTGTTGGTGTGCTGTTCAAAGACCAACCATCCAAAAAAATCCATATCAGGAGAAGATTTTTTTAAAAAAGCTAGTCCCATGCAAGGGGTGAGGTGAGGGCCAAAACCACAATTTCCACCTAAAATTGCCATTACAACTTGTCTAGGTAGGTCACAAGCTTAAGAAGAAATTTCAGGCTTTCAGAAGTTGACAGGTAACATGTGAAAAATAGCTGTTAATGAAAACATTACCAAAGAGGGAAGGGAGAAAAGAACAGTCTACACTTTTCATTTTTAGTGGAGAGATTACATGAAAATCTCCTATCTAACACTGCTGTGCTACCTATATGATACATCTCAAGCCAGTACAGGCATCAGGATGTAACCATTATCAGCCCCTAAGTGCGGGGGAGCATATTTCTTTTACTTTGAATTTTATTGCTTAAAGTCATGAAAAGGACCACTTTACAAAACACATGCAATGGATGAAGATAAAAGGACATTATGAAATTAGACTTTGAAAGCATCAAAGCACCATCCTCAGGAGGGCAAGCAAGACATATTGACTGAAAAGGCTGTGAATACTGCAGGTGAAACACTATAAGTGTAAATATTATATTAGCACCAGCATGTGTGCATTAGTCACAGACTTTATTTTCCTAAGGTGCCATTTTAACTACAGCCCACACTCTAATTTCACTGCTTTATATGGGTTGTTTGAAGACTGTCAGCTCTCAGCCAGATAATACACAAACTTTTGTGCACATTTAAGTTGATTTTAATGATCTATTTCTATAGAAATCAGGGCACAGATACGCAGGACATACTCCATATAATACTGTTTATCATTCAATGTCTTAATTTTTTCTCTCTCTCAATTTCCTATTCAACATCTATGAATCACTTTTTATACTTTTCCTCAATAATGATAACTGTAGGCTGTAAAATCAATTTTGACATATGATGACTCTTTCCAAGGTTTTCTAGGGATTGAGTGCTCAAAAGAGGTCAACCATTCCCTTCTTCTGTGAGTGTCCTGGGATGTGTTACTCGCCCAAGGCTATAAAAAATAATTCTACTCCTGGGAGCAGGGAATCAAACTCCCAAGCTCTGGCTGTACAACAACCAGCTTGGGCCTAAATTGTCTCAAAACTCACTAAGTAAGCTATACAACTAGTCTATTGTTTTTAAAGTGACCTCAATATAGGTGCTCAATTAACTCAAGTGAAAACTTAAATTAAGTTTTTGAAAATATAATTAACGCGCCTTCTCTCACTGTCCCAGACATGTGATTCAAATTTCCTAGTCTGACATAAAATAATCTGAATCATTGTCTCATATCAAGTGTTTCATTCCAACTGTTGAAATGTCATAATGCAGTTCTTGAAATGCTCTTAATGAGGACTTCAACATGGGAAAACCCTTTAACTGTTCCGTTTACATGTTCATCAAATGAAACAAATTATGCACAAAGCAAATGCCTTTCTCTGAGGCAATTCTGTTTCTTGTCTAACAGATGCATGCTCATTATGGTGAGATCAGAGATATGCCGCCACAATGCCAGCACTGTGGCTGTTGCATCCAATTTCTACACAGCCTGGGAAGGAAATAAAGATATTAGTAATACAAAATGGCAAAACAAAGAAAACAATGAGCAAAGAGCAAACAACTAGGAAGAAGGTTGCTAGCATTCCTGAATACTTAAAATGATGAAGGAGCAGCAATTTTGCTGGAAGGTTTTTTTTAATGGTGGTAATGTGAGGGTGGGGTGGAGGAACTAATTAAGGTCCATATCTTCTCCTTTCTAAACACTTGTGTTATAGTGGGTATTCTGGGATGACATGAACAAAATGCCATGTGCAAACACCACCATTCAATGTGGCAGTCAGAGTATACTGCAATTTCTGACTATAGTTATGCTGAAACAGGAATGCACAGAACACAAGATACGGAACTCACTTTTAAAATTTTGGAAAACAGGCTGGTTCAGCTAAAATTGATGTGAAGGGTGCTCAGATCTCAGTTTCAAAATCCAAATGTTCATGGCTTGACTGTCACTTGTGAAACTGCTGTTTATCAACATATGATGAAATGCCTGGGCAAATAGTAACGACTGATAGTGCTTTCATGTCTTCTTTGAACTAAATGAAATTCTCAGGGACTGTTGCCACTGATTACGTGGTGCAAGGCTGCCTGACATGACAGAGGTGCTCCTGGTCAGTCAAAGGGCAGATCAAAGAATAGGGATGCAGCCAGTGCTGGGTGGAATTACACTCCCTCTGAAAACACAGCTGCACACCTTGGGCATGCTCCTGTATTTGTCTCAGAGTCAGGCTGCCCAGCTTTCAGTGGTGGCTCGGAGTGCATTTGCACAATTAAAATTAATGTACAAGCTGCACCCATTCTTTGAGATGTCTGATCTGACCATGAAGACACATGTCCTAGTTACATCCTGGCTGGATTACTGTAACACAATACATGTGGAGTTGCCTATGGAAAATGACAGTCAGGAGCTTTAGCCAGTAGATCCAAAACACAGAAGCCAGATTGCTAACTAGGATTGGACATGGGATCACATAACCTCACTGTTACAGCAACTCCACTGGCTGCCGATCCATTTCTGGGCTGGTATTCCAAGTGTTGGTTCTATCCTGTAAAACCAGCTTGGGCCTAAGTTGTCTCAGAAGCATATCTTCCTTTAGGAGCCTGCTCAAGTGTTAAGATAATCATGGAAGGCCTTTCTCGAAGTCTACCATCTCCATATGAAAGGTGAGGAAGAGAGAGAGGGCCTTCTCTGTCATTGAACCAAGACTTTGGAACTTTTTCCCACATGAGACTAGGCTGGGCCCATTTTTGCAGTCCTTCTGCAAGCAAGCAAAGACCCTGAGTGGGATTTTTAATTGATTCTGGTGTCTTACTGCTTTAAATGTGTTATGGTGTTGCCCATGTTTTTTCTGTATGGTATTTGTTTGATCTTTTGCAATTATATGCTCACCATAGTTGTTGCTAAATATATTTAATGATGTAATGTGTCTTGAACCATTATAAAGAGAAAAATTGGGGTAAATATATTTTAAATAAATAAATAAATAAGCTATATGGATAGGTTTTGTTTCATTTTGTTTGCAAAGGTAGCTTTCCTTAAAGATGCTAAAGAGGAGATGCCAATCCTTCCATCCTTTAAAATGTGGAACAGTTATGAAAATAATAGACAATTTGAAGTCAACAATATTTTGACATGTGCAGAGTTTTGATCATAAGGGGAGTGTTCAAACTGCAAGGAGGGGAAAAGAATGGTTTGTTGTCCCAAGGGCTGTGGGATGAGTTTCGTAAGAACTTGGCTTATATTACAGAGACACCCTGCCAAATATTTAAAGTATAAGACTTTTGGCAATTATTGAAAATCTGTTTATGCCATTTTCTGTTTTCTGCTCAACTGGTACCAAATAAAACGCAATTGGATAGGTATGGCTGGTGGATGATGATAGCTAGGGAAGATACACAGAGAGAAGGACATGAACATCCACACAAACATTTTGGGCACTCTCATAGGCCCCACAGACACCACCAAATTGCTTTTTAGCATTCCTGTTCTTGGGAGAAGAAAGGCATTTAAACTCGTTAGTTTGAAATCTCTTCCATCTAGTGTTGAGAATGGAGAATAATGAAAAAGCCACCCACTGTATCCCTGTTCACTTGTTATTAAAGACTAAGAGTGGATGGAGGCAATCATGACCAGCGTGCCCTGTTTCTGACTGTGTTGCTTTCCTATGACTTTAGAGTCTCCACATGAGTTGGAATTCTGATTTATCACTTTTGAGGATAGTGTCTATAGATAAGAGAGTTCCCCCTCTTCGCATTCACTGGTTTCCACCATTATGGGAGGAACAAAACCAGCAGTAGAGGGACAGGGCTCTGCCTTTCCCCTGGCAAGGGTACTTTGGTAAAGCAGATAAACTATATTAAATTATGCATGATAATTCTTCCTTTACCTTCTTACCACCCAGTGTTTTTTGCAATGGGGAGAAATAAATTATGTTATGAATCACTGGTCTATGTTTCTTTATTCCCCTAAACCTAAACTGCCAGCTTATCTCCAGGGATGCCTAGATCCAATTACAGTTCATTTCAGAGGAATCTCACATCAGTTCAAATATCTCTCCAGTCCACCCAAATTAGCCATATTCAGGGCACAAACAACTCCACATTTAGAAAGTGAAGAAAGATTACCTTCCAGAATGGCATTTTTAAGATATGTTGTGTTTGCACAAACAACACACAAATAGAGTCAATGCTTACTTCCTCATGCATGTAGAAAAGGTGAATTTGCAAAATCTCATTGAAGGATAATAAAATGTACGGTACTTTATTCCTTAAGGCAGGTCCATTTCTAATTGTGAAACTACCATATTGTCTATTTTTGCTCTCACGTACCTTTCTATTGCCATCGGCCTCCAGACAAGTTGTGTGGATGTCTTTGTGTTTGTATAAAATATCCCATTAGAATCATTTTAATGGCAAAAGAGAAACATCTTCAACGTGTTTTTAAAAAATGATAATTTAATAACAATTAGCTGGGAAATGATTAAGTGTCTCCTTCTACCGACATTTATTCAGCTCTAACTAAAACATCCAGCAGCAGTTTAAAAAAAAATCAAAAGAAGTTACACAAAACTCCATATAATTTGTGATTTGGTCTCTGGATGTTTTTGTGTTTTTGCAAGATATGAGCTCCTTCCTAGCATCTGTGATCCAAAACACACTTGGGCCATTGCTGACAGTCAGACCTGAGCCTACACTCTGCAACTTCAGTAACAGAGTAATCTTTCCTTTCAGTGCCCCTGGTGTTTTAGCCCATAGGATGACGACACCTTTCTGGTTTCACTATCAACATTATCTGTTTTGATTTCAGTGCCAGGTTTCTCTGATCATAGCACTCGGCTACAGGAAGCAGTTGGCAGAACAACGGCTTTGACAGCTTCTCTCTGCATGTGGCATTTCACATGTTTAATTCTTTCATCTCCTCTCAATAACAGGTTTCATTTGAGTTCCTGCAGTAGACAGATACATTTACTGGCTTTTCCATTTGGAATGATTGCTGTGGGACTTGTGCTTGTGTTGTCTCAAGGCTTTGGGATACACTGGATGAGGAATGAGCCTGATTGCACTGTCTCCCTCTTAGGCTGCTTTCTGATTGCTGCCATTCTTTTTTTGGTGTGAGAGGTTCGATGCACCCATTCCTGCAAGAGAAATTCTATGCAATGTTTCACAAACAAGCTAGGGCATCCCTGGAGGAGGCAGGTAGTTTTAATATACTGATCCACATTCTGTGCACTCCTTTAATTGATGACTCTGTTTCCTAGTGCCATCACTCAATTTGCTTCTTTTCTATTTGAAAAGACTGTGGTTGAAAGAGGAGTAAGGGAGGCCATTCATGTGAGCATTGAAAACCCCTCCCTCAACAGAGGTGGTGGGCTCTGGCATAGTCTATCTGCTACTTATCAGGCTGTGCTTTCCAAAGTACCGAGACAAATCAAAAAGCCTTCACCACCAAGGCCATAGCTAATGACCCATTCTTGATAGGTTTCAGCACCTTAGGCCATTGTTCACCTTAAGGCTAAGGATAATATAGTCTCCCTAATGAGCCTATTTAGGCCATTGTTCATCTTATGAGCCTAATTCAGGCCAGGGTGACAAGAGGTCAAATCTGCCTATAAGATGGAGGATTTGCACTAGCTGTATTCAGACCGATGAAGCTGTGTGGATGAACAGCGAAACGTTTCTATCTCTCAAAAAAGAAGTCCAGTGGCCATGACTCAACTTCCAGAAGTAATATAGTTGATACTTATGATGTTACGTTAGCTGCAGCTAGTAACTATAAGTGTTTTCCATATGTGCCATCAAGTCAGTTCTGACCTACGGTGACCCTTTTCAGAGTTTTGTGGTTTGAGTCTCCTCAGAAGTGGCTTACCATTCCCTTCTGGGAGTGCTCGGGGACTGTGCAGCTTACCCAAGGCCACACAGGCTGTTTCTCGTTGCAGGACACAAGTTGGGGAATTGAGCTGCTGGTCTCTACTTTTGCAAATACCTAAACCACCAAGCTATATAGCCTGTAATAATATTTTATTATTAAGCTATAGCTCTTTTTTAAAGGTGTTTTTGGAACCATTTTGGGAGGATGTTTGGGGCTTTTAATGTCCTTCTCTTATCAGTCACAGGGAGAATAGGAAGTCTTTTCTGCTGTGTTAGCTTTTTAAATAAATATTCCAAAGTACAATCTCAAATATGGACACTAGAGGGAATCAGAGAATATTTCATTGTCTTTTTGTGGCTTGTGTGTGTGTGTGTGTGTGTGTGTGTATGTGTTGTGTTGTTACAGTCGTGACCGACACTTCATGACCCCATGTCCATGGAGTTTTCTTGGCAGGAGTACTGGAGTGGTTTGCCAATTCCTACTCCAGGTGCCTACAGCATCTGGTATTCCCTGGTGTATCCCATCCAAGTATTAACCAGGGCTGACCCTGCTTAGCTTCCAAAATCAGGCAAGATTGGATGTGCTTAGGGCATCTAGGCAGCTCTTTTGTGGCTTACTATTAACAAAATATAAAGTGTTAATTGTGCAACTACAAAGTGACTGCTAAGAAGTAAAACATACCTCAACAAATTGCATATAAACTGTAATGTTGCAAGCTCTAGATATATTAAAATAATCATGTCCTGTGTAACCATTTGTTCCTCACAGAGATGAGATCCAATGATCTTTTTGGTGAACAGGGACATAATTAGGGAGTGGCAAACAAGGCTTTGCTCCAGGGCACCAAATTTAGAAGGCATGTCCCTTTTCCCACACTTCGAAGACTGGCAGCAAAACCTACTTTACTTCCTTAGGAAAAAGATGGTGTTAGACCAGGCCTCTGAGGCAAGCCAGTGCCTTTTCAAGAGACTGTACATCTAATGGGCCAGGCTTCTTGGAAAGATGGGAAGTGTCATGGTTTGGGGTAGCAAGTGCTGGGCTCAAAACCAAATTAGTTCCCATGGTTTATCATCAGCCATTTTAAGACATGTGTCATTTCAAGGAGATCAGTTAGGCAAATGAAGAGCTGTTAATAAGTCATGTCCCAGAAATTATCTATCTATCTATCTATCTATCTATCTATCTATCTATCTATCTAT
>JAHTLZ010000204.1:40292876-40305351 GCA_023846285.1 Phrynocephalus versicolor
TATCTATCTATCTATCTATCTATCTATCTATCTATCTATCTATCTATCTATCTATCTATCTATCTATCTATCTATCTATCTATCTATCTATCTATCTATCTATCTATCTATCTATCTAAAATGTTTCCATCCTGCCTTTCTTCCAGGAAGGACTAAAGGCAGCTGACAGAAACTGACAGTGCTCACAGAATGTGCAGTTCTCGGCATGTCTCACCTGGATATCCAGCAGTTCCTAATCAGTTGATCAAGAGACCTTGAAACACTGTTACTGCTTTTGCTCAGATCTAAGCTGTCATCTTTCTCTTGGCAAATTAGTCTCATCATCATCACTTGGAGAACTGGCCTCAGCCCTTCTCCCCAAGGCTTCTCTGAGGGAGCTATCAATTCCTCTTGTTTAGTGTCCCCTTCTAAGTACAAGATACCATCTTCCTTTTTCAATGACTACTGATCTAGGTGGGAAATTGTAATTGGAAAGACGATTTATGCATCAGGCCCCGCTGAGACAGTGGGGAGCAGGATTATTTCAGGATCATCAGTTCATGACTCTCATCAAACCAGCTCATAAGTAGAAGCACCTGGATTTCTCCCCGCATAATATATGGTGTTGTTCAGATATAAAGAGTGGTATTAGGTGCATGGCTAGATAGTAGAGATGGGCACGACTCAAAAAAATGGTGTTTCATTTGTCGTTTGGTCGTTTAGGGGTCTGTTTCGGTTCGTTTTCGTTTTCGTGAGTTTTTTTTGCAAAAAATCGTTTTTGTTTTGTTACGTAACGAAACGAAAAAACGAAAACGAAAATGAAAAATTGCTGTTTCGTTACCATTTAACACAATTCACTGTATTTGCCGTAACGAAAACGAAGTGGTCGACAAACTTTTTCGTGTTTCGGGTCGTTTCGTTTCATTTTTGAGTCAAAATTTGTTTTTCGTTTCGTTACATAACGAAACGAAAAAATGAAAACGAAAACAAAAAATTGCTTGTTTCGTTCCCATCTCTACTAGATAGCTCAGTGAGTTAGGTATCTGGCTACAAGGTTGGGAGTTCAATTCCCCACCGTGCCTTGGTAGAGGATAGCGAGCCTGCATAGCTTTGGCCAAGATACACACTCCCAGTTGCCCCCAGAAGAAGGGAACAGTGAACTTATTCTGAATACTCAACCTGGAAACCCCTCAAAAGGGTTATCAAAAGAAACAATCAACTTGATGCCTCATAATCATAATAATTATATTAGATGCATAACTTCTGTAAAGAGCTGCAAGAAAGCAATTGCTATAATATTTTCCTTGATTTCTAAAAATGAATCGGTATTGCAACACTGAATACATTTTTTATTTTCAGTTATTTGCCTTTCCTGAATCTGATATTTTGTCCTTGGAGAAGGCATGCCCCAGTGGTTCAGAATCACAGGACTATGACCTATGCTTGCCTCACAAACAAGATAAATAATATCTTTCATTATATTAAACTTTCTCATTTCCATCTATCTGTGAACTGTGATCTAATCTTATAGGACTCTCATCCTCAATAACTGCTCTTAGGTAATTTAACAGATGTAAAGATACTAGAGAAAGGGGGGAAATGACAGTTTCTCATCTTTCCCCCGTCTATAAGGGGAAAAACTGATGGTTGTATTTCAGGGACTTTCATATATCAGTGAGAACTGCCTAGGATGAATAATGGGCTCTGAAACCAGCAGAAGGTAAGCAGGGTAGTAAGAAGGCTACTCTACCGTTGGCAGGTTTGAGGGCTGTCATTCCCAATTCCTACCGATGCGTGGAAGGGGGCATCCTTTGGATATGAATATCCCATCCCCAGAAGATTGTTTTCTTTTGCATCCTCTTTCCCAAAATTTACATCCAGATATAAGCTGCAGTTCACACACATTAATCTGCATTTTCTAGCTAGGTTTTGCACATTTTGGGGTAACCTTCTGTAATGAATTTGTGTCAAAATGAGCAAGATGAGCAGGTAGAACTTGTCTGCCAAATGCAGAATTTCACCATTGTCCCACTGGCAAAGCCACTGTGAAGAATGCATAGTACAGGCGGGGCTGTGTCCTCCAGATGTTGCAAGACAACAACTGCCATCATGATTGGCCTAGCACTGATGAGAACTGGAATCCAATAACATCTGGAGAACCACAGGCTTCCCACCCCAGATCTATGGAATCTGGTGAGACCGCTTTGTTACTTTGGTTCAGACTTAAAAAGAGCCACTCCTCTCTGATGAATAAATATCACCTCAATATGAGAAGGAAAATAATGCTTCATAAACTGAAGGAGGGTGGTTTTGCTCTTTCCATCCCACTGCATAGTTTATTTTTCTAGCTGCCTCTGTGCTACAAATGTCAAACATTGGCAGATGTGGAACAATCAAGTACTACAGATTTGTGTGGAATAATAACTTCGGTGAATTTATTTCAAAAATAGTTTGGCATAGTCTGTGGTCACAAATCATTTCTGGCCTATTGGACTCTTGAACGGGCTTCAACAACAACAACGAGAATAAGCATTTAAGTAGCCTGCCAAACATTACCCCTGTGAATACAAGAGGAAATGTCATACATTTCAGAGAAGAAAAATAAGGCATTTGTTAGGCCTGCTAAAAAAAACTAAAACAAAAGGAGAAAGAATGAAACCTATTGTCTTGCCCATGAGCCATTTTCTCCCCGATAGCATGTTCTACATTTATTTAGTGGTACAGTGAGTAATTGCTTTGCTGGTTACTAAGGAAACCTTTCCAAAGATCTTATATGGTAAATGAATTGTTGAAGCAATGAACAAATATATGCAATATTAAATGAGGGAACAAGGCGTAACAATTAATTTTTCATAAAGTTAGTGGATAGTATATGCTGTGTGGAAGGGAATGTAAGACCAGATGTTTCTATCTATATATATATATATTCCTTTGATGTGACAAATTGGTCTTCTCCATTGCCTTTTTTTTAAAGGAATAAGATGAATCATACATACAACTTAAGTAAAGGTCTGATATGAGAATGAGTGAAAAGAGCAAATATCTCTTTGGAGGTCAGTGTTTCTCATTTTCTAAATTATGCCCCATCAAAAATTCTCTGCCTCTTGTGCTGTGCCTCCTCTTCATTTTGGCAAAAAACCTTTGGACAATGCTGCTTCAAAAGTTATAAGCAGGATAATTTGCGGAAATGAACATTTTGGAGGATAAGATCAGTCTGTCATAATTTATGAACTCTCTGAATATGTTGTACCGTTTTGATCTTTGCCAAAAATATTAATATATTTTTCTCAAGTGCTTTGCTTTAAGCAACTACATGAAACTAGATGGAAATTTGATCTGTTTCACAAGATAATATTTAGCAATTATATGAAGAGTAGCATGAGATTGTATTTTCCAGTGGCACAAACTAAAACCACAATATCCTTCTTCAACATTCAATGGTCCAGCTGTTTCACTTACAATAGCCTCCAACTACATAACCATTCAGGTTGGGAATAATCATTGTTGTAGTCCAACATATCCGAAATACTGTATAACCCATTTTGGAGAGCTAATACTAAATACAAAGGAGAGATACAGTGTTTCAGGTAATCACTGGGAGTGGAAAAAGAATTATAGATCATAAAGAAAAGGTTCAATTACTGCAATGAAGCAGCAAATTTGGCAATGCCAGCAAAGAACCAGAGATTCTATTAGTCCTCTTTCTGCCCAGGGGGTGATGAAAGAATGTATAGCCATAACAGTGTCCTAGAATTTGGGGAGGTTGTTGGCTGCAAAACAAATAATTGTTCAACAAAGGACAAGTTGAACATCAACACTGTTCAGCCACTGCAAAAGTAAGGCAAGGACAGGAATCCTAGACCCCACCCATGAAAAATTCTGCATTTAAATTATTCTGGAATACCATTTCTTTTCAAATTAAGTGAAAATGATTGAAATTCTCATGAGAGAAATTGTCCACACAACACTAGTCCCTTTTTGGGGGGGGTAGGCCTCCTTTGCACTCCACTCTGTGGGGGCCAATCAACTCAGACTGATAAGGTTTGCCTTATTTAGAAAGCTTCCACAAAGAGTAGAGACTTCCCATCTCAGGTAGCCATTGCCCACCCAGCCCAGAATAATGAGATGAGACACAAAATGTCTGGATAAACACTGGGCCACAACTTTATTTGAATATATTTAACCTAAAACCTTCAACTTCCTTACAAGTGGATCAAAGTGTAGTGCAAGCTGGTCTGGACATGGAGGCTATTTGACCTCCATCCCATTCCCGATTTCAAGAAGTTCCTACTTCAGAAGACTGCAGCCCATGCAAAAATCATAGGAAAACAGTAAGATCCAGGTTCTTTTTATACATAAACCTCTTTTATTTAAATTTAAAGGGAGAAGATTGGCTGGTGGCTACATGCCTCTTCCTAGACAGATCATTATATCTTACTGGTACATCATTCATTCCTAGGTCCCAAATCTCTGCACACTGATTGCAATATTTAACCTGCTGCCCCAATTCTTGAGATACCCACAAAACTGGGTGCCTCTAGGACCTATGGGAGAAGACCCATATGGTATAACAAATCATTTTGTATTGTTTTGTTTTGTTATGATTTTCTTTAAAAAATCATTAATGACAAAACAAAATATAACAGCAAAGGAAACACAGCAAAATGAAACAAAATGCGATTTTCCTGCTTTGTGCCCATCTCTAATAAATATGTACCACCATAAAAAGCAAGAAGGTAAACAGTGTACCAGTGTAGAAATGTGTTCAGTCATGCCAGCCACATGGTCATGGGTTTTCAGAACACTGGCTCTGTGGCTTGGAAATGGAGATGAGCACTGCCCCTAGAGTTGGACACGACTAGCATGGGGAACCTTTACCTTTACTTTTTATCGTTTGCCCAACGGGTCCTGCAGTCAGTGGGATTTCCCACTACTTCTCTGGACAGGGGGCAAAGAAGCCCTGCCCCAGATCCTCCATTGTTTATGCACTGAAGAGCAGCTAAGACTGAAGATGGAGGTGGAGGTGATTAAAAACAAGATGCATTAAAAAGAAGATTCTTACCACAACCTAAATTTTCAACATAGAATTTCAAACAAGTCATTGGGAGGTCCCTTTTGAAACTGTAATTTTACAGCCACCAAGCTGTCTGTCAAGTGACAAAAGACCCAAAATGGCAAAGAGTGAAGAGGGCAAAGAGTTAACAAAAACTGTCAGTTCGATTTAGCATTACTGTCAGGGAAGGAAAATGGAAACGTCCTATACATTTTGCTCCCCATGCAATTATTCAACAAAATGAAGAAGAGGTGTGTATTCTTTTGTGTGACTGTGTGTTCCTCTCTGTGTGTGTGTGTGTGTGCTTTTTATATGTGAGTACATGGAAGATGGAGAAGTTCTTGAAAACTCCAGAGCAAGGTACAAGCCCAAGTTATATTTTTTAAAAAAAAATACTTCTGGCAGTGATTTTGACATTCCCTAGAACCTATTATTAAGGTTCAATTATTCTAAATTGTTAACATTTAACTGTTAACTGGATTACACTTTCACAGAAAGCTAGTTGTCTTTAGATAAAGAATTAGTGCTTTTGAAATGAATCTTGGTTTCTCCTTTTAAAGAAAATGAAAACAGGTTGAGCTATTGTAAGCTTTTCACCAAGACTGCAGAATTAATTGTTCAGTGCTTGTATCACATTTGGTGCAACATAATCTACCTGGATAGTAGCCAAATATGAGACATTCAGACAACTCTCCTGGGTCATGTACATACAGATTAATGTTGCATCTGATGTCCTTTGGGTATTCGGGGGAAGCAACTGAATTCAGAGTTTGGAAAATGAAAGGAAATGCTGTGTATTTGTTATTCTGTGAAATCTGTGATGTTAGCAATAGCAAAGATTGCTGGTTAGAAAGAATGTGCTTCCTGAAAAAGCATTTCAAAACTTCTGAATGCATGAGGGTATTCACATGGATTTTAACCTTATGAGGATTTCTTAGATAAATATTTGAAGGGGGAAAAATTAACTGCCAAAGTACATTTTAAGTTGGATGTGCATGAGTGTACTGCAGATGTCTTGCCTTAGGAATTGACTGAGTGGCACTAGCTGTCTGGCCAGAGAGGATGGACCCAAAAATGAAGTGCACAAATAATCAGTGCTGATAATAGTTTGGTGTTTTGTTTCATGCTGGGCAGGGACATTTCCACAAATTAATGATCAAATTGGACAATTTTTTCTGCACTCTCTATAAGAGGTACAGTCTTTTACCCATACCAGTCTGCAATTTGAGTGCAGTTTTTTTCGCCTAGTGGTTTGATAAAGGTATCATCTAACTCTTGAATTTCTGTAATCCTGAATGCCATGGCTTTTCACCTAATTCTTTCTGACCATCAGCAATGTAATATCTGTAAATGGGGAAATGACTTATAAAACAGGCTTTCCACTAAAACTTTGGAGGTCGGAAATGTAAGAACCTGGGTGTTGAAGAGAAGTTAGTTTGTAGTGTTGCTGCTGTTTATTCAACACCTTCACACTTTCTGCATAGTTCAACTTCTGCCATGTAGTTTATGAGCAAAACGTCCCCACTGATTCTTCAACCACCTAAAAAAATCCTGATATTCACCACTGGTTTTTTGTTTTAAGGAACAATGATTTCTATAAAAAATGTTTTAATATTTTTTAATACAGCACGATGAACATTATCACTGCGGTATCCCAGCAAGTACCATTCAATGACTGAAGGCTACATGCATCATAACCTAAAAGACAACACTGAAAAGCCCATAATCAGGCAGCTTGAATAGCAAATTTATTCTGCATGTAGTCCATTTGATTTTAGCTTGGATAATAACAAAACCTACTCAAAAAACAAAACAAAACAAAATAAATAAAAATCTGACAACTTGCAATCTCACATAACACAATATTGATGCCGTTTTGCATCTATGAAATCTCCCAGTAATGTGTCAAAATGTCACTGAGTTCCAACCGTGTTAATGCCTCACAACAGGCAATTGCTGATGTCTTAGCACATTAAGCCCTTGGGTGTCATTTTTATTCTTAAAAACAGCTTTGTGTGAAAACGCGATGCAAGCTTTTGCACGACAAAATACTTTACTCTTCTTTAAGGTCATTAGAAAGATTCCAGGAACTAAACCATTGGAAACCTTTTAGTTCAATGTATCATTATTTTGTAGGGAGAACATTGTAGGGACATTTTCCAAGAACATTAAAATGAAGGCTGCAAAGCTTGTCAGGCCAGACCAATATTTAGGAAAGAAGTGGCATATTTACTAGGGCATAAAGTTTTGTATGTTGGGCTCCATCAGGTGCATGTGCATGCTCACAGAAAGCAGAATAACTGTGACACTGAGAGGACATTACATGCTAAAAGTATAGTGTTTGACAGTTTTCTTTCCTTCTGATCTCACTGCTTACAATTTCAAGTCCTCTATGTGCAAAACACACCTGTAATGAAGTTAGACATTGACATGCCTTTGGCTTCTTAAAAGCTTTTCCAGTTATAAATTTGTTAGTCTTCGATGTGCCACAAGACTCTTCATTGCTCTTAGTAGAAAACTGGCTGATTTCTCCTTCTAGAAACCGTTATATGGAAGATAAGATGCTGAAAGATTTGAGCCATAAACTGAGTAGCAAAATGTGTTAGAATTCTAGCCTGATTATCATCAGAGATTGTCCCAGGATTTTTGCTGCCTAAAAGTAGAACATTTAAATGGCACGACCTGTGGAGGCGAGGTATAATAATTAATTAATGATTTACTGCTCCTTAATTATACTTCAGCATGTGTCTTTGGGAGCAAGGCATTTCACCTTTCCTAATGTAACCCTGACCCTAATTAGCCCGTTAAGAGACTGAAGCTAATTTATTTCCCTCACATAACCCACTTATCTTTTATTTCCTTGGACAAAGCTCAGGCCGTCAATCTTTATAGATTTTCTATGCTGAGAAATCTCTGGCATCTGCTTTGATGTCCCCAGGCCCTGAGTGAAACAAAACAAAACAAAATATTGATCTGATGGAAATAAGGAAGAAAAATAGAAAAGTTTCTGAAGAGCTTTTTTTGCACTCAACATTTTTCTTACAAAATAGGGATGAGTTGGATGAATTATTGAAATGAAGACAACTGGGAAAACAAAATCAGGCTTGCTCTTCTCTCTCTCTCTCTCTCTCTCTCTCACACACACACACACACACACACTCACACACACACACACACACACACACACACACACAAACTCCTTTCTCTGTGTAGACCTAATCAGATATTCTATTCAAGAATAGAATTGACATGAAGAATGCACTATGCCTGCCGCTGCATCATGACTTTCATCATATGAAAAGGGAAGCAGTGGCCCTGAAAAGAAGTGCCAATCATCTATAGCAGGCATGTCCAAAGTCAGGCTCGGGGGCCGAATGCGGCCCATTTACAAATTTTGTGTGGCCCGCAGCCTCTTCTCCCCACCAGCTCAGCCCTTCCCCATACCGGATGGAGACATCAGCTTGCAGTTTTATGTTTTGCCTGCCCTCCCTGCCTCTGTCCACCACCACCCAGCCACCTTCCCAGCCTACCTGCCCCTGGTTCCATTGCTGCAGCATCCTCCCTTCCTCCTTGCATGTTATAGAGACTTGTCCAAAGTCTGGTCTGAGGGACAAATGCGGCTGAATGGTCGGTTCCCACACATTTTCACCTCACCAAATCCGGCCCTCCTTGTAAAAAGTTTGGCCACCCCAGACCTTCTCTCTGGTACCACCTCAGACTTGAAATGTCATCATAGTTGGTATTCTTTATAGTGCTAAGTCAGACATTTTTCATTTGCACTGACATTCAAAATGCTACTTTTCAAATTTCAGGTTTTTGAAGTTTTTAAAAATATATTGGTTGAACTTTTTAAGCCACTAAACACTACTGTTATTTATACTAAATGTTAAGACAGAGTATATAAAGAGGGAAAAAAATGACATATCAGATTTCTAACTAAGGAAGGAACTTGGTGTAACAATTATAGAAAAGACTATAGAATCCTTCCCAAAATACAGAGGCAACGATAAACGGCAGCCTATAACAACGATTGCTATGAGTTGCAAAATGTGCAGACAGTATCCAGAAAAGGGAAACCAGGTGCGCATGACCTTCTTGATAGACAAGTGCAAGACAAAGGGGGGGGACCTTCTACGGCCAGTGCGTTAGCTAGTTTGCACCACTTCGGCATTTACATCTTATGTCTTTCTAGTAATAGCATTTAATTTCATTTTGAGACAAGGACAGAGAAATGTCAGGAAGCTCCTTCAAATAGAGCATGGGGTGTGGTGATCAAACTCCACTGATTAATTCTCAAAACTTTAGTCTGAAGGACATCAAGTAGTGTCAGCAATGTCAGAGCTGCCTTTAACTGAGAGTTCTCATTAGCTTGGTTGCTAGAGCCTCAGCAACGTTCATTTGCAATCCTTTAGCAGCCTGAAAAAGTGTCTTGCTTGGTGCTGTGTGAGTGTGTGGTCCAGCCTTAAATGGCCTCAGCCCCTGCTGGACCACATGACCACAGTCCAAACTGGCCTGTCTCCGGACAGGCAGACAAAGTGGCTTCTCCCAACATGGGGCTGGTCAGAGATCTGAGAGTTCTTATTAGCTTGGTTGCTAGAGCCTCAGCACCATTCAGTTGCAATCCTTTAGCAGACTGTAGAAGTATTTCATCTGCAAGAATTTGCCCTTTTGGTCTCTTCCTTTTTTATATATATTTTTTATTATTATTTAAAAACCATATACAAATTACATAAAAAAGACAAACATCAACAATAGTGCATCCCTTCACCAACAGGATCACTTTCATATTTACATTCGCCATCCTCCTCTCCAGAACAAAATCGATTGTTGCGCGGAATCCTTACCCTTATCCCGTACAAGCATATATTCAATAAATCTACCCCATATATCATAGAAAATATCTCTTTTTAACTCTCCTTTTTTTAACCTTGAGAGAACAAGTCAATTTATCATTTAAAGCAATATTCCATACTTCATTATACCATTCTTCTAAACATAGTTCATATTTAGATTTCCAATTTCTAGCAATTATTAATCTAGCTGCTGTCAACAAATTTGTAATCAACTCTTTAGTTTTAACATCATAACTATGATCCACAAATATTGATAAAAAAGCAATATCAGATTTGGGCTCTATAGTCATTTCTAGTATGTCACTTAGTTCTTTAAAAAGACTTTTCCAAAATTTCTGTATCTTTCTGTATCTTTTTACATTCCCACCACAAACGATAAAAGGTACCAATGTCATTATCACATTTCCAACAAAGCTTAGAAAAATTTGCATTCATTTTATTCAATTTCACTGGCATCAAATACCATCTTAAACTTATTTTAAAGAAATTTTCCTTTATTCTAATAGACATAGATCTAAGTATTCTCATTCTCCATATTTTAGCCCAGTCTTCTTCTCTTATTTCTTTTTTAAAATCTTGTTCCCACAATAATTTCAATCCAGATCCTCCCCTATTTTCATCTAAATCCGAAATAATTTTATATAGTTTACTAACAATACCTTTTACTACTATTTTCTTCTGAGTATCCTCATACAACAATAAGAGTTGTTCATATTTGTGTACTCTCTGCATTTATTATTTTCTTTATCCAAGTATTAGTCCATTTCTTTAATTGTATAAAATTAAACCACGATATATCCTACCTTGGAGAATTTCCTTCATTTGTACTTTCCCTCTCATCTTGCCTATCCAGTCTTTCAATCTAATCACTTGTTTAACCCTAAATACTTTTTTGAAAACTTTCAAAATTATAGGGAAATTCTCTTCCTTTAGCTGACAGCTTCTCTCTGGGCTTGGCTCTCCAGCCTGCATTGTTACAATGTGGTTTTGAAAACTAGCAGAGTTGCACAGTGGTGTGGAAAGATAATTGCTAAATACAGATTGGAGCTGGGAGTTAAGAGAACTTTGCATAAAAGCTTATATTACATATTCACACAATATACATCAAGATAAGACGCACAGCATATATACAGAGTAGCGGGGAGCTGCTATCTCACCAAAAGCAGTCCCAAAGTAAATGGATTTCAATGCTGCCTTTTATACACATTGGCAACATAGTTTAGATCAATCACATGAGTATTAGGTGATTATCCATGGCACCTGGACATAATCATTCTGATCTTATCATGTGATTATTCCATACACCTGTGTCTAGCAAATGACTAGGCATTTTACACAGAAACCATTTTTTGAATCTGTTACCATTAGAGATGGGCACGACTAGGGAAAATGACGTTTTCGAGTTGTCGTGTGTCGGAGGCGACCCGTGTCGGCTTGTTTCCATTTTTCGCGAAACTTCGCAAAAAAATAGTCGTTTCATTTTTCGTTTTTTTGTCTGTCATTAAACTGGTTTGGGGGGGAGCGGGCTCCTGGAGGCACCTCTCTGGGGTGGGTGCCTCCTCTGGCCCGCTGTAGGGGAAGCGGGCTCCTGGAGGCACCTCTTTTTTGGGGGGTGGGTGCCTCCTCTCCTCACCCGCTAGGAAGGGAAAGCAGGCTCCAGGAGACCCCTCATGGCATGGGGGTCTCCTCTCCTCACCTGCTGCTGCAAAAGGGCATGCATAGCCATATGGATATGCATACCAAGTTGCATGCAGAGACACAGCAGACTGGCAGAGGCACCCCTCTTTTTGGGGTGCCTTCCCTGCAACAGTCGGTGACGGTGAGACACAAGCAGCACTCGAGGGCATGGTTTGCATGACACTGCTGCTGCAGGAGGAATCAGTCAGAGCCACAAGTGGCGGACTGGCAGACTCTGCACCCGCTGTGTCTCACCAAGAAGGGAATTGTACTTGCGTGTAGTGCAATGCAAGTACAGATCTGGCTTAGGCAACAGGGTTAGCGCAAGGGCTAGGGTTAGGCTAGTTACAGGTGAGGTTAGGGTGGGGTAGTGGGGTGCACCTCTGGGTGCCTCTCTGACCCACTAAGAGGACAGTGTAGTGTGGCGTATGTAAGGAATCAAGGATTAGGGTTAGGGATAGGGGGCTATGGCAGGGTTTAGTGGGCTTTTTGGCACATCCCAGAAGTCTCAGTGGCCAAGTGGCCATGCGATTGGTGGGATGGCTCCAAAAATTTGCATGGTCCACTCCCACATGGCCACTTGGCCAGCCCATCATTGCACAGGTGTAAATAAAATAAAATAAAATAAAATCAATGGACAGGGGAGCCGGAGGAGACTTTTTGTTGCAAGAAAAACCACCACTGCTACTGTAAAAATTCTGGCAGCAGCATAGCAATTTTCGCATGTTTCTGTGGTGCTTGTGTCTGTGTGTTTTTGGACCACTCCACGATTTCAAAAAAAAAATATTGCGGTCGCCGCCCCATTTTGGATCCCCCGCCCGCACCGCATGGCATGGCGTGGCGACTCGAGTCCGGCTGCCCAGGACAGGAGAGGGGGGGAGGCCGGGACCCCCCCCCAGAAACCACCCCTCTG
>JAHTLZ010000204.1:40305361-40370523 GCA_023846285.1 Phrynocephalus versicolor
CCCCCCCCCAGAAACCACCCCTCTGGTAGGTGCACTACTGCACAGGCATATTTCCGCCTGCTTTTTTGGCCAGAATGGCCGGGAATCGGGTTTTTTTAACGATGCCAGGAACGACCACGACAAATCAGACCCAATTATTCTTTAGTCGGTTCGAGTTCGAGTTCTGGCGGAGTAATTCTCGTTACCGTTTCCGTTCCGTAACGGAAACGAGTAATGGAAACGGAAACGGGAATTCCGCTAAGTCGTGCCCATCTCTAGTTACCATGTTACAGACATTTTGCCAAAACTACATTACTTGGTCTCTTCCTTTAGCTGACAGCTGCCCTCTAGGCTTGGATCTTCAGCCTACATGGTTCTTGTAGGCTTTGTGAGAGTTCAGCCTCCTCCCTGGACCCAATCCCTGCAGGTTGTAGATCAGGAAGACCCACATATCTGCTGAAATCCAGTTTTGGCACCTGTGGCTCATCCTCTCCAGAGGAATTCTAGAGTTCTTCAGTGTAGAGTGTGTATATGTACACATGTGCATGCAAAGGCATAGAATCTTGTTCTTTCCCTTCAGCAAAAAGGTGGCTTGGATGAGCATTCAAATGTTTAAAAAATAATATGAATAGAGAAGATGCACATTTTTATTGTATCATAGAAAGAAGGAAGTGGTGGGAAATGTTGAATAAATAATCTTACTGCAGAAAAGAACAATTTGATGTTACTGCAGTGAAAGTAGACAGGATGCAACATAAGTTGTTTAAAATATCACCGGAGTTCAAAAGGCTCTCTCTTAATTAAAACAACAGCAACAGCAAACATGTCGATCAGATGTGAAGGTTGTTAGCAGACATGGTGACAGAATTATTAATAATAGTGACTAGAGATGGGCACGACTTAGCGGTATTTCCGTTTCCGTTTCCGTTACTCGTTTCCGTTACTCTACGGAAACGGTAACGGGAATTACTCCGCCAGACTTCGAGCTCGAACCGACGAACGAACAATTTGGTCTGATTTGTCGTGCTCGTTACTTGCATCGCGCGATCGCGCGCGATGCCAAGCGGCACAGAAAAAAGTTTTTAAAAGTTAAAAAGCCTGGTTCCCGGCCAAAAAGCAGGCGGAAATATGCCTGCCGTGCCTCAGGGCACCTACCAGAGGGGTGGTTTCTGGAGGTCCCCGCCCGGCCTCCCCCCCTCCTCCGTCCTGGGATGCCCTGGTGTGGTGGTGGGACTCGCCCGCCGCAAAAAGCCCAGTCTTGCCGCCGGCCGCCAAAGCGCAAGCAAGCGGCACGGGCGGCACAGGAAAAAACTTTTTTAAACTCTCCCCCGGGTCTCCCCCCCACCCATTCCCGGGCCAAAAAGCAGGCGGAAAATGCCCGCTTGACTAAGGGCACTCACTCAGTAGGGCACCTACCGGAGGGGGGGTTTCTGGTCTGGAGGGGGGTCCCGCCTCCCCCCGTCCTGGGCAGCCGGACTCGAGTCGCCTCGTCGCCATGCCATGCGGTGTGGGCGGGGGATCGAAAATGGGGCGGCGAATGCAATATTGTTTTTGAAATCGTGGTCCAAAAACACACAAGCACAACAGAAACACGCGGAAATGTATGAACTGCCAGATTTTTCACAGTAGCAGTGGGTTTTTTCTTGCAACAAAATGTCTCTCCTCTCCTCCTGTGTCCTCCATTGATTTTATTTTATTTTATTTTTTTTTTACACCTGCGCAGTGTGCAATGATGGGCTGGCCCAGTGGCCTGGCCAGCCATGTGGGAGGGGACGACCATGCAAATTTTTGGAGCCATCTCACCAATCGCATGGCCACTTGGCCACTGAGACTTCTGGGATGTGCCAAAAAGCCCCCTAAAACTTGCCCTAGCCCCCTAACCCGCTAACCCTAATCCTTGACTCCTTACCCATACGTCACAGACTGTCTTCTTAGTGGGTCAGAGAGGCACCCAGAGGTGCAACCCAATAGCCCACCCTAACCTTACCCGTCATTAGCCTAACCCTAGCCCTAACCCTAATCCACCTTAGCCCATAGCCAGAAGTACTTGCATTGCACTACACGCAAGTACGATTCCCTTCTTTGTGGGACATGGCAGGTGCGAGACGAGAGCCTTGTGTAGGGCAGGTATGACCCTATGACTCTCACTGGTCTCACTGCGTGCAAATGGTATGCATAACCATATGGTTGTGCATGCCATTTTGCAGCAGCAGCAGGTGAGGATGGGAGACCCCCATGTTGAGGGGTCTCTTGGAGCCTGCTGCTGCTGTCCCTTCCTTTATAGCGGGCCGGCGGAGGCACCCACCCCACAGAGGTGCCTCCAGGAGCCCGCTACCCCCCCCAAAACCAGTATAACGATAACGAAAAAACGAAAAAACGAACCGACTAATTTTTGCGGTTTTTCGCGAAAAACGGAAACGAGCCGACACGGGCCGCCTCCGATACACGACAACTCGAAAACGTCATTTTCCCGAGTCGTGCCCATCTCTAATAGTGACTAGGTCAGTTATATCATTACAAAACACTTGAATAGGAACCAAGTGATGGAAGGAAATTCTTACTGAGGGTCAGAAAAGGAGGAGGAGGAAGCGGAGGACTATATCTTCATTTGGAAAGGCAAATGGAAAGAGTAAATATAGCATCACCTTCTAAGAGGAAAAGGGCACCAAGCAATTGTCAATTTATAAATGAACAACGGCAAGGCAGAGGGGAATACGCAGAAACACAAAACTGCATAAATTTTACATGAGATACATTCTAAATTGTATCTTTTGCCTCATTTCATGTTCCACTAAAAGTCCTGATCTAAAATTCTAAAAAGGGAAGGAAATTATTTCAGTAAACCTCTGATTGTGAACCAAACCTTCGGAAGGCTGGGTCTGCTTAGTTTTAAAAACAACAACATACAAGACAAGGTGTACTTTCATCTTCAGAACTAATTGGTTTATTGGGAAATCTTTCACAGTTAGCAGCTTCCTCAATGAGAGGAATTGTTAAGCTGCTTCCTGCAAAGAAAAGTCACAATACAACAAGCCAGGTGCCCCATCTTTTATATTTAAGTTCTGAAGAGGATTCTATGGAGTTCAAAGGAAACTGTTCAAAGGAAACTGACCATAATGTATGGGGTATTGTGTGTTGTTTGTTTATTCATTTGTTTGTTGTTGTTGTTGTTTAAATTGTACTTTTTATGCTGTCAGCTGCCTAGATGCCTTAAGCACATCCGATCTCGCCTGATTTCGGAAGCTAAGCAGGGTCGGCCCTGGTTAGTACTTGGATGGTAGACCACCAGGGAATAACAGTTGCTGTAGGCACCTGGAGTAGGAACTGGCAAACCACTCCAGTATTCCTGCTAAGAAAACTCCATGGACATGGAATCACAAAGATTCGGTCACGACTGTAATGACACAACACACACACACACACACACACGAATGCTGCCAGGCTTAGGGCTGTGTGTGTATGTTTGGTTTTATGTCAGTTTTAAATGAGTACAAGTGATGTTCTGTGTCTGAATGTAGGAGTATCTGTATGGATGTTTGTTCTTAAATGGTAGATTTTATGTCTTGGATTTTTATACTGGTGTGTGTGAATGAGCATTGTATTTGATACAATGACAATAAATTCTATTCTATTCTATTGGTATATATGTATATTTAATGAGCCAATGAAGGCGATGGTGCAGTTTCCATATTCCACACACAAACATGAAGCCAAATGGACTGGTGGGTGTATCTGTTATAGCCTAGTGTGTTATTGAGAGAAGCTGTGCTTCCTCCCTAGGTCACAATGCCGTTGATGGCACTATTTTGTTTAAAGTTTGTATAGCCCTAACACAGACTGCATTCCAGTCCCTTGCTAGCACTGCCACCTCCATTTGGGACAGCTCAAGAGTTCCATATGTCCTACTGCTGTTCACCTACTGTACATAACTGTAAGCTGTTCTGCCATATACCACTGGAGGACCCACTTACCAGCTGAGGGTTGCCCTGGGTTTTTGTTGTTATCACCGAGTTTAAGATGTCACATGCTGGTCTCCCTCTTTATTTATTTATTTATTTATTTATGCATTTGTATACCGCTCCCATTTCCCAAAGGAACTCTGGGCGGTTCACACAATAGGCTTAAAAACAGACATCAATAAAACAATATAGAATAGTAAAACAGTGCTGGGCAAGAGGCAATCACAGAGCGGTATCCAAGTTAAATGTGACAGTTTTAGCACTATCATAATCAGTTTTTAAGTAGTGTTTTAAATTTTGTAAGCAATTTTAAGAGTTTTTAATATTTTGTATGGTGTTTTATATGTTTTATGTGTTTTAAGTGTTTTGTATGCTTAGAGTGTGTAGTGGAACAGCACTCTAATTTCGTTGTGCATATCTTGCGTATGCATAATGACAATAAAACTCTATTCTATTCTATTCTATTCTACTCTAAAAACGACCATGAAAAAAGAGAAGGGGGAAAAAAACCCAACTTGGTACCACATTAGCAGTTGCCAAAGGCATCCCTGAACAACCAGGTTTTAAGGGCTTTCCTGAAGGATGTCAATGAGGGAGCCAAATACATCACATCGACAGAAAAGGCAATGTCACGGTACCCACTTCTCCTCGGGAGGGAGTTTGCTCCATTCATTCCCTAGCATCCTGGTGATTTCTGGGAACGGAAGTTCCAGTCTCTTAGCTCGAAGGTGCTCCCTCTGTTCGTTCATCAATCTCACATAGCCTGTGAGCGGAGATTTAGGAGCATTGCTATCCCTTAAGGTTTTTTTCCTCTTCCACCCTTTGGACCAGCCACCTCTTTTAGTTCGTTGCTCTTCTCAATTAATTATCCAACACCCCTCCAAGGTAGGTTATGCTGAGATAGTGATTATACATATAGACAAATAATGAACTTGAGTGAGGGCTCAAGAAGTGGGCAGGAGTATTGTGATTGGAAACCTCAATACACAACCTGTAATCGGTCACAATTTAGAATCTATTGTTTTGTGGCTCCCAGGGAAAGAAAAAGAATCTCCATAAATCTGAAATTCTTGTGCAAGCTAAAATTAATTCAATAAAATGTTACTTACTTATGATCTGAGTCACAGAGACCACAAGCAACACACTTCTTTTCCTCCATCAAGTGACTGTAACACAAATTGTGATATTAACCTTTATGTTTATTACTGACATTCACTGAATTACCAGTGAATTGCTTAATTGCTTACCTGTGATTGTTCAACCACTGGTTCGACTTAATAAACATGTCTTGCTATCCATTATAGAATGGAAACTGTTGCAGCTATTTGTGGGTGAAGTGATGTTGATTTTAAAATCATATATAATTTACTTCATTTTGTGAGGCTGAACTGATTGCCCAATTCATAGCTGGTAATCAAAATAATTCTGTTCACCTCACATAATTGATATACTCTGATACACTGTTTACCTATACTTAGAAGTTTCCAATTCACATTTTCTTAAATTTCATAATCTTCATTGCCGCAGTGTATCATTGTCCTTGTTTACCCAGATAGTTTTATGAGCATGCATCCTCTTATTACCCTTCTTGATTACTTTCCCAGTTCTTGCATTTAAAAACATCTAAACTTTAGCACCTCCAAATGTTCTGTTTTTATTTATTTTCTCTCTCTCCTTCTCCATTCCATTCCATTCTCCCCCTCTTGCTCCTTTCTGTTGCTTTAACTACTCTTGCAGTGTCTACACTTTTTCAGTCTCAAGCAAAACATGGAATCATAGAATCATAGTGTTGGAAGAGACCTCAAGGGCTGTCTAGTCCAACCCCCTGCCATACAGGAACCCCCATCACAGTATTCCAAACATATGCCCATCCAGCCTCTGCTTAGAAACCTCCAAAGAAGGAGATTCCACCACACTCTGTGGCAGTATATTCCACTGCCTTATAGCTCTAACTGTCATGAAGTTCTTCCTAATGTTCACATGGAATCTCTTTTCCTGTAGTTTGAAACCATTGCCCCGAGTCTTAGTCTCTGAAGCCATGGAGAACAAACCAGTCCCCTCTTCAATATGTCATCCTTTCAAATATTTAAACATAGCTATCTTATTCCCTCTCAGCCTTCTTTTTGTAAGGCTAAACGTTCCCATTTACTTACCACCTTTCTACCCCTGAGGGGACCCAAGGTGGCTCACTGTGATAAAAAAAAATCACAATGTTATACATTTAGAATAATGTATGCAATGAAAATACATTGAATATTTGAAAAGTTTACACTTTAAAATGACTTTCTCGTTTGACAGCGTGCCACAATCGCTATTTTGCACTCACACTTATATGTTTGGCTTATTTATAACAATGACCCATATGTCATGACTGATCACATCAAATTATAATGATGGTTTTGGCATTCTTAAGAATTTTTTAAATACATAAAGGACTATTTCAATATGTCAAAGGCAGTTGGAGCTTGATAAGACCCTGATGTGGGGAAAGAATGAAGACAAAAAGAAAATGGGACAGCAGAGAATGAGATGGTTGGATGGTGCCATCAATGCAACCAACATGGATTTGACCAAACTCTGGGAAGCAGTGGAAGACAGGAGGGCCTGGTGTGCTCTGGTCCATGGGGGTTACAAAGAGTCAGACATGACTGAATGACTGAACAACAACAATTTCCTCCTCATTATTTTTTACTTTAAAACAGCAACTTTGCCACATACTTCCAGTCTTCAACCAATCACCTGTTATCCTCTATGGTCCTCACTTTTTATGTGTTTTGATTACCTCTGGATCCATAGATAGAACACTACTTTACTAATGCCAGAAAGCCCTGTTTTGCTCCTTATGGTTTTCATCAGTCGATCTGTAATTTGAGAATCACTGGTATTCATGGACTGCAAGTCCCAGAAACCCTGGTCAGCATAGCTGGTGGTGAAGCTTTCTTGGAATAGCAGTCCAAGAAGTTCTGGGTTACCCAAGGTTGGTAACTACTGCTTTACATAAATAGAGGGAACCAGAAGCATGCGCTCCAACTCTTCCTTCTCCAGTTGCACTTGATCCACACCTGACCACCCTTGTGTTGCCAGGGACATGTGAAAAGTGAACATGATTAGCCAGCTCCATGCAATCAGATGTCTTTCTAATCAGGGATTCTGGTCATGCTCAGCCTAACATGATGATAGCATCTTTCCACATCTTCTCCCTTGCATAGAGCATCCAACACTTGGACAGGGGTGGACTTATTCAGACATGTACTCACAGATGTATGTAATGCATCTCTTGAGAATTTCAAAAGAATGGTTGCCTGCTTAATTCAAATCATTTAGAGCCTTAAAAAATTTCCCCAGGAGCACAGCAACACATCAATTATTGTGAACCCAGGAGAAATCATTTAACATCACTTGCATAATAAATAAAGGGCAGAATACTGGTTAATATGAAAAGCAACATGAGCCAAATAACAGCTCTGTAATATTGGCATGGAAGCATAGTGAGGTACTGTAGAACAAGTATACACAAGTAATTCTCATACACAAATTAGATGCTAATATAGGCTCTTTGACATGAGTGTACTTTCTAATGTCTATAGTATAATATGTTTGAGGATTGGCCTTATTTCTACAGAGCTGTCATAACAATAATAATAAAAAATGAGAGCCCAAATTAATTTGAATAATGAATCAAATTTCTGTATTTTTATTACAAATGTAGAACAGTGAATACATCAGATTTTAAAGCCTGCAAACAGAAACAACCCTATGCATGTTTGATCAGAAGTCCTATTGAACTATTATAAATATATCTATGGTTAACTCTAAGGTTCTTGCATTGCCAACTTATTTTTATGAAAAGTTTCATTTTCTCAGAAATTCATAGGGATCATATTCTGGCCATTGTGGGACCGTTTCACCATTCACTATTACAGTAGTTGAAATTGTTTCCATTTGTCTTTCTGGATGTTGAAAGTATGGTGAGAATATACAAACCGTATTTGCTGCCGTGGGTTCCATAGAGAGTCAATATTAGCAACTGGGAGCATGTAGACACTGATTTATTCTGTTTATATTTTAATTTGCTTTATTTAATTTAAAGTATTTTATTTCTGCTTCTTAGTCAGGAAACTCTCTAGCCTCACATACAATCCATAAAAATACCTAACAGTGCTTTTATATGGAAAAAGTACAAAATTCTCACCCATCCCTAGTTCATGAACAACAGCTCTTCCTTTTCAAAGATCTCATTTTTCTGTGGAGGGGGAGAGACCACAGTAAAAGCCTCTTGGAGCTGTTAAACTGTTAAAATCCTTTTTCACTACCTGTCTTCTCACAGCTCCAGATTTGAGGGTGTCTTAGCACTAACCCCCTTTAAAAGCAACATTTTAACCTTACTGAGCCTTTATTTAATACGTATCTCATAAATGACAAATCAAGCATTTCAGAACACAGCAGGACAGGACATTTAGGTAGCATTTTGTTAATGGCTGTCTGTTGGAGAATAAAAGCCATGGTGTTTATTAAAGTTTTATTCGTGTAAGAGACTTTAAAATATTGCAGTGTTCCTTAGCATCCCAGTGAACTCACATTTTACCAATAAAGTTTTAACAAGTGCAGGTTTCTAGTACAATAATACAATAAATATTTAATATGGATAGCCTTGGAATATGGTTCCTTAGTTCGGCATATATTCTGTTCTGTGATTGCAACCATCTTTCAGTCTGCTTTCTTCTTTGAGGAAATGTTACTCAGTAATGAGGTGGTTATGTAACCAGCACATTGTAGACATCTATATTCTTGTCTCTATTCCACACCAGACTCTTTTATTTACACTAAAATTTATAAAATTTATACTTTTCCTGAGGAGAAAGGTGTCCCTTTTCACAATATGGTGAAGGCCTTTTCATTTGATGGTCCCGTCTCCAAATTAATCTGTCCCACTCATTAGGATTACAGGTTTGTGCACAATCTGTCCAGCCTTATCCATGTACAAGAAATTTATCTTCGGCTTTAGAAACATGTACTGTCTTGTTTACAACTGAAGTTTCTTTTTGGAGCCTTATAGTTGGAAAATATTTTTTTATCCTGAAAGAATTCAGTGTTCTCTTACCATAAGCTTACAAACCCTTATGAAACTAAATGAAACAGCCAACAGTGTGCTGTCAAGAAATGAAACAATTCGTCCTAGCCTCTTGATCCAGCCGTCTTGAGAGCAGGAGTTTATTTTTAAACTGATTGATTTGTTTTCCTTCCTTCCCGTGCCTCAGCTGTTGAGATAGCTTATCTCCGATCTTCATCTGCCTGAAACTAGCCAAGAGCTGAGCTTTTTCCTTCACTGGCTTTGTCTGCAAGTTGATTTAAACTGATTATCAACATCCTTTTTAAATTGAGGCTCGCAGAACTGGACACAGTACTCCATGTGTGGTCCGACTAGAGCAGAATAGAGTGGTATTATCACTTCCCTTGCTCTGGAAACTATGCTTCTGCTGATACAACCAGGAATCGCATTGGCTTTCTTGGCCGCCACATCACACTGCTGACTCATGTTCAATTTGTGGTCCACCCAGACTCCCAGATCCCTTTCACAGGTACTAGTCATAGACTCATAGAATAATAAGAGTTGGAAGAGACCTCAATGGCCATCCAGTCTAGAGATGGGCACGAAACGAGTGATTTTTCATTTTTGTTTTTTCATTTTTTCATTTCGGTACATAACGAAACAAAAAATGAATTTTGACTCCAAAATGAAACGAAACGACCCGAAACATGAAAAATTTTGTCATCCGCTTCGTTTTCGTTACAGCAAATACATTGAATTGTGCTAAATGGTAACGAAACAGCAATTTTTTGTTTTCATTTTCATTTTTTCATTTCGTTACATAACGAAACGAAAATGAATTTTTTTTGCAAAAAACCTCACAAAAACGAAAACGAACCGAAACGGACTCCTAAACAACCAAACGACAAAGGAAACACCATTTTTTTTGAGTCGTGCCCAACTCTAATCCAGTCCAACTCCCTGCCATGCTGGAACCCTATTCTCCAGCCAGGTGTCTCCCTAGCTGTGCAATTTATTTTTTCTGCCTAGATGCAGGATCCTACATTTCTCTCTGTTGAAACTCATTCTATTTGCTTTGGCCCAATTTGGTATTATCTGCAAATTTAATCAGTCTACTCTCTATTCTCCAAGTCGTTAATAAAAATGCTGAATAGCACTGGACCCAAAAGAGAACCCTGGAGCACCCCACTGGTCACCACTCTCCATGCTGAGGAAAAGCCATTTAAGATAAACCTTTGTGTATGATCAGTCAACCAATTACAAATCCACCGAACAGTAGCATTATCTATCCCACATTCTACTAACTTTTTGCAAGTATGTCATGGAGAACCTTACTGAAGGCCTTAATGAAATCAAGATAAACAACATCCACAGCATTCCCCTCATCCACCAGGCCTATAACTCTCTCAAAGAAAAAGATCAAATTAGTCTGAATGACTTGTTTTTGAGAAATGGTGTTGACTTCTAGTAGTGACAGCATTTCTTGTTAAATAATTACAGACTGTCTGCTTAATAGTCTGTTCTAGAATCTTTCCATGAATCGATGTCAAACTGACTGGGCAGTAATTATTTGGGTCCTCTTTTCCCCCTTTTTGAAGATGTGGATGACATTTGCTCTCCTCCAATCTATGGGGACTTCCCCTGTTTTCCAGGAATTCTCAAAGATGATTGTAAATGGTTCTGAAATTACTTCTGCCAGTTCTTTTAATATCCTTGGATATTATTAATCTGGCCCTGGAGACTTAAATTCATTTAGGGTTTCCAGGTATTCCTGTACTATTTTCCTACATATTCTATGCTGCAATTTCCACCCTACCTCATTTACTCTTTGACCTGACTGAACTCTTTTTTCCTTTCTGAAGAAAACAGAGGCAAGGAAGGATTGAGTTGTTCTGCCTTGTCCCTATCTCATTGTTTTTCTTATTAATTCAGGCAATAAGTGCCTCTACCTTGAGATAGGCTGTCAACAGTAGAAATTATCTACCTCTATTCCATGGCAGATTTCACATCCCATGCCCTTAAAGTTGAAAGCAAGATATTTTTGGAGGTCTCTGATAGTGGCTCTTCTCACCTACCATGATTTTAATCATTATTGGTTACAAACACACACCTGCAGTAACTCTGATACTCTAGCATCTGCTTTGTTTTCTGAAGAAATATGTTGTATATTAGGCTCATCTGCTATAAGTGGCTAGCTATTGGATATGCTAATGTGCAAATAATTATTACTGGGGCTACAAAATCACATTGTTCGTGCCAAACAGCCAGCTGCACCAACCCATCCCTCCGGTACACTTCTGACAGTGTAATTTTACAAAAGTCCATCTTTTCTAAATAGCAGAATATATTATTGATAGCCCTGCCACACATCCAGAGAAATAATTGCAGTAGAATGGTGCCAAGTGGACTGCACACAGTAGCTTTCTATCAGTCAATTTAGAGATTAAAAATGTTAACAAAATTTATTGTTCTCCTTCTAGTTTCATGCCCTGCTTTTTCATGTTCTACCAATAACAATTAACAGCCTGAATGTGCTGCTAGAAGAGATAGCTCTGGTCCTTAAATGAGGGAAGACTTAAATCTCTTTCATATGTAATGAGTGTGCATGAGTGAGCATATCAGTTATCACATCTAATCTGGCTTTGAACAGAGAGCTAATTTTGCCTAAAGAGAAGCACTGACATCTAGGCTTGCACTGATTCATTGGCTACTAATACAGTGGTACTTCTACTTATGAGTGACTCTACTTACAAATAGAGATGGGCACGAAACGCCAAAATGATGTTTTGTTTTGTTTTTCATTTCTTTCCCCCCCATTTTGTATCATTTATAATGAAACGTTTTTTAAAAAATTCACTTCATATTTCATTTTGTTTCATTTTTCATTTTTCATTTTTCACTGTTGGGGCCAGGCCGGCCAGTCAGCATTTTTTTTTACTCCAGCCAATCAGCTGGCCTGCAGGGAGGCCAGTCAGTGGTTAGTTTTGTTTTACTCCTGATGCCCAGCTGGCCCACGAGGAGGCTGGTCAGTTTTTTTTAATTAATCCCACCAACCAGCTGGCTGGTAATTTTTTTGTTTTTGTTTTACTCCCCTGACCAGCTGGCCAGTGGGGAGCCCAGTCGGTAGTTTTGTTCTTTTAGTCCCACCAACCAGCTGACCCATGGGGAGGCTGGTCAGCAGTTCTTTTTTTACACCTGCTGACCAGCTGGCCTGCAGGGAGGCCAGTCAGCATTTTTAAAATTTGTTTGTTTGTTTTTACTCCCAGCGACAAGCTGGCCCACAGGGAGGCCGGTCAATGGGTTTTTTTATTTTTTCCACTAACCAGCTGGCCTGCGTGGAGGCCGGTCGGCAGTTGGGTTTTTTTTACTCCCACCAACCAGCTGGCCCACAGGAAGGCTGGTCAGCATTTTTGTTTTTGTTTTTCCCACTGAACATCTGGCCAGCTGATCAACACTTATTTTGACATGCGTCAAGATCGGTGCTTGTCAAAATAAATAATAAAAAATGAAAAACAGAACAGAACAAAATGAAAATTTCCATTTTGTATTGTTTCTTTTTTTAAGGGTTCTTCATTTTTTTTTTGTTAGAGAACAAAATGAAAAATTAGAAAAAAATCATTTTGTGGCCATCTCTACTTATGAGCCATTCGACTTAAGAGCAGAAAACCATTGGTATTTTAACTGCTGCCTTATACATTTTAGATGTGGTCTGCTCTACTTACATTTTATTCATTTTCTGATTTTTTAAAAAGATACAGCTGCTCCACTTATGAGTTGTTCAACTTATGAGCATGCATTCAGAACGGATTAAACTCGCAAGTAGAGGTACCACTGTACTTACTTTATTTCATCCCTGCTAGGATAGGTGGAACAATTTGATTTTGAAATAATGGAATTTCTGCACTTTAGACAAATAGACTATCAAGAATCAGTAACACTTTCTGCTGGATCTTCTTGAAGAGCAATATTCATCAGAAGTATTTTTCCCTTGTAGGCAAACAGATAATGCCTTTCTCCCAAGCTGAAGACAACATAGGAAGAAAGAAGAAGTACAGCATTTTTCTCTGTGAGTTGAAATTGTGCTTTGCAATAGATGCATATATAGTTGGTACAGATGTTTTTGCAGCTAAGTGTAAAAATATTAGTTAATTAAACAAAAGGAGTAAATAAGCAGGAAGTGTACCTTCATAGTTTCATGCAAAAAAACTCTGGTCCAGGCACAAGAGAAAAATCTATGTTATACTTACTCAGGATCAGCCCAGGGATTTGCCCCATGAGTTAGAGGTGGTGGCAGATGTGATGTATGTTTCCCAGAAAAAGTAGAACTAGAAAATGTTCCAGTGCTCTAAATAATGTTATTTGATTTAATATGCTTGGATTGATATTGAAGACTGTTCGCAATCACATGTGAATAAACCTTGTATAAATCTCCTCCAGATCCAGCTAGGAACCAACTACACTGTACACAGGAAGGAGATGACATTATATTTTTCAGTTTCACCCAGAGGCAGCTAAGCAGTACTGTTTGTCAATGCTTTCATTGAAAGATTAACTTCTATATATTTGTATCGTAGTCTATTCATCTAACATGGTTGACTATAGAACAACAATAAATAAGGGCAGAAAATTTCCAGTGAAAACATCCAGCACTGGAAACTTTTCCAGATTGTTTTTTCTGGAAATTTTTCCATGAAAGGTTTTCTGTCCCACATCACTGAGTGGTTATGATGGCATGGCCCTCTCAGTGGGGGTGAGGATGGGAGTCAAACAGTAAGTACTGATCTGTTTCCTGGATTGTGTAGTCATCATCAGACCCAAACATGGCCTGGGAGTAGATGTTTACAGGAAACCCAACCCCACAGATCTGTACTTACTATTTGACTCCCACCATCAATTACAGCACAAACAGGGAGTCATCAGAACCCTAAGCCACAGAACCGAGAGCATCCCCACTTCCACAGAAGCCAAGAAGAAGGAAGGCAGGCACCTGAAGATAGCACTTAAGGCCTGTGGATATCTAAAGTGGGCTTTCAACGAAACAGTGTGCTGACCCAGAAGAACAAGGGGTCACCCTGAGACCCAGAGCTGTTGGAAGAACCTGGTCATTCCCTTAAAAAACAACCCTTAAAAGGATTTTTTGCAAACACCACATCCCTGTTTACTTCAAACACACTAAGCCAAAGACCTGTCCACCCAAAGGATCCGATACCAAAGCAAAAAGGAGCAATATACTATATGCAGTTCAATGCAATGAAGAGTGTGCAGACTTCTACATTGGAGAAACTAAGCAGCCATTAAACAGAAGGATGGCCTGACATAGGAGGAGTAACAGCTCACACCAGAATCAGCAGTACATCTCCATTTGAAGGACAAAGAGCACTCATTCAAAGATGAGGATATACACATATTAGACAGAGAAGATAGGTGGTTTGAGAGAGGAGTCAGGGAGGTCATTCATGTGAGCATTAAAAACCCCTCTCTCAACAGAGGTGGGGACCTCGGGCATAGTCTATCTGCCACTTATCAGGGTGTGCTTTCAACAATACCCAGACAAATCAAAAAGCCTTCACCACCAAGGCCATAGCTAACGACCCATTCTTTATAGGTTTCAGCACCTTAGGCCATTGTTCACCTTAAGGCTATGGATACTATTGTCTACCTAACAAGCCTATTCAGGCAATTGTTCATCTTATGAGCCTATTTCAGACCAGGGTGACAAGAGGTCAAAGCTGACAATAAGATGGAGGACTCGCACTAGCTGTATTCAGACTGATGAAGCTGTTTGGATGAGCAGCGAAACATTTCTATCTCTCAAGAAGTCCAGTAGCCATGACTCAACTTCCAGACAGAGTAGGAGAGGCTTTTACATAGGGGCTGTTATTCTCATAGGAAAAGTTGGTGGGATCATGCAAACCATAGTCCAAAAAACTAAATTTGTCAAGATTTTATTTTTCTATTCAAGATATTAATCTTATAATTTGTCTTCAGCTTTATTTTATCTCTTCCCATGTGTATAATCCAATACTTTTTGAATTCATTCTTCCCTTGAATTCCACAAAAATATTGATTCAGTGGTCAAGTAGTGAAACTGTTGTAACAGATTCAGCTAAGAGACTAGCAATTAAATGGATATATTTAATCTAAACATATGTTGCTTCAGAGTAGAGCACTCCAACTTCAAAGTACTACCAATTTAAATGCCACTACATTGGTGTGAGATTATTGCTTATCAGTATTCTTTCCCTAATGCGCCAGAAGGGAAATTAAAAAATGGGAACCTGAGTATAAATCACTCCAAAATTTAAATGAAGAGTAAAATCACATTAAGGTTTGACCGTCAGTTAATGAAGCTTTTCATTTATTTATAGGTAAATTCTAAGAAGAACCCCATTCCTAGGGATTACATGACAATTATTTCAGCAATAGCAACAAATCTAAACACTGTATATAACAAGAGAAAATCCAGTGGAGTTAATTTAATTAGTGGGAAAATATGTAGGAAGTCTTGTGCTACATACAATTAAATACTTTCTAGTTCACCTTTGATCCCTTATAACTTAATAAGATGATTGGTCATGGAAAGCAAAAGCTGAAATAGAGACCATTAATATTCCTATTGTTTTTCAGTAATTTCAGTAACTGTTTATTTCATAGCATCATATTTCTCATAGTGATTAGGGAAGGCAATGAGCAATTGTTTCTTTTGCTTGTTTTCTTCCTTCATAAGTTTTACCTATCCAGACTAACCTGCTTTATTAACTTACACATCATTGCATCTAATAGCAAGTGTTTTCAATGGGGAATAGATTTGCAATGGAGGTTAGTTTTGACCCAGTTAAAACTTAATATGTCAGTATTAAAAGTATTTTGTTTCCTTTAGAAATTCTTAAGCCAAACTAGTAATGTCTTTGAAGAATATACTGTATGTCTTTACTGTCATAAAGGTAAAGGTTCCCCCCGCACATGCGTGCTAGTCGTGTCCGACTCTAGGGGCGGTGCTCATCTCCGTTTTCAAGCCTAAGAGCCACTGTTGTGCAAGTCTGTGGCCATGTGGCCAGCATGGCAAAACAGAACAATGTTTACCTTCCCACTTTTTATGGTGGTACCTATTTATCTACTTGCATTTACATGCTTTCGAACTGCTAAGTTGGCAGGAGCTGGGGTTAACAGCGGGAGCTCACTCTGCTGTGTGGCACCCAGGATTCAAACCGCTAAGCTGCCAACTTTGCAGCTGACCACTTCAGTGCTCTAGTCTGCTGAGCCACCACACCCATGTGGTGTCATATATGGGGTGCAAAATGAACCATGAACCATTGGAGCATTTCCTAAACTTTTTAAGAAACACACCTATCTAGAATGGAAAAGAGAGAGAGAGAGACCAAGCTGGTGATTCTTCTACTTCATTTTTCAGCAAGTCATTCCTTGCCAGATAGCCTGGCTGGCATTACTCAATCAATTTCCCATCCAACACTAGAGAAAACTTTGTGTAGCATTGATTGTCACATTAGTTGACCAACCATGGAGTTCCAAGTCCGCTTTCTGGGAGTAGCTGGTTATAGGAGCCACTCCCTGGCAGAAGTACATGGTGGTTTCACTTTTGCAGCAGCCATCATGAGAAGAACATGCTCAGCTAGTCTTACTGGCAAATTTTTGCTTCTGTCTTCATGCATCTTTCCCCTATTTCTTCCCTTCCCAGTCCACCTAATGATGAGCAACATCCTGTCTCCAGTTCCCTTGCATGAACTGCTCAATTAATTTCCCCCAAGCCAGCTGCTAAAGAAAACTTTCCTGGAGGGACCTGCTTTGGAGGGTGACTATAACTCAGAGGTCCCAAATCCAATATTTTCAAAACTTGGAGGGGATGGGTAGGAAGGTCATTTGAAGGCTCAATGTGTGTTTGGCACAGCGTCTCTAACTCACATAGTGATCATTCTGCTGGTCCCAGAAGTCTTGAATCACATGAACCGTGAAACAGTTCATTTCGTCGGAAAGTTCATTAAAGTTAATGCTTCATGAATAGCAGTGAGCCAAAAACCATCTTGCCAGCTTGTGCTCATCTCTAACGACAGCACAACTTATGACATGGCTGTGAAATGTTGAGGACCAACATGTCACAGGTTTTATTTATTTGTTCATTAGTTACCTTTCTCCCTATACAAAGCACTCAATGTGGTGTCTCTTCAACAGGTACATAATCTGTGTAACACATGAACCGCAAGATCCTGACGCGAGATTGGCAAGAACCTTGATTTGGGGGGTTGTGATGATTTGTATGCATAGCATCACAGTTGTCTTGTGTTCCTTTCTCCTGCCTCCCCAGCCAGTGACCCACTCATCAATTGGAGGGTCTCCTCTCCTCCTCCTCTTTGGCTATTCCACCAGTTCCTGGCAGGACCACAGCCAAGGAGGTGGGGCAGGGAAGGCTCTGCTGCTGCCAGAGACTGGTTGAACAAATAAAGAGGAGGAGGAGAGGAAAGCAAACTAGCTGTCAAGTGGGGTATCCAGCCAGAGAGTTGGAGGAAGGGAACACACAGCACCTGTGGTGCCATGCATATGACCCATGATGAAGCTTTGAATTAAGGATCATGCCCATCTCTAAGTCTGATTCAGAACACTGTCCCATAAATATTAGTTATGGGTCTTGGCAGCTGTTACTTAAACAGAAATCTTTCCAAACGATATCTGGAAGTATTATGGGCTGAACCTGGGGTTTTTCACACATAGAGTGTATGCTCTAAGACCGACTATAGTTGGTGGTGGGGGGGAAGCATTTTAGAAGTTGCTCCATATTCATTGACTTCCATGTGACATAAGTGGAACCACATACTGTTTCTTGTGGTTTTTAAGAGGTATTTCTGATGTGTAATTCTTCTTTAAAATAAGTAGAATACTAGGCTATACATCTAATTTACCATAAACCATCATAAACTCACCTAAGACACTTAGTGCTGAAAGTGAAGCGGCAAATAGCACCCTCATTCTTCCAAATCAAGATGCAAAGTATCCAGAGATGGCCACATTACAATCATGGAAAAAACTGGCTCAAACTCCCCTCTAGATCAATATTTTATTCATATGGTGGCCACCTAATTATCTATGAAAGACATGAGTTCATCTCACATTCCCCATAAAATAACAGGTATAGTCATAGCCCTGTTTAGGCTATCTGAAAGGCCTGATAGCGATAGTGCAAATAAGTTAGGCACGCAAGATAGTACCACCTTCTAGTTGCTTAGACCTTGCTGCATTCAGTGCAAAGGCCTGAACAGGATCTCTAAGTGTATTTATGTGAAAGCATGTACTTTTCCAGGGCTGCTGATCACATGAACACTGTAAACATCTTTAGGTGAATACACCCCTCTTCAGATCATGCTCAATGCATGAAGCTCCGAGTCACTTCCAGGAAGGTGAGATGTTGGTATCATGACACACTTGTATCTCTGTACCCCCATTAGTCTTGAAGCCCAGAAGGTTTCAAACTACTGTGCTTATTCCCTCCCCTAGCAGAGATGACGCACAACCATCCTGATAAGTGGCCATAATCCCTTTAAAATTGTCCCATTTGACATCATCTCTTTGTTTTAAGGCAGTGAATTCCACATTTGTGTTGTAGTTTAAAGAACATGCATGAAATGTTCTTTAACATTCTTAAATGTATTGCTATGGTGCCTTGACCATATTAACATAATAGCATCTCCTGTTTTATCCTAAGTTGTTGTTGGGGGGATTGGGGTGAGGGGTGTCTTCAAACTTGATTATATCTTAAACAGCTCACTGACTAAAGCAGAGTTTTGGTCATCATTAGAGGAGGAATGGAAAAGAAGGAAAGGGTGTGGGAGAGCAAGAGAGATGGGGAAGAAGAAGCAGTATATGTTATTCCACAAAGGGCTCTATTGCACAGGCTAAAGATATATATTTTTATAAAGACGTGTTTTTATTCTAAAGTCCTCAAGTGACTGAAGATTTGGTTACAGCGTCCTCACGGGTGTGGTATTAGTAAACAAATCTTAATGTTCCCTCATTCCAAAACCACATTTTTAAAGTATATTTCCCAAGCAGTGTTGCCTTTTTTGTTGAGCCCCAAGTGCTAAACAGCTGTAGCGTGGGCTAGGGACAGCAAAAAAAAGAAAAAAGGGGAAAAAAAGAAAAAAAGGAAGTTTAAAAACCACTCCTTTCCGCCCACCCGATGGGGTAGAGGGAAATAAGCAATTTTTAAACTTTTTTTTGCCTGCCCCAAGCCTGCACTACAGCTGATTGGCGCTTGGGGCTTAGCAAAAAAAAAAAAAGTTGAAAAATCGCTCCTTTCCCCCCACCTAGGTGGGAGAAAAGGAGGGATTTTTCAACTTTTTTTTGGCTGAGCCCCAAGTGCCCATTAGCTGTAGTGCTTGGGGCTTGGGGCTCAGCTAAACAAAAATATGCTCCTTTACCCTTACCCGATGGGCTGGGGGGAAAAGGAGCTATTTTTTTAAAATAAATTTTGCTAGCCCCAAGCCCACGCTACAGCTGATGGGTGTTTGGGGCTCAGTCAAAATTGGCTGGCAAGAGCTTTCTCAAGTCTCAGGCAAAGATCCTTAAGCAGTCTTCCTACCTCTCGTCTTCCAAACTATATGTGCACGGAGCTGAACCTGCAAATTTCTATAGACAAGAGATCCCAACACCCAGCTATGGGGCCTTCCCATAATGATAATCAACATAATTAGCAAAGGTTTCATGTGAAAAGCCAACGCCTGTAAGAACATAAGAATATAAGAACAGCTTTGCTGGAACAAGCCACAGCCCATCCAGTACAGCATTCTGTCTCACTCAGTGGCTCACCATTCAGGATATTCCCAAGTAGGTGTCTTCACCGGCTTATGATTCCCTGCAAATGGCATTGAGAGATATCCTGCCTATCTCTCCAACCCGGAGGTTGTCCTTGGGCATCCAAGTGGTATCTACAAATGTTATAGAGCAGCACATAGCTGTTGTGTGATATCACAGCAGTTAAACCAACGGCATCTGGATAGACCTGCCAAATTCCTCTATGTGATAAGCTGCCATATGACAAGCAACCCATGGGCTTTGAATATGTTCATTTATTTATATTGCATTACTGACAGTTCCTTTCACAGATTACTGGCAAAAGTACTAGGAGGGCAAAATCATTCAACACAATTACTATCACTAGAGATCTTACTCATTGAAGAAATAGAAGTTTAGAGGGAATTGTCTATTAGCAAAGTGTTCTATATCACTTACAGTCATTCATGGTTTTAAACCGGTGCTGTCTCCTTGGACCCATTACTTATGAGTCAGAATCATGATGAGAAATCAAGCCAGACTAGGTTCTAATAGAGTCACACTTTGTGATATGCTAAAAAAGTGGTCCAGTCATTATGTTGATTAGATATTCCAAATTGCAAATGCTTCCAGAAGTGTTAATAAATGTGATTCAAACAGTAACAGCTCTCATTTCAGGGCAACAGTGGTCCATTAAGTGCCTTTGTGTCACCATGGGCTGCTCTCAAGTTTATACCTCAGGAGAAAATTATAGGATTAGTAGTATATCTATTGCATTCCTATGTATAAATGTTCACATTTTGTCCTTTCAGGGATAGTTATAAAAGACACTAATAATTTTTGGTGGGTTTCCATAGTCATTTCCCTGTGATTTTTTTTCATGGTTCTTCATTCCAATAAATAGTTGTCTAGGGAGCTAGTTTGCTCAGCCAATGAAATTTAACAATGCATTTCCCTGAGGAATTCTTAAATTCATAACTACTGGTAGGGACTACCAATGGCCCCAAATTTTATTGAGTCCACATTACTAAACAGGCTAGGATGATTTATATCTCCCAGACTCCTGCACTGATTGAGATTTTTTTCCAACTCCTCCAAATTCACTGTTAGAGTTTGGCTCATAAACATAACAGCATACAAATATGCATATTGGAAAATGGAAAAAAGATGAGTGTAAATAAGACCATAGAATTATGGAGTTGGAAAGGGAATATATGACTACTGAATTCAATCTTCTGTTCTATGTGGGAATTCAAGTTAGAGTCTATCATAACATAAGAACATAAAAAGAGCCATGTGGATCAAGCTAAAGGATCATCTAGTCCAGCTTCCTGTATCTCACAGTGGGCCCACCAAACGCCTCTGGGAGCCTTTCTTATCATCTTACATTTCTTTTGCCAGAGTTTGTGTTCCTTTTATTTTACTCATTTAGGGAGGATTTCCATTTACAGAAAGACTTCTCCTTGTGCTTTAGAGCCTCTCTAACTCCACTCACTAACCATGCGAGCGCCGTCCTGGACTTAGATGAGCTCTTCTGGAGGCCTCCAGTGTTGGAGCACTCCCACTTTGTAAAGTATTTTAAACAATGCATATTTTCATATTTAGAAATATATTTGCAGAATGATGCAGCAGTGTGTGAAATAGAGGAGATTCATGAATGAAACCATGTGAAACTATCATAGGAAACAAGGGAGCATACACAGACACTTACATTTCTTTTTCTCATTTTGTTATGGTGTACTCAGCTAGTGCTGCAGCCATAACAGAACAATTGAAAAAGAGAAGGTTATTCTGGAACTTCCACAACATGGTCAAATAGCCCAAAATACTCACAAAATCTATACACATCATTCTTCACCTTATAGTTTTTCTCATTGGAATCCTAGCTTAACTAAATTGTTCAGTATTTTAGGATTTGTACTCCCTCTGGAAAGAAATTCCAGTTGGGGAAAGCAGTTTAAGTGACAAAAAACACCTTTGAAGGAGCAAATAGGAAATGTGCTTCTAGGATAACAGTGGTGATAATATTGATGCCATTCCTAGGATACTTCCTTTTTCGATTTTTAAACTGGTGTTTTCGCTTAGTAATGCTCATTCAATGAATTCAATCCTTTCAGGCTTCAGTGATGCTCAGTGAATTAATTCGCCCCCATTTCCAGTGTTTCACACCAACAAATTTATTAGAAGATGCAAAGTTCAAAGCTCTGATCAATTTGTTCAGAGGTAGGCTACCTGATAGGACCATCCCTACCACTTTACAAAGTGGGAAAGTCACCCCAGAGAGCGTGTTTTGAGTGTCATGAAACAGCAGCAAATGGTGCAGCATTTGCAGTTTTATTTTTATGGGCTGGATGTGGGAGAAGCATGCACAATGTTTTTGGCTTCATAAGCTAGTATAGCTTGACTGACGTGGGATGTTATGCAGAATTTTTACTGGCCAAGCAGTAAGCCTTACGCCAGCTCTGGTACATGAGGCAAATAGTTCATGAGATTCTTAATGGATAGTGTGTTTTTATGGGCTGAGATCTAAACCACTCCTTTAAGGCCAATCAAAGCCTGGTCTAGGCATCTGGTTAGCCATTATGGAACTCAGGAATGAATGTTGAACTTGATAGACATTTGGTCTTACCCAGCAGGGCTGCTCTTTATAGACCAACTGAGGTAAATTTGTGGGAATTTTTCAACTTCTAACAAGTCTTCTCAATTTCATTTGTCACATAGCTTTGGAAGCTGTTTTTGGAGAAACATTCTTCAGCAGCCTTAGCACCTGACACTATTTACACATTTCATGAGAACTTGTCATTCATTATTAATTCTGCTGGCAGCTGTTCTATTGGAAGCACATATTGAAGGTTTCGGTGAATATAATCCTGAGTTGGGAAAGGTTCCCTCCCTTATACAGTTACATTGTACTACTGGTTGGTATTGAAACCTCTTTTAGTCACTTTTGGTGCTCCCAGAATCCAGGGGATAAATCCAGTGTCCATCTTACCTAGAAGAGACTGATTGAAATGAGAGACTTGAGATAGTTGTGACTGTGAGTTATTAGTTTCATTTCAGTGGGTCTTCTCTAAAAAAGAACTAATGGCAGATTTAGCCCCAAGACTGTAGGGATTATGAACTGCTGTGTTTTTGTTTGCTTTTGCTTTTTTGCTTTCTAAAGAAAATTATAAAATAAACAAACTACTTTTTAAGATAAAGTGTCTGTCTATCAGATGTCTGGTTGCAGTTCTAGTAATACCTCTCAAGATGAATGCTCCGTAAGATGAAAAATTTGTAAAACAAACAAATTTTTTGCCAGGAATAGGGTTGCTTTGCATAACAAAAATTCCCTATGGGATGCCTCACAAGATGAAAATCCCTTACAAAATTCAAAAACAAAATTTTCCTATGGGAAATGTTGCTTCGCAAGATGATTTTTTTTTTTTTTGTAAAACAAAATGACTCATAGAATGAATTAAATTCATTGTACTCTAGTTTGCCCATAAGGTGAGGGTACTGAAGAAATAGGAGTTAGTGTAAACAAATTGGCCTAAACCTAAAGTGTTCGCCTAATTGTACATTTTCCTAAAGCACCAGACAGTAATCTACACAGTGCTAAGTGAGCATTTACCTATAAAAGTCATGGCATGGGGCAATAAACAAAGAGAACACTATTCTTTTCATTTCTGTGAAATGAACTATCATTACAAAGTGATCTCCAACAGTTTTAATGCTTTATGTAGATACAAACTTCCTGAAAACGTCTGCCTGGTGGGCAGTTGCACTTATTCAGCAGAGTGGATGAGGAATCTGAACTATTCGTCTTTTGAAATGAAGCATGCTGCTCCTGTCTCTCCAGTGACTGCATAATGAATGGCCAAAGAGATGTTTATTTTCCTGGGATCTTGAGGAGAGCTTCATGAGTCAAGATTCACAATGAATTGCTCATGTACGGCTGGCTGTATATGTGTCATCATGACAGATTATGAAAGGAAATGATAGAATAGAATAGAATAGAATAGAATGCACATGTGCTGGGTTATCAGCAAAGCCCCCAGCTGAACAATAAAATGTGGGCTGAAATTCCATGATTATAAGCCATGGAAACAGCCTTTTCAAAAGATTGCTTTGTACACATGATAAAAGCCGGCTCAAGCATTTTCATGAGTTTGTGTAAGATTACAGCCTCCCATGTTTGTCTCAGTGGGCAGGCTGGCAACATAGGTTTTAACCACTATGCAGAAGCTGGACAGTGTCTTAGCTGCAGGGACCTCTACATCCAGTCTGTGACTCCAATCCAAAGTGGTACTAGCAGAACAATTGTTTTTTACTAAAGTTGTTCAGCTGGATTTAACCATTTAACCTTTAAAAACTACTGGTACATTCACTGAAATATTATGTCAAAATGGGAGGACTGCATTCCCAGGATGTAGAAAATATAATGCTTTTTATTCCAGAATAAAATACCCAATGTGTTTCGGCATACAATAATACCTCCCTTAACAAAATTAATCCATTCCATGGGCCATTTTGCCATGTGAATTTTTTAAAATGGAAACACAGTTTCCCATTGAAATGAATGGGAAACCAATTAATATGTTCCAGAGGTTGGATTGACAGTCACCTCCTTTCCTTCGCTGCAATGTCCAGCAGGGGAAAAGAAATGTTTGGATCAGGCACCCCAAAGCTGAACATATCAATGGTGAGAAGCTTTGGGGTGCCTGATCCCAGTGGGGAGATGAGGCTACCACCTCGGGGAACAACGTTGGGCGGCATTGGCGAAGGAGCTAGCTGTTTCCACTGACCAGTTTTTCTTCAGACAGCTGGCACCACAGCCACCCAATCTTGTTCCCCATGGTGGAAGCAAGGGGCGGCGGGTGAGTTCTTGCACACTCCCAAAAAGAAAGCACCTGCTTTTGGTGCCTACCACAGCTCACTACAAGCCCAGGGGGATGAAAAACTCAGCTGCCTTCAGCTTTCAGGTGCATCTTTCATTCCCCCCCCCCATGCTTGTCCTTACCCACAACCGAAAACAAGGCTCCCGGGAGTGGGTAAGACCTGCCCCCCTATGCTCACTACAAGCCGGTGTGTGTGTGTGTGTGTGTGTGAAAACAAGCGACGGCAGGCAGGAGCAGCATCACCTGGGAAGTTCAAACAGCTGGGTACGGCTGTTCAAACTTCCCGGGCGGTGGGCCGAGTAGTACAGCACCCGATCCGCTGCTCTGCCCAGCCACACCAGCTTGTGGCTGGGCAGAGCAGCAGATTGGATGCACCACTCAGGAAGGTTTGAACTTCCCTGGCAGCAGACAGAGCGTGAAGAGTTCAAACCTTCCCCAGCGGCATAGGGGGAATGTTTGAACTTCTTACTCTGTCTGCTGCCGGGGAAGTTCAAACCTTCCCAGGTGGCAGACCAGGTGGTGCAGCACCCAATCAGCTGCTCTGCACAGTAGAAATGAAGCCACTCACTCACCAGCCAGTGGCTTCATTCCCACTGGCCTGCTTCCAATGGGGTTTGCCTGAAAGCCATAAACCAGGGCACCCCATTGGAACATTTTGTTAATGGAAACATCCATATTCCAGAAAATTCCATTTTGTTATCCGATTTTTTGTTAACAGAGACATTTGTTATCTGAGGTATTACAGTATTAGACTTCTTCAAGGGCTATATAGCATAAAAGGAATTACAATTACACCATTATAAATTACTGGGGATCACATGATATAAATTATTTCATGTATCCATAATTCTACAGCACATCCAATTTTTTATCATATTATTATGTTAATTTATAGTATTCTTGTCTAGAGCATTGTATCAATAGGTAAAACTTAGCATTGTTGGATATTAAACAAATATTTAATCTACAGTTAAAACATATTCTTTTTCTATTCATTCAGTCTGTAACCACCTCCATTAAATCAATTCTAATACAGAATAAAAGGAACTTGTATGTAATAGCTGACTAAGGCAGTTCCCTTTCTTTTATTTTGTATGTTGCTGAAAAACTTTTAAAGGAGCCTAGATGTCTTCCAACATAGATTTTATTGCAGCAGCATCCAATACCATATACTCACTGTATCACTCCACTTGTGCAACATGTGGTAAACTGTTTTAAATTACAATATTGACCCCATACTCACTGTTCCACAGTTGACTGAAAAAAAATGAATTAAAAATTTGCTGTTGCAAATAGGTGCCATAAAGCAAGTTACTGTACCAAATAGCGGTTGATTTTGGGGAGTGCTGGCAAGACGTTTGCTCTTATTTGTGGATTTTGGTATCTGTAAGGAATGAAACCTGGAATTAATCCCCTGTAGATACAGGGGTACGACTGTATATTTCCTGACACTTTGATGATCTACAAACCACTTTGTTTACAGAAAGTACAGTGCACACATGGATTACCATTCAATGAGTAAAATGCCTGACAGAGAATTGAAGGTCCTTTGTTTTTCCCCTTCAGGTCATTCCCCACCAGCAAACCTCTAATATGTTTTGTTCCTGTGAAAGAAATCTATTATATCTCTTGGCAGCCCTCTATGTTGTTTAGAATATACCAATGCCTACTTATGCTGCTCTGTAGTTTGGCAGTGATGTGATGATAGAATACAGTTGACATGATTGTTTAGGTTCTGTTTTCTCTTTTACCAAAAACCTGTGTGTGTATAATTTTACAGCCTTAGTAAATTTATTTAAAACATGCTACAGGCATTCATTGTCTATTACATGACTTTTTAGTCTAGATTGCTAAAACAGCAACTTTTCTTCCTTAGTGCCGTTTCTTTTTATCATCAGAAACTGTCTGTACGGTAAATTACATTATAGCAGGTGGGGGGAAAGCTATCAAATCTCAAATATCATTGTGATCTGAAGGCTTTCTGCAAAGATCTAGGAAAATGTATTTCTTTGTTCATGTATGCAACAGCAAAATGTATGTCTGGTTATAGAGAGGATTTAGCTTTTAAAAGTTTGTATATACTCAAGGCACCATGCAATATTTATTAATATTTCCAAGAAATGCATTTTAAAAAAACATAGTAAAACAGAAGACCAACCAGAAGTGCCCTGGAGGAGTGAAGCACACATTTCTCATGGGTCAAAAACAGTAGGTGTTTAAACATTTTTCCCAGCACAAAGCTGCATAGAGTTCTGACCCTGTTCAGTTCATTGGGGTTATATCCCTCCATTCTTCTTTATTGATTTTGAAATGGCAGCTTCTTCGCCTATTGCATTTTGTTCCACTATAGGTACATTTCATTTAAAGACACAAGAATACATTTTCCTCTGTTTTATCAAAGGATATAAGTAAGTGGCATCATCATTTACATGAAAATTAATACAAATTGAGAGGGCTTGTTTTCCTACAGTTATTAAAACTGTACGTTAGAGAAGAACAGAAGGTTGCTAACCCATTCTGTGCCTAAATATTGGACATACAGAGCCTAGGTAAAGGTGATCCTAGTCACTTGGCAATTGATAAATCCATATATCAGATCCCTAAAAATTTTCGGGGGGAATTGTTGCAAACCAGATGGTTTGGGTGTCTTTCTTAAACCCATTGCTCCTCCTGGAGAAACAGTTGAGAACTGTGACCAACTCAGCATTTTGTCATGTGTCCCATAAATTTTCTCCTTGGTTAGAGTAGGCCAGTGTGGCCACACTGATAAAGTGAATGTCACAACTTACTGGGGATTTGAATTTTGCTCTCAATTGTCTCAACAATTCTAACACTCTGATATTCATAGATATCTATGAACGTACAATGGGCAACTGACCTGCACAAACAAGGTGTTCAGTTACATAGAAGACTGAAGGGCTAAATATGCATATTTATAACTCTTCATGAGTCTATGTAATTCCAAATTAATTGTAAACTGAGCAATGGCTGGTATAAAGTACTTGACAAATAAAACCGGTTATGGTACCAATCTAATCCACTTGTGGAACAGCATTTATTACTAGTAATGGCATTGTAAGTTCTAGGTGAATTACTGCTCTCAGCTAGTAAATGAAATAATGTAAATATGACAGCCACAATATTTCTTCTGGTTATGACTGCGATTTATTGCCCTATTTCTACCATGTGATCTTCTTAACTTCCAGTCCCAAAGAACTTTGATAATCATAAAAAGCAATGAAAGCAGCCACACGATGTAAAATTAAGGACGCAAATGCATATGCTCTTAAACTTTATAGCATTCTACGAACACCATGCTGCCTCAGCATTTATAGGAAATAAAATACAAATGAGCTGTTTCAGCATTGTAAACCTACAGCAAACAATGATTTCTTAATTTGAGTTTAGAAGAGATAACACATGAATCAACTTCACCTCTCCCTGTGTCGCCTCTTAAACAAACTGAGATTTGTACCAAGCAAAGGCAATGTAGTTCCTTGTGATGACCCTTTGCTCCCTTTTATTGCAGTTCCACACAAATCATGAAAGCACCTTTGTGGTGGTGTGAGGTAGGCAGTTACGAACTACATACAAAGTACCACACACAAAAGTTCAAACCCACATTCTCAGCTCAACATTTTGGCTGGAGAAACATTGATGTACTGGATATTCATTGTAAACTGAGCAAGGGCTGGTATAATGTACTTGACAAATAACACAGGTTATGGTAGCAATCTAATCCACTTGTGGAACAGCACATCAGGAGAGGCCCTTCTCTCCATCCCACCACCCTCACAGGTATGTCTCGAGGGAACCCATGAAAGGGCCTTCTCAACTGCTGCACCCAGACTCTGGAACTCCCTCCCACTAGAAGCCAGGACTGCCTCATCTCTGTTGTCCTTCTGGAAACAGGCAAAGACCTTTCTCTTCAGGCAAGCTTTCCTTGAATGATGGACTACCATGTGTATTTCATATGAATCTATAGGTTCATATAGACTTTGTGTTCATAACTACTTATAACCTTGTAGCTTTAATGTAATGTTGCCTATTGATGCTGTAAGATGTTCCTCAATTCCTTGTTCTCAAATAATTGAACATGTCTTAATTGTACTGGACTATATATTATCCCTCATTACTGTAAGCCACCTTGGGTGCTTTTCCAAGGAGAAAGGCGGGGTAAAATACTCTAAAATAAATATAAATAAATAATATTTTGGACTTGAGCCACACTATTCCTTACCTCACAGCCATCATGAAGGAATTTTAGTGCCATTTTTCAAAAGAAAGAAAAAACTATCTTCTTCAAATAAATAATACCACATGGTGTGTCTGCTTTCCCCTAATACACATTTCTGTCCCATTCATTTCATGTTGATGGTGCTAATTATTTCAGGTACTGCAGTAGCACCAGCTATATTCACTACTTATGTCACTGAATTTTGCATGAAGGGAACTTTAAGGTGAATTGGAACTTCTTGCTTGTAGAAATATTTGGAAGCATTCCAAGAAAATTGAACTAGTAATGCATCCAATGGTGAAATTGTATATTTCTCATTTTCCTTCATTAAGATAAATGTACAGGATAAAGTCTTACACCATACCAGTCTTTGTCCAAAGAGAAGAGGCCTGGCCTCATTTCTTCCAATTCTGTTCTAAGAATATTGAGTGAAGACAAGTGAATTACAGTCTGTTCTACTAGTTAATGGAGTCTTAGGGTCTACTCATTACACAGTGGCTTGAAAAATGTAGGGTTTTTTTTTTTAAGAGAGAGGCAGAAAACAGGACAGTTCATTCTCTTTCTCTCTCTCTCTCCCACTCTGGTCTAGAGAAAATAATAATATGGCTAATGGTCCTTCACCTCCCAATTATCTGATACTCAGAGGAGGCCTGAATTATAGTAAATTGCATTAAGAGAGTTCAGACATAAGAAAATAGTAGTGAGATTTAGGATTCTCTGTGAATAGAAAGCTGTATGACTGTCTTGCTCTCAGCTCTAGTCACCTCCCTTAAAAACAGGATGCTGGAAATATGCTAGTTTTTAGAATCTGTGTAACAGTATATGGGGAAAAGTAGCCATACCATGCATTTCTCGAAGATTTTGTACCTGGCTAGAACTTTATTTTTAGCCTTTTTTTTCTGTCCATGGAATTTTCTTGGCAGGGATACTGGAGTGGCTTGCCAGTTCATACCCCAGGAAGACTTATTACAGGCCTCATTGTCATGAGCGTAATTGGCCTTACAATGATGGAAGCACACCACAGCCTATTGTATTCTATAGCCTCGCTGATCAACTGGGACATAAACAACAAGGCCAGTGGAGGTGATGGCATTCCAGATGAACTATTTAAAATCTTAAAAGAGGATGCTGTAAAGGGGTTACGTGCAATATGCCAGCAAATTTGGAAAACTCAGCAGTGGCCAGAAGACTTGAAAATATTGGTCTACATCTCAATCCCAAAGAAGGGCAATGCCAAAGAATACTCCAAGTATTGCACAATTGCACTCATTTCACATGCTAGCAAGGTTATGCTCAAAATTCTACAAGGGAGGCTTCAGCAGTATGTGGACAGAGAATTCCCAGAAGTGCAATCTTGGGCTTCTTGATCACTGCAGATGGTGACTGCAGCAATGAAATTAAAAGACACCTGCTTCTTGGGAGGAAAGCAATGGCAAACCTACGCAGCATCTTAAAGAGCAGAGACATCACTTTACCAACAAAGGTCCGGATAGTCAAATCTATGGTTTTCCCAGTAGTGATGTCGGGAAGTGAGAGCTGGACTATAATGAAAGCTGATCGCCGCAGAATTGATGCTTTTGAGCTGTGGTGTTGGAGGAGAGTCTTGAGAGTCCCCTGGACTGCAAAGAGATCAAACCTATCCATCCTGAAAGAAATCAACCCCGAATGTTCACTGGAAGGACAGGTTTTGAAGCTGGGGAACCATTACTTTGGCCACCTCTTGAGGAGAGAGGACTCCTTGTAAAAATCCCTGATGTTAGAAAAGATTGAAGGCAAAAGGAAAAGGGGACGACAGAGAATGAGATGGTCAATGCAACCAATATGGATTTGAACAAACTCCAGGAGGCAGTGGAAGACAGGACGGCCTGGAGAGCTCTGGTCCATTGGGTCACGAAGAGTCGGACACGACTGAACGACTGAACAACAAAGAACTTTATATGCAAATTTAAATTGATATATATATTTAGATGTATAGTTACTATTTTTTCTTCCTTAGCTGAGTAGTATTTAAAAATCTGAGAGAAAATGATCCCGCCCAATAGGCATGTTTAAGAATATTCAATTCTTATCATTTTTAAAAGGTCAAATTCTTCATGTTCACCTAGTAGTAGAAGTGAGGATGACAGATGTAATCTACTTATCAGTTCATTGCATAGGTCAGGCATGTCCAGACTTCGGCCTTCCAGATGTTTTGGACCACAACTCCCACAGTCCTTTGCCATTGGAAATACAGGCTTGGAATTCTGGGCGTTGTGTTTCAAAACATCAGGAGGGCTGAAGTTTGGACATGCCTGGCATAGGTGTATCTGAACTAAGGAAGTTAAACTTTGTTCCCACTGAATTCAGTAGGAGTTAAGTCAGTAAGATGTTGTGTAAGGTCAGCTTGTCCCATTGCTTCCTTTCTCAACTACTGTAAATTGTGAAATTTAGGACAAAAAGAATGGAATGGGGTATGTGAATATATCACCACAGGCTTTAATGCTGTCTAATGGCTCCTGCAGTCTAGGGTAGGTATGTATGGAAGGACAATAACTGTAAAATATGATGACTTTTGCCTTTGTTTCATATTACTGTGTCTTTATCCATTTGCAGTATTGTTGATGTACAGAGCTGTAAACTCGTGCACAAAGGGAACACTAAAAGGGAAATTCATCCCGTCTTCCAACACTGATGCTTTCTGGCTTCATATTTAAAGTTGGAAAATCCTAGTGCATTGCAAAGTCTGCAGTAGTTACAGTGTTGGGCTAAGACTCTGGATATCTGGGTTAAATCCCCAGTGACCCTTGAAATCGCTGGATAACCTTCAGCAAGGCATATTCTCTCACTCTGGCATATTACATACAGTATATTTGTTTTGGTGAGAAAGAAGGGAGAAGGGGTGGTCATATTTTCAACACTGAGTGCACTACATGAAAGGCAGGAAATAAAACTGATATATTTAGCTCCTGCATTTAAGATACTTCTTGAGTTGCCTCGAGTTGCCTTGTGTTGCCTTGTGTTGTGTAAGCTGGGGAAAGAAAAGTTCAGTGAGTATGGCTGAGTAGTAATATTGTGGATGTGGGAATGATATGTGTGAGAATAAATGATAGATTTTATGCCTTGTATAGCACTACCAAGCTGGTTGGGTAGCTTAGTGGTTTAGCCATCTTTCTGCAGAGCCAGAGGTTGACAGTGTGATCCCTCCCTGTGCCTTCTACAGGTTGGGCCAGCCCGTGTGACATTGGGCAAGCTGCACAGTCCCAAGGTATCATCACAAGAAGGGAATGTATTCTCTACCTGGAAAATCCTGGAAAGGGTCACCATAAAACCAGAACTGACTTGATGGCACATGATTATTACCACTCTACCATGGCCATCTTCCAGTTTCTGCTGTTACACCAGTGGAAGTCCTTGGTAGATATGCTTCATGTTCTCCGTCAGTCCATCTTTTAATAAAATATCAAAACAAATGACTCCAGAAAACAATTATGTGATAACACAGCACCAGAAATGAATGTTTAAAGTGATTTTTTAAAAATGTAAGTCATTTTATTTCACATTGTTTTACACTTCCAAACAACAATAAATGGGAATTTAAAAAATCAATAAAAATAAATAAAGGTTAAGGAGGAAACAACGTTCTAAACATACAATATACTCCTATCTTGTGGTTGTGTCACCATACTAATGCTAATACAGTGGTACCTCGCAAGACGAATCCCCCAGAAGATACTGTAAATTCTTCGTAAGACAAATGAAATGTCCGGCAATAGGCATTTTTTGTGAAGCAACTGTTTGCCTACCAGAGGTCTTGTGAAAAATTCATCTTATGGTACCATCTGTAGTACATATTCAAAACATTTTCTCTTAAATGTATTGGCTAACTCCATTTGTAGTTGTTCCACATTTGTGTCCAATCATCAATGTCTATATTGTATACAACGTTTTGTGTCCATTTAACCACAACAGCTCTGACCCTTTCATCTTCTACATTGTACTCAGGCAGGTAAGTATACGATTTCTCAATAATTTTATCACTAGTATATACTAATCACGCACCAACCTAAACCTTATAGTGGAATTCTAATGTCCAGTATTTTATTCAGGCACAGTAGTTAGGGAATCTGGTTGCAAGCCCAGAGGTTGGGAGTTGGACTTGATGATCCACAGGGTTGCTTCCATCTTTGCCATTCTAAGACTGCTGTTTTGGCTGTTGTTGTATTTAATTGTGTGGAACTCCAACTTCAGAAGATGTGATGATCATTTTGCAACATGCTGGTTACATACTATCATGAAACCAGGAATTGACTGCACCAAACGATCTCTTTGTCAGATCCTTATGGCTCCATGCTTGATTGAAGCATTGCAAGTGTAAATATTGGATGCTAGCCACAATGTTTTATTTTGAAGTATCGAGTTCCATGGGGCTTGCTTCCAAATAAATGTAATTAGAAATACAGCCTTAATTACAAAGCAGAAAATAAACTATTGTGGAGTTTCCATAGAAAAAATGATTAGGTTTACTTTAAATAAATGCATTCTCTTAAGGCATTGATTATATTATCTAAGCACTCCCAAGTTTTCTTCACAAATAATTTTTTATTCTGATGTTTAAGTTTCTTTTTAAAAAATCTGAACAATTTCTGGATGAGCATTAACATTAAGAGACAATTCAACATCATTAAACTGAATAGATGATGGTTATCTATGTCCTGTTTTGCTGTTGTATATCACTGATGATGAAACTTATTTGCTCTTCCATGGTTGATGGAAGCAAAGACAAAATATAAATAAATATTTTTTAAAAAGGAAAAGAGAAATTGTGTGAGAGAAGATTAGCCAGTTTGCGAATCAACAGGCAGTGGAATTGATAATGAGAGGTTTTGCCCATAGAGAATTTACTACAGTAAATAGAATAATGCTAGATAAGATGTTATCTCCAGTCCCACTGTGAAGTATATAAATAAAGCACTCTCTCTTGGCATGTAGTGGCATATACTAAACTTCCCCAAACCACCAAAATAAAATAACCAAACCACCAAAATAAAATAAAACATTTTGATGTATGTGAAGGAGTTGTAGACTTTTTGCTAATACAAACACAGGTTTTCTTGTTCAAACAGGCTATGAGATTTTTTTTTCAGAAGAGTAAATCTCACCACCACAAAATCAAGTTGATGAAGTCATGAAATAAATAATAAATTATGTATCTGCATGTCTTTTTATGTGTGCTGGTGGTGGAGGTAAAGTGGAATTTTAGGGATATCCTAAGAGACTACGGCTTGTGTGGTGGGGGAGTGTAGTAGGAGTAGTATAGATGTAGTATAGATGAAGATTCAAATTGGGAATGAGTAGTCCTTCAGGTATAATTCAAGTCAGTATCCTCTTGAAAATATTTGCACCAGAATCTCTAATATTTCTTCACTCCTACCTAGCTAAGTGTGTGGAAAGGAAAGCTTCCACTTTTGGATAGTCAAGAAAGAATGAAAAGGAAAGAGGGAAGACATTTTCCCAACATTCTAATGCTACTGCAGTTGGTAATGCTGATGTTGCTTCTGCGGCCTCGATTGCTGGCAATGATGGCTGAGATGAAAAAGAAATCCCTGTTAATGTGTTCCATTAACCATTAATGTGTTCAATTTTTCAATCAGTTGTTGGAACCAGAGGAAGGCAACAAGAATGATCAGGGGACTGGAAACCAAGCCCTATGAGGAAAGCCTAACAACTGTGCATGCTTAGCCTTGAGATAAGAAGACTGAGGGGAGATATGGTAGGAGGGCTTTTTAAATAATAGAAAAGCCTTTTCTAGGCAAAGCCAGAGTGGAGGACATGCAACATTGGGACTGGAAATTGAATCATGGCAACTGGACTTCTTTTCTTGTAAGATCAATTTTTTTTTATTTTTTATTTTTAAAACTAACAGAGTAAAAACAGATCCATTGCTTATCTCCTGCCATGTTACATATATCAGAGGTTTTTCCCAATAGATTGGCCTAGTTGTTTTATTATCTCTTCTTATCTTAAACAAGATTATTTTCATATTTCCATATTTAATAATCATGACAATTTTTATGTAGTACGGATCCGCCCCATAGGCAATTCTGTTAAGCAAATTTCCCCCGTCTCCAGAATTTTTTATGTTGTACAGATTTTATGTTTATACAAACCATTTGTTATACGAGGGTCCACTGGTTGGCACTCTAAAATAAATTAAAAAATAATAAGAAGAAATGAAACCAGCACCATCCTGGCCCCAGGACCCGCACAGTCGGCACCATTTAAAAAAACCACAAGGAGCTGGCCTCAAGCCAGCACCTCAAAAAGCCCCCGGCTGCGTGGTTTTAAAAATAAAATTTATTTAAAAACAAAAAACAAAAACCAGCACTGACCCAGCCCCAGGGGTTGCCTGGTCAGCACTCTAAAATAAAATAAAATAAAATAAAAAACCAGCACCAGTGTGGTTGGTGCTTTAAAATAAAAAAATGAAATGAAAAAATGAAACCACCACTGCCAACCTGGCCCAAGGAGCCACGCGGACGGCACTATTTTTTTTAAAAGTGCCGACCTGGCCCCAGGGGCTGCCTAGTCAGTGCTCTAAAATAAAAATAAAATAAAAACAAAAAACCAGCACCGACCCAGCCCCAGGAGCCATACAGTCTGCAATATTAAAAAAAAAAAAATTTTTTAAACCCCAGTGCCAATCCAGTCCCAGGGGCTGCCTGGTCAGCACTCTAAAATAAATAAAAAAATAAAAAAAATAAAAAATGTAAAACCAGTGCCAACCCGGCCCCAGGAGCTGCATGGTTGGCGCTATTAAAAAAACGAGATGCTGGCCCCAAGCCAGTGCCTCAAAAAGCCCCTGCCACCCCCACCACCAGGATCACCGCCACTGCTGCCACTGCTGCCCGGTAAGGGTAAGTCATTGGACTCAAACCAGTTCAGTTCGGTCCGGGTTCGTACGGATTTTTTTTAAAAAATTCATATGGACATGAACTGAACCGAACTAAGTGTGAACCTGAAACAGAAGAACCAGAACCATTGGTTTTCTGTTTCATGCCCACCTCTACTGGCTAACATTTAAAGATCACAAGCTGGTTTCCACATTCCATTTTTCATTTTTCCTTGTACAAATAAATATTCAATTAATTAGATGTGATTTCCATCCTGGTACATGGCTTTGAACCCAATTCACAGCCATCTGTCAGCACCAAACTGGCAGGGAAGCTTCAATGGACTCTTCCCTGTAAGCCCCTAAAATTTAGAGAGGTTTGGGATTCAGGGGACTGAGTTATTAAGCTCAAAAGAGGGTGTTCCTAGGAAAAAATCATTCTAATTGAATCAGTATTTGGAAGACAAGCTGCTAAACACTCACCCACGGGAATGGGGAGATATTGTGACTTCCAAATTCAATTAGAATGTTTTTTTCCTTAGGGGTACCGCCTTTGGAGTTTAATAACTCAGCCCCCTAAACGCCAAACCTCACCAAATTTGGGGGACTTACAGGGAAGAGCTTAAAGAAGCTCCCCTGACATTTTAGTTCCTATAGGACCCCAGGGAGCATAGTGTTTCATTTCATTTCATTACAAGACTACTTTAAAAAGTTGTTAGTAACGAAACAAAACTACTAAAGAAATGAAACAAAATGAAACAAAACACTAATTTTCCATTTTGTGCCCCTCTCTATTACTAATATGGCTACTTCATGTCAAGAATTCTAATCCCATTATCCAAGCATGGGAGAATAGCAGAACATTTATGCACAAATACCAGTCGTGCAGGTTCTTCAGACATGTGTCACTTATATCCCTACTTATTATGGTAGTCTTAAGGGAAGAAATGAAGCCTGAAAAAAGACAGATTTTCCTAATTTGTGTGTACATATCCAAACAAAATTAATTATCCTATAAACCCAGTATATTTCCTAACAAGGAAGACTGAGATCAAGTGAATTGCCTTCCTCCTGCACAGTAGTATAACAACTTGATTCACACATGTAGAATGTATGGCACTATAATATAATTCTGTTTGAGGCATCCCTTAGCATAGTAAGTCAAGACTCGATTAGGCCTATTTGAGTGAAAAGAACTTAGGGAAGCACTGAGTCACCAAATCCTTACAGATTCAATGGGCCTGTTTAAATGTATCTCATGATGCTAAGCAACAGGATTTCAGCTGATTCATCCAGAAGGGGAAATGATGGTTTCCAAATATCGTGGTGACTGCATAACACAAATGGTGATCTATGCAGAAAAAAGGAGTGAGTTAGCTATCCATACTTCCTATTAGAGATGGGCACGAAACGAACAATTTTTTGTTTCCGTTTTTGTTTTTTCATTTTGTTACGCAACGAAACGACAAACGAATTTTGTCTCTAAAATGAAACGAAACAAACAGAAACACTGGAAATTATGTCGTGCGTTTCATTTCCGTTACTGCAATATAAGTGAATTGCTTAAAATCCTCAAAAAAAATAACAAAAAATTGAAATAAATGGTAACGAAATGGTAATGAAATGAATGAAAATGAAAATGATTTTTTTGCAAAAATTCACGAAAAACAGAAATGAACCAAAACGGACCCTCCAAACGACAAACAACAAACAAAATGCCATTTTTTTTATTCGTGCCCATCTCTACTTCCTATGTCCATCAGTCACCCAATCCCTGTCCTCCATATTCTTCCTGAAAAGTGGTTTCACACAAGCATTAAAAAATAGTGCTTCCCACCACCAATCAGTATTGTCACTGAATATGTAAAAGAAGAAATTGTGTATGTAGCATGGTCCTATATATAGCCCTACTGTTTCTCTTTATGTTGACTGATTCTGGTATTCATATGTGTATCTCTGCATCACTTCTAGGCTGGAAAACTAGCCTGGTACGTGGCTCCTATAGTCCAATGCTATCCAGAAATACTTCCATATGATCAGTATCCTGTTCTCCTTAAAAAGTTACCTTACTAATCTGAATAGCAGTGTATTCAAGGACAGATCATACTTGCTGAAAACTTTACTCCTCCTTCATTTATACATTGTGTTGGGGAGGTGGCTATACTTGAATAATTAAATATACTGGTATCTTATTCATCACAAAGACCTCCAGTTTGATTTGAATTAGATTTTTTTAATATCAAAACGAAGAACTATAATTACCAGGGACATGGTGTTAAGTTTAATTCATTTAATTAACAATATTTCTCCTCATGTTTCTTCTCTCTCTCCTTCTCTCTCTCTCTCTCTGTGCTGAGTGAAATTCCCAGACTTGTTGTAAATCATGTAAAAGGCCTCTTACTGTATGATTCAATTTCAAAAGCATAAGAATCTCAGATAATTTGAGTTTACTGTTGCACATGAAAAGTAGGTTGTAAGACTTGAAGCCCAATAAGGCTTGCATTGTGTGTTCTCCTTCTATCTTGTCAGCCCCTTTTTAAGGTCCAAGGTAATAATCTCAATATTATCAAATAAATGCCTCATTCTCATCCATTAAGGCTGTCTTGAAATGATGCAATTTTTCAATAAGAGATGTTCAAGCCCCATCAGATTTCTTTCAACAAAAGCAAGACAAGGAACTTTTATTTCCTGTCATAGTCTCTTCAGCTAGTACAAAATGCCTTTGCCTAAAATTAGTGCCCTTTCATTTGAGAAGAAATCCACACCATCACACACAGCAAAAACCAAAAGATTGCCTGATTGTTAAGGGAGAAGCAAACAACCAATCCAATGAGTCCTACCCCTAGAAGTGCATGCAAACAAAGCAACAACCATAATAATTTTGCTCAGCTAGTTTTCACAAAAATCGGTAACATCTCTCACCGTCTTTCTTGCAGGATGAAAAGGGGGAAATAACCTAACCTCTTCTCTGTGAGAAACATTTTGGTGATGGTGAGAAATGTGATTTTTCACTTTACATTAACAAACCTTTACTCAAGTAGGAATGATTCAGAATCCCCCTTTCAAAAGTTCCTCAACGGCAAAATTTGCGCACAGCTTATACTAACGGCCATTGCACCGCTCTCACACGATCTTGAGGCCATGAGGGACATAAGTTTAGCTTTCTTATGGTTACCCAACCTTCCTTGACAAAAAAGGATAAGGAAGTAAAACTCCCTCTTTCAGTGATATCTATGTACTGTATCTTCCTGAGCCATGAATATCTGGAGACATACTTGAGCTTTCTCGGGAATTAGGATTTAAGATACTCTGCTTTGAGGACCCTTTGCTCCACACAATCAAAGTGTCACTCATTAAAGATATGGACTTGTACTGGAAAAAAACAACATCTTCAGATTAGGTTAGAAATTGATATTCAGCATTTTTCAGGAAGCATACAGTCTAGGATAGTTTAGATTTTTCTTTTCTGTCTTCCATCTGACTCTCTGTCAGTCATTAAATTTATATACTACAATTGTGAGCATAAATGCTCCCACAGCAGTCAACAGATGTATAAAACAGCAACATCAGTCAATAGAAATAAATTATATAGCAGCAGATAGGTGATAACTTTCAATGGATCCATAAGTCAATAACTACATGAGGGCAATAACTGCAAATTCAGGCAAAGGTCACTAGAAATGCTCGTTTTCCAAAATGATGGATGTATCTTCCATTTACTGAGACTTGGTTGTTATTTCTATTCCTACGCTTGTTTGGCAGAGAAACATAAACAACGCTGACCATTTTTTTCCAGAAAAAAAATGGCAGCAGAAACACATACATTATTCACATAAAATAGATCTCTTGTTTCTGTCACCAAGTACTCATGGAGATAAACCACTAATCAATATGAAGGTGGTGGTTTAAAAATGAAAAAAAAAAACTTCACATAGATTTATTTTATGCTTAATACTTTACAAGATGGGAAAAGATTAAGACCTAGAATTAAGCTTTTCTAAGAATGACAGCTAATGCTAGAAATATGAGTATTTAAAAGTTCCATGGGGAGCTTAAGTTCTGTCTATTAAAGTGTTTAAAAAAAGAAGACAGCGTTATAATACATATCAAACACCCACTTGCTGAAACAACCAAGCCTTTAAATGCAATGTTTCCTTAAAAGTACCCTGTACCCTGTCACTATTGATGTCTTCAAGCTACTCCATGGAGAAAATGAAAGAATTCTCTGTCAAATACATTGTTAATAATTACCTGTTTGTAAGAAACATTCAGTTCTGACAGCAGCTGATTTTTTAAAAGGATTTTCAAAATTCAATAAATTGACGATTCTTTTTCTCTTTATTTGCTCTCACTTTGTTAGTGTACTTAGTTAAATGTGTGTATTGACTTATTGCTTCCCCCATATGACTAAATATCCAAGTTATAACATAACAAAGTTTCACATCAATCTACACTTCTTCTAATACAGAGAAGGCTAAATATAATTGTTTTCATTGAGGCATCATCGTGATCATGAGAAGCAAGATATGTTGAAATGTTCAACTTTGCACTTTGAAATAAGCAGAAACTGGCTATTGAAATATATCCTATATGATACATAGTGGAAGAAATATGTCATATGTAATTTGAAATGATCAAAGCAGATTCCAATGTCCTTAAAACACAACATAGCAAAAAAAATCTGTTATAATTTTAGTTGGGTGATGCATTATTCGTGAAACTTCTTTTGGACACCGAACAGCAATTAATACGTTGAAGGGACAAATATATTGATTTACTTTGGGCTGTGAGGCAGTTGATGGCAGTGCAGAGTAAAGCATGTACCTCATCACTTTCTTCAATCCCCTTGGATAATCTTTAAGAAAGTTGTTTTTTGTATTAGAGATGGAGATGAACCACCAAAATGATGGTTCAAAATGGGTCATGACTTGTGGAACCCCATGAACGATGAACGACACATTTACCATTTTTTCCGTACAGCCTCCTCCACCACCACCATCCACCTTGCTCCTGAGGTGATGAAGGAACCTCAGCCCCGCTCCGTCATCTCTGTGTTCTCGTCCCAGCCTGCAGGGGCCTCCTGATGAGAAGAGGTGAGGCACCCTCTTCTGCAGCTGCAGCACATCTGGCTGGTTCCTCCTTTCCTTTCCCAGTGGTGATTAAAGAACTAATTAGAGGCCGGCTCACCTCTTCTTGCCAGGAGGCCCCCACAGGCTGGGAGCAGAATGCAGACATGTCAGAGCAGGGCTGAGGTTTCTTCACAGCCTCAGGAGCAAGATGAGTGGTGGCAGTGGCAAAGGTGGCAGCAACAGCAGCAGCAGCACTAATACAGAAGCAGTGGTGCTCACTGCCTCTAGGCCCCGCCAACTGGGAAGTGGAATAGTTACTGAAGTGGCCGTTGACAGTGACAGTGGTGGATGCAAGAGCCATGAGGGCAGGCTGGGTCCCTCCCCAGGATGATGAAACAGAGGCCTGGGGAGTGTAACAGGCTGAGCTGGGCCGTGTTCCTCCCAGCAGCCAGGACAAGATGGCAGCAGCTAAGGAGGAGGAGGCAGCAACAGAAGAAGCTACAGCAGCAGCAGCAGCAGCAGCAGCAGCCACCGCAGAGGCTGAGTCCGGCCTGAAAGGTGCCTCCCTGTAATATCTCCTGGGACATGCTGAGGGCTGAGGGCTGAGGGCTCTGGGGTCTCCCAGTGGCTGCTGCCACAGAGACCTCTGGACCTGTGGCAGCCACTTTGGAAGCCCCCACTGCAGCCCATGGCTCCCTTCAAGGGAGGAAAGGATCCATGGGCCATAGTTGGGGGGGGGGAATCCAGATGCCTCCACTGAGTCTGCAGGTCTATATTCACTCTATGACAGTGGTTCTCAACCTGTGGGTCCCCAGATGTTCCTGGACTGCAACTCCCAGAAGCCTCCACCACTCGCTGTGCTGGAAGGGGTTTCTGGGAGTTGCAGTCCAGGAACATCTGGAGATCCACAGGCTGAGAACCACTGCTCTATGAGATGCACACACATGTCCCTTTACTTTTGGGGGTGGGTGGGGGAGAAAGTGCATATTGTAGAGCAAACAATATAGTAAATACCAGTGGGCGAGGGGAGTATGTAAGATCAGGTGAGGGTTTCCTAGCAAAGCTCTCTCTGGTCCTGTGGTGGCTGAAATCATTGTCATCACAAGTGAAGAAACACACTGTCTTATTTTATGTGGAGTGAGGACTCATTTGGAACATGTCTCGAGCATATTAGGATTCAATAAAATCCAAAGCAAACCCAATGTAAGCATGGCAGTGCCTTTTGTGAATTCTTTCATACCCCCTTCACCTCCATTGTTGTAAACAAGCCGCTAATGGCCATGTGTTTAACAACTTAATAATTAGCTAGGTCACACTCCATTTGAATGGCAGAGGGGTCTTTCCCTAGACTAGAGCAACTGGGTTAGCCATTATCTGTTCCACTAGGCTGGTTAGGTTGCTAAGTGGCATGTTCTCAGTATGGAATGTGGCCTGCTAATGTTTGCTATGAAAAACAGAGCTAATGCCTCAAAAGGCTGGGCCAAGGATCAAGAGTGGCAGACTAACTTTTCCTGAGATTGAAAGGATTATGTACTTTTACCTTGAGCTGTTCTACTGCAGAATATTAAACATTTTTTAAAAAAACAGAGACTCTGTGTGTGTGTGTGTGTGTGTGTGTGTGTTAATGCATGGCAATAATAGCTGTGTGGCAAAAAAAAAACCCAATCCTGAGGACTGCATGTGGCTCCTGGGCTGCCCTTTGCACACTGCTGCTGTGCTATATATTTCTTTAGACAGAAATATATAGCAAGTACATAGCAAAGAGAGATGCAGTACAAAGTGTGTCCTCCCTCTGCCCTTTGGTACTCAGTGACTGACGAATCAGTAAAGCCAGTGGCTGACTACCTTATTTGGGGTTCAATCAGGGTCACCGGGGAAAATACTTCTAGACGAGGGCAAAGCTTTGTGCCAAAGCTTTTGCTTGTTCTTTTCCACATTTCATGCACCAGGAAATGAGATGTAAAATATTTCTCATCTCTCTTGAAATGGATTGCTTGGAACATTCTGTTGACAGTAGAAGCGCTGTCCCGTTTCTTCTTAATGGCTTTTAATAACACAAAAGGTCTGTCCTTAACACAAATTAATGTAAGGGAAATGGGTTTATTCCATCTACATGACCAAGTATTGTGTAATAGTTCACTATGGTTAAAATTATTTGTGTCCGTCAAGACACTAGGATAGTATTTTTAAGATAATCATTCTACTCATTTCTACCAGTGGAAACTATATTAAAATTGATCCAGGTGTGGGTTTTTAATGGTATTCCAGCATGATTCACAACCTACAAATACCATAATAAATGGCTTAGTGGTTCCATTAGCCTTCAAATTTTGGTTAATGGCAATGGCAGAAAGAGTAACTCCTGGCAACAGTGGCATTCAGTTCAGTTCAAATGGGGACGGGAGTCTCTACTAAAGTTTCAGTAGAAAAGGTCACTTAAGTACCATTGCATTAGTAGGCATGAATCATTGACTGTTGGTTGCAGTTAAATGCTCTTTGGCTTTCCTGGATGAATCAGACATACTGTCGATGCCCAGTAGAATTGAAAGCAGTCAATCTACAAAACATATTTCCACACATTTCATGTAATAAACCTTGTTTCTTCTTCTAGGTATAATTGATTACAGATGGAGGGACGATAACATTTATTATTTAGTTATTCATTTATTGCATTTCTACACCGCTGGATTTCCCAAATAGGGACTTTGGGTGGTTTACAAGAAAGCAAGTGAATTAGTAATTAAAAGCAAACAAAACAATAAGCAGAAAATACAAAAACATAATCTAAACATAATATGGGATTCAGAACCAGGCAATAGGAAAACTAAGGGAGGGCAAAAGAGAGGGGGGGAAGACAGTGGGGAACAAACATGACATCACTGATTGTCGAAAGCTTCCTTAAAAAGCCAGGCCTTTAAAGCTTTTTACAAAGCTGTCAGGGACTCCATTTGGTGCATTTCACATGGCAGTTTGTTCCACATTGCGGGTCCAACCACTGAGAAGGCCCGATTATGGGTGACAACTTTACGGGCTTCCAGGGGGGTGGCCATATGGAGCGAAAGGGCCAAGGATGCTCTGGTGGAATGGGCCAATGCTGACCTTTGGGGGATCCGCTATGCCAGATACTCAGGGTCCAAGCCATGGATGGTTTTGTAAACCAAAACCAGTACCTTGAGCCTTATCCGGGAGATGGGCCACAATTGGTGTGATGTGGTCAAAATGACTTATACCAACCACCAATCTGGTCCCCGCATTCTGCATCTGCTGCAGTCGCCGGACAAGAGTCAGGGGAAGCCCCATGTAGAGAGCGTTGCAGTAATCATTCCTCAAGATGACCAGCACTTGCACAACTGTCTGCAGGGATTCCGCTGTCCAAACGGCCCCTCTTGACTAAAGAATTAAATCAAACACAGGTTAAAAGAGTGGCTGTTTTAGGTTTAATTGATGAATTGAAGATCAATAAGTCACTGAGCCCAGATGGCATCCACCCAAGGGTTATTAAGGAACTGAGAAATGAAATATCAGATCTCTTAACAGTAATATGCAAAATGTCTCTTAAAATGGCCACAGTGCTGGAGGACTGGAGGATAGCGGATGTCACACCAATTTTTAAAAAAGGAAGGGGGGACCTGGGAAACTACAGGCCAGTTAGCCTTACGTCTGTTCCAGGGAAGATGGTGGAAAGCCTCATCCAAGAGAAAATGTTAAAGCACATAGAAAAACAAGCCTTGCTGAGAGAAAATCAGCATGGTTTCTGTAAGGGTAAGTCTTGCCTGACAAACCTTTTAGAATTCTTTGAAAACGTCAACAGGCATGTAGATTTGGGTGAACCGGTGTATATTATCAATGTTGATTTTTTAAAGGCTTTTGACACTGTCCCTCACTAAAGGCTGCTGAGAAAATTTCACAGTCAAGGGATAAGAGGGCAGGTCCTCTTATGGATTGAGAACTGGTTGAGATCCAGGAAACAAAGAGTAGGAGTCAATGGGCAAATGTCACAATGGAGAGAGGTGAAAAGTGGTGTGCCCCAGGGATCTGTCCTGGGTCTGGTGCTTTTCAGTCTGTTCATAAATGACCTGGAAAAAGGGATAAGCAGTGAGGTGGCCAAGTTTGCGGAAGACACAAAACTTTTCCGTGTGGTAAAAACCAGAGAAGATTGTGAAGAGCTCCAGAAGGATCTCTCCAAACTGGGGGAATGGGCTGTGAAATGGCAAATGCATTTCAATGTAGCAAAATGTAAAGTAATGCATATTGGGGTGAAAAATCAAAACTTTATCTATCAGCTCATGGGTTCTGAGCTATCCGTGACAGATCAAGAAAGATATCTTGGTGTACTGGTGGACAGCTCCATGAAGGTGTCTACTCAATGTATGGCAGCATTGAAGAAGGCCAATTCCATGCTAGGGATTATCAAAAAGGGGATTGAAAATAAAACAGCCAACATTATAATGCCATTGTACAAAATGATAGTAAAGCCGCACCTGGAGTAATGTGTACAATTCTGGTCACCGCATCTCAAAAAAGACATAGTGGAACTAGAAAAGGTGCAGAAGAGAGCGACTAAAATGATTACTGGGCTGGGGCACCTCCATTATGAGGAAAGGCTAAAACATTTGGGACTCTTTAATCTGGAAAAAGGCACCTGAGGGGGATATGATAGAGACATACAAAATAATGCAGGGCATGAGTCAAGTGGATAGAGAGACACTCTTCTCCCTCTCACAAAATACCAAAACTAGGGGACATCCACTCAAATTGTGGGTTGGGAGAGTGAGAACAGACAAAAGAAAATATTTTTTACCCAGCATGTTGTTAGTCTGTGGAACTCCCTGCCACCAGAGGTGGTGATGGCATCTAGCCTGGATGCCTTCAAAAGGGGATTGGACAGATTCCTGGAGGAGAAGTCCATCACAGGTTACAAACCATGATGGAGATGTGTAATCTCCAGGCTTAAAACCAGGGTACTTCAAGGGCCAGATGCAGGGGAGTGGTATCAGGAGACAGATATCTAGTCTCATGCACTCTGATAGGCATTTGGTGGGGCCACTGTGAGATACAGGAAGCTGGACTAGATGGGCCTTTGGCCTGATCCAGCATGGCTCTTCTTATGTTCTTATGTTCTTATGCCATCAAGGTACGGGCAAATCTGGGTGACAAACCTCAGCTGGTGACAGGCCAACTTGGGCACGGCAGCCACCTGGGACTCCAGGGACAATGCCAGGTCCAAGACAAAGCCCAGACTCATTGTTCTATCAACCAGCTGGAAGGTAGACCCCCCCAAGTCTTGGAAGCAGGCCACCGTACCCATCTGATCCCCCACAAAGAACAGAACCTCGGTCCTCTTGGGGTTGACTTTGAGCCTCTTGGACCTGGTCCATTCCAGCACGGCATCCAGGCAGCAATCAAGGGTCTGGACCACCTCCATTGCAGGGATGGAAAAGGAGATATAGAGTTCCATGTTATCAGCATACTGATGACAGCAAGTCCCATATCTCTGGATGAAATCATCCAGTGGCCTCATATGAATGTTAAAGAGTATGGGAGAGATTGCAGAGTCCTGAGGGACCCCACAAGAGAGTGACCAGGGAGATGACAATTCCCCATTCAGGCTCACTCGCTGAGCATAGCTCTCAAGGAAGCAGCAGAGCCAACACAAGGCTAGACACACACACACCCATCTCCACCTTAGAGAGCCTGCCCAGGAGGATACCGTGGTCGACACTTTGAAGGCCACTGACAAATCAAGAAGAACCAACAAGGTAGCACAGCCCCTGTCAGCCCCCCTCAAGAGGTCATCCTGCAATGCATCCAGTGCAGCCTCAGTCCCATGATGTGGCCTGAACCCAGATTGGAAGGGACCCAGGACACAATCTTCCCCAGGAATGGTTGGAGCTGCTCAGCTGCTTTCTGCTCCACCACCTTGGCCTACAGCAGACCAATCTCCTGGAGGCATCAGTTGGAGTCACACATAAGGACTAGAGTTACTAGGAAGTACACCAATGCTAGAAAAGTTGGAAGCAGTAGGGGAAGAGGAATATATAACATAAATGGACTGACAAAACAGGATGACATTGCTTTTAGTTTGTAAAATTTCAGCAGGGCTGTTAATAATAGGATTTTCTGAAGGTCATTAATTCATGGGATCACCATAACTCAGGAGTGGCTTGATGGTAACAATTTGTAAAGAATTTCACAGGAAGTATAACACTTATAAATCTCTGTTTCCAAAATATTAGAAAAGCGGGTGAAAGAGCTAGAACTGATCTCTATATAGCTGATGGTTTTTTAGTTATTAAAAACTTTAAAAACTATTATTTTTGCAGTGCTAGTAAAAAATAATAATAACTCTTCAGACTATGAAAAAAAGTGAAAAGGTTATATTAAGGTGGTAATTTGCAAGCCATATTATTTTCAGACACACCGATTCTCCATTACATTACATGAAATGTCAACTCTCTGGCTGCCAAATAAGGCAGCCTCCCAGTGGTTAGGTTAATAGCATCTACTCCAATGTATCAAGTCATGAAATCTCGCACTAATAATTTTAACAGCAGTTCTCCAACAGCCCTCTTAACATCATCCCTTTATTTAATGCATTCATCATGTTTCAAATCCAGGGGAAGGCATGAACTAATTTCAAGCATCATGAAATGGAATGTACTCTCATTCTAAAACCAGTTAGAAGTCTTCAAGACTGTAAAGGTTAGTTAGCTGATAGCATGGTTGAGCAATCAGTTTAAATTTGGTATAGCTGATTCGGAATCTTGGGTGGAGAAAGTATTGTATTTAAATATTTGATACTCGTCTAAGTGACTACCAGCCAGTTGCACTTACTTCAGTAGTAATGAAATGTTTTGAAAAACTGGTCTGGAATCATATTACATCATTTCTCCCCCAGAATTTTGACTCCCACCAGTTTGCATATAGAGCAAATACATCTACAGAGCACACCATGGCTACAGTTCTTCATACTGTATTGACACATCTGGAGCAGCAGGGGAATTAAGTACAGCTGCTTTCTGCGAACGTGAGCACAGCATTCAATACCATTCTCCCTCATAGCCTGGTGGTTAAACTAGGAGGTCTGGGACATCTATATTCCATTTGTGTGTAGATAAAAAGTTTTTTGTCTGTATGTAGCCAGAGGGCTAGAGTAAGTCAGTGCACATCTGTGGTTCTATACCAGTGGTGATGGAACTTTGGCTCTCCAGATGTTTTGGAACACAACTCCCACAGTCCCTTGTCATTAGCAACACAGGCTTGGAATTCAGGGAGTTGTGGTCCAAAACATCTGGAGTACCAAAGGTTTGCCACCACTGCTCTATACTTACGATTGTATTTTTACTCATAATAGCAACATCATTGTTAAGTTTGCAGATGACACCACAGTAGTGGTGCTCATCTTGGAGGGGAATGAGTCCACTTATAGGGACGAGGTAGAGTGGTTGGCAAAGTGGTGCAGTGAGAACAAATTGTTTCTAATTACTTCAGAGACCAAGGAGCTTGTGGAAAGATAGGATTTCTTGCATAAAATAATAAAATGGAATAGGCAAACTTAAGCATATATTGAAGCAAAGAGAACACTTTATTAAGCCGAGTAACACAAAGGCAAAGAGACAGACAGACATAGCTGATGCACCAGAGGTATTAGGATGGAGAGAGACTAATGTTGTCTACTCCTCGCAGCCTAAGACAAAAGACTGAAATCTCACAAATAGACATGAGCACGACCAGAAAAAATGACGTTTCTAGTTTTTGTTTGTCGGAACGGGTCCGTTTCGGGTCGTTTCCGTTTGTTGTTAAATTTTTCAAAAATTTGTCGTTTCGTCGTTTCGTTTGTCCTTTGTCATTTTCACCACGATTTAGCGCGATTTGACTTCCCAGAGCATAGGGATGTCCCGCAATCAGGGCCGGCGCTAGGTGTTTTTGCGCCCTAGGCGGCGGGCAGGGAGGGGGGTGGGCGGCGGGGGGAGGGGCGGGCAGGCGGCGGTGGCGGGGGGCCATGGGTGGGCGGTGATGGCGGCAGGGGGTGGTGCAGGCGGGCAAGCGGGCGAGCGGCGGCCGCGGGCGGGTAGGCAGGCGAGTGGGCAGTTAGGATATAACTTAGGATAGAGGTTCTGTTCATGTCTTGCACCCCAAATATGTGTGTGTGTGTGCAAGCAAACTGAAGTTGGGAAAATAGAAAATAAATGGTAGAATATAATATATTTTTAAAATAAATCCACACCTCCCACTCCCAGTCGAACCTCCCCCTTTATCCAATATCAGAAAAAAAATTCTCACAAACTGCCAGAGAAGAAATAAAGAATAAACTGCTATTCCCTTCAGCAGACAAAGCTGCAAGGAATCAAAGAAATTATTTTCTAAATTCAATTCCATCCCTGCCTGCCTAATTTAAATCCTAAAGCCTCCAGCCTCCCTCCTCAATCTCGATCGGATCACACCAGCACCAGCAGCCAGCCCTCCTCCCTCAACCACATCCATACACCCGACTGCGATTTCTGGAAGGTGCCTCAGCTTTTTATGCCCTCCGAGACATCCAGAAGTGTTAGTCAAAAACCTGGCAATGCCATTGGTGGAATGGTTCAAAAAATTTGCATGGTCCCATCCCATGCCCAGCCCAAATGGGCAGGTCTAAAAAAATAAAAAATAAAATAAAATAAAATAAAATCAATACAACGTTTTATTGCTGTAAAAAAAACCCCACTGCTGCTACTATTAAAATTCAGGCATTTAAAATAAATAAATTTCACATGTTTCTGTGGTGATTTGGTGTTGTTTTTTTACCACGATTTCAAAAGAAAAATTGTGGTCGCCATTTTGGATCCCCCCCACCGCATGGCATGGCGAGATGACGAGGATGACCCCCCCCAGCCTGGTGCAAGCAGCCCAGGACAGGAGAAGAGGGGGGGGGAAAGGCCGTGGACCCCCCAGAAACCACCCCTCTGGTAGGTGGCAAAGCCTCAGGCAGGCATATTTTCGCCTGCTTTTTTGGCCGGGAGTTGGGTTTTTTTAAAAAAAAACTTTTAAAAACTTTTTCTGTGCTTCGCATTGTGCGATCGCTGTGATGCCACAAATGAAAACGAAAAACCCGACCAAATTTTTCTTTTTTCGGTTCGAGTTCGAGTTCTGACGGTTTAATTATCGTTACCGTTTCCGTTACATAACGGAAACGAAAGACGGAAACGAAAATGAAAATTGCGCCGAATCGTGCCCATGTCTACTCACAAAGCATTTTATACTTTCTTGACAGTGGAAAATCCAGTGTCAGCAGTTTTCAGGCATTAAGGAGTGTGCTGGAAAGCCTCCTGCTACTCTATTTTTTAACTCTCGCCCAGTAACAGGTCATTATCACCCTTTTCCTAATTTCTTTCTAGGAAGCCCGCTCACCCAAGAAGACCAGATAGCAAGTTGACTTTTTGTTCCAGTAAACTCTGGTCACCTCATCCTGGTTTGTGTCAAATGCATTCATTTTGACTATTCAGCATTGAGGGGTCTTTCTATTTCGGGGTGTCCATGTTGCAGATATCATGACTTGGAGCTGCTGGAAAAAGGCTCAACAGAGACAGTACTTTCTGAGGGTGCTTAGGAACAATAACATCACTCAGAGACTGTTGGTTTCTTTTTCTCAATTCTCAGTATAAAGTATACTGCTGTACTGTATGTGTACATGGTACACAGGCTGTACAGCAGCTCAGAGGAAATTGCTTCATAGGGTGGCACCGAATATTGTTGACTGCTCTGCTCCTACCTTGGAGGAACTGTACACATCCTGCTGTCTTTAAAACCACAGACTATTTTAAAGGGCCCTTCCCATCCTGGACATTCTATTTTGAACCGTTAAGACAAGGACAAACAGATGTAAAAATAGCTGTTATCCAACAGCAATAACCATACTCAATTTAGTTAAATGTAATTTATATTCATGTAGTGGATGTATGAGAGGATGCAATTCACTGTAATTGTATTCTTATGTTTGGAAGTTTTATATCAGAGTGTGAATGATGCACTGACTGGATGGCACTTTTAGTGATTTTGTTGCACTAGATGCAATGACAACAATGCATTATTCTTATTCTAAGTTGTATGGCGCTTGGTTTTTGTTCCAGTTTAGTTCCAGTGTGCTAAACAATGCTCCTCTTCTACTGCCAACATGGAAATCTCCAACCTTCTTCACAGGGAAGGTGGCAACTCTCTGCCATATATCATGGGGCGATTCAATAAGGGACATAGTAAGAAAGCAATGGATATAATTGATTTCTCCAGTTTTTCAAACAATGTATCTATATATATGATGATGATTAGTTAGAATGGGGATACCACTAAATCCAAACACACAAAAAGAAGGGATTTGTCCACATTTATGGGGTGGCTGTCTTAACATTTCATAGCCTGAACCTAGAAGACTACGCATGACTTCAGTCATTCACTTTGGAATATCCTGTTCTCTAAATTTTATAACTACCAACTTGGAACATAACATTTATTACTGGAGCAACTGAGAAAGGAGAATGCTGAAATATTTTCCTTAGATATTTTCATTTCCTAGTTACTCTTATAAAGATATAACAATATTGATTATGTTTTCTTAATAAATTATGCATGCTTCTGGGGAAATGCCAGTGCCTTCCCTCCCCAGCAGGGGGCAATTTCTAGTTGCCTGTGGATGGGATCCAGGCTATCCATTCTACAAATGTAATAACTCTTTTAAAAACCCCTTAAGATTCTAGAACTGTAGAACTGAAAGGGAATCCCCAAGGTTGTCAGATCCAATTTCCTTCCAAGGCAGGAACCCCATACATAAAACCTCCCCAACAGATGGCCACCTAAGCTCTGTTTTAAAAATTTCAGTGAAAGACAGTTCACAGTACTCAATAACATGCAATATCCTTCTGTTGTTTTAGAATAAATTAATTATTTAGAATAAATTAATTAACTTCCTTTCCTTTTTTAATTTCTTCTTTGGTGCTGCTTATAGGTGTAAATTAGAGATGGACACGACTCAGCGAAATTTTCGTTTTCATTTTCATTTTTCGTTTCCATTACGCAACAAAAACGAAAACGAAAATTTTCCAGAAAACAAAACGTAAATGAAAATGAAATGAAAAATTTTGCCCTGTTTTTCGTTTTTGTTATGGCAGGCACATCCCAACGAAAAGAATGCTAACGAAAATGAAAAATTTTCATTTTCGTTTTGTTTTTTCGTTTTGTTTCGTAACGAAAATGAAAATGAAAATGTGCAAAAAACCCCGAAAAACAAAAACAAAGCGAAACAGACCCCAAAACGACAAACGAAAAATGAAAAATTATTTTTTTGAGTCGTGCCCATCTCTAGTGTAAATGTGTGTGGATGAAACTTTTTCATGTGGTTTCTGTATTTTACAAATCACTTTGAATGATGCAGATAGGGAGGGGAGGGGAAGCGAGGTATAAATCTCTCAAATAATTGTCTGAAGAAGCCCCCTTAAAAATACACCAGTTAGTGTTGTCTTCTTTATGTTTTTATTTTTGCTTTGTTCTTTCCTTAAGTAATAAAGGAAGTAATTATGGATTATCAAAACAATAGTACGATGAAGGGGCATTGGAATGACGGCTAAAGAACGAGAAAAACACATTTACGAGTTTTCATCTGAATAGCACTGAAACAAGGATCCCAATTTAATTTGGGAAAGTTATTCAAGCCAAACTCTTAAACTTCTCAGGAGTGTGAATCATCCTTTACTAACAAAATAGAAAAATAAATAAATGTCCAATTAATAATTAATGATGGGCATGTTTTAATATTTGACAGGAAAATGAGAAGCTTGTTGCCTGCGTGGGCAATACAGACACACATAACCTATCCCCTCCCATCAACAGAATATAAAAACCTACCTAGTAATATGAAAATACATTTCCCACCTCACACAAAACATCATTCAATGATGGCCCACACATAGATTGCCTGTCACTGACATTTCGTTGAATGTGTCACTAGTTTGGAGCTGAAGTAGATAAACAAACTCAACTTTTCCTCACGCCTGAAGAAGAAGAAAATATATTGTCATGTTGCATATGCTACCTTTTTTGCATAGATTGTGTAATTTTAGACAAGAGTAGAAGCACAGTACTATCCATATGCTCCAAAGCAAATATCCCATTGGTCAAGATTCAGTGGGGCGCTTTGGCATCCAAACCCAGCAGAACAGGTTTTCTTCTCACTTACTCCCATTGCAGCCTTGCAAAGTACCAAAGTTGCAAAGGGTCTTCTTCTAGTTGGAATGCGATGATATAATGTCAATTCCCATGTAATGTTTTCAAGCCAAAGAGCCAGTGTTGTGCAAGTCTGTGGCCATGTCCAGCATAGCTGCATGGAAACGTTACTAATTCTATAGTAGAGAACTCACATATTGAGAGAACCCCAAGCTGGAATTTTACATTGGATTTCTAATTCCCCATATATAAACCACATCATTATTCAGTCCAGACATTTGGCAGTCTTAGTACCTAACTCTTCCATTAGGGAGTATAAAATGCATCACCCTTATTTTATTTCAGCTTAGGAAGGAAGAGCAAATATCATTCAGAGCTCTGTGTCTCTTGACAAACCACACATGCCAATAGTGTCATCTTGGTGCTGATGCCGACAATGTGTTGCGAGAGCACAGTGACATATAAATAGAGGCAAAGAGATATATTTCATTGCACTGCATCTGCTTATATCAGTTGAAGCCCTGGGAGTGGGTGTCACAAAGAAACTATGTAAATCATAATACACTTCTGGCTATAATAGAAATTGTAATTTATCGTCACATAACTTTACATTGTTCAATACCGAGTCAGGCAGAAGACTAGAGTAAAGCTGGTATAAATACTGTATTTGCATAGAGGTACTTTCAACAGCATCACGGTGAATGTAGCTCTGCTTGTAACCTTGATCCTGCAAATCCCAGCTTCCTTACCATTTCTTTGCCTCAAATCCAGAAATTTACCTTGAGGGATGGGAAGGGGAAGGAAAGAGTGGGCTTCAATAAGACAATGGCACTAATAAGCCGGCATATGATTTCAGAACAAGGGAAATCCACTTAAAACCTCACATTGTGAGTGAACACACTAGGTGGTCATCAGGGCCGGTGTGTCCATTAAGGCAAACTAGGCAGTTGCCTAGGGCATCAAAATGGAGAGAGGGTGCTGGCCAGCCTGTGCCCCCTGCCGCTGGCCACCGCTGTCCGTCCCTCCACTGCCCGCCAGCCACTCATCACAATCTGCCCATCGCTACCCATTGACGCCTGCTCGCTGCCCCCTGCGCCCATCGCTGCCCACCCCCGTGCCTATTGCCGTCCGCCCCCGTGCCCATCGCCGCCCCACCCCCACCGTCTGCCCCCACCCCTGCCCTACCCCACCGCCCTGCCCCCACCCTGCCCCCCACCCCCACCGCCCCTGCCCCACCCCCACCCCCACCGCCCCTGCCCCACCCACCCACCGCTCACCCCACCCCCTGCCCCTCGCCTAGGTTGCAAAAAAACTAGCATTGGCCCTGGTGGTCATGATAGGTTTCTTGTAACTCCAGCCCCCTCCCCCCTTTGCAACATGCTGATAATAATATTAAGCTACCTTCTAGGAGTGTTGCAAAGGATTGCTATAGTAGTGTTGGTAGCAAAAGCTGCTGCAGGCCCACTCACTCACCAAAGGCTCAGTTTGCCACACATGCCGGGAGGATAAGCAAGCAAGTGCCATCTTCATTGGAGTTCCCAGAAGGCTCTGTAGCTCTGGGCTTTCTCTGTTTGCCAGCCACTGAACCACTTAAAACTGGTCTGGCCAGGGCTCGAGATTACTCGGTCATGCCTCATCTTGCTGAAGAAGCCTCAGAAAAGTTCTCCAGAGTCCACCCACTTCTCATTTACTGACATTTAAAGCCTCAGTAATGCACTCTGACACTTTAGTAAGGCCATTACTTCACGTCCCTCTCGTTACTCTTTGCTGTCCCTCTTGGGACCGGTACAAAAAAAGGTTACTTCACATCCATAGCGTGACAGCAGAATCTCATCCTGACCATGCCCCTTGAACTGGGATCTTAGCGTGACGAGCCATACCTTCCCCTTGGCTGGGGAATTCTGTTATCATGCTTTGTTCCCAGTTCCTGTTCCGAGACAAAGGACATGAAGTAACAGCAATGACTGTTTCCCCCTTTCGCTCTAGGAATACTCTGACAACCGAGAAAACTGACTGGAACTCCTGCACCAAGCCAGGCTCGGCTGCCTGCCTGTCCCTGCAGGAGAAGGCATCTCTTGAAGGGACAAGTGGAGAGGCACTGTCAGGCGTAGGTTCGTCCTCCTTGGGTCCCGGAGGCGGGGCTGAGCTCTCCTTGCCTGCTCACCTGCCAGCCTGCAGACTGCTGAGTTCAGGGCGAGGGTGTCTCCCACCGCTGCCGCCACCGCTCACCCACAACAAGTGGTGAGGGCTTGCCCAGCTCCTCCTGCAGGGCTTCCCAAGACAGCGTGCGCACCCAAAGTGGGGATTCAAAATATCGAAAAACAGAAGCCTGACACCCCCCCCCCAAAAAAAAAGGCTAAACGAAGCTAGGAAAATCCAGTAGTTGTCATGAAGCAAGGACGTGAAGTAACAGTTGTCGTGAGACAAGTAATCACGCCCATGGGTAAATGAAAACAGGGATTGAACAGGGACAAAACCACGTGACTGCAAACAGCGCTGTCATGGAATGAACATAATTGTGGAATGAAGTAGGATGTGAAGTAACCGCCAAAGAGACAGAAATAGAAAATATTTCTTTTACTTAAAATTACTTGAAATTACAAACTTGCCTATGCTGCTTTCTTTACTGCACACATACGTAGCAACCAACTGAACACATAAACAATAAACAAACATCTGCCACCAACAGAGGAAAAAGAGGGAAAAGAAGACTCAAAAGAGAGGCAGTGTTCTCTGTAAAATAAGGTTGTAAGGAGAGCTTTGTTAGTGCTGGAAGTGACAGCAGGTAAGAGGCAGCCTCCAAGACCCTGAGGTGTAAGGAAGGACCCTCCATGATTAGTGGCAGATACAAAGCATGCTCCCTATTAGATACCCAATGTCACAGGAGATGCATGTAATATTGTATTCTTCTAACAAATAATTGCAAGGGATGATAGGGAAACCCTGCAGAATAGAATTTTTCACATCATCATTTCCAGATGTGCACAATAGCTCCATTGTAATTTCTAGCCAGCAACTGTTGTAGCTGGTGAAACACAACCTTTCTGCTCCCAATGGCTATGACCAATGAAGCCTTAAGTAGCTTGGGTCCAGGCTATGTCAATGACTGAACCTCCCAATATGAGCCATCTTGGTTCCTGAGATCTTCATAGGAAGCTCTTTTTACAATCTCACTGTTCTCTCAGGCATGCTTGGTGGGAACATGAGAGGGGGCCTTCTTGGTTGGTGCTCCCAGATTGTGGAATGCCTTCCCTTTTCTCCTTCTGGTGCCTGGTAAATACATTTCTTTTTGAACAGTAGGGAACTGGGAATGTTTAGCCTCTCTAAAAGAAGGCTGAGGGAGGATATGATAGCTATGTTTAAATATTTGAAAGGATGTCATATTGAAGAGGGAACAGCTTTGTTTTCCATGGCTTCAGAGACTAGTACTCGGGCAATGGTTTCAAACTACAGGAAAAGAGATTCCATTTGAACATTAGGAAGAACTTCATGACAGTTAGAGCTGTTCGGCAGTGGAATATACTGCCACAAAGGGTAGTGGAGTCTACTTCTTTGGAGGTTTTTGTGATGGGGTTCCTACATATCAGTGGGTTGGATTAGATGGCCCTTGAGGTCTCTTCCAACTCTATGATTCTATGATTCTTCTCGATCACACCCTCTGAAGCGCATCTCAAGTGTATCTTCCTTCACCACTGCTAGGGGTTTGATCAAATTACTTCACTTGCTGATGCGCATTTTGATGTGAAGCAAAAGTCAACTCCAAAAAGTCGCGTCTTCTTCCAGTTTCACCCATTTTGCAGCAAACTGCTTTTCAAAATAATGCTTTGATGCATGGGAAACTGTGAAGGTTAATGGAAGTTGCTTCCTTATTAACTATATGGTTGTTGTCTCTCTCTGTCCTAGAATACCCTGGTCAAAATATTGGACTTTGTTAATCCAGTCATGCTACTGAGGAAGGAAGGAAGCATTCTAAAAATCTCATAACAGCCATAATGAGCCCAAAGGGATGGCAACACATGAAAAGCTTGGCTCTTGGTAAATTCTGTCTATAGAGATGCAGAGTATGGGTCTCTGTAGTTTTTACTGAGACAGAAAAGCTGTGCAAATGAGAGCTTGGCAGCTGAACTGATATAACCTTAGAAAGGTTTCATTTGTTGGCAGCAAGTATTAGAAAGACAGTTATTTTCTAAGAGGCTAAGAAGTACATCATGAGAGTCATGGTAGATGACTCCTGAATAATTCTCATTTCATTTTCTACTCATGTATACTAGAAAAAGCTTAAAAACTAGTTTTTTTTAAAAAAAAAAAAGTATGTGAAATAGATAACATTGGGAATACATTCTGCTTTGTGGAATCTTGTCAATTTAACAGAAATGTGCACAATATCAGATAATGAAATATGATGTTTAACACATTTGATGTCAGGGCATTCTTTTTAGTCACTGTTAAAATAATTAAACTTTGCTAGAAATTTATTCAGAAAAATGAGAGATGCCATTCTAGATGTTATATTTTGATCAACTGGGTACTATTTAAAGTACCAAGTACTTTAATGAGTAAGTAAATGTGGCTTGATCAAATAGTAGACATTTTCAAGTCTTGTTCATTACAACGTTTGCTATGTCCTGTGTATACAGTGGATTAAAACACATTTGAATTGTCTGACTGAATGCTAGAAGTATATGTAATGTGAATACACAAAACAGGCAATAATTGAGCTGATGGGAACATTGTGTCTATTGTTCCATTGAGGGACACAGCAAATGTCACTCCTAGCTCTTCACAAAACATGTTTCATTAAAGTGTCACACAATGTAAATGTCTTCAAGTGTTCATTAAAAGTTCAGCATTTGATAATTAGTGCATAGGCGTAAATTAATTTGTCAGAGAAACAATATACTTTAATTTGTTCATTTCTGAGTGGGTTGGATAATCTTCTGATCAAAGGAGTTATTCTTAAGAGAGGTTGATTATAGTGTATAAAAAATAAAGTTAATCAATCATAGTAATGACACAAGATAAAGAGCAATTCCACCCATCTGATTCCAGTACTGTAGTTAAAAAATCTGCAGGTTTTGATTGTTTGGAACATTTTTTTACATAATGTTTTGGAGCTGCTGAAACGGATACTTGCAGGGATCAACAATCTACCTCATATTGATGAAGTGGAACAGTCCATATAACTTAGCACTGCCTATTCCCGTGGCACCTGTTCTCCAGAATGAATGAGAGAAGCCTCCTCTAGTCTTGCTAATCATGATCTTGTTAATCACCTGTGGTGTATTCCTGTATATACAAGCTAGATTTAGGTTTACCATCTGTTCATGTGAACAGTGTCATATTTGACCTAGCAACCGCAAGTTCCACTAATGAAGCTCCAATGACTGACAGTTTTTAGATATGTATATCTACTGGTGATCTGCTACCTTGCTATATGAACATTTTTCAATAACAGAAAAATATATGATAATGCTGAATCCACAGGGATTGTGGATTTTTTCTCTGCAAGGATTTTATGAAAATAATGTTCTCTTTCCATTGTTTCCATTGCTGTCTTGTTAATTTATCACCAGTAAGGAAGTAAAACACTTCAGAAGCTTAAATTAAAAACTGTTAAAGCAAGTATAAAGACATGAAGTCTGCAGTCTTCCCAGACAAAATCTTTACTGTTTTAATCTTCTTGATTGGATGAGACTTTGTACTGATAAGCAATACTGTATGACAAATTTACATAACTCTTTCCTGTTCTGGTGAATTTGGTGAGGGAAAAGTTAACATTCAAAATTTGGAGACCTCAAGGCAAGCTAATAATAAGATTAAAAGCAGGCAGTTAAAAATTAGAAAGTATAAAATGTATACTTACTTATCTCCAAGCGATCATGCTAACTATTTGTCTGTTAAGTCAGTTAACTGATTAAATACGTTTTCCTATACCTATTTTAAAGGATTGCTTATCAAAATGAATAACTTAAGTGAATATGCCTTGTTGAGCTATGGAAAGAATATGAGGCTTCCAAATCTTGATTTGAAAAGCAATCACAGTAAGAACAACCCTTCACCGATGTCACAGAAGGAAAAGGCCACCTGCAACCATAACTACAGTAACACCAACAGAGCCTAAATAAATTAGAAAGTTTGCCTTTAAATCTTACACAACAGATGGAAGATGATAAAAAGCAAACTGTGTCTCTCACAGCCTTCACATATTACTATTTGTAACAACAATGTCTAATGCAACAGAACAAGCAAGGCACTGCTGCACCCCAGCCTCAGGGTGCTAGGAATATCTCTTTCACATTGAATGAGCACAATCCAGCATTCCAGATCTGAATATGTATGATTAAGCCATCTGTCTTCAGAAGGATAGGATACAGAGTTATTAGTGATGTAAACATCTTCCAAGATTCCCAAAAAACAGAGGAGAGAGATTGAGAATGAGAGAGAGACTGCCATTCTTCTCAGGACACATATTGTGTTACGGCAGGAAATGAATAATAACAACCTTTATTGTCAGTGTACAACCTGTGTACAGTGAAATTGACTGAGCCTCCCTCCTCCCACCAACACCATCTCACTAAAAAAACCACTCAATCTCATTTCACTCTGTGTGCATGCTGCACAACTCACCGGCCCCACGAGTCTATCACGAGGTATCATGTCTCATTCAACAGTCTAACAGCCTATGGATAAAAACTATTTTTAGCCTGTTGGTATGGCTTGCTATACAGTATGACCCACTGATTCATTATCCACTGATTCAGTTATCCATGGTTGGCAGAGGAAAGAAAGAAATAATTCAGCAGCCACAAAGCAAGCTATTGTCACAAATAGCATCAGTAAAGCAAGCTACTGTCTCAAAACAGCAGTCATAAAGCAAGCTACTGTCAGGAGACAGCAGTTTGCGGGTGGGTGCGCAGGCATTCTCTCTTATCCACGGTTTTCATTATCCATGGGAAGGCCTGGAACCAATCCCCAGCAGATCTGTATCTCCTACCTGAGGTTATCAATTGCTGCTCCATGTTGTTCTTCCGCAAGAGCCTGAGGAAATGGAGTCTCTGTTGAGCCTTCCTGACCACCTGGATTGTATTAATTTTCCAGGCAAGATCTTCACTAAAATGAACTCCCAGGAATTTCAAGGAGGACACCCTCTCCACACAGCCTTCCATGATGTACAATCAGGCAAGTTCCTTTCTTTTCCTCCAGAAGTCCAACACCAACAAATATCCACTGAATGTATGTACTTCAATGTTTTTGTTTTTATCCTGACTGTTTATGATAAGATCAAGCTTGATTTTTTTTCCATAGAAATATATGCACCAATCAAAAAAATTTCTGGTAATAATACCAACAGCCAAACATTACAGAAACAGTAGGTGAAAAAGTACTATCTAGGATCTAACTAAATGTTGCCTGCTAGATAAACACAAAATAAACATCTCATTTAAAAGGCGACAAAGGGGTGGTATGGATAAATCTATCAGCATCACCAGCATCTGTTATTTACATGTTGTTGCTCTACTAAAAAGTGTGCAGATGTATGAGGCTATTCTATGAGGCTATTGTTCCCAACAGTTTCTAATGAACTGTAGCCAAGTTATTACCAAGTGGGTAGCAGTGAAGCCAGATGGTGATACTAGGCAGCAATGCAGAGGTGTTAGGGTAACGCGTGCTGAAAGGAGGAGCAGCCTGTAGCCTTGGCACTGAATAAGTATTACTTGGTCAGGCAATTACAGCTCATGCCAACTTCATTTGACCCAAAGCATTGGGTATCAATGTAGTTTTGCAGAGGAGTACAGTGCTCTGTGGGGAGAGGTGCCTAGTCACATTAGGGGCACTGAAAATGGCTGTGGTTGCTGGTAATGGCCCTGCATCTCCTTCCTGTATCTCTATTTTTTTTCAAGTGAAATGGAGATTTTGACAACAGGTACAGCGAGATATCCAGGGATATCCAGGTAATGGCTTACCCTGTGCCATTGCCGTGCCTGAAAAATTAGTAAAGTGCCCTAGGATTGAGAAGCTGTAATACTTAGCTGATGAGAAAGTCCGAGGTCTTACATAACTGCTGTGAAGATCATCTTCTAAAATTAATTGATGCTGCTCCAAGGGGGGAAAACATTTTCTTTCTTCACAGCTTCTCTTTTTTTATGAGAGGCAATGAATTGAATCCCTTTTGGATGAATTTACTTATGGGGATGTGTTGTTTTTTATCCTGGCTTCCCATGATAAAATCAGATTTGAAATTGCTCACATAGAAAAATACACATCTATCAACCCCTCCCCCTTAGTTTGATTTGCCTCTAAACACTGCCCCTTAATTTGATTTGCCTTGGCTGTATATTTTCCATTTAGTATGCCTTAATTTGTGATTTGTGATCTTCCTGTTGGAAGATTGGCGGTATAGAAATAAAACAAAAAAAATAATAATAAATAAACAATTTATTATTGAAAGTTTTACAAAATGGACTTATTTAGCAAACCTGACTGATGAGGCACATCTTTGAGGAAATCCTATCATTGAATGGGAAACCAGTTAACTGCAAGGAAGACATATTCCCTCTACTGTTGTTATCAGTCAGAATGGCTCTGCCACAGAGTACTGCCCATAACACGTGTTCCTCTCAGGCGGGCCACTTGAAGGTGCCGACCCCAAAGGAAGCTCAGAAAACCGCTACTAGGAACTGAGCTTTCTCGGTGGTTGCACCTCGGCTGTGGAACCTGCTGCCCCCTGAGACTGGTTTGGCCCCAACGCTACTACTTTTTAAAAAACAGCTTAAAACCTGACTGTGTAGATGTGCTTTTCCTGACTGTTTTTTGTCATCTTGCCCACCTCACTGATCTGGTTTATGTTATAATCTGACTCTGTTTGTTTTTTATGTATTTGATTCATTATTTTTGCTTTGTTGTCAGATTTAATTATGTTTGATTGGTTAATTTTATTGTAGTCTATATATTGTATATTGTTTAATTTTAGTATTCATTGTATTGTCCATGTCCTAACATTTGAAAACCACCCAGAGTGAACTTTGACCAGATGGTGCGATATAAAAATTAAATAAATAAATAAACTAATGTCGAGGTTGGCTATCATACACATTTCCTGCCTCTCCTTCAGCTGGCTGTTCAGATGGCACAAAACTTTTCCGTGTGGTAAAAACCAGACAAGAGCGTGAAGCGCTCCAGAAGGATCTCTCCAAACTAGGGGAATGGGCTGCAAATTGACAAATGCATTTCAATGTAGGAAAATGTAAATAATGCATACTGGGTCAAAAAATCAAAACTTCATCCGTCAAATCATGGGCTCTGAGGTATCCATGACAGATCAGAAAAGATATCTTGGTGAGCTGGTGGACAGCTCAATGAAGGTGTCTATCCAGTGTGTGAAGAAGGCCAATTCCATGCTAGCAATTATCAAAAAGGGGATTGAAAATAAAACAGCCAACATTATAACACCATTGTACAAAACGATAGTAAGGCCACACCTGAAGTATTGTGTACAATTCTGGTCACTGCATTTCAAAAATGCAGTGTAGTAGAACTGGAAAGGGTGCAGAAGAGAACAATTAAAATGATTACAGGACTGGGGGACCTCCCTTATGAGGAAAGGCTAAAACATTTGGGACTTTTTAGTCTGGAAAAAGCACCTGAAGGGGGATATGATTGAGACATACAAAATAATGCAGGCCATGAGTAAATTGGATAGAGGGACACTCTTCTCCCTCTCACAAAATACCAGAACTAGGGGACACACATTCAAATTGAGGGTTGGGAGAGCAAGAACAGACAAAAGAAAAAATTACCCAGTGTGTTTTTAGTCTGTGAACTCCCTGCCACAGGATGTGATGATGGCATCTGGCCTGGATGCCCTCAAAGGGGGATTTGGACAAATTCCTGGAAGAAAAGTCCATCACAGGTTACAAACCATGATGGAGATGTGTAATCTCCAGGCTTAAAACCAGGGTACTTCAAGGGCCAGATGCAAGGGAGTGGCATCAGGAGACAGATATCTAGTCTCATGTGCTCCCAGACACATTTGGTGGGGCCACTGGGAGATACAGGAAGCTAGACTGGATGGGCCTTTGGCCTGATCCAGCATGGCTCTCCTTATGTTCTTATGGTTTTTTTTATGTTCTTTCCTATTTATCAGGTTCTGATAGCTGAGAAATTGGATGGTCAGCAGCTGACCCCTGGATTAAGGCAGTGTTTGCTGGCATCATGAGCAGAGATATCCCATGTCAGAAGTTGAGGCAGGGTGTAACCCCTTCACTTGTCATGAAACATTTATGGCTGCAAAAAATTGTTTCTAGGCTTTTACTAAGGACCTTCCCAGTACATCTATCTTCACGAAAATGGTGCTTCTTTATTTTGGAAACTTGATAATTGAGGACACCATAATTTATTGCTTTAAAATTTATTACTTCAATTTTCTCCTTTAAAAAGGACCCAAGGCAGCTTATATCATGAAAAGACAAAATTTAAAGCCAAAAAAGAATAAAAATACCAAAAAGGACCAAATGAATTTCACACTAAAAACATAAAAGTAAACCAACACCAAAACCACATTCAAACCAGTAAGGAATAGCAAGGAATTTAAAAATCCCACAGGTAGCAGTCCTGAGGGAGAGTTTGCCTGAAGAGAAAGAATCTGGGGATTTTTATCTGTACTCTTAAAATACATTGGTACCTTGCATAAAGGAATTAATTCGTTCCAAATGAAGTTATGTTAAGCAATTTTTCCTTTGTACAATTGAAAATAGAGTAATCCCATTTTTATGTTGTATGGATTCTCCCCATAGGCGATTCTGTTAAGCAAATTTCCCCTATCTCTGGACTTTTTATGTTGTACAGATTTTATGTTATACAAACAGTTTGTTATACAAGGATCCACTGTACATTCTTATTTAAACTGGTCCTTAGAACTGCATGCTTTGTTTTTAATGATGGGAGAACATAAATACATTAATTGCATCTCAGTCACACTGTAATGAGTAACATGATATGCCCTCCAACACTCTTTCCTCCCCTCCCTCCACTTTCTACAACATTTGCTAATTGCCTCAGTAATTGAATAGAAAGCACTAATTTGTGTTTGTTCAGTTTGTCAGCATAATAAATATTCTAAGACTTTTAAAGATGAAACAAGACACAAGTAAATGGTATCAGCACTATCTTCTGGATGATCAGAAGTGCCTTAACTGTATGTACATATCTAGGCAATTCAATATGATTCAATGAAAGCTGAAGAGTATCTTAGCAGCTGCGAATTTTAAAAAACTAGATAATAAAAATTATTATTACCCGTTATGTACAATGTTTTCCCCCTGCATATGATTTCCTGACCTAAAGATAAACTGTCTCTAATATAACGGTCAGAATCTTGTTAGTTACAGCTATCAACACAAATGCCTGTAGCATAGCTTTCAGCAGTAGATTGACATGGGTTAAGAAGTCAATGTACACATTTTCTGTTGCATGACAAATATGTGACTTGGTATGTGATCAAAAATGCCTACTCTAACTTCTTACATTGCAGGAAATTGTTGGTGGAAGCTACAGTGCACTAGCAATAGCATCCCCTGAAAAATTATAATAGGATTCCAGCCAAGGGCACTCAAGAAAGAAAGATCACTTATGGAGTAATCGCGTGCTTCTCATGAGCCTGGCTAAAGGTCATTTAGATGATGCCACATTCCCTCTCCACTGTTATAAAGGCTTTTCTACAGAGAGCAAAATCTTCTATGAGACATCCTGATTAACAGAGCTGGGATTTAAAGACAGTGGCAGTGGTACTATCAATTGTGCTCAAAATCCAAGACTCCCATATTATTCTGACACAGCCCCACATAGGCAGCTTGCTAATGGATGGAGAAAATCCCACCTTGTAAAATGGGGATGCCACTGCCATCTGTTGAGACCATGCCCTGTCCCCGTTGTCTTCTAACAGACCATAGCATCAAAATGGGGTGACATTTGTTTGCTCATTCATTCATTTTTACTTTCATTCATTTGTTTGTTCATTATTTCACTTCTGTAGCATCTTTCTCCCAGAACAAGGCAGTTTACAGAACAATTTAAAGCAGTAGAAGATGAAAATACAATAAAACCACAAGAAGATTGTGAAAATTGTGGTGAAGATTGGGTTTCCCTGAGTC
>JAHTLZ010000204.1:40373096-40385160 GCA_023846285.1 Phrynocephalus versicolor
GTCCTGGGCTGCTCTGGTCTGGTGGGACTCGCCGCAGGCTCGCAAAAAGCCCACTCTCGCCGAGACGCCGACGGCCGCTGCAAACGCAAGCGGCACGGACGGCGCAGGAAAAAACTTTTAAACTCTCCCCCCACCCATTCCCGGGCCAAAATGCAGGCGGAAAAATGCCCGCTTGACTAAGGGCACTCACTCAGTAGGGCACCTACCGGAGGGGGGGCTTCTGGTCTGGAGGGGGGGTCCCGCCTCCCCCCGTCCTGGGCAGCCGGACTCGAGTCGCCTCGTCGCCATGCCATGCGGTGCGGGCGGGGGATCGAAAATGGGGCGGCGTATGCAATATTGTTTTTGAAATCGTGGTCCAAAAACACACAAGCACAACAGAAACACGTGGAAATCTATGAACTGCCATATTTTTCACAGTAGCAGTGTGGGTTTTTTCTTGCAACAAAATGTCTCTCCTCTCCTCCTGTGTCCTCCATTGATTTTATTTTATTTTATTTTATTTACACCTGCGCAGTGTGCAATGATGGGCTGGCCCAGTGGCCTGGCCAGCCATGTGGGAGGGGACGACCATGCAAATTTTTGGAGCCATCTCACCAATCGCATGGCCACTTGGCCACTGAGACTTCTGGGATGTGCCAAAAAGCCCCCTAAAACTTGCCCTAGCCCCCTAACCCCCTAACCCTAATCCTTGACTCCTTACCCATACGTCACAGACTGTCTTCTTAGTGGGTCAGAGAGGCACCCAGAGGTGCAACCCAATAGCCCACCATAACCTTACCCGTCATTAGCCTAACCCTAGCCCTAACCCTAATCCACCTTAGCCCATAGCCAGATCTACTTGCACTGCACTACACGCAAGTACGATTCTCTTCTTTGTGGGACATGGCAGGTGCGACCCGCTCGTACCAAGGGACCAGGTACTTGAGCAGGTGCAGTGGCACTGCCTGGCCTGCAAATGGCTGGCGACACGCTCGTACCAGGGTATCAGGTACTTGAGCAGGTCTCACTGCCTGCAAATGGTATGCATAACCATATGGTTGTGCATGCCATTTTGCAGCAGCACCAGGTGAGGATGGGAGACCCCCATGTTGAGGGGTCTCTTGGAGCCTGCTGCTGCTGTCCCTTCCTTTATAGCGGGCCGGTGGAGGCACCCACCCCACAGAGGTGCCTCCAGGAGCCCGCTACCCCCCCAAAACCAGTATAACGATAACGAAAAAACGAAAAAACGAACCGACTAATTTTTGCGGTTTTTCGCGAAAAACGGAAATGAGCCGACACGGGCCGCCTCCGACACACGACAACTCGAAAACGTCATTTTCCCGAGTCGTGCCCATCTCTAGTCCCCACCTTCTTCCCTCCCTCCCTCCCTTCCTTGTTCCCCACCTCCCTTCCTTCCTCTCTTGGTTTCCACCTTACACCCTCCCTTCCTTGGTCCCCACCTTCCTTCCTGTGGGTGGGGTTGCAAGGGGGCAGTGGGTGGGGCTTATGGGTCAGTGGGTGGGTCGGGGAGCAACCAGCCCCTGACACATTCTCAGCCACCAAATCTGGCCCTCCTTACAAAAAGTTTGGGCACCCCTGCCATACTTGATACAATGCTGGGCAAATAAGTCAACAGACAACAATTGGGTTTCCAGTGCATAGAATATACATGACTACCAGTTATGCTACTGACACCTTGCCAAATAGGTACAACCATTTCCATTACTTCCATTCCATGGAAGTATAAACTACTATCGTGCCTACTTTATGTATTATTTTTTCTTTCTTTGTGTGTGAAAACAAAGCAAAATATAAGCATGTGAAATGCCACCATTGATTTCTTCTAAGCCATGTAATCTGGCCTTAGTACTACATAGATTTTTTATGGGATGTTCTTCTTTATTGAAAAACATAATTAAATGAGTTCTCAAAAGGTTGATTATATTTTTCATGAAGCACATTTGGTGTAACTGATCTTTTTAAAGAGGCTAATGATTTCCAGAGTGCCTATATATACTCATACAATTTCTATTTTCTCACTCCCCAGATACAAAAAAAGATGTCAAACGAATTAATGTTGACTATACAAAGCAACATTACTAAAGCAAATTGATAAAGTTACACCAGTGTACATTCGTGGAGGGCACTCTCCCTAGCATTCAGCAAATTGAAAACAGAGAGGAAGTAGACATGACGCTGCTCCAGAAAGGTCAGTCAGAATGTAGCTGTGGATACAGACTCACTGAATGTACTTGTTTTAATTGCCTAGATATTTGAGCAGGCATGTGTTGGTTTAGAGCAGAAAAATCAAAGTCCACTTTCTAATAGTAGGTGGGCGGTTAATAAAAACATGCAGGGAGTGGCTTTTTTTTATTAGTTTATCTTTTACAATAAAGATATGTGCAAACTGAAGATGAAAACTGCAGACTGCAGTTCAAATGAACTGCTCATACACAGAGGGCACTTTTCTTTAGACAACAGAATAAAGAGGGGGGAAGTGTATTATTGTTATTTTGATTTGGATACATTTGAGTAACAGATGCATAATCATGTCAAATTTCAGTGTCAGCTTGCTGATTGTATCAAATATGCTTTGTGTGTGATTGTGTACCTGTAAGGAAGCTTGTTTGACAACAGCCCCATCCCAGTATAAGCATCAAAATCACAAAATGAAATGTCAATAGAACTGTAAAATGCAGATAATGATCCACAGCCAAAAGGTGTTGACAGAATAATAGCATGGAGGTGCAAAGCTTGTACTCATTTAAATGAAGTGCTCACCATATTTATCAGGCATGTGCCATCTTTCTCCCTCTACCTCTCTGTTTATCTGGATAGTGATAGGACCTTTTGGATGTCATAAATACATAAGGTCCTTCCTAAGTCAGAGGTGAATAAATAAGAGAAAGTACTTTTTCACCCAGAGGATCACTGGTTTCTGGAACTCCCTGCCAGAAGAAGTGATGACAGCTGTCAGCTTTGACAGCTTTAAGAAAGGACTGGACAAGTTCATGGAGGACAAGGTTATCAATGGCTATCATTATGGGTGCCTAAGGACAAGCTCTGGGTTGGAGAGATAGGCAGGATATATCTCAATACCATTTGCAGGGAATCTTAAATAAGTGAAGCCATCTGCTTGGGAATACCCTGAAGCACATGCTGAGCCACTGTGTGAGACAGAATGCTGGACTGGATGGGCTGTGGCCTGTTCCAGCAAGGCTGTTCTTATGTTCTTACATTCTTAAATTGATGGCACATAATAATTTACTTGTGAGTGTGTTCACATGTATGCGTGTGTGTGCTGTAGTGTTTGCAATATTCTGCTTAGGCATGGGAGTCAGTTTTAAATCCTCACAGAGGCCATGAATCCCACTGGATAGTCTTGGACAAGGTCTCACTATGACCTATTTCACATAGTTATTCTGAGGAAAAACTGAAGAGGAAGAAATGCAGCACAACGTTATAAAGAAATAAATACACAATGTTCACTGACTGTGGCCTGTTCTGGCTTTAACTGGAGAAAGATATGCACATATCTCTTTAAAGAAACCCTCTTTGATAAATATGGTGGCATGGTGTATTCTAAAGTGGAACTCACTGTGAACATGAGTATGTGCACACCCAGCCACACTCCAAAGAGCAGCAATAGAGAGCACAGTGCCTTGTGCCTTGGAATTAGCATGATGTCACGCATGGCTATCAGGAAGTAAGCAGTTCTGAACATACGAGTGATTTCTTTTGACTGCATTTGTTCAATTTTTAAAGCACTGAACCCCCTTCAGCTAATTTAAAGACAATGTTTTGCTTTTAATCTGCAACAGCAACAATCTTGCAAAAATGTATTCCCATTCAAACCATTTAGACAAAATCTTATCCATTTTTTGCCATGTGCACAATGGCCCACTGTACTCAATGCTGCCCCATTTTTATCATCTGCTAATACATTCCATGTATCTTAAGAGGATTTGGCTCATTTTACAGTCGGCACCCACCAAAGCAAAAGAGAGCTATACTCAGCATCTATTTGATTATATCTCTCTCATTTTCTGACTTTTACTATGCTCATCTGTTGCAAGCAATAAGAGAACTCAAAAACCTTGTTAACGCTGCATTGTCTTGGCACAGCATGAAAAATCTACCAGTTTTTCTGGTATTCAGGCAGACAATGCCCCTGTTCCAGCTCAGCTATATTTTAACAATGAACAGCAGTTGAGCAAACTGATATTGAAGCTATGTAATTATACAGTATAATGCTAACTAGCAATGAGCAGTCAAGTGGTAAGTTACTGAGATGGGTCAAATCCAAAGACAAAAACAGTGGTTATAATCAAGCCAACATTAAGCACATTCAATTACTTCCAGTGGTATTGTGGGACATCTGCATAGCACAACTCCATATATATATATTTTCCAAATACAGTATATTTGAAAAAAAATCACAGTATGGAAATGAGCTCCTCATTGGGAGAAAGCTCAGGATATCCCTGCTGTCTTGGAATTCCCCAGCCAACATGGCCACAAAGTAGTTAAAACAGTTTTGATTATATATCCTCTGATTACAGATAATTTATCTTTTCACATTACACTTTGAGCTGCTGAATGGAACAAACAAACAAAAAGTTTCTCTTTCTTCTGTGGTTTCAGTTGGGGCAGAGCACACTTTCCTGTAAGAAGGAAGGAAGTAAAGTCCATGTAACTACTCCTCTCTTTAATGGATGAGGCCTAGCTGGTCCTGTAATGTTTTGCCTAAGGCAGAGAGCATAACTTCCTGTGCTCCCCTAGAGGTGACCAGAATAAGCTTTTACTCGTTCATTCCTTCTATTCATTTGTATTTCCCCTTGATACAGTTATCCTTTTCATCCACTATTCATGTGTAGGGGCAATGAGAGTTCAAAGGAGTTGCAGGCTTCATCTTTAGTACTTCATCTATTGCTCCATGACTTCTTATGGTTACCCCTATATTCTAGGCCAATGATGGCGAACCTATGGCATGGGTGCCAAAGGTGACACTTGGAGCCCTTTGTGTGGGCACTTGACATCACCCCTTCATAGTTACCTGTATACAGGTTCAATTACTGTATTGGCACTTTGCGGAAAAAAATAATGGGTTTTGAATTGTAGTTTGGGCACTCAGTCTCTAAAAGGTTCGCCACCACTGTTCTAGGCTAATATATGGATTTTTATTAAAGTATTCTGGATCACAGACTGAAGGGGTCTACCCTTCCCCCCCCATCTTTTTGCTGCCCATGTTATCTGCTGCGGAGGGTATTGTCCCTCCTACTTTATTATTACTGTATATACTCGAATATAAGCCTAGTTTTTCAGCCCTAACTTTGGGCTCTAAAAAGGGGCCCTCGACTTATATGCGGGTCGATACTTTTAGCCACTGAGGCAAGTGCTTGGGTCAGAGACTAAAAGTCATTTTAAACATTATGTGCCACTTCTCATGCCCCCCCATCCGCATCACAGGGGAGCGGTGCGCGATGTTTAAAAATGACTTTTAGCCACTGACCCAAGCACCTGCATCAGTGGCTAAAAGTCATTTTAAACATCACACACCGCTCCCCCAGCTCACAAAGGAGGAGCTGCCAGGCCCTGCTGCATTTCCCACCCTAGACTTATACTCGAGTCAATATGTTTCCCCAGTTTTGGGGGGTTAAATTAGGGGCCTCGACTTATACTCAGGTCGACTTATACTTGAGTATATACGGTACCTGCTTTTTTGTCTTTTGCTGTTTTAATTGTAAACCACCCAGAGTTCCGTCCGGAAGATGGGTGGTATAGAAATATAACAAATAAATAAAATAATAAATATAGCCATGTTGGGAATGCATATGGGCCCCACACCCCATGTCATCTCCCTAGACGTACAGGTGGGGGGAGACGCTGAGTCTGAATATATATGCATGACTCTGCTCCCAGCACAATTACATTCCCACCCAGTTTCAGGCTGTAACACATGAATTGGGCTTCTCTGTATTAGATGGATGGGCATGAATTATTTTCCATTGTGTATTAGCACTGACTTATTTTAGCCGCATCCATTCTGAATTAATGCAAAAAGAATTTGTCCTTCACTATTGCTGAATAATGTGTATAATGTATAACCCAATCAGCTTAAACTGAAATAATTGATCTTAAGCCAGCTTTTTTCATCAATTTCAATAGCACTTAATCACATTAAACCTAAATACCTCACCTTAACTCCATTGTGTATCAGACTAAAAATCCTGTTGCTCTGTATGGTTTCATATATCTCACTGAAATCAATAAGCTTTGGATTGTAAGCAGTTTCTGACTGCAGTCATTAACTATCTTCCTTTTAAATATATCATCTTTTGAAAGACTTTATCACATTTGTGACCCTCTTCCCTTTATTCAAGATGTTCAAGGCAGCACATATAGAACAATGACATGTTTTCTTTTCCTTCAAGGTCAAGTAAACTGAGGTTCTGACAACCTAAGCAAAAGCGTAATGGCAGGATGCTTATTAATTTGTCCCCCTTTTTTCTGTTTGTCTATTCAGTATCTCACATGCATCCCAACCGACTTCTTTTCCCATGCACAGGGATCATTTTCCCAGCAGGGTTAAAACCATCTCGAGGAGGGCAGTTCTGGAGCAAACACAAGATATACACAAAAGATTAAACAATCACCCTATCTTTTCTCTGTTTCCACTGCACTGACTTGTGCATGTTGTTTATGATTGCAAAGCAATCATCAGAGGGAGGGGGAAAGATCATGACTTATTTGTTACATCTAGTACGACAGGTGATATAGGGTTGCTGGGTACAACTTGTGATTGTATCCTATTCCTAAACATCTTTTACTCAGAAAAATAACAATAGCATTTGGCTGTGTTTCACAAAATACTGTTCCCTTGCTAGGTGGAAACGGCTAATACACTTTCTCCCTCTGGAAACTCTCCCTTTTCAACACTGCCAAATGAGTTCCCTACATTCGTCTGGTATTTATGTTTCAGCACAGATTCTAATTTGATTTACATTAGACTGCTTAATACTGCTATTGCTAAGATGTAATAACTCATCTTGCCTCATTTCTTTTTTACTTCCAATTTACACTTTCTCCAAGATCTGAGATATGTGATCCCATCAGCAGGAATTTATTTCCTTAGAGGAGCAAACTGAACAAGTTATTTCAAGTGCACTCCCATAAACAAGAGGAATAGTACTCTGTAGGAAAGATGTTTGCACCATCCTGGAACACAATTTGGAGATTAATTGGTTGCGGGTTGTTTTCCTTCCTTTGGATTGTTTGAATCTTTAGGTTCATCACACACAATATAACAATATAATGCTATGCTTGCAGAAGAACCAAAAGGAAGGTCTGGATGAGGTTGCTTATCATGTTCCCTTGAATAGAAGAAATGGTCACTGGAAAAAGAATGTTGGCTTAATATGCAAATCTGATTGTTCTGAGGAAATCCCACTGTTGGAGGGGAAATATATGACTAGCAAGAAAAATGCATTCCCGTTACTGCTTAGTAGAAATAGGCATGAAACAAAAAAATGGTGTTTTGGTTTTTTGTTTGTCGTTGAGAGGTCTGTTTCAGTTCGTTTCCATTTGTCGTGAATTTTTTGGAAAATTTTTGTTACCGTTTTTCGTTTTTTCGTTTGTCGTTTCTACCCGCTTTTTGCGCGGTTTTTAAAGCATTTCCGTGCGCAGGCATCCCCCAATGCCCCAGACCAGAGGGAAAACACTAAAAAAAATGGATGCTGGCAGAGACACAGTATAGACTAGGTATGCAGGGAGGCTGCAAAGGCAGCGGCGGGTGTTGCCTAGGGTGCAAGGCAGCCGCAGAGTGACTGCACTGCGGGACAAGGGAGGGTAGGGTACTCACTGAGAGGTACGCAGCACGCACGCACACAGGGAGGCTGCAGGACTGAAGCTAGAGTTGCAGAGACAGCAATCCCACCCTAACTCCCACCAGAGACTGCAAGGAGGATGGGGGCTGACAGACCTTTTTATGCCCTTTCTGGCTGCCAGACCTGCCCGCCCAGTCTGCAACCTGGGCATGCTATTGGTTGAACATGATCCCATCACATGGCTTGCCTCCATTTTGTGGCTGGTGCAACATCCATTTTAAAGGGAAAAGAAAAATACATCGCGATGGGAGAAGACAAAAACAAACGTTTTAAGGAGGCCAACCCCCCTGGTAGGTATTATCAGACAATATAAATAATTATCGCTGCGTTTTTACGGATGTCCAGGGCATTTTTTAACATTTAAAACAGCTCATTTCATTGCGTGTTGCCATTAACGGAAACGAAACGTAACGACCACAATTTTCGTGGTTCTGTTCATTTCGTTGCATTTTCATCACAATTTTCATTTGTCGTTTCGTTACGTAACAGAAACGACAAACGGAAATGGAAACGAAAAATTGTTCGTTCCGTGCCCATCTCTACTGTTTAGTTTCTCCAACCAATAGCTCATGCAATGTCAGAGTGTTCCCTTGGCCACTCTGAAGTGTATCATTTCACCTTGGACCATGTGCCATGTATGTTAAATTCTGAACAATCAGTCCTACTCCCTGATGCTGAAAAGTGGAGCTTGAGTTTTCCAAGGGAAGAACACCCCAGCAGCATTCCCCACCCAATCCTTACACCTCAGAACCCACACCTCACCTCTAGATGATGTTTTATTTAGTATGCTGATATTATTTTACTTTATTTTGTTTTATTGTCTTGGATTTATGGGGCAATGTACTATATTTTGTTAATTTCTTGTTATCTTTGTATTTTTGTATTCGTCAATATGTTGTGAACTGCCCAGAGTGGCCATGGATGCCAGATGGGCAATACTGTGAGTGGACCCTCGTATAACAAGTGGTTTGCTTAACAGAAAATCTGCTGAAAGGAAAAAAAATTCCAGAGATGGGGGGAATCGCTTAACAGAATCGCCTATGGGACGAATCCGTACAACAGAAAAACAGTTGCGATTAGGGATTAATCCATTTTCAATGCATTTTATGGGAAATCTGTACAAAGGAAATTTTGCTTAACAGAATTTCATTTGGAACAAATTAATTCCATCATACAAGGTGCCACTGTATAGAAGTCTAATAAATAAATAAATAGAAGAAGCCAGTGACTTGCAGAGGAATAGGAAGAAATGCTAGGTTTTGAAGAAAGCTATATGTGGTATGTAAGGCTGTGAAATTCACAGAACTGTTTTTCTTAGAAAACTCTGATGGTTGCTGTAAGTCCTGGCCGGGGCAATTTTTTTTTTACTTCAGGAATCACTGGAGCAGGATGCCTGTTTGAGAGGGGGGGGCTTGTTTCCCCAGTGTTTCAACCAGAAGTTTCTACTTAAGATCAGGCCTGTTCCACCCAGGGAACTCACAGAGTGAGGTGAAGGAGAGATGACATTTCCATGCATGCAGGTCCAAATCCCTCCATCACTTTTAGAGTCTTAACAAATCCACAGGGGTCATGCCAAAGAGAAAGGAGGTGGCACTTAGGCAAGAAATATACAGATTTGGATACAACACTTTCAGACTGAAATAAATTGGCATGTGTGTAATAAATGACAGGATAGCAATACCCCCACAGAAGTTGTCTATAAACAGAAAAGACATTAAAGCAAGATAAAACAGATCTTACAGTGTTGTAGATCTCTTATTCAAACATCCAGGGCTCCCTGAAGAATGCATTATGTAATTAAGATGGCACTCCATATCATGAGAAGAGCATTTACAGCTAAAAGCCCTGAAAGGCAGTACTGTACAATGAAAGCCTATTCCACTTCCCCCATTTTATAAAGTACCTTTTGTAGGAAGCACAAAATATTTCAGAGCTGTCAATTACTGCAGCTAAAAGGATTAAGAGGAGAATGAAATGGCCATGGACTGCTTTTAAATATGTTGGATGGATGGATCAGCAAAGCTATCCTAAATTCATGAACAGTAGTTCCCTGTAGAGAAGATCTGAAGCTATACATGGTTCTCATGCTTTCCAAATTTATGTAGCAAGAGCAATAATTTGTTTCCTCCTATCTGACAGGAATTTTGAATTCAGTGTACTGTTGTCATAATCTGTAATATTCTAAAATAAAAAATAAAAATCTCTCTCCTTTTGCTCTATATCTCGATTTAAGTAAAGTCAGTAGTGCTTACTTTGTGAGTGCAGAGCTTGGGAATCTACCATTTTCTACTAAAGCTTCAAGAAGCCAGTTGCCAAAATCAGACTTGAAAAGAGCTTGGGTTATGCCTACTTCACTCTGTCACTGGGCACAGAGGCCCCACTGTTCCTCCCCAGTGGAACCTGATGTTCTTCACTGCCAAAGTGTCTGCTCTCCCTGGAAAATCACTTCCAAATTCCCTCTTTCCCCATCCCCACTTATTTTCCCTGCTTTGACGGCGTTGAGAGGGAACAAGAGAAAGGAAGGGTTTGTCCACCTTTTGGTAGTGCCGGCCACAATATCATGGCAGCTTGCCAAGGAGGGCATGGGATAAACTCTCCCCCTCAACTATTTCTGTTGTCTGGCATGCTAGTAAAGCAGCATATGAGGCCGATCAGAAGGGATGTTGTCCTGTTCAGGCCTGAAGGAAATGCTCACTGGGTTCAAGGTCAGTAACCCAGCAAATTGCTCTAACAGGTTCTTACAGCTGGCTGAAGACTTACATGTTTCAGTCCTGCAGCTGCCTCTAAGGCGGTTACCTCACGTCCATTTTGTCTCTCTAAGTGTTGCGCTTTGGAGTGGTACAAAAAAACCCGTATTTCACATCCGTCGCGCAACAGCTGAAATTTTTCTCAACCATGCCCCTGGAATCGGTTCTAAGCGAGACAAATCTGTACCTGGCACTGGATAGGGTATTTCCTTTTTATGGTTTGTTTCCAGTTTCTGTTCTGAGACAAGACACCGTGAGGTAACAACTGTCACAAAACAAAACATTCATTTATCTCAGAAAACTGTGTCCCAGGTACTGGGTTGGGTGTTACGTTCAAAGTGCCCACCCACCCAGATGATCACCACCCCCTTGCCCTCCCCTGTTAAATACCTAATAAACAAACTAAACTTCAAAGCCAAGCAAGAGGAACACCAGACAGGCAATTAATTAGCAAGCAAAAGGAATAAAGAACAAACTAAGCCCAAAGGCTATCAGCCAGAGCATTTCAATGCGGCCACTTGGAGAAAGTGAAAACTAGCCAGAAGAGCAGCAGACTCCTTCCCTCCTTGCAAAGATTTTGACTTTTCAGAAGTGAAATGTCAAAAAAGAAATTTTAAGCCTCCCCCACCCCAAAGGAAAAAGGAAGCCAGACAAATTCAGTGTTTGTCATGGTACAAGATCATGAGGTAACACTTGTCACGAGACAAGTTATCATGACCATGGGAACACTGAAACAGGGACAAAACCATTTGATCGCAACCAATGCTGTCACGCTACAAAACTAGTTGTGGAACAAAGAAGGACATGAGGTAACCGCCTTAGACTCCAGCCTTTGCAACCAAGTGGGAAGTTTCAGAGGGACAGGGCTTTGACATTTCTATCTAATGTGAACTATCAGGCAATCTTGTAGTACTCAATATACTTATTATAGAGCTAAAATGTTACTTTATTCATTCATTCATTCATTCATTCATTCATTCGTTTGTTTGTTGTTTGGTTGTTTGGTTTGCTCTCTCTCTCTCTCTCTCTCTCTCCTCTCTCTGATAACCAATGATGTGCTCCAAAAAGAGAGAAAGAATTAAAATCAATGTTTAATGGTCAACATTCATTGAGAATGGCTTTAAAATGGTTCCAAAAGGCAACCATAAGACAAGTTTTAAGATCAAAGGTCCCAGAGGCTTGACAGGGACAGACCCTACTTAACATCCCTTGGATAGGTAGGGAGCGGAGAAAATTAACAGGGGTTCCATTGAAGATCTCAGACAGGAAACAGGTTCATAGCGGAAGATCATTCATCATTACATCTTATCTACTTTATTTCACCAAAACTCCCTAAATGACTTAAGCAATGACAGGAGAAGAGCAGTCTATTCTTACAGAAAGGAAAACACTCTTGCTATACTTTCACACACACACACACACACACACACACACACACACACACACACACAC
>JAHTLZ010000204.1:40391836-40404121 GCA_023846285.1 Phrynocephalus versicolor
CTCTCTCTCTCTCTCTCTCTCTCTCTCTCTCTCTCTCTCTCTCTCTCTCACACACACACACACACACACACACACACACACACACACACACACACAATGGGATGGGGAAAGAGGCAGGGGCAATTGGGGGGGAGGAAGGGAGGTGTCCCCCCTCCTGAAGCGGTCCTTTTTAGTGCTTTCGTGCCTCTTTAGAATGGCCTCTTTTTTTAATCCCTTGCCTCCCTCTTTTTCTCCAGTCTGTTTCTTCCCCAGCCCCCCACCTCATGTTTAATGAGTGCATCCCAGGAAGCATGGTTAACACACTCTAAACCCCTTCAGGCACAAACCAATAGGGAAAGGAGTGAGTTGTTGAGGAGGAAGGAGAGAGGGAGAAACAGGTAGATGGGAAGATAGCACTGGGGGGATGCTTCGCTGGGTGGTCATATGGGGATTTTTGGTGGCAGCATTGGGTCATTGGGTAGCCACTGCTTTTAGAGTGGGAAAGACGAAAGAGAGAGAGGGAAGGGAAGGAGAAAAGCAGCAGGAAACTGACTGTGCACTGGGCGGAGGGCCAGACGAACTCTATGTTGGGGCAACAGTGTGTGCTCACAGAATGGACTTTGCATGCCACCCCTGCCCTAAGGACTATTTGGTTCAGCCCAGTGGGTTCTAAAATCTTAGGAAGGAGCCATGACCCAAGATGTCAGTTGAAAAATTGCAGGAGAACTAAAGAGGTAGGAGGTGCTGTTCCTTACAAGGCAGACTTAGGTAGTAGAATTGGGTTTATGAAGGGGAGGCAATGCAAGGATGAATGAGCTGATATACTAGTGATCTTGTATATGAGCATTTATCTTTGTATGTTATTTAGAGTTTTGCATAATTTAAAATGAATGTTAATTTATTTATTTTTTTATTTATTTGTTATATTTCTAGACTGCCCATCTTCTGGAATGGAACTCTGGGTGGTTTACAATAAAATACAATCATACAGGTTTAACACACACACACACAAACCTCGTAAAATAAGGAGGGGGAAACCCTCCACAGAAGGCGACGAGGTTGGCATCGGGCTTTTATAGTTTTTGGACTTCAGTAGGGATGCCACAGGCTACTTTGACAAATGTGGTACAGCTGTGACAAAAACCTTAACTATTATTCCAGGGATTTTCCCAGCTTAATATGAGGTGTTTTGAAAATAAATGGTGCATAGGGGAAAGTTTTGTATTCATCCCCTGGAATCTCTGCAACAGGGGAAAATTTTTAATCATTTAACTTTTAACTGCCTAGAGTAGTGCTTCACATGAATCATGTGTTAGAGCAGTTCAATAAATAAATAAACCTCAACTATCATTAAGTATTTTATTGTCTTCTTTTTGTCAACCAATGCTACAGTTTTTCCATTTCTGAGAACAATAGGACCCCATAGGAGCAGTTTCACTTATCCACGGTTTGAAAATTGTAAAAGGAAAAAAAAAACTCTCAGGGAGATAAGGTTCCAGCATCATGGAAGCACTTCCAATGTTAATTCTAAAGAAGAAGAAAGATTTAATAGATCTGGAAGCTCACATATCTATTTCTTTAATTAATTAAGATGCAAAGATATCTGCCACAATATTATTGAATAGGAGTAATATGTTTGTTGATAAATATGTTATAAAAGATCTGTACGATTTCATAGTAGGGAATTGCAAAATTGACAAGAAGACCTCTAAACATTATACATGTAATAGAGGAAGAAAAAAAATCCTCCCCCCCAAAAAAAAATTGCACATATGTGGGGGGTGGGGCTTGAAACCAATCCCTTATTGGTATGGGATTCTACTGTGTTTCATTTCAAAATGATAAGCCAGAAGTGTTAAAATATAGCTGTACACTTGTATTTATACTTATTTGGAACAAGATAATAATACATGTTATTAATAACAAAACTTTATGTAACATTTTCCCCTTTAATTCTCCCCTCCAATTAGCAACAAGAACTCACTGCTCAAAACAATCACCCTCTGATCAAAGAATAAATAACATATGTACATATGTTTAGCCTTATGTATTGGGTATTAGCTAGCTAGTATTTGGCTCACAAATGTGAAGTCTGCATAGCTTTCCTTTTTAAATTAGAATGGGTGGGTTTTTTTTAATTCAAATCAAGACCATTTGAAAGTCTTTTAATATTTCCAGCAATGTATCAGATTAATCCCAAAATCTGCAAATGGCAGAAATAAATTATAGGAAGGGTTTTTAGCTGATTTTATAAATAATTCTCTGAATGCACTGACATATGAGAAATAATAATTAGCTGAACTAAACCCTGAATGCTTGTGCCTTTTATAAAAGATTCTTATGTGAAGGGAATTTCACAGTGTATTGTAAAAATTTTGACAAGCATGAAAAAGCCACTTACACCTGTTTTCTTTTTTGTTTTAATATCTTTGAAAATTATATTCTGTTCAGATTTCTGGTGTACTTATTTTTACTTCTCAGGCTAAATATGGGAAGGGAAGGAAAAACAGAGAGAAAAGAAGCAAGTAAGCTGGAAATTAAAAGGTTACAGGATTCAAAGTAAGACGTGATCTCTTGTAAAATACAGTCAACAAGAAGAGTGAAAAGCAAATGTCCAATCTCAGAAATGTTGAACTGTGACATTTATCTTTGCTGGGCTCTGAGATGGTGCAGGAAAATGGCTCTGTGAACTCACTGCACTGTTCACTGAAGAAAATGATGATAAGACCAAAGTGGAACCATGTCCAAAAGAAAAGGGATCTCCACTGGCTCTCAGAACCTTGTCCGTGTCCAAATAATGCACACAGATTGGACACTGATTCATTCTGTGCTTCTTCCCTCCCACTTTAATTTATATGGCCTCAATCTTTTTAGCTCCACAATAGAGATGGGCACAAAATGAACAATTTGTTTTTTTATTCATTATTCATTTTGTTACAAAACAAAACAAATAACGAACCTCAGAGTAGATTTAGAATGAACTGAACTGAACCGGAAAAAAAATGGTTCGGTTTGGTTCGTTTCGTTAATGGTAGTGCCGGAGATGTCTCCTGGCTGCAGGGAAGGGTGACTGGGGGGGTGGAGCTGACCGGCCCACGCTACAGCTGTAGTGTGGGCCACATGGTTGGCAGTTAAAAAAATACAATAACAATAAAATTAAAAAAAATTAAAAAGGAGCGCTGACCTGGCCCCAGGGGCCACACGGTCGGCACTTGGGGAAAAAAGAGGCGGCGGCCACAAGCTGGCACCTCAATAAGCCCCTTATTGTCCCACCGCTGCTGCTGCCACCACCCAATAAGGATGATGTATTGATGATTAAAGATGATGATGATGATGATGTGTATGATGAGGATGAGGATGCTGCCAGTCCAGTTTGTACAGTTGTTGTCAATGTCTTTTTTTAATTTTTGAATGTTTTTTCTTGCCCACGCACTGTCAAATGGATTAAATTGTGCAAAGCAGGGGAAACGAATAATTAATCAACAAATCAATGAAATGAATTTTTCAAAAAAATTAAAAATGAACTGAACCAAACCAAACCCTAAAATGAACCAAACCAAAACAAATCGCCATTTTTTCGGTTCGTGCCCATCTCTACTCCACAATGCCAAATTTAATAGGGCAGCACTGCGAGGGTGCTGCTACCTCTCCCCCTACCAATGAATTCCCTTAGACATCTTGATCTACCTAGGGATAACCTCAGAAACAGTCATGATTTGATTTGATCCAAATTCCCACATTTCTCTGAAGAGTGTGTACTTCTATAAAAGTACAAATCACAAAGCATAGTACAATGCTAATTTCCAGAAAGCCAGGTGATAAAGCTGGGGACATGAATAGAATGGAAGAGAAGAGAAGAGAAATTTATTGCCATTGTACATATGGACAATTTGTATAGCAAAATTAAGTGTTGTTCCAGCACTACACAAACTAAAATTAAACAAACAAAAACCACATAAACACCATTCTGCTTAAAATGACCTAAAATGTTTCAAATCTGCTTGAATACTTAAAATGCTTAAAAACTTAAAATGCTAAAAATCTGCTTAAAATAGACACTAAACTGTAGCATTTTTGTTCGTTCGTTCGTTCGTTTGTTGCAAATATTTTACCCTGTCTTTCTCCCTAAAAGAACTCAAGGCAGCTTACAAAAATTTAAATACACTATTTAAAATCTTAAAACAGGGAATATAGATATAATATTAAAAATAAAAGAACCGTGCTGCACCAGTGTCTCAGTGGCCAACAGGATTCCTTCAAAGCCTCAGACCTGAGTGGGTGTGCACTCTTCACCCCTGTCCACCCACAGGGTTTTTCTCCTCCACACACCTGTTGCAGTCATTTTGTTTCGTTCACAGTAGAATCAGAATAGAGGTTGTGTGTGCACATAAACACAAACACAAACAAACATAATACCAGCCCCTGGCAACAAAAGATTGGGGACTGCTTATCTAAATCATGCAATCTCTCACTCTTTTTTATTCTTGTTGTTGTGACTATAAAATGATATGAAAGAAATATAGACCAAAGCTGGATTGTATAAACTGCATAACAAACTTTATGAAGTGCTGTGTGAAGAATTGTTTCCAGTCTATGGCTGCTTCAAATATGCCAGGGCTTACCAGAGGGTTCCTATGGACCCTGCTGAAAACGGCTGCTCTAGATCACAGAATGCTCCCTACCTCTACCTCGAACTCCATCCTGGTTTCTTTCCTTACCCTTTTCTTCTCTCAGTGTTGTTGAATGTGCTTCTGAGCCAAACAGTGGGCAGCAGCTACCTACCACACTGTTCTGAGAAAACAGCCCAATAGCCTATTCAATATTAATGCCTTTGCAAATCTCCAAATGCAGAAGCTGCCATGGTGTTCCAATGAGGTGCCAGTTGTGCAAGACTACATATACAAAAACCACATCTTCTGCAGTTCACGTTCTGTATGCACAAAGAATGAACAGGATACTTCCCCCTGAAAAGTAGTACACCTCTTATGTAACAGTTGAGCTGAACATTGAAGCATATGCTTTGTCTCATATCTCAGCTTCTAACTTACTTTAAAAAGAAAATGAACATATGAAAAAACACATCCCGGCCAGCAATTAGAAATGATTTTAATCAGGAGCAAAGTGACATGACAAGAAACTAGGTATAATCTTCTCAACGTGGCTACATAATCACTGTCTTCCACTCTTCTTTTCTTATTCCTGGCTCTTCTCCTTCTCTCTTCATCCCATGCTTTTTCAACCTTTCTCCCACATGTAACAAGTTTACACATAAGTGCTGCTTTACTCGTGGAAAGGGTAGTGGATCAAATTTGGATCAAACTGCATGTGCTCTTGAGGGCCCCTCTTTCTCCTGAAGAGCCCTCCTTCTCCTCAGCTACCTATTATTTACATATTAAACAGCGGGCTAGAGTACTGAAAACTGTCGGCTAAAATGTAAGCAGTTCAGTGGTTTGAATCCTGGGTGCCACGCAGCAGAGTGAGCTCCCGCTGTTAACCCCAGCTCCTACCAACCTAGCAGTTTGAAAGCATGTAAATGAAAGTAGATAAATAGGTACCAATGTAAAATGTGGGAAGGTAAAACAGTGTTTCCTTCTTGCAGCCATGCTAGCCACATGGCCACAGACTTGCACAACACTGGCTCTTTGGTTTGAATATGGAAATGAGCACCACTCCTAGAGTCAGACATAACTAGCATACATGTGCAGGGGGGACTTTTATCTTTACCTTTTTTATTTAAATTTACTAGTGAATGTGGGTGGGCGGGCGGGTGGGTCATACATGCATGTGATATTATTAAAATTGTCTTCATATTGCTTCAGATATATACCGTCTCTCATTAGTCTTTATAAAAAGGGAAATATGTGGCTGAGGTGGTTGCCCTTTACCAAGGTTGTGAATGAAGCAAAATGACTGGAAGAATACTGCATACATTTGCCATTGGAATAGAATTTTAGTTTAATTTTCCTCAATGTCTTCCTTTTGAGATAGCCTTGAATAAGAAAGATCTTCATTTCTGCATTTTTTGAACTGATTGGACTATCCATTTCAAGTTGAACCAGTGATATTTATTATCCAATTATATAGAAATGCATATTGGAAGACATTTCAGCACTTTATTCTGTCAGATGTCCAGATGACTTTCATCAAACACAGGACAGTCATTAAATAATCCCATTTAATTATGAATAATGAGCACTTAAAATATGTCTCTATTATTTCTCTCTTATTTCTCTTTCACCCAAGTTATTAGATGGTATTTACAGTACAGGTGAGCTGGAATTTAGATATTAGGATTTCTGCAATGTTCTATGTTTGGGATGTTCAAAGAAGGGTGGAGATTATGTGGATTATGGAATGTTAAGAAAAATGAGTATAGGAATTGTGGGGAGTATGGAATGATAAATGGAATGATAGTGGGCATTTGGTTGAGTAACTGCTGGAGATGCAAGAGAGAAGAAAATGAACGATACAGGGATTTTGCTGGACAGGAATAGAATTTAGATTTTAAAAAATGTTGATTCTAACTTCATGCATCCTAATTCTCACAATTCCTTAAATAAGCAAGGGTCGCCATGAGCCAGTGAAGAAAAAGGCACAAGCAGCTTGGGTCTGGAGGGAGAGGGGGAAGAAGGAGGGAAAGAATGACTTTGATAGGTTGACAGCTTGATAGATTGGAGGGGGTGTCACTCAATGAGACCAGAGGCTGCGATTGGCTGAGGGTGACTGTAGAGGGAAGTTCTCTATGGCACCTGCGGCAGTAGCCTGCCAAGGGGGGATTGTGGTCTCTTCCTAGCAGGGCAAGGGGTAACCACAACATGAGGAACTGTACTAATGCATGCTCCGCGGGCGGCTTGCCCCTCGCGAGAATGGCGAGGGGCGAGACAGGTCCTGGAGGTCCTGGATGAGAGGGGGGAGGAGCGCCCCATAAAGGGCGGCTCCTTCCCCCAAACGTCAGTCAGTCTGCTGCCGGCGTTCGGAGAGGTCCTTCGAATGCCGGCTACGCAGAGGGCGCCACGTGGCGGGCGCCATTTTGAGGGCCGCACCGGCGGCCCACCCCGCCGTGCGGCTCCGCTTATGGTCGGGGCCTAGCCAGAGCAGTTCGGCTGGGCCCGGGCCGCCAGGAGCGGAGCCCGCGGAGGAGGTGAAGGGACGGCAGGTGGGGGGGCATCGGCCCTCCCCCCCAAGCGAGCGGGGCCGGGTAGCCCGGGCGGCGTGAGGGAGAGTCGGCCGCCGGGCCCCGGCCCCTTGGAGGCCGCATCGGAGGCGAGTCCGGTGAGGCGCGGCGGCGCTCCCCGGCCGGGCGAGAGCCAAGAGAAGCCGGCGGAGCCCAGCCCGGGGAGCGGCCGCGGCGCAGCCCATAGCTGAGGCGCTGCAACCAGAGGAGTGGCGCCTGCACCAAGGAAGAGGACGGCGCGGCAGGCCCCCGGCCGCACCTTGACAGCTGACTGGGGGGAGCGGCATCAGCCCTCCACCCTGAGTAAGCGGTGCCGGGCGGCGCGGTGCGGGGGCCGGCCGGCACCCCCCTTACTTTCCTGGCCGAGGACGGGGGGAGGCGGCCGGGCCGAGCCAGGAGGGACTGGCGGGCGGGCGCCTCACCCCTCCCCTTCCCCTCAGCATGACGCAGCGCCGCGGCGCAGGACTGCACGGCCGGCACAGGCCGCGGCTTGGCAGCAGGTTGGGGGGGAGCGGCATCGGCCCTCCCCCATAGAGAGCGGAGCCAGCGCGGTGCGGAGCCAGCCAGCTCCCCACCCCACCCCGCTAATTTCCGGGGTGGGCGACTGGGGGGGAGGCAGCTGGGCGCAGCCGGGAGGAACGTCCAGGCTGGTGGGCGGGCGCCTCACCCCTCCCCTACCTCTTGCGGACCCCGCTGGGGAGCACCGGGCCCCTACCGAACCCCACCCAGCAGCGAGGGGACTCCCTCAGACCCAGGGGCGGGCGGGACAGTCTGTGCCCCCCCTCCTCATTCGGGGGCACCCGCCTACCCACCCCTTATTACCGGGAGCTGGCCGGGGCTGGGGGGATTTCTTGATGTGATTGGCGGGGTCCAGAATACCCATGACTTATGCCCGGGTGGATTGGCATCTTCCTGGTGGGCATTCCTATAGGTCTGCCGGCAGCCTGGGGGGAGGACAAACTGCGGGGAGCAGTACATAAGAGCATATGAAGAGCCGGGCTGGATCAGGCCAAAGGCCCAGCTAGGCCGGCTGCTGGTATCGCACAGCGGCTCTGCCAGATGCGTTTGGGAGCAGGAGACTAGATATCTGTCGACCGATACCGATACCTGGCATCTGGCGCTTGAAGTACCCTGGTTTTAAGCCTGAAGATTACACATCTCCATCATGGCTTGTATCCTGTGATGGACTTTAATCCAGGAATCTGTCCAACCCCCCCCCTTTTTTTTTGAGGGCATCCAGGACGGATGCCATCACCGCATCCTGTGGCTGGGAGTTCCATAGACCTATAACCCGCTGGGAGAAAATAGTTTCTTTTGTCAGTTCTTACTGAAAACTCAAAAGGGTGGGGAACAGTCTGGGCAACAAGAAGTTGCTATGTTGCGAAGTTACAGGGGAACCCTTGCCATGCGGAGGCCATGTGGGGATCGATATCCATGGCTTGGGTAAATCCAGTCTCAGAGACATCCCTAGAGGCAGTGCATTCTTAGATCTAGCATGTATATCCTCACAGATGCCTTTTGTGTGCTTACACTTTCCAGGTTATACCATTGAGTCAATTTTAAGAAAGGAATTAGGTGCTCCACTATTTCTAGATGAAGAAAAGATTCCTTTCTCTAACACTAGCTGACATTTGAATACTTGGGGTAAGGCATGCATATACCTGTGACGCATGTTATCACTATGATCTTATGAGGTCTTCCTTAAAGGTAAGCCAACTTGAGAGCAAGGGAAGTTATGGCTGAGTACAGGCATTTATAGATATTTGTCCCTGGATTACACTCCCCTGCACCTGGCCCGTAAGAACTACACTGGATTTGGGCCTGGAGATGACACACTGGGAGGGACGTTTCCTCCAGTCCAGATGTGATCACCACATCCTGTGGCAGGGAGTTCCACAGAATAACAACACACTGAGTAAAGGAATATTCCTTTAGCGGAAGACATTCACAGTTGCAAAGCATAGTGTTCAGTTTATATACCACCCCATAGCAAGAACGTCAGAAGAGCCGTGCTCGACCAGGCCGAAGGCCCATCCAGTCCAGCTTCCTGTGTCTCACAAGTGGCCGCACCAGATGCCTCCGGGAGCGCATGGGACTAGAAACCTGTCTCCTGATACCTCTCCCCTGCATCTGGCCCTGGGAGTACCCTGGTTTCTCCGTCATGGCTTCAGGCACCCGGGTCGGTAGCACCCTGGTCTCTCCATCAAGGGGACACGGACGGCTGGGAGGCAGCCCCCATAGCAGGCTTAGCCCCCGGCAGGGGTGGCAGGCGAGGAGCGTGCTCCCCCTTGTTACACAGGGAAGCTCGCCCGAAAGCATGGGAGGCGCCAAAGTGGGTGGCGGGCACAGGAACCCAGCTAGGCCCAACTCTGGGAATAGGGGCGTGTCCCGCAAGTGCGTGTCAGTGGGAACAGGGGAAGGCCTTGACTCACAATACGTCGTCTCGTTTGCAGTGCTCGAGCAGATGGAAGCAGCCGCGGGGTACAAGGAGGCCTCAGCCTCGGTCAAGCGCCCACGTCTGGCCCTGCAGTACGCAGACGAGGCCGGAGTCCCAGCAGTGGAACCAGGGGGAGGAGATCAGCCCCCGAGGCGGGCGGAGGGCACAGCACTCGGTGAGTTGGCGTGCACACCCGAAACTGCGCCCACTATCATTGGGCCTTGGCCGGGGGATAGTTCTGGGCCGGGGTAGCTGCCCAGGCGCGGGGAACAGCCCAGGCGCCGCCTGCCAAACTACCAGCGGCTAGGCTTACGGCGTGGAGGCCAAGCCCATCAGGGAGGCACAGCTAGCACCCCCCTCCGCAGGGGGGGCGGAGAACGGTCCAACCGTCACTTTCCGGGATGCGGGCTTGGTCAGCAACAACCAACTCTGCCAGGATTCCCCCCAATGGGGGCACCTGGCCTGTTGCCGGGCTGGTCGGTGATCGGCAGTATGGCGGTGGGAAGGGCACCATGGCCAGGGACGGGTGCAGCCCCAGGCTACCCCGGGGTGGCAGTGGCCGACATGCCATATGGCAACTACGCCTCCCCATTGGGGCATCTTGGGTCTCTGCCCACTAGGGAGGAAAGCTGGCGGGGGGCATTCATAGACATCCTCATCTTACTCGATTGGGAACTGGCTATCATGGAGTTGGACGGGGTAGATCCACGAGGCGGGGAGCGCAGGCCAGCCTACATGAACTTTATTTCTCTGACCTAGCAGGCCCACTCATGGGGGGCCCAGGCGAGGCTTAAGTATCTAGATAATATATACGGGCTGGTGGGGATTTCTCTGGCCATGCCTGGCTTACGTACGACAAGGAATTTCGTCGTGGGGTGGCCCTAGATCCCTACGTCCGGGCAATGAACCACTGCCACCCACTGGTTACAGTCCAGGACCCCAGTAGGCCAATACTGGGGGAAAGGTGCGACAGTGGCCACACCATAAGGACGGGGCCGGACAACACACCCGCCTGCGCTGCAGGCTAGCCGGGCCAGGCCCCGCTGGTCAGCTGAGATTATAATGGCCAGGGAGACTACGGCAGGAAACCCTGCAGTTTTAATCATGGGTGTTTCCTTTGCGGTGCACCCCACCCGGTGACCGGTCGCAGCAGAGCACCCCCCCCCCGCAAGGACGGCATCCCCAAGGAAGTCCGGGGGGCGTGTCCACGGCCCCTTCTAGGAGCCACCAGTACCATATCCGCGAGGGGCCCCAAGGGACTCGGTAACAAAGGTAGTTCCAGGGGAGTTTTGGGTAATCCATCACCCGTCCCACCCCAGTGGGGTTTCTGGCAAGGACGGGATATCGCAGCAACAACACGGGCTGGGAATGTACGGTGCGCCTATTGGACGCTCATCTGTCCTGTGGACCCACCGGCTCCGGTCGGTACAGAGCCCGGTTGGAGCAATTTCGCTCACTGGCCCGTGGGCGGGGGCCTCCCATTAGTTGAATGAATGACCGAAGGGCTCGGTCAGGTGCTCACCTTCCTGGGCATAGGAAGGAAACCGGGGCTCAGGCGTGCAGGTCCCCGCTACTACTCCGTCGCCCTGGGACGCAGCAGGCTTACACACCGGGGGGAGGAGTTTACTGCCTTTAGGGACGCTCAGGGCCTGTACTAACGGTCCCCCCCTGCCCACGGGGCACCTTCAGTGATCCTTGGCCTACCCACAGCACAGGGGACGGGCGCCGAGCCCCTTAGGGGGTAGTTGGCCGCTTACAGCGGCAGCGGTGGGCCGTGATTTGTCCCCATTGGCCGGCTGGGAGGTAGGCCTCTCAATCTTTGACAGATGAGTGAGGCCGTTGCCGGCGCTTTAACGTGTTATTTGTTTCCCCAGGATCGGGAGGCTGCGCCTAGCGGGCATGAATTACTTGGGTGGGTCACAGCGATGTGTACCAAGCCGAGGAAGGCGCACGGAGGACAAATGAGAAACCATGGCGGGGTGGGGACGAGGGGAGCGGGGGGCTGGAGTGCTCTGGAGTAGCTATGGCTGCGGCGGGGGGGTATCTCGACAGGCATTCCCGCGACCCGTTTGAGGGGACAGGATTTACCCAGGCAAACTAGCAGGTCCCTATTTCTCAAATTTGGGCGACCTGGCGTCTGAGAACGCCCGGGGCATGGCCTGCAGGGTGCTCTGGTTGATGATGATTTCGCGCCAGATGGGGACAGCAAACTGTGACCCACGTGAAACGGAACCACTCCCGGAAAGGGGTGAACATGAGGTGTGTCGGGCGGTCTGCTGGGATTGGGGGGCAGTGATGGGCCACCCGGAGATTGATGGACGCAGGACGGAGCCCGATAGGTCAGACGGTGTACACCAGACGGACATGGGCACCGAGGTGTTCCTGCCGGAGTGGAGGAGGGGCCTGGCTATGGAAGTGGCTGTTAATGGGTGACCGGGGCCATAGCAAGGCTAGGCCCTCGGCAGTGGCGGCTAAAAGCTGATGGAGGGCAGCGGTGAGCATAAAATTAACATCTGGACACAAACCTCCTCATCCACAGCACTGCGGGCCAGGAGGTCTCGGTGCTGGGGTGGGGGAGAGGAAATGCCTCCCTGCCCTGGGAATCTCCCAGACGGGTGACAGAAGGGGCATGGAGGATTAAATAAATTGACTGGCCTGGTGGGTGCTGTCGGTTGACTGCACCACCTGGGGGTTC
>JAHTLZ010000204.1:40410753-40432956 GCA_023846285.1 Phrynocephalus versicolor
GGGGGGGCTGAAATGAGTGGGAAAGGACATGGCCTGAAGGCAGCGACAACAAGCATAGCAGGTGAGGCAACCGACAGCCACTGGCCTCGCCGCCAGTGTTCCAACTTGGCCTCAACTGAAGTGATGGGGCATCCAGTGCTGGGGGGGCAGTAGCAGAGAGACAGCAGGTGGGCAGCAGGAACCTTTCCCTTCTGAACCCCCCCTCCAGCCAGGACACAAAGAGGCAGGCAAGGAACTTCAAAGTGCGGCTGAGTGACGTCCAGCCCTCAACGGAACACACAGCGTGTCAGCAAGGAAGTCTTTGAGAAGCCCTGGCAAGTGCAATACCCCGCCGCTTGCCTGGGCTACTGGAAGACTTTTTTAAAAGGTGCACCTTCTCCCCCAAACCCACCCAATGGGGGGAGGTGTGCCTTTTTTAAAAAGTCTTCAAGCAGCCTGGCAAGCAGGAGCGGCAGGTTGGATCCCCCACCGCCACTTGCCTGGGCTGTTCTCAAGCATGCACGTGCCTCCCTTGCACCCACCTGCAATTGATCAAGCTGGTGCAAGGGAAGCATATGCATGGTTGCACAGGTTGCCCCTTGGAAGGGGCGATCTGTGCAACCTTGCAACTGGCCTGCCCCCACTCCCAAGCTCCTTGGCAGCAGCGGAGGCTCACCAGCCCCCCAAGCTCCTTGGTGGTGGCAGCAGAGGTTTGCCCACCTGCCCGCCTGCCCACCCACAACCCCAAGCTCCTTGGCAGTAGCGGTGGCAGCCGTGGAGGCTCACCTGCCCCCAGTCCCCCCAAGATCCTCGGTGGTGGCAGCAGTGGAGGCTCAGCCTGCCTTGCACCTACTGCCCTCCCACAAGAACATGATAGGAGGCATGGGCTCAGAGTGGTCAAATAATAGGGTCACCTCCACGTGGGAGGTGGGGATAATAAAGGAGGGACTCACCATTGGGAGGGCTCCCTTCAGGCCTTCAACAGGGGAGGGGGAGCAGCCCATCCTGGGCTTCCCCATCTGGCACAGTCCAAGCTCTCTGGTTGGAGCGGGGCCACCTGGTGAGCGCCCAACCACCACAAGCAGCCCTCGCTGGGCCTGGCGCACCCCAGCTTCAACCGGCCCATGTGGTTGGCGACTGTTGTATAGGGGTTGGGGGCAGTGAAGAGATCTCCTGAGAAAGTGGTGCCAGCAGCCCAGGTGTAGCTCACACCAAAAGCCACACAACCCCCTTGTTCACCCAGGGCTCGGCTGGGGCCTTGGTCGGCAACCCCAGCCCTCTATGTCCTCCCACCACATGAGAACCAGAAGAGGCCGACGGCATGACGTGGAGGCCATGACTCAGCCCACCCTGTGCCTAGTGTCCCCCCACGAGAACCAGACAGCAGGCAGGGGCTTGGCGCAGCTGAACAATACGGTCACTTTTGTACTGGAGGGAGGGACGGTGAAGGAGGGAGGGGGAGGGAGGAGCAGGCCAGGCATCCGTGGGCCAATCAAAATGGCCTGATAGGCCAGATTCAGCCTGCGGGCCAGACTTTGGACATGCCTGCTGTAAATGCAAAACCCACCAAAACAAGCCTCTGACACAGAGTGACCAAGTTCCTACCTATTGCCTGAGATCTCCACAAAGTTAGGTCTGCTGCAGAAGGAGAAGATGCATTACCTTTTGGAATAATAAATATTATACATCACAGCATTTAATTCTGACTTAATGTACCTCAGTTCCAGATTTTCTAAGTATGGAGTACAGTATTTTAGTGGTTTATCCTTCCTTTTTTTCAAAAGGTGGCTCTTCTCCCTGGAAGCACAGTGGAGACTTCAACTCCAGCATCTGGCTGTAGATACTTAACTCACATATAGTAAATATCTCACTGGCCTGTCTTTCTACAGCTTGTGTTTTATGAAACTACTTTCCATACACTCAAGCCCCCAATTTGTGTGTGTGTGTGTGTGTGTGTGTGTGTGTGAAAGTGAGATAGAGAGAGAGAGAGAGAGAGAAAGAGAGAGAGAAAGAGGACATGCTACTCTGATGCCACATGGGGGGGAATGATAAAATAGTATTTGTAATATTCTGTGCACTTCTGCTGGGGTGTGGGCACAGAATCCATGTTTGTCCGGAGGAGGGAGGGGAGGAAATAGACCCTACTTGTGGGCTTGCATATAAACCCCCCTTACACCCAATACTTAAACTTTTAAGATACAAATAATGGACCTTCTTTATGAAAGCTTTGATTCTTCTGCTTGAAGTGGTGTTATGATATATCCAATGTTTCCATCATACAGTGGTGTACACATTTGGGACAGAAACTCCCACCACTGGACCTTGCACCTGAAAGATTTGCTGCAGAGGGCTAGTAGGGAATATTATAGAACTGGCTGGGGCTACAACGGTAAAGACTGGAAGGAAATTCCCTTTGCATAAGCAGAAGTCAGCTTACATAACATTTGGTGAGCTCTATGTTATTTTCTAAATGCCAGCCTATTTTAGCTGTTTGGTTAACAGAGAGTGATATTGGTCTATTTGCATTTGGTGTTCTTTGACTGCTTTCATCTTTAGATACCTCAAGAAATGCAGCCATAATGAAATTTATTTAAAGAATGAAATTGTAAAGGTTTCAAAAAGTTTCTCAAAAGCCATCAAAAGCACAAGGAGCTATCTTATTTATAAAATGAAATGAAAGGAAGCTGAAGCATTTATTACTCCAGCTTGTACAGAAAATAACAGACCCAAGTAATTAATTAAATTATTAAATGCTGGCCAGCTGCACTGTGTGTTATGAGTACAAATATAATGAAATAAACAGTTTTTTATGCATGCGATGTTATTATTCATCTTTGAATCAAGCCATTTTTAGTGTACGATGAAGGGTAGTCACACTACCAATGCAACCAGTGCTCTCTCAGCCCCATAGCCAGGCCTGAAGCCAGATTGAAATGGATCCAGATAGTTTATCTCATCCAGAAACCTTTGGAGCCACAAGGCCACAACCCGCTCTAGAACTTTCCCTAAGAATGGGGTATTCAATACTGGTTGGTAATAGTTCAGTATTCGAGATGGCACAAAGCACCAAAATGGCATTTCATTTCACTTTTTATTTTTTAAAATTTGTTTTGTTTGGAACAAAATCAATTTTAAAAAATTGTTTCATTTTTCATTTTGCTTCTTTTTTCTCTTTTCTTTTTTTACAGCCAACCAGCCCCACCAGTCAGTGCTTTTTTAAAGCCTACTGCCCCCGGTTGGCCCGAGGCCAGTCAGCACTTTTTTTTAATTCTAGTGCCGACCAGCTGGCCCATGGGCCTTTCTGCACTTTTTTTTCCAGCCTAACTCTGACTAGCTGGCCTGTGGGCAAGTTGGCACTTCTTCTTTTTTCTTTTCTTTTTTTTTTAGTCTAGTGCCTATGAGGCCAGCTGGTCAGCACTTATTTTTGTTATTTATTTATCAAGCACCAAGATCGATGCTTGTCAAAATAAATAATAAAAAAAATGAAATGGAACAAAATGAAAATTTATGTTTGTTTTGTTTAGTTTTTTTAAAAGGACACTTCGTTTTTCATTTCATTCTATAACAAAATGAAAAACAAAACAAAATAATTTTGTTTTGTGCCCATCTCTATTCAGTATTGTTGGGTCTTGTTGTTCAGTCGTTCAGTTGTGTCCAACTCTTTGTGACTCCATGGACCAGAGCATGCCAGGCCCTTCTTTCTTCCACTTCCTCATGGAGTTTGGTCAAATCCATGTTGGTTGCATCAATAACACCATCCAACCATCTCATTTTCTGCTGTCCCCTTTTCCTTTTGCCTTCAATCTTTCCCAACATCAGGGACATTTCCAAGGACTACTCTCTCCTCCTGGGGTGCCCAAAGTATTGGAGCCTCAGCTTCAAAATCTGTCCTTCCAATGAACATCCAGGGTTGATCATTAGGTCTGAGGGCTTTTTAACAGTGGTTTTACTATTGCCTCCTTTAAGCATGCTGAAATCCTGCCCTGTTGTAAGGAGGCATTCACTACTCTTCCTAATCAGTCTGCCATACCTTCTCTGGAAACTTTTATGAAGAATCCAGCAGACATTTGGTGGCCTTCACCTCCCCAAGGGCCCTGACCACATAAAACAGGACAAGGAGGTTGGGGTGTTTTGTTTACAGGCTCTGCATCAATAGCAGTATCCAAGGTAGTCCAGATCTGTTCAATTGTGCTTGCAAAGTGTTGTGCAAACTCTTCGCAGCAAGATGACTATTTGAAAAGCTGCCCTGGATGATTTTGTGCCAAATCAATGGTGGTAGAGAAAATGACTTCTTTGTTTCCTCCGCTGCTTTGGAGTAAGCCTTCCAAAGACCTTTCACTGTTTCTTTGTTTGTTTCAATCTGGGTTTTTCACCAGCGCCTTTCAGCTCTAGGGGCCAATTTGAGTCTATTTTGAGACAGGAGACGTTTAGGAGTTATCCTGTCAATGGCTTTACTCATTTCCCCACTCCAGAGTTCAACCAAGGATTCAATAGAATCACCCATCGGAGAGGTAGGAAACTCCCCAAGGGTGGTTAAAAATCATCTGGATTCATCAACCTTCTGGGACATATTGCTTTTGTCTGACCCCCCTCCTCCCGGCCAGGCTCTGAGTTACAGTGAGCCTAAAGCACACCATATAGTGGTCTGTCCAGGACAATGGGATTACAGAAAGTTCCTTTATTTCAATGTCCCCACTGTCCATATCAGGGCAGAAGACCAGGTCTAAGGTGTAGGCTGCAGGATGGGTTCAGTTAGATACCATTTTGGCCAGACCCATTGTTGGCATGGAGACCATGAAGTCTTCAGACACCACTGACAGAGCTGCCTCAGCATGGATGTTAATGTCCCCCAGAATGATGGGCCGAGAGGACTCCAACATTAGCCCTGTTATCAATTCAGTAAGCTGGGGTAGATAAGTTATTGTGTCATTGGGAGGGTGATACACCAAGATAATTCCTATTTTGTCCCTGGCTCCTACCTTTAAGTACATCTACTAGAACTACATCTGCCAAGGTAGTCTCCCCAGGCCGCTCTACCCAAGAAAAAACATTCTGATCAACAGCTGAATTTCCATTGGATGATAGCCAGTGAAGAGCAACCAAAAGGCTAAACTTCTCACTGAGGGAATGAAAATGAATACACAATGTAGTGGGTTTCCATATGTTTTTAAATATTTCGACACAATAGGGTTTATATACCCATAAACCCTGTTGTATCAAATATTGTGAGGCCTATTGTAAGTCACTTGGAAAAACAATAACAACCAAGGTTTTGAATGATGTAGGCTTAGCTTAATTGATAAATAAAACAACACTTGTGGGCTTTGAGCTTTCAACTGCCTGTTCTTTTAAATGAAGGTGTGAAAAAATCCATCTGCTGAGGCAGAGGAGAAAGCAGCTGTGGAGTTATTGCAGTCTGCTTTAGTATCCTGGAGACTTTCTTGTCAGTGCAATAATGGTATCTCCAGAAGGGGTTTTTCATCAGGACAGTGGCAAGAGGAAGAATTTAACTTTGTTTCTCCATCTGTTCCTCTGCCCCAGTCCACGCATCAGATTGTTAAGACACTTTTAAGAATTAATATCATTTACAAGGAGGAATGGCATACTTTGTCTACCTTACGCATGAGTAAAAACTTCTATGCATTAGCCATCAGCGAAAGCCATTGAAATCCATGAAAGGTATAAAATATGTGGTACACCATATTACACGCCCCCCAACTACTTTTCAAATGTCAGCACTGTTTTGGTTAGGTTTTCTTTATGTAAGGTACTAGAGATGGGCACGACTAGGGAAAATGATGTTTTCGAGTTGTCGTGTGTCGGAGGCAGCCCGTGTCGGCTCGTTTCTGTTTTTCGCGAAACTTCGCAAAAAAAGTTGTTTCGTTTTTCGGTTTTTCGTCTGTCGTTAGTACTGGTTTGGGGGGGTAGTGGGCTCCTGGAGGCACCTCTGTGGGGTGGGTGCCTCCTCTGGCCCGCTATAAAGGGAAAGCTGGCTCCTGGAGGCACCCGTGGGTGCCTCCTATCCTCACCCGCTACATGCATAGCCATATGGATATGCATACGACTTGCTGTGAGGCACCCCTCTTTGGGGTGCCTTCACTGCATCAGACAGTGAGAGAGAAGAGAGAAAGCAGGCTCTTACTGTGTCTCACTAAGAAGGGAAACGTACTTGTGTTAGTGCAATGCGAGTACGCAGATCTGGCTTTAGGGTTAGGGTTAGCGCAAGGGCTAGGCTTAGGGTTATAGGTAAGGTTAGGGTGAGTATTGGGGTGCACCTCTGGGTGCCTCTCTGACCCACTTAGAAGGACAATGTACTGACGTATGGGTTAGGGTTCGGGTTCGGGTTCGGGTTCGGGCTACGGTTAGTGGGCTTTTTATGCCCAATTGGCACATCCCAGAAGTCTCTGTGGTCAACCTGGCCAAGTGACCATGCGACTGGTGGAATGGCTCCAAAAATCTGCATGGTCCACTCCCATGGCCAGCCCATCATTGCGAATGCGCAGGTGTAAATAAAATAAAATAAAATAAAATAAAATAAAATAAAATCAATTGGAGACGTTTTGTGCAAGAAAAACCCACTGCTACTACTGTAAAAAATCTGGCAGTTTGAAAATAGCAATTTTTGCATGTTTCTGTGGTGCGTTTGGTGTGTTTTTGGACCACGACGATATGATTTCAAAAAACAGATTGCTGTCGCCCGCCCCATTTTGGATCCCCCACCCGCACCGCATGGCGTCGACGAGGATGCCCCACACCACACCAGAGCAGCCCAGAACAGGAGGGGGGAAGGCCGGGGACCCCCCGAAACCACCCCTCTGATAGGTGCACTCTCAGGCAGGCAGCCAGGCATATTTCCGCCTGCTTTTTTGGCCGGGAATCGGGGTTTTTAAAAGTTTTTTTCTGTGCCGCTTCCGCTTGAATTGCGGCGGCCGGCGGCGGCAAGTCCGGCTTCTTGCTGCAAGCCTGCGGCGAGTCCCACCACCAGGCCACCACCACCACCAGAGCAGCCCAGGACAGGACAGGAGGAGAGGGGGCGAGGCTGGGGACCCCCCTCCAGAAACCACCCCTCTGGTAGGTGCCCTGAGCCCTCACTCAGGCAGGCATATTTCCGCCTGCTTTTTGGCCGGGAATCGGGTTTTTTTTTTTTACTTTTAAAAACTTTTTTTCTGTGCCGCTTGGCATCGCGGGATCACCGCGATGCCAGGAACAACCATGACAAATCAGACCCAATTATTCTTTAGTCGGTTCGAGTTCGAGTTCTGGCGGAGTAGTTCCCGTTACCGTTTCCGTTCCGTAACGGAAACGAGGAATGGAAACGGGAATTCCGCCAAGTCGTGCCCATCTCTATAAGGTACCAGTGATGGCTTTGTTGTATTTCATTTCTTTGGATATGTACAAAGCACACTAGAAGCAAGCAACTGTTCCTGCAGCAAGTATTGTAACAGAATCTTATAAAACAAGCTGGGCAGGTCCTTCCCCAATTCCTTCTAGTTCAGTGGTTCTCAACCTGTGGGTCCCCAGATGTTCCTGGACTGTGACTCCCAGAAGCCTCCACCAGTCGCTGTGCTGAAAGGGATTTCTGGGAGTTGCAGTCCAGGAACATCTAGGGACCCACAGGTTGAGAACCACTTTTTAATTACAATGAGGTAATTGCTGGGATTTTTTCCTCCCTCACTCCCTCCCTCCCTCCCTCTCAATTCAGTTTTCACATGGCTTCTTATTATATACAAAATGTGTGAAATGTTGTGGCGAGCACAGGTAGAATTGGACAGACATCTACCAGTAGATTTCCTTAATTGATGGTTGTGTGTAGACAGTTAAGTATAAAGTAGACTTGTGTAGGAAGGATCTACATGAGAATTTGAGTTATCATACTGAAAGCCGTTCCCATACTGTGTACATGCTCAAGCAACTTTCTTGTGTTGTGTATCTTGGCCTTCTTGAGCTCCTGACTTTCCCATGGTTGGAGTCTCTGAAAACCCAGTTAAAATCAAAGCCTTATGTCTGCCCAGTGCTGCTTCATAAAAATATTAGCATTTTGTCATTTCTCAGATTGCTTCTTCATTAACTCAGACAATAATATCAATGGAGAGGGGTAAGTAAACTATTCTAAACGAGCTGGAAATCCATCAAAATCTCTTTGTACAGAAGAGAAAGTCCTATGGGAAAAATCAGAAAGGCATGATGAGAAATAAAACAAGACATCTCTACACTTAGAGAAATTCATTCCAAAAGATATATGAGATTTTTGAGCCCATTTAATAAGACTGAAACTAAATTTCAAAAGATCTGACTTTTTATTCTTTCTTTGCCAGGGTATGATTATGTAATCAAGCCAACAGACCCAGGAAGGCTTCCGACAGTGTGATTAAAGATCAGGCATGTTCCAGATGATTAGTGGTATATATATTATTCTTTTATACTTAAAATGCATTGGATGAAGGAAGAAATTAAAAATGGATGAGTAGTAAGTTGTGTGGGTGTGATGACATTTTGATTGGTTCTGTTTCTGCGTCCAGTTAGAAAAGAGTTTGGCTAACTTTTACTTTAATTTTATATGGAAGAACTGTATTAATGCCACTTTTATTTAAAAATCTTCTTGTGAGTTAAAAAAAATTGTTATAATATGGGACTTCAAGTCATACAATGTAGGAGGAAAATATAGGACAAAAAACTTCTTCGTAATCGGGCTTGGAATTTTACCTGTGGATAATAATTAAAGAAACAAAGTTGATTTCAGCTTTTTTGATAGGAAAAACAAAAGGGGGTAGTAATTTTTTTAAAAAGTGTCACATAATTTGGCTGTGTTTGATTTACCCAGTACTCTGATTTTGATTCAGCACAGTTCCGATATGACAGATTTTCCACATTTTTTACTTCTCTAGACCCAGACCCACTGCAAACATATACCACTTTTAATTCTGCAACTCATGCATATAAAATTGAGTTGGCTGTGTCTGTGGGAAACATGCTTAATGGAGACATACCCTTTGAAATCTGTACTGTCAGTGAGAATAAAGCATCCTGGTAGTACTGTAGTGTTGGATGACCTACAAAAATCCTAACCTATGCAACCCCACCCATAAAGCAAACAGAAGCTAAGGTCAAAAAGGTCTCATAATTAATCATGGAGTTATGAAAGGTAACCTTGATGAATATCTCCAGAGGTTTTGCTATTAAAATCAGTATTAGTGAGTATTCTCCTCTGTTTCTTTGGGTTTTTTGTTTAAAAGTTCTTTTAACTGTGCATCAGAAGTACAGAGAACAATAACTTCAGGTTCCTCACAAAAGTCCACCACTTATATACTAACTGGCACTTGCAGTCTCAGTAACTCACTCTCAGATATTAGCAATAGAAAGAATAAAAAACATTTTATTTACTTACAATTGTGAACTGCTAAAGCAGCACACTAAAAGCATGACTACCTTCAGCAACAGACTTCAACGGACTCTAGAGAAATAAAAAGAGAAAGAGAGCAGAGAAGCTGGGCTCTCTTTGAATTCAGAGGCAAGGAGGGATAATTTGTTAGTGCTGGATAGATTGACAGTCATCTCAACCCACAAAGGCCCCTCCCAATCTAAACCTGGAAAAGGCAGCATGCAAGGTTGGAAATACTACAAAAATTACAGCAAAAAGCTCCCAGAAAGCATGGCTCCTGTTCCAGTTTGTACTCACAGTACAAAATTCTTTTTATCTAACCTCCCAAATTGTTCATTTTGAGAAAAAGGCCACTGCCACATAACCACAGATCTCTGAAATGGAGCCGGAAGAACTTCCCTGTCAAATGTCACCCTATTTAAGCAATTGCCAACTTAATTAGAGTGGAGTGCTGTGTCCTCCTCTTCACAAAGGAAGCTGAACAGGTATGCGTTCTTGCTCACATGGAAATTTTTCATATGAGCAAAACCCTTTATTTCCCAGAATTCTTACTTGTGCCTCAATGTGGGCAGGAGCTTCTCCTCTTTATACTCACTGATGAATGTATATGAAAAAATAACAATGGAGCAAGGCAGACCTAAGTGCTGGCTTCTATGTATGTTGACAAACAGATTATCTAACATATAAGTAAGTCTCAAATCTTTAGCTTCCCTCTGTTTGCGGGGTGAATCATACATTGTAACTAGAGATCGGCATGAAGCGCTGTGAAGCACTATAAATTACATTCAGGATTTCTCCTAAGCTAACTTTTCCTACTCTACCCAACTGAAGTGAGCTTCGTTGCTCAAAGCAAGCCTAAGCATAATCATGGCTTCTCTCTGTCCTCTCGCCTTCTTGCTCCAAGCTTCCAGATATCACATGACATAACTGACCGCTGCTAGCTTGTAATGGCTATTCCTCTACATACCTTAGATAAGGTCTAATACAAGGCCAAAACCCATCATGCTTATTTCCGTACCAGCCCACCTTTGGAAAATAAAAATGGTTAAATGCTATTTAACATTTTATAAAATAGACAGCTACATGATACATGAAAGTATATAGGAGAACAGTACAGAAATATGCATTTGCAAAATGTACTAAAAGCACTTAACACAGGATATATATGTTGATATGGCAAAATATATGAACTAATAATGTAATACTAGTAGCAGATATCTGAAATTCATAGAAGAAGAAAGATTAATTAGAACACTACTGAAAGACCACTAGATATGTAAAAGTGTAAGACATTAAACTAGAATCATTTTGAACTTAGCCTTTATTCAGGAATGTATGCATCTTCTTCCACTGGTGTAGCTTCAATACCAAAATGCATTCTTGGCAAGCTATTAGCTCAAGCAAAGAAGTGGCTACGTGACACCGGTGTGACAGCTGTCAAGAATGGAACTGAAAATATCTGTCTGTAGAGCACTAAACACAGATCCTGGAAGAAAAGATTCCATTTTAGCCTTAGTGGCGTCAGTTGGATAGCCTGCTCGTTGACAGACATCACAGGAAGAAGTATATGTCTTTACATCTTTGGTCAGATTTGGCCAAAACAAATGACTGGTGATTCTCAGAAGTGTTTTTCGAAACCCTGTACAACCTGCTAGACAATCATGTGAACGTTTAAGGACTTCCTGCCTGTAACATTGAGGCACTACCAGCTGACTTTGTGACTCTAAGGCCCTTACTTCACGAGGCGCAGCACTCCGCAGCGATATTGCCTTCGATTTGAATTTGGAGGCGGTCACGTGGCGGTCACGTGTTCTCGCTTCGCTCCCGCCCCTGTTTCTCAGTACTCACGAGCTGCAGTTTTAGGACCGATTCGAGCACAACCTCACATGCTCCCTTCGCATTCGCATGCCACTTTTCAACGTTCGTTATTTCCCATCCGTCCTTTAAAAAAATTCCTACCGACGGCGTATTGATGCATCGATACTGGACTGTCAGTTGCAATGGCTCTACTGATTTCAACTGTTTCCTGGCATCATTGGCAGCCCCCCCCCGCCGCCGCCGCCGCTACTTGGGGGGAGCCCCGCATGGCACAGCCGCCTGCCCTCCGCCGCTTGCACGCTGCCTGCCCCGGGTGCCCTGCTCTGGCCGGGCGAGGCGGCAGCGGCTCCTCCTGCTCCCGCCGCCACCGCCGCTGCCGCCGCCGCCGCTGCTACTCGAGCGAGGAAGTAACAGCGCAAAGCAATGAAACGATATAGCGATGCATCGATATCCCTGTTTGAATATTTTTTAAAAAAACTTGAAATAAAAGCCAAAAACCGAGACCACACGCCACGTTGGGAGCGAAGTGAGATGCGAAGCGAAAAGATTCCCGGCAACTGGCAGGGGCACGCCTCGCCCCGGTTGGAGCACGGTAAAGGGGGCGTGGTCGGGGTGGCATCGCAGCCAAAAAGGAGGGGCGTGCGGACTAAAACGATCGATTCGGACAGAAAAAAAGGCTAGCCGTGAAGCGAGCGGCTCGTGAAGTAACGGCCTAAGTTGACATTACCACCAATGTGCTTTTCTCTATACAGAAGCTTACAATCATTAGACCCTCTCCAACAAAACCTGGTTTGTTTTGCTGCTGACAACACCACATTTTGCAAAGGTGGAAAAGGAGAGACAGAGGTATGTGTCATCAGCATAATGATGACAGCAGACCGCAAAACTCCAAATGACCTCAGCCAGTGGCTTCATATAGATATTAAACAGCATGTGGGAGAGCACTGACCCCTGGGGAACCCCACATGAGAGGGACCAAGGAGCTGACAGAACTCCACATAGCTGTACTCTCTGGGCAAAGTCACTGAGGAAGGAGTGGAGATAGCATAAGGCTAGGCCACCAATCCTTGCCTCCGTATGCCTGCCCAGGAGGATACTGTGGTCAACAGTACCAAAGGCCGCAAACAGATCAAGGAAGACCAGCAAGATAGAGAACATGCAAATTCCTTGTAAATAATGCTCACATTCTAATATCTCTTAAGAAATTAATAAATGGGCAACACTCCAATATATGTGCTCCACTGCCCTGTAAATGGGAAATTTTGTGACAACAGTATTTAGTAGATTGAAGAGCTGTGACTGTGATTTATCCATCCAGGATCAAATATCAGGATTACTAAGAATAAAATAGATGTTTGCAACAGTTAGTCTGTACCCAGGAGCCATTATATGGCATCATTTTTGTTTTGATTGGATGCGTCCTCATTAAATTACTAAATGAATGCATAGCGTGATAATCTATTATAGTTGAATGAATGTGTTACAAATTTGGCTTAATTAGCTCACCAAGGGATTAGAATATTTTAGTTGCTGTGTAATTATTCGAACTAAGAACAAAGAGAGTGCACTTTCAGGAGTGAAAGAAAACATTTCAATAAACCGAAACCGATTGTTGGCAATCTTTAGGGAACAAAGAATGTTCCTTAGAAAGTTAGCTCCTTCAATATGAAATACTCCAAAATACCCAAATGTCATAACTCCCACCCTGGGTAGCAGATCATACTTTGATTTATGTGAGGATGGACTAGGAAGATCAAAATCCAGCCTATCAATTCATAAGACACAAGATCTGGCTGAACTAAGGGCTGCTTTGTCCTGCCATTTGTAATCAGGGATTCCCTGAGATCTCAGAGGAACTTCCTTTGCAACCTCTGAACCTGAAGACACTGGTACGATTAATACTACTCTACACGGCCATATTAGCTTTGGAGCACTATATTCTCTGACTTTCAACTGGATTCAGAGCAAATGAACACTCTTTTTTCCTCCCCCCCCCTCCCCACTCTCATTGCCCATTTCCACAGCCAGGGGTCCTAGAAGAAGCTCTCCCATCTCCCATTGTCAGCCTGCCCTGGGCATAAATTGCTCAGTCCTAGGTTGTTGTAAGTTGTCAGGGCAGCACCACAGGTGCCATCAATTCCCATCCCCCACACCCCCTGGCCTGCTTCCCCACTCACCAGCTGGTGTGTGCTCCTTGGCTCCTCCTCATTGCGCAACTGTCCAGTTGCAGCAGGAATACCTGCTTCTCTCCTCTGCATCCTCTGGCAGTTACCCACTCAAAGGCAGTGCTGCAGAAATCCCTGCCCCACCTCTTTGTTTGAGTGGTCACCTTTGAGAGGAGGCAAAGAAGAGTAGCAGGCACTCCTGCAGTGACTGGACAGTTGCCAGAAAAGGAACAGATCAGCAGCATGACCTGGCTGGGAAGGGAACACACAGCACATGTGGTGGCACACCAGTGACTCACAATGAAGTGATTCATACCCACCTTGAACTCTTAGGAAATGGCATGATGCTGCACTCATATATGTTGTTGTGACTTCCTTAGAAAAAAGGATGAGATTAAAATGCAGTATGTAAAAGCATCGCATAGTAGCAGAGGCATCAAGGATGGGGCTATGGTGAGGCACAGAGTCTGTGCTTCAAGGGGACACCAGTATTTTGCTGCAGCCTTGCAGTCCGCACGATCTGACATGGTGCACCACAATATAGTGACTAAATATAGGCCCTGCTTACTCATTAAAGAAGTATGTGAACAAAAAGAGATATAGAAGGATTGACAGCAGGTGTGGAAGTAACCCATTGAAAGCATCAGTGTGGGTTTGCAGCGAAAACTGGAAATGGATGCCCAGGATAGAAAAAAAAATAGACACTAGCCAAATATGATTTTCCATACTAGGATTCCTCTGACTATTGAACAACATGAATGAGGCAGGGACTACTAGGTGTGCCCATTAACTCTTGTATGGCAACACAGTAGGACATCAATCCCTTTCTAGAAAATGCCTTGCTTCTCGAAATAAAAGGTGTCCCAACAGTGAGTCAATATCATATATTAAGTTTTCACAAAATATGTGTTTCTTGCTGAGTCACTAAACAAACATAGCAGAAACTTGTTAACCAGCAGAGAGTAACAGCACCATTTCATTTTGCAGCTTCACAGGCATTTATGCTAATAAGAAATTAGAATTCTGTAAACAGGCAGTTGAGTGTGGCCAACAACTGTTTTTCATGCTGAAGTTATTTCACTATATGTGACAGGTACTTTTGGCATCCTTTTGCCTTTTCTTTTTCCTCAAAATATCGCATTTTGGAGATATTATGCAATCAGTCCCTCCAACCAGTGCTCTAATCATTGTTTTAGCTAGCTGAAAATGCAAGCAGAAAAAAAACCCTCTGGATATATTTTCATGGCCATCTGTTTAAGAACTATACAACTTCACCACAACATGAGTTCATTTTAGTTTAAGGAGAAGATGCTGTACAAGAGCTGACAGTTCAAGGCCCAGTGTTCAGCAGGCCCTGAGGACACCAAATCCTACTTAGAAAGAGAACGTACACAACTATTTTAGAGAAGAAAAGACTGTAACTTTATTATTATAGCAGTAGTCCCTGGCCCAGCATTAGGGAATTGGATCCATTGCACCAAGAGACCTGAATGGCCCTCCATGATGACTACCATTGAATGTTCCATCACGAGTGTCAGCCCTCTGGAGGCCACACACACACACATATATATATATGCCACTCCATCACTCCCTGCCACCTGCAAGCAGGGCTGTGTCAGAGAGCCCCAAAGCAAACCCAACCTTGGTGTTACCCCGCTTCCCCTTAAGAGGATTCCTTTAGCAAACTGGGTGAATAGGATCCTGCTTGCATCCTTTATGCTATCTGAATCTAAACACAATCCCTCAAATTGTCCCTAGAAATGGGCACCACTCAGATTGAAGCAATGCTCAGCCAATAGGGAGAACCCTTTCTGTACCTACCAAAAGGAAGCAAGCAATGGAAGAACCCCTCCTCATCCTCCCACCTTCCCCCAAGCACAATGGAAGCCACTCAGATTAAACCAGTGGCTCACCCCAGCAACTCACTGCTGCTCAGAGGCTGCCAATGTGGCAATAACTGAGGGAGCCCTGAATAAGTCTGGGCTCCTGGTGATACCTCTCTCCCTGCTTACATATTCACTAGCTTGATATTTTTATCTTTTATGTCTTTCGCAATTAATATTTTCTTTACATATCTTCTGTGGAATGCTTTCAAGGCAATGTCAAGTTGTTACATCTGGCCAGCATTCAGGTGGCTTACGACATTCAAGAATAAACAATAAACATCAAAATTAACCAACTTTTTATAAACCATCAACAAATAATTCATAAGCAGAATTAATATGAGTGACATGGCAAACAAGATAAACAATATCAAATATTTTAAATTCAAATTAAATTAGAAGTACTGCAAAATAAGATGGCAGGGTAAGTATCTTTGGCTGATACACAATGGCTCAGGAAAAGCTTGTCAAAAGAGCCACCTTTTTGGTGATATTTTAAAAGACTCTGGGGGGGCAGGGGGGAGTCTGATCTCAGGTGGGAGTTTGTTCCATAACAATGGAGCAACAATGGTCTAGCTTCGTAGCTTCTCCTTCCATGCTTCTCTCTGTGTCCGGTTTGAGATGAGTGCCCATCCATAATCAGAACTCATATTTGAGTATTCATTTGTTTGGAAAAATAGTTTACTTGTTTCAGCTAATATTATGCACAAAAAGTATGTACTCCATTGCAGCATACAGTACATTCTATTGTATTATAGTGCATGCTGGCAATGGGTGTCCAATCTTTGCCCTAATATTTCATAAACTGGGAAGCTAAATAACAGCACTGTTTCAATTGCTCCATTTTCACATGACTCAGAAAGAGTATTTAAAAACAGAGTAGACATGTCATCAGATGATCACAGTTTATTACGTGTGACACAGTAAAGGCTTGATCTTTGAAAAGCACGCATTGTTTCAGGACCACAATGGGAGATCAATTTGCTTTTTCCCTTTTCACAACAGCAGATACAAATATTTTGTGCCCTGCTCTTCCTGTAGAAATAAAATAATGAATGTACTTCAGAGTGGTTTTCAGATGGAGCAAACAATGGGAACCGATTATTATCTTCTCAGCAGGTAAGATACTGTAGTATTCAAAAACCTTCTAGATTCCTTTTCTTATGTGATTCTTTATGAGATATATGGCTGTTTGCTTTCTACATGCCTGTTCCCCCCCCCTTATTTGAGTGGTACATTGCACATCGGGGGGCTGTTAGATTTGGTCTAGCAATTCACATGTACAGTAAACCCCCACCTATTGCAGGGGTTAGGGACCCAACCTGACCTGCAATAATTGAAAATCCACAATATGCGGATGCTGGGTCAGGTCGGGTCTGGGCGGGCTCTCTGGGGGCTCTTGTACTTACCCCAGGCCTGGTGCTGCCCCAAACGGGCCTGCGAGGGGCTTTCTAGTCCCCCAGAGGCCCCCAAAAGTGCTTTCTAGTGATCTGGAGGTCACTTTTGGTTTCTGGTTTGCAGGGAAGCACTTTTGGGGCCTCTGACAGGCCTGGGAAGGCCTTTCCCCCCTTAACCCAGGGGGGCTTTTTCATATACTGTGGACCCACGATATACCGGGACCGCAGTATATGAACCACGAAAGGACGGAGGACAACTGTATTATGTCTGCTCATAATTAAAGATGGGCATGCGCCAGAAAAATGGCAACCAACAAACCATTAACTTTCCAAACTTTTTGGAAATGTGGCTCCTGGCATGCCTTTCGATGTGTGCATGTGCAGAGACAGCATCCTCACTTCCATGAGCTGGACCTGCTATCACTGTCCATATGCATGCTTTGCACATGAGCCAGGGAGATCAAGGATAGATGCTGGGACCATGGTGTGATGACATTGTTTCCTGCAGTGTCTTTGGAATCATATGCTACAGAAATATTTGATCCAACAGGACAAAAACATGTCATCTCCATAAAATGTCCCTAGCAGATCAGGAAAAGATTGAGATAAGCAATACGGAGGGACATTGCCCTTCTTACCCTATTTGTGGCTCCCCTAGAAGTTTGTGGATGGAAACAATATTTTCGGAACTTGGAGATGGATTCACTAGGACATTTTTTATGTCTTTTACATGCAGGAAAAAAGCATCGTGTGTGGCTTGTATACCACCCCTTAGTGTTTAAACATGTTCCACTTGGTTTACAATTTAATCATGTAAGCTACACATTGATACACCCCAACCCTCCCGAGAAGCTAGGTACTCATTTTACCAATCTCAGAAGGATAGAAGGCTGAGTCAACCACGAGCTGGCTACCTGGGATTGAACCCCAGGTCACGAGCACAGTTTTGGCTGCTGGACAGCAGTTTAACCACTGCACCATAAGGCTCCTTTGTATAGTAGTACAGTCTTGCCACCCTGTGGATTGTTAAAGTGCCAGCAATTCTACTGAAGCCAGGACCCTTCCAAATTTGCTCCATCAGAGCTCTCCCTCCCTCCTGGCAACCAACAGTTCATTTTACTTCAGCCTGGTCCTTCCTTTATATCACACAGAGACATGTTCATATTTCTGAAAGAATATTATAGTTTTGAACACTCAGGGCTCATTCACACATTCAAGGTTTTACCAGAGGGCTAAATTCATCAAGTAATGAAGAACATTCCTATGCAATCCCAGCTTTAGTGACTATATCTCAGTCATCATTTCCTGCAGTGTATGACAGGCAGTGATGGCTGAGATCTACAAACATGCTGAAATACAAATTCAATAAAGTGCCTTGTAAAATCAGTAATGAAAAGAAGCACAGATTGAAAGCAATTTGCTTTAGAAACATTGTAAGGGCATGAAGTGTTCAAAGGTGTATTCATTGAATAAGCATGCATTTTCAATTTAGGTGTTATATTTTTCATAATGCTTACAATGCCTAATCTGCTGCTGACCAAAACAAGTTAAATAGTAATTGAGCTCTTGGAATCTGTAGGAAATTTTCCATGAATTCTTGGCCAAGAAACAAAATCATCCTAGCACCCATCCATATTTGCCTAATTATGAAAATTATAAGATCTCCATGGTGCTGCAAAATGTACATCCCTCACACTTTGTGTTGTTGCCCTCTTCAGTCATATGATCTATGACCAGTGTTGGTTGAATGGCCCACTCAACTCTGTGCAATTATGCTTCAGTAACTGGGAGATTTGTATCTGTAAGATGTGATAGAATGTGGCATGGTCCCGTTGACTAAAAATGAACAGAAAAAGAGGAATTTGTAAACAGGGTGTTTTTGGAAGAGGTGGGAAAAGGTAGAATGGTAGCTATCAAAAGAAGGTCAGGCCTCCAAGGAGCAGGGATAAGAAAGATTTCCAAAAATGCAACAGCTTGTGGGCCTTGTGCCATTTCCACATCAAACCAAAATGAACATCACAAAATAGAAGAACTGGGCTTCATTTCAAGTCCATTATGTTTGACTCTGGCCCTTTCCCAGTCTTTTCAAGCTTATTCCCAGTGACACAGTATTACATTAGGAAGTGCAAGTGCTTGTGATGAAAGTCCTTTTAGCCCAGGGAGGAATTCAAAATGGCAGGCACCTGTGTTGATTGCCCATTCAGAGTTGAGCTGCTCTGAAATAGTTTGCAAGGTAACAACAGTAGCTCACAGCAGTACTGTATATGGTTGTTTGGGAAATGTTGCTACCCAACTGGCTAGAGGACGATTGTGACTAAGGAAACAGGAAGGTCTGGTGAGGTGAGCAAAGATAGTGTAACACTGGGAAGAGTCAGGAATACCAAATGAATAGGAGCTGATAACTAAAATCCTTGAGACTGCAGGAATTGACAAGTGGATCATCTTGGTTCATGGTTTGTCAAGGTTGATGCCTCTGCCAGCTTTTTAAAAAATTCTTCAACTGGCCTAGACTATTTAAATATTTCAACAGCCAGAAATATGATATAGTGGCAGGTAAAATGGTTTAGGCCCCAAAACTGAATCTGAATCAGAATCAGAATCCTTTTATTGGCCAAGTGTGGTTGGACACACCTGGAATTTGTTTTGGTAAAAAATGCTCTCCATATATAAGAAGGAAATATAAGAATCATATATTCAACAAAAAAACCACAATACAACAACACAATATAGCCTATTATTTAAAAAGGAAGAAAAGAAGAAAAAATTAATTATTCAACAATTTGATAGCACTTGTAAAGAAACTATCTTTATATCTAGTTGTCCTCATATGCAATGCCCTAAAACATCACCCTGAGGGTAACAATTGAAACAGATTATGTCCAGGATGTGTGGAGTCTGTATATATCTTCATCACCCTCTTTTTAGCTCGTGTGGTATACAATTCCACAATAGATGGCAAATTAGTAGCAATAATTTTTTCCGCAGTTCCAATTATCAGTTGAAGTCTCTATCTGTACTGCTTAGTCGCAGAACTAAACCAGACAGTTATAGAGGAACAGATGATAGATTCAATAACACCTGTATAAAATTGAATCAACAGTTCATTTGGTAGTCTGAGCTTCCTAAATTGACGCAGAAAAAACATTCTTTGTTGTGCTTTCTTAATAGTAGTTTTAATATTAGATGTTCAGTCGAGCCTTGCTTAGGGAAGGACTACAGAGCCAGGTTTTTAGTATTCTTTTAAAACAGTCTAGACAGGGAGCTAGTCAAATTTCAGATGGGAGATCATTCCAGGGAGATGGTGCTGCCACTGAGAATACATGGTTATTAGTTCTTTCCTTTCATACCTCTCTCTGGGTTAATGTTCTTAATCACTCCATCAGAGAGGTGTAGGGCCACATCTGGTTCATCTGGATAAGGTGGAAATATATAGATTGGACCACTGACGCCACCTGGGACTCCATGGATAGCACTGGGTCCAGAAGAACACTCAGGCTGCAGACCTCATCCTTTGTAGAAAGAGCCACCTCCCCCCACAAAGGAAAATATATTCCCAATCCACAGATATCAGGTATGCCCACCTGTAAAATCTCCATTTTAGCTGGAGATATAATATGCTTAAAGGATAAGAAAGACATTTTCATTAATATATTCTTTCTTTTAAAAACTTTAGTATTTTAAGAAATGTATTCTCTGCCTTTTCTTTTGGTTTTTAGACTATGCACTATTTCATTTGTAGAATAGAATTAAAACATTCTTTTTTGTATATTATTGTACCTTTTGTGCTCCTCTATTTTGAATCGCTCAGTGGATGTCAGTTCAGGCTGTAGAGCAGTGTTGGTGAATCTATGGCACAAGTTCCAAAGGTGGCACTCGGAGCCCTTTCTGTGGGCACCCAACATCACCTTTTAACAGACACCTGTATTCAGATTAAATTGCTTTATTGGCACTTTATGAAAACTTAGTGGGTTTTGAATCGCAGTTTGGGCATTCAGTCTCTAAAAGGTTTGCCATCACTACTGTAGAGCCAGAGTTAGGAAATTTAATTCCTCACAGTCACCCTTCAAGTAGAGCCAGCCTGTGTGACCTTGGTCAGGCTGCACAGTCCCAGGTTGTCCACAGAAGAAAGGAATAGTAAACCACTTATGAGTATTCTCCACCTGGAAAACCTGGAAAAGATTTATTGTAAATCAGAATTGATTTGACATCACAATATTATATTTTGGATGGAATTTTGACTTCTGTTACTTGCCTGCAGCTGAAGTCTGCTTTCCATATATTGTTAAGCATGTGTGCATATAGTTTTCGAGCATTATAACACATTTGAATATTTTAAATATTTAGCATTTTAATTTTTGCACATACGGAACACAGAAGCTGTGTGTGTGTGTGTGTGCGTGCGTGTGTGTGTGTGTGTGCGCGCGCATGTGTGTAAAATCTTTATATACAATATAAAGATTGTAAAATTAGGCAAGCAAATATTGCCTGGAATCATTACAACAATGAAAAGACATATAGTGTATCTTGATACCCAGATGAATTTTGAAATGCTTGGAAACAGTTGCATGGTTTCATTCTGGAATGAATCCTTTCTGGGATAAATGCCAGCAGTGATGAACAGAGGCTTCTGATTTTTTCCCTAGAGGTCTGAAAAGTTCTGTAAGACTCTTGGGGATATATTCAAGCTCCGATTCCCTGACCTGACAAGCCCATTTGACATGTCTCTCCTTCAGTTCTAACAAGTTCCTCAACCCCCCCCCCAAGAGACAATCCAGAAATCTGGAAGTACTGTAGTTCAGAAATTAGATTTGTAAGAATGAGGCTAAACTGCCAGATGAGGAGGGAATACTCTGCCTATGTTCCCAATAAAGTGGTTATTAAACAGTGCAATTTCATTTGAAGAATTGTTATGATCAATAAGCCCTCTCTTCCTCCAGCAAAACCATAATGTATTTTATGCATCAGCAAAAGTTGCTGGAAGACATTTTAAAAGTTAAAGGACATCAATAAATGCAAATGTTGTGTTATTTGGGCCTATGATGTTGCCTATAATTTTACTGGACCGCCTTATTCCACCACTGGAAAAGGCCTCCCAAGTGTGCATTCATATTTAACTATGTATGCCATGTATAATTAAAGCAATGCACATGTGATAAGCACTTGCTATTGTGCCCCATTATTATGAATAACATTTAGAATTCATTGTAATAGTGCAGCTCTAATCATAACAAACCTGCTTAGTATTCATGGGGCTGGAAAGCAAATTTTGTTCCATTATAATTTAGCAATAGTTAATAGGCACAGTTTTTCCTTTCTACTTTTTTTTTTAAAATTCACAGTTTATAACAGTTTCACATCTGCTACAGAAAGCTTGTTTTTTAAAAAAAAAAAAACACAAGCTGTCACTAACTTTTCCTTACCCTGATTAAGATTTCGGGAATATGTCAGGTTTCGCTCACTGTTTTGTTACATCTTGGTGAGTCCATCAAAGAATTACCTAGATCCATCTTTTGGATGATGATGATGATGATGATGATGATGATGATGATGATGATGATGATGATGATGATGATGATGATGAT
>JAHTLZ010000204.1:40432966-40445765 GCA_023846285.1 Phrynocephalus versicolor
ATGATGATGATGATGATGATGATGATGATGATGATGATGATGATGATTGCTTCTCAGGTTCTTGGGATGAAATTTTGCTCTTACAATGGGGTCATTAGTTGACAGACATGTTACTTCTCTCTGCTTTTCAAAGAGGGTTAAAAATGAACATGTGCTTTTCTCATGATAAGTCATGTTTCTGGAGTAGGTTTTTCTTTCTTTTTTTTACATTGTTTATATTTGACGAAACCTGGCAACTAGAATTTAAAAGAAGCCAGACAAATAGGCATGTCTCCAAGGACAACAAGAAAATACTGTAGGGACCACCCACATCCCCAGGATCACAGATGGCAACTACTGGTTTATAACCAAACAGATGGGTCACGGTGCTGTTCTGGATCTGGAGGGAATGTCTGGGGTACAGAGGGACACAGGCAACGAGTGAGACATTTCAGAGAGTCAGTGATTTTAGGAAGCGTGATTTCAAAGTCTTCTTGTAGTAATTCAAGAGGAGAAGAGAAAGCTAACAAGATAAGCCTGTTCTCCTGAAGTAATGTGTGATATTTGATAGATGAGACCACATGCATTCACCACCATGTTCCACAGAACGCAGTCACTTGAACAGTAAAGAAAACTGCAATTGCTTGAAATAACTCTCATGGAAAGGATTCACACACCCCGGCCTCATAATTTGGCAAGGCAATTGCTCGGCTTTATTGCTAGGTGGTTTTTCTCATGGCTTCTGATGCATACGCCAAGGGTTCATCTGCTCTCACCCCAGCTGGCAGGATGGCTTGGTGTAAAGACATGACTGCACACGTCCTTTCCAGTTACCACTGTTCAAGTACTAAATGTAATGTAGGAAGGAGATGAGCATAGATAAACCTTTAGCTATTTTATGGCACAGGGCTCCTAGATGAGAACCTTTTACTGCGCTAATATTTACAGCATTCTATAGCCAGCATGACCAATGGCTATCCTGGCTGGGATATTCTAGATCAGTGGTTCTCAACATGTGGGTCCCCGGATGTTCCTGGATTGCAACTCCCAGAAATCCCTTCCAGCACAGCGAGTGGAGGAGGCTTCTGGGAGTTGCAGTCCAGGAACATCTGGGGACCCACAGGTTGAGAACCACTGTTCTAGATATTGCAACCCTGTCCACACTGACTGGGCTGCTATAAAATAGGTGCAGTGCAGCTGCTGCTGTGCATGAAACAAGGTCACTGTGCAAAAGACAAGGTCATTCCAGCTGCACTTACCACAATGACACCACACTTATCTCTTTGTGTAGCACAGCATGAATAGGGCAAAACCTTTCCACCAAGAGTACAAACACTACGCTGGATCCAACCTATTAATTTCATTCATTCATTCTGCTCCCCCAATTTTTTTTTGGGGGGGGGGCACATGTATTCAAATTTATCAACAGAAGAAGCAACAGCATAAAATGCTATTGCCACCAAGGGCTCTATCACACACCCTTTAAAATCCTGATCTAATTTTCAGATAAGCTGTTTCCAAAAACCTTGTCCCCATGGCCACCAGGCTTTTAAAAAAAACTGTAATGCCCCTTCTAGGGGGCTTGGGTATTTTTTGCTCCAGTTAAAAATGCACATTTTTCTGGAGCCAGAAGTCCGTGGGAGCACATATGATCTGGGTTTTCTGCTCCCCCCCCATCCAGCTGGCCCTGGGGCTGGTTGGCGCTTTTTAAAATTTTATTTTATTATTTTGATTTGTCCCCCCACCGCCCATAAGCTGGCCTTCGGCTCTTTTTAAAAATTTATTTATTTATTTATTTATTTTTCCTAGTGCCAACCAGCTGGCCCTGGTGCTGGTCTGCACTTTGTTGTTTTTTTTTATTTCCCCCTGCCTAGCGCCCATCAGCTGGCCTTCGGCACTTTAAAAAAACATTTTATTTATTTATTTTTTCCTAGCGCCGACCAGCTGGCCTTGGAAGTGGTTGGCACTTTTTAATTTTAATTTTTATTTTTATTACCCCACCCTGCCCAGTGCTGGTCAGCTGGCTATCAGCATTTTTTTATTTTTTTAAAATTTCCTCATACTTGGGGATGGAGAACCCACATCTTCAGTCACCTGACCAGGAAAGGAGAGAAGCCAGACTTTCACAATCACCAGATCTTCCCCATCATGAGGTAGCGGCCCAAGACAGTTGCACTTGCCTCAATGATTTCCCCTCTCCCTCTGGACATCATATGGACCCTTGTCTTGGCTGCTGCTTCTCCCACATGTGTTTCCTGCTTCCCATATACTAAAAACACATATCCTTCTTGAATTAGGCATTTGAGTTCTCCAAATGATAAGAAAGCTGCAACATAGATGAAATCAAATAAATAAAATATCAGAGACCTTGGCATCAGAAGTGCGTTAATGTACATTTATCCTCTAATCACATTTTTCTCTAGCCAAAAAACTTTGTGCTTGTGAAGTTACAAATGGAACCAACTTCTTTCTCTGTGTTATTGCTCCTCAAGCCATGCATATATTCTAGTATAACTACTTGCGAAAGAAAAGCACATTAATTTACCAAATGCAGATAATGGGGAGACTGTGTTAGAATAAACAGTCATTTAAACTCTTAAGGGAGCTTTGCTTCTCGTGATATTTTTACTGTGTGGTCTAGTTCAGCCACAAGTATACGAAAGAAAGATATCAGTAAGCTCAGGGAAAATAGGAAGTACAGAATTACTTGTTGTTAAGTAGGAAAACTCTAAAGGTAGGGGAGGGATTTAAAAAACACAATTGAAACATCCCCCTAAAATGTGAGTTTGCTCACTCGCTACAGAATGCTATCTCATTTCTTGGGGAAACAGAATGTAATGGAATACATTGGATGAGGGCATGAATAGCTGGTTGGCTGAACACTGAGTAGAAGCACTCCACATTAAAACATTTTGTGGCAAATTTCATTGGTAGAATGGTGACTCACTGACAACCTGCCCCCTACCAAGCTAGTTGTCCAGTTGAGTACAAACTGTTGCTGTACTACCTGTATATGATCCAACCCCCGCCTTGGCATAAAAACTATCCTTCCAATGAGTACTAATATCTAATACATCAGTCACACAAACCATTAAACACGTGTTATTTATACAATAGACAAACCACAAAGCAAGTGCATACAAATACAAATCATTCTCAAATAATACGTTTCAGAATTCTGTCAAAACAATGCATTAATTCCTCACTAAAGTATCATTAAAAATGCCTTCCAGATTTGAGAAATGAAACCAGCCAGAATATTCAGTTTCTTGACCTGGTAAAGGTAAAGGTAAAGGTTTCCCTCACACATGCATGCTAGTCAAGTCCGACTCTAGGAGCGGTGCTCTTTTCTGTATTCAATCAGAAGAGCCAGTGTTGTGCAAGTCCATGGCCACATGGCCGGCATGGCTGCAAGGAAACACTGTTTTACCTTCCTGCTTTTTACGGAGGTACCTATTTATCTACTTGCATTTACATGCTTTTGAACAGCTAGGTTGACAGGAGCTGGAGTTATCAGCAGGAGCTCACTCCACTGCGTGGCACCCGGGATTCGAACCACCGAGCTGCCAACCTTGCAGCCAACAGTTTTCAGAGCCTTAGTCTGCTGAGCCACCACGCCACATCTCCTGGCCTGAAAATTATACCAAAATCACCATAAAGCTGCATCAAGGGTCTTCCATTCGCTGCAGTCTTTTAAAGGTTTGATGAACTTTTTAAAAAAAAACTTGCACTGACAACATTTTAGATTTTCCCTATATGATTTGACATTTAGTGATCAGCTCTTTTCAGATACCAGGTCAAGTGCAGTACACTACAGATGTAAATCTTGCTTGTCTTATCCACACATTGATGTTCTATTTGACAAGAATGATAGCAAGGAATTTTACAAGCATTGTGTGCTTCTTAAGGGGGAAAGGGGACGTTTCTTCCTATGTGGTCCATCATCACGGGTGTTTCTTGCATGTTAGACTGCATACCATATTATTATATATTTAAGGCAACCTATTCAAAATTCTAATGGTCTGTGAGTGCTTAACTTAATTGGCCCTTGCTACACATCTCTAAAGACCAAATGGCATAATTGTAAATACACAGAGACCAGATGGTGCCTGAAACGCTGTAATCTGTTTGAATTCTGGTTTGAAAGGATCTTGCCAACACTCTTTGGTAAAGTCAAGCATAGCAATGTAAATGTGGGTCCCCCCAGTTAATTTTCAGGCAGGGTGCAGGACAAAGGACTGAGTTTCTCGGCAATCAAATAGAATAAATGTGTTACACGAGTTTACGATTCTGTTGTGTTTTAAAAGGGGACAGGAGAAACCTAACCAATTATCAACCTAACCAACTATGCAACCTAAAGTGCACAACCTTTTATCTCATGCCACTCGGACTGTAATGTCAACATGGTCAGCCAAATTACCTATAATTTAGCACATGCTAGGCAACAAAGCAATCTGCTTTTTGGCTAGCATAAAGCTATGTTTCTACCTTTCCTCCTACCATTCAGGCATTGAAGGAAAAGGTGGAATTATCTGTGCTGCCAGCTCATATGTGACTCATTTCATTTCAGTGATGCGATTGCCATTTTTGTGCAGGTGAGTACACAATGTGCTACAGCAGAACACAGGATGATCACATTGCCTAACTTGTCAAACTGCATTAGCTTCTCTCACGTTCCATGGAACTTGAAAAAAAGAATTGGTCCTTATATGGGTGCTGAACAGGATCACGTGACCTTCATTCATCAAACATTCCTTCAGCTTCCTTACAATTTCAAGGCCAATAAGGATAATCTAACAATCGTAAAACTTTCCAGTTGACTCTCCAATATCTTATCTTAACATGCATATAGCCATTTTTAATGACAAATGGAAGTTTCTTGGTAACCTTTCCTCTCCCATCTCTTTCTCCTGAGTGTGGCACATGGGTGGCACTACAGGTTAAACTACTGAGCTGCTGGGCTTGTTGTTCAACAGTTGGAACCCATGTGATGGGGTAAGCTTCCGTTGCTTGTCCCAGCTCCTGCCAACCTAGCAGTTTGAAATCACATAAAATGTGAGTAGATTCTGTGTGCTGACACATTTAATCATGCCAGCTACATGACCACAGAAGTATGTCCAGGGACAAACACTGGCTCTTTGGCTTATAAACAGAGATAAGCACTGGCACCCACAGTCTGAAATGACTGGACTTAACTCTCAGAGAGAATCTTTTCCTTTATCTTTACCTCTTGAGTGTTACCTAAAAACTTTGATCTGCTACATTCTTGCACAACAGTGCTTAGGAAAGAATGGTACTTGGTAGTAGTTTCATTCTGTCACACAGCCTGACTTTATCTTATTATGACAAAGTGGAAGGAAGTTGTATATCAGTCATCAAGTTGTACCAAGTCCTTTCTGGGGAGAAAAGGTTTTTTTAAAAAAAATGTATGGAGGAAAATACTTCTGTCTATAATTTCTGGCTGTCCTTCAGAAATGCCATATTTAAGACTTAATTCCAGTCCTTATGTGAGCTTTGACCCACTTATTTAACTTCTTCAGTGTATATTTTTATTGACCATACATCCCTTTTACAGCAGGTTATCAAACATCTTTCAAAACCACCAGCAATGTCAAGGACATCACTGCACCTAAAATAATAGTTAATCACATTGTTCTTTCTTTTCCTATTTAAACATGATAGAAATCACTTCAACTGCAATCTGATGCATGCAGCTTGTTCTTATATGCCATCAAGTCACTTCTCTATTAAGTTGACCCTATGCCTGAAAATCTGTGGCATGTAATGATGATTACATCATCAGTCACAGCAGTCTTTCAGAAATCAAACAGTTCAAATTCCTTTCTCTCCCCCAAAGATCCCAAAGCTCTTGTGGAAACTTGGCTGCAGAAATGTTTAGCAATTAGAGATTCTACACACACACACACACACACACACACACACACACACACACACACCACCACCACCACCACCACCACCACCACCAATTTCTGTCTGTATTTTATATTATGACCCTGTTTGTTCTATATTCAGTGTGCATAAGGTAAAGGTAAAGGTCCCCCCCCCGCATATGCATGCTAGTCGTGTCTGACTCTAGGGGCGGTGCTCATCTCCGTATTCAGGCCGGAAGACCCAGTGCTGCGCAAGTCCATGGCCAGCATGGCTGCAAGGAAACACTGTTTTACCTTCCCGCTTTTTATGGCGGTACGTATTTATCTTCTTGCATTTACATGGTTTCGAACTGCTAGGTTGGCAGGAGCTGGGGTTATCAGCGGGAGCTCGCTCTGCTGCGTGGCACCCAGGATTCGAACCGCCGAGCTGCTGACTTTGCAGTCTACAGTTTCGGTGCCTTAGTCCACTGAGCCACCACGGCCCTTTCAGTGTGCATATTGCAGGCTTTTGTTTTATTTGTGTTTTTAAAAACAGAACTTTCTAAGGTAGACCTTAGTTGTGATTTCAGAAGATGTAGCCATGATAGTCTGTGCTAGTATGTAAGATTAAAAACAATAACATAAAGACAATGGAAGCATAGTGGCACCTCATAGACTAACTGCTGTATGTTCATGTGAGCTTCCATGGAGAAATCTCCTACAACAGATGTTGTTTTGTTTTTGACAAATATGTTAGTATTAGTACTCAACTCCTGATTGGTAGTATGGTTTTAGCTATGTATTTCTTCACTTTATCAGTGGCATTGCAATGTGGCTGGATGTAAATCCTCTACTTGTGTGAATCGTTATCCAACCAAGTGGAACAAATGTAGTTGCGAAGTTAGATTTACCCAGAGCCTAGCTATTATGCTTCACAATAGCGAGAGCTATGTAGCTATGTAATATCCCTCCTGACACTGTAATTCCATTGCTAATGTTTTTCAGTACAGTTTCCGATTGTGGTTTCCCACCACAATCCAACTCTCAACCTTAATTTTCTACTAATCCTGTGGTTCCTGCATTAGGCAAAGTAATCCATCTCATATACTGCATGGACTTTAATCCTCTTCCTTCCCAAAATTAAAGCCTTTAGCTTGTTGATATATTCTTATCTATCCATTTTTGAAGTTTAAATCTATTCAGCTTTGAAATAATAAATATTACTGTATGCTAACTCCAACTGTATTCTGACTATTAAAGCCCAAGTCATTTAATTCCCAATGTTTATTTTGAAACTGTATATGTTTAATGCACTGAAATATTCAGAATACTTAGATTTCAGAATGGAAAGGTTTTGTTTTCCTTTTTAGTCTTTTTGTTGTGTTCCATGTATGTTATTAATGTATTTTTTCCTGTGTTTGTCAGGGTGTGAGAAACTGAATGGGAAAGGAGCTCCAGATTCCCTTCAGTAAATTACAACCCACTTTTGATTGTATTTTATTCACTTTTTCGTTTTATTAACCCTCTTCTATGCTGGTCACTGTTGGTTCAGTAGAATGAAAACATGAACACGATTTTGTCTTCGGAATTGCTATATAGCTGCTGTATTGCCTGTTCTACCCCAATCAGTAATACTGGTCTTCTTCTGTAATAGTGGATGTTAGATTTGTGTTGAATATCGTAATAAATATTTTAACTCTATGAAACCAAAGAGGGGGTTGCGATGAGGTTCCCCCTCCTCGCAAAAGGTAAAATAGCAGTTAGCTACATTAGTATGTGGTAAGAATTTATACCAGAAGCAGTAATGTAGCACCTGGAAGATCAGCAATTATTATTTTTCATATTTTTGTGTGTGTCTAAACATGCTTCTTCCGGTATGTCGAGCAGGAAGTTGAACTAGAAACTAGATTGCCAATAAGGCCTGTTCCACCCCTGGAATTTTTGTTGGTGAGCTTTTAACACCACTTCTAAATTTTGCAAATGATCTCTTGCAAGTGGACTTCTCTCTCTTTTGGACTTAGATTTTTGACAAGATAGGCATTTTTCTGATCTAATTAAACTATGCAATTAGCAAACCATAAGATGAGGACCTTCCTTCAGCTGCAAGAGATTACTTGCAAAATTTTCGTGTTAATAATCAGCTTCCTTTTGCTTTGTGACTTCTCATTGGGAATTAAATATGCTTCATTTGCAAGTCTGATTGCTGAGACAAGGATTGCTTTAAAATGCTTGCTATCACACTGGTCAAATCAACATTGTTGATGCAAGTTATAATTCATGAAACTCATAGTAAAATAAATAGTTTAGTCATAAAAAGTGACACAAGATTTTCCTCCCCATTTTTGCTATGCTGAAAGAGAACAGGGCTACCTACTTGAAGACAGACAAAGGTACATTTCTGGAAATTAAACGTGCATGTACCTTTCATGCCTATAACTTATTTAGGTCATATATTCAGCATCTCCTGGATGTCAGAGGCAGATGGGCACAAAACACTCATTCGTGTTAGTATGCTGTCACTGTCTCAGCCACTCTAATTAAGAGAAGAAGGAAAAATCATTATTAAATGCACAAAAATGCTATAACTGTTGCAACCAAGTCCTTCACAACAGCACCAGTAAAGAAGTTGCTTGCAGAATTTGTAAACTCCAAGTATCTTTTTGATGTCAAAGTAAGGCAAAAAATCCAAGATACCTTCCTCAAATGTTTTGGGTATCCATAACACAGGAGAATCTTCAAAACTCTAAAATCAAATATCAGTAATAACTGAATGCAATTTACAAATTTACTATATAAAGTCACCCCTCCAACAACAACAACAAAATCATACTTAAACCAAGCTGGCAAAAACCTTTGTAGTCTAATGGGCAACAGCAACTCAGGCTTCTTCTGCTCTCCTGATCTTTCTGAGATTCAGACTTGTTTGCTCAACCAATGAACATATAAAATTGCTTTGTGCAGTTTATTGGTCAGTTTATCAGAGTATCATGAGATCATTGGCCCATGAGCTACCATAAGTTCTCAATGTGGTGGCTTTCCAGTGTCCCGGGCACCGGTATCTCTCAGCCCTCATTACCTGTGACCTATATTTGGAGCTTTCTGCCTGTGAGGCATGGGCTGTTGCATTGCATTTTGGCACAACCCTCTATGTAACCTCACTTTATCTGGATACTACGGACAATGACCCAAGCGTTGTGTCTTAATGCATCATTCCCGGTCAGCATCAGGACTCAATGCACTTTCCTTGCCTTTATAAAGCTTATTTAAACGTCTTCTGCAAGAGGGTGAGTGCCCTCTAGTGAGCAAGACTAGCTGAGAACAAAGAGCACAGGTGGAAGGAGAAAGTAAAATTGGCAAGCAGAGAGCTTGCCTGCGGCAGGTCAAACAAAATTCAGAACATATGGCTGGAAGGCAAAAGGGGAGAGGGTGATGTTTCAGAATGGTACGGAAGTACTGGGAACTGTAATAAGTGGTACAAAATGCCCAGTATGTTTCAGCATATACCTTCCTGGAGGCAAAGGAGTATACATTTTGATAATTCAATAAGGTGTGTGTGTCATGTCATGCCTACTGAAATATTACAAGTTATTCTCCTTTGCCTCCAGGAAGGTATGTACAAAAATGCATTTGACATTTCATGTTTCTTATTGAGGTTTCGTCAGTCTCAGCAATATTTGAAGATTTTTGTCTCTTCTCATTCCCTCTCTCCCTCTTCTATTTCCCCTTTTCTCTCCCTTTCTTCTTAGTGCCACCTCCTTCTTTTTCTGCAAAGCTATGGCTAAAACACAGTGGCCCAGTGGACCCATTTCTTACCCCTTTGTTGTCTTCACAGCTGTCTGTTTCTGTGACATTCACTTCTTTTATCCTCAAGTTTACAGTGGGATCAGCAGCCATCTGTCCCTTACATCCTCTACCCGAATTTTAATTATGATAATAAAGCCACTGGTAGCTGTGATTTGGGTCTTTTGGGTCATCAGGTCTGCATAAATGTTGCATAAAATATTATGGCACCTCTATAGACTGGTAGTGTTTTATTTTTGTCTTTGTGATAACACATGCTACTATGGGCACTACAACCTACTCTCCGAGATGTATAACAAAATTGGGCATATTTTCAATCACAATTCACCCAGATGCTCTTTATGTTGGGTACTCCTGCCCTTTAGTTGTATTTCACAACAGACACATACTGTCAAACATATTTGAAGAGCAACAAGCACATGGTGTCTAAAACATGAATGAGGCACTCCCCTTACATAATTTCTATAATATGTCCAAACAATCAATTCCTTATTTATCTGTTGATCAGATAGCCATTTCCCCTCTTCTTCCATAATTGAGAATCTGTTCTATGAAAGCTTATTTTTTCCAACTGCATAAGCATTAGTTGTGTTAAAATTTATTAAAACAAATGTTTCTTGCAGACAAATGCTTCTGTCTTGGGGCATTTCTCTCCCTTCAGTTCTCTTTTCCTAACCTAAAGCAATCTCAATAAAGGATGCTTATCTGTCAGTAATCAGGGAAAAATGCTGTTCTAAAGATGCACCTCCTTAATACACTATTAACTATGAATGAATTCATCATATTTTTTTCACTGTCTTCGTGATGCTCCACTGGTCAACTGTCCCCTGAGCCAAAGTTTTTTTTTCTCCCAGCCACTGGCACCTTTCATGCATTCCTAAAGTTGGATTTCACTATTGGCAACTGGCTTTAACAGAGAAATTGGCAGCTTTCCCACCCATATTCGCACCTGCCAGTTGTATAGCTTATGCCACTCTCTGTGTACTCACACAAAGAAAGTCCCTGCACATCCACCTTTATTAACAAATACAATGCTCCCAGCGCACAGCTCTGGCATAAAATCCATTCCCACGCAAGACGATTATGTTATTGCCGAAAGGGATACAAAGCTATGTGGAGGTCCAGGGAAGGAGGTTAGAGCACTGCGGATTCCATAATCCAGTCAACAAGCAACTGGGAGTGTGAGAAGGCAAACGTTTCCTCCAGGCTGAAAGCAGTGGTGGAATGCTGTCATATGTACTATGAGTCTGTCTGTAGTACTCAAGGCATGTCATTTCCCTGGAAGTTGAGTCATGACAAATGGACTTCTTTTCTTGTGAGATTGAAACATTTCACTACTCATCCAAGTAACTTCATCAGTGTGAGGGAAGTTGGTGCAAGGTTTCTAGTTTAGAGTTGACCTTAGTTTTACACCACCCTGGTCTGAATAGGCTTCTTAGGTGGACAATAGCTTGAATAGGTTGATAAGATGTACAGTGGTCTGGGATGTGTGCAAGTCCCACCTATGCAACCCTTCCCAATACCCATTAAGTATGGGCTATTAGCAATGGCCTTCCTGGTGAAGTGCTTCTGATCAGTATCTACTGTTTGACTCCCATCACCCATTACAACACAAATTAGGAGTAATCAGGACTATAAACCTCACAACTATAAATTGGAAACTTTGCAACAACTTTGCTCAGGCTGATAAAGCTACTTGGATGAGTAGTGAAACGTTTTGATCTTGTAAGAAAAGAAGTCCAGTATGACTCAACTAGATAACCCTGGGCCATATTAATGTCTTTCCCCAATACACACTCAACAGACAGACTCTTTTGGACTGGCCCCAGATTTATGCACTGGTTTAGCTCCTATGCTGACATCTTGGCTGTAGGGTTGGGGAGCTGAAGCTCCAGAAAGTAACTTTCCCCCACTTTGGTTCTATCAATTCAATTTAAAAAAATCCTGTAACTTTCTAGTGATCTTGCTTCTTATCATTCTTTCTTCTCAGGGCAGCACAGTGGCTGTATAGGCAGCCATGGTCAGAAAGCAGTAGAGGGATTTTGCTAGGTGGCACAACCCAAGAGGGTGCTTATATTCTGAGCACCTGGAGGTTCAGAAAAGGTGGTGGAGATTTCATAGACCTATGACCCAAAGGTGTCCATGCTTGGTAAACTTTTGAATACATCAGAGCTGTGCTTGCTGCTGTCGCAATGTGCTGCCAAGTCTCCTCGGATTTATGGAGAGCCTATGAATGAATGAACTGCAACATGTCCCATCCTCAACAACCCTACTCGGGTCTTGCAAATTCAAAGCTGCCACTATCATCTTTGGTCTCCTTCTTTTCTAGCTTCCTACAACTTCTCCAGAGCTAGAATCTTTCCCATGGCTAGAGTTTACCCATGGCCAACAATTGCATGAGAAAGTATTGAAACCTCAAGCCTCTCAGTGCCAAAGAAGCAACCACCTGGCCTCCAACATTTCCACCTCCAGGAGGGCTTTCCTTCTCCTGTCCCAAGGATGCTCCTTTAGGGAGGAATTGATCCCAGATCTCAAAAGCGGGGAAGAGGGTATCAAAGGTGTAGCACAGCTGCCCACACACCGGTGTTGGGGTGGTGGCGGGGAGCAGCCAGATCGTGAGTCCTCCACCAGCCTGAGGCCCCCGCCTCCCTGTTCTAGACCCACCGATTCTAGTGGATGTCGCATGTGCTGCGTCAGCAGGGGGCTGGAAGCGATTGGGGGAATGTAACGCGTTCCCTCTCCTTTGACTAATTATAAAGTACCTCTTTCCACGTCCCTTTGCTGAAAGGCTGGGGCGCGTGCATAAAGGAGAGCAGTCTTAGGAAGTGGGGAGAGGAGGCAGGAGCAGTCGCGCAAGAGCTCGCTGTGGTCTCTTCTCTCTTGTAAGCTGCACCGGAGTTGCTAAATACCAGTAACTGCTACCAACTTCTCTCCCCCCCCGCCCCCTTCGGTTGTGCTCCTCTCTCTCTCTCTCTCTCTCTCTCTCTCTCTCTCTCTCTCTCTCTCTCCCTTGTTAAAGCCCTTGCAGTTCAAGTGCTGCCAACTCTCATAAATTATCAATGGGACAAAGCACTTAATTTCCCCTTGGTTTCTGAGTTGGCCGCCAGTCAACGATATCAGATACCAGGTTTTTTTATACACACAGAGAG
>JAHTLZ010000204.1:40445775-40476002 GCA_023846285.1 Phrynocephalus versicolor
TCTCTCTCTCTCTCTCTCTCTCTCTCTCTCTCTCTCTCTCCCCCTTGTTTCTTCTCTCCATCTTCACCTCCTCAAGAGACAACACTCGCTTAGTTCTTCTATATTTACCTAGCTGCGGGAATTCCGAGGCTTCCGCAAGAGCGGCCGCTCACCTTGGGAAAAACTGCAGCGGCGGATCCACGAGAAGCAAGGAAGGTAAGCGAGAAAGAGCGGGACACCCCCCCCGACTCCTGCCTAAAGAACACCTCCCCCTTCTTTTCCCAGCCGAAGTTTCAACTCTCAGTTAATTCTCGACTTGTACTGTATTGCGTTTCGCTAAGCGATGAGCTTGAATGAAAATGAAACTCTTCCACCGAGAGTTCTCCGATGAACCCCCACCCCTTGTGGTTTGCAACCACAGCTTTCACCCTTACTTTCTATCCCTCCGTGTCTAATCGTCAAAGGCCGAGAGTAATTACGTCCAATATCAGGCATTGCAAACTCACGTGAGAGATGCCGTCTGAATCTACTGCCCTTTAATCAATCTGCTTTATTCAGGTCTTGATAATCTACAAAAGTGCGCTACAAGGGTGGAGACGGGGAAGATTGCTTTCCCACTCTCTGTCATTGCAAGCAGAGAAGGGACTTTGAGTACATAAATATGGGCCATGTTTGTTTCAGACTGGACAATGCAAATATCTAGACTGGGAATCTACTTGATACTTTGCTTTTAAAAGTCTTTTTTTCTTCATCATGAAAGGTTAATTTACAGCATCCAGTAGCTTCCAATAAGTCAGCCACCCTTATTTTATAGTCAGCCCTCTTTTCCTCCCTGATTTCCTTTTGCCTATGAAATAGTGACTGAACATTTCTGCAACAAAAAAGCAACCAATTGTCTTTGTGTTCAACTTTCTTTTTTACTCAACTTTGTTTTTAACAGATCATGGCATTACTTTTGAGATGTCACTTCTTGCTCCTGGCTTTTAGCACGTATCTCATCCTTACTGTTCGGGCAGAATGTAGTAGAGATTGTGCATCTTGTGCTCACCGGCTGGCATACCATGCAGATATCAATCCCCTGGTAAGCAGAATTTCCTCTCTGTTTTCTAACCCGTACTTGACTAACATACCCAAGAAATTAGCACAGAATGACATTGTGGCGTAGCATGAATACAAAACTTAAATTTGCATATCTTGTTAATACTGACTGACCACTATAATCATTTTCAAAGATTGGAATTGTAATAGTGTAGTAATAGTCCAATGCATGAATACACTTGCAATTATAAGTAAAGCTTTGATTCTAATCTGGATCGGTAAGTCTGAATATAGTATCTATGTTCTATTCTAGAACACAATCATTCTGTATTCTAGAATAGCAAAACAGCATGTAAGCATATTGTTTTGTGTATTTGCTTCAGTATGCACTTCTATGCCCGTGGATATTCATGCCACTGATCAACTGTGAACAGGTTAATCTTGAATGTCCTTATAACAGGTTATCTTGAATGAGTGTCCCACTTGGAAATGGTAGAGCAGAAATGAATATATCCATCATATTTTTCTACTTTCCCATGGTTCAGCACCATGGACAACTCCAAATTTTCAACATTAAGCTACTACAGTAGCTCCTGTTGGGAAAGTTATGCAATCTTCAAAGTAGAGATGGGTATTAAGAATGATGGAGAACTGGGGAGATTCTGTTTGCACTGGAAAGTGTGTACCAACTGAGATTAGTAATGATAAATTGCAGTATAACACATATAGGCGTTAGTTTAAGACCAATATGGACATTACATGATTCATGACTTTTTCTCTGTGCATTGCTCCTCAGATGATAGCATGATAATTCGAGGAGTAATTAACTGATGAATTTTGTAGTCCATTTCTGGGGATGGCAATTTTGTAATTTTTCCTACAATGAATAAATTGCACATTTTTATATATCATGATATATAAATGGGTTAGGCAAGATATGCTGAGCATCATATCAGTATCTAAAGTGAAATTGTGATGCACAATGATTCTGAGTGCAGTCTGGGGCTGCATTTCATTTTTAATCCTAGACATATGATACTTCCTATAAGAAGCTGGGCTTGGGTTTTCCTAGGTCAGATTGCCCTTCCCTCTAGTACAGTGTTGGCGAACCTATGGAACAGGTGCCAAAGGTGGCACTTGGAGCCATTTCTGTGGGCACCTGACACCACCCCTTCACAGCCACCTGCATTCAGGTCAAATTGCTGCACTGGCACTTTGCAAAAAAAAAAAGTGGGTCTTGAATCACAGTTTGGGCACTCGGTCTCTAAAAGCTTCGCCATCACTGCTCTTGTATATGGCATCCCAGAAACCTTTGGAAGTTCATCTGCTGTCCAATAGTTATCCTTTCTGGTCACTGCTCTAGTATATGGCATCCCAGAAACCTTTGGAAGTTCATCTGCTGTCCGATAGTTATCCTTTCTGGTCTGGATATTATGTATTAATAAATGTCTATATGAACCCAATGATCCTTTTGTCAAGGACTCAACAGTAGTGATCTGTGTCACATAGCATATCATTTTTGAAATGTGCTACTCATTTTTTCATTATATTCTTTTATTAAATTCTGTTTCAAAATTCTCCCAAAGACCTTAACGCAATGTCATGTTGTTCTAACATTATTGGGAGTTAGGTTAAGCTGAGGCGTCACTGGTCGGTCCAACAGCACAAGCATTATATTATGTTGTAGGCAAGGGAAGACGATAACATTTAAAAATCACACTGAATGCATAAAAATCCTCACACTCCCTTAAACAAACTCATTCATTTGGCTTCAAACTAATGCTTTTATGATGCCCACAGAGAAAAAGATGGTTCTTTGCTCAGCCGTGATGCCTCCTGCAACCTCAGGGCTTGGGAGCAATCGTTTTCTGGAGTGCTTCCAGATGGTCCACTCCTATCACTTTTCCTCCTCTTTACTGGGCTTTTGTTTTTTCTGCTAAGAAATATATGGAAGCAGCAGTAGGAAAACAGATGTTGCAATTTCAAACTGCTGTCTGGACCTGCTCCCCCCAAGGGTGAGAAAACAAAGCATGTGGGTGAACAATAAACACAATCCTTGTGTGTCCGACCCACATTCTAGATCTTCTCCTAGGAACAATTTCTCCTACGTTTTCAGTTACTTTTCCAGAGCCTATGAGGATGACGAGCTAGATTTTGCAAGAGAATTAGAAGAATCACTTGGCAACATATTTATGAGGAAAACACCTTCATAGTACTGTACCATGCTATTGCAATCCCATGTAAAGCAAAAGAAATGGCTGGTAGTCTGGCTCTTCCACTCACAAAAAGAGTGTGTGTTTTTTTATTTCACTATGCTGTTTGAATTGGGCTTCGTTATTTTGTACATAGCTGTATATTCCAGGAATAAAACACAAAGCCAGAATGAATGTGGGAAAACAAATTAATTATTGAAAGAAATTCGCAACGTAAAAGATAAGGAATTGACAAAACCTTTTTTCCCTTTGATTAGCTCCTTATTACTAGAATGGCAAAAATCAATTTTGATAAGTCTGATCAGGTGGTTCCTTTGGGGCATCTGAGACTTTATTTAATAATTTCAAGTGCAATATATATATAAATCAGTAGAACTAAACTGTGTTTTAGATTTCTTTAATTTTAAAGCATTAACAGATGACGCTTTTGGCTTTTTGGCACCAGGCAAAGACCTTCCTGTTCAGCCAGCACTCTCATTAGATAGTGTTCATTTTAGCTGGGATCATGAACAGCAGGATTTTATTACTGTGTATTGATTGTTCTGTTTTTGATGGTTTTTAAAAACTATGTTGTTCTATTGTTGTATGCTGCCCAGAGACCATTTGGTAGTGGGTGGCTAAAAAAATTCTATAAATATATAAATAAAATCTGAATTGGCCTAAAAGAAGAATTACATAAATTATACTGTTCCACAGATTTATAGAGAAAATTTGATTTAAATCAATGCAATTAACTTATATAATCCACTGAGTTATTATATTGTTTTCATCATCTTCATTTAGTATTTCTATATGTACTACTCCACAACCCATATCAAAATGAGACAGAATGGTTAGGTTTCAGAAATAAATGATCTTTCTTAATTCAGTACTAAAATTGATACAATGTGTTTAAGTTTTAATAGATGTGGCCATTTCTTTTTGTTCCTTACAAACTGGAACCCACATTGTCAATAAATGTCTAACAGAAGAAGAAAAAAGCAAATCACATACTCATAGGATGTCAGTAGAACTTTTTTGTAACCTTTTGAGCTGTATCAAGCCCTGTTGAGATGTACTGTGAAGTCTATCTTGACATTCACATTTCACTCTGCGTAGTCACATTCTGAGCTGTCTTAGTCACTTTTGTAACCCTTACTTTTGATTTAATGCTAGCATTCATACGCCATTATGTAATACCGGTATCAAGCCAGTGATCCATTGTTGGATGCCTAGGAGGCAGAAAAGAGAAAACAAGTCAAGAGCAAGAGATAGTCAGACTTCATCATAATCTGATCGAAAAGCCCTTCATGTGATCCTGATGACCAGAGTTGGGTCAGGTCGTGGCAGGGTGAAATGTCAGGACACTGGTAACAACAATAAGGAATTTTAAAGTCCCAGTTGTAGCCAGTGAAACTCGTTCTCTTTCTAACAATTAATTATCGCTATGCTGAGTGTAAAACATTTTCTAGAAGGAAGTCACATATATCAGCCTGCAAGAATTAATGCTTCTCAGTTCCAGTCCATAAAGATTTGCATTTTTTTTAAAAAAAATGAATCTTTTGGTAAGTACCAAAAGATTTTTGCTTAGGGCACAGTAGAAAGCCTTCAGGCTTCAAACCTCCATGATAGGTGTCAGGAAACAATTGATAGTAGAACTGACATAATGTAGATACTACTTAGATCAAAGGGGTGAAGCCAGGTGTTTTGTAGATCTCAGAGTGATCTGCAGGAGTCCAGGATGAATTTCTAATTCTAGATTGGTGGCCACAGGGGAGGGGGAGTGGAAGGTGGGATAGATCACAATCTGAACCACGTCTATAGCAGTCTGGTGCAATGTTTCCCCCTGTGGTCATTTGACACACAGGAAAATGTGCTCTAGTCTGACCCAATCCATCCCCAAACTGGACCTTTTTTAATCTACAGTATCTGTAAGTCTTCCACTTTGGTGGGCTGGGATGGAACAGTTCCATGGTCAATGGAAGGGTTGTTTTAAGAGAGCTAGGTACCATTAAAGCTGCCCTCTCTGGTGGAGTCAGACACATAGATTTTCAGCCAACAGTTATTGCTACTCTATCTAAACGAGCCTCTAAATGAGTATTACCTGGATAACCAAGAGAAGACATTTATATGAAATGACAGTGGATTCGATACAGCTCTTCTGCTAAAAAATGCAGACATATCCTGTTCTGTAATTTAACATCAATCCGTAGAAATGAAAAGGGGTTTGAGCGGTGTGATGTGTGTATCACTCCTATCCTTGTAATTTAATATCTAGGTTTTTTTTCAATTTGGTTTTGGGTGGGTAATCCGGCCATCTTAGTTAAAAAACAAAAACAAAGTCTCTCTGGAAAACCTCAATGGTTCTTTCTTTTTTAATGCACTCTTCTTCATAACTGATTTTCTCTGCTAAGAAAAAGTCAGGATAAAAACAAATTACTGAGAGCTGCAGATTGGGGATGACAATGATTGGGCTTTCCATAAATGTCTTTGGACTATGAACACATACTTAAGCATTTAAGATCTTCATATGGTCTTCAATGAGATATATTCTGATGCTCTCTTCGGAAACAAAACTGCATAGAAAGTACAAATGAACTAAATTAAAGAAAGCATTGCAATTTTACTTTCAGAGAAAACTGTGGCTTGTTTTGAAAAATGCAGAAACTAACAGCTTGATAGATTTCACTCACGTGCAATGTAATATGCATATCCTGCAAGATGCTGAGTTCCTAGACATTTCTTTGTAGCCCTTTAAAACGAAAAATGGACATATTCATAGTCTTCAGACATTGTTCTTCAGCCTAGCAGATGGTTAAGTGGTGAATTTGGACAGAACCAAACATCTTTATGGAAAAATAATATATACAGCCCTCACTTGTCCTAGATGGCATCCTAGCATTCCAGTTCCAAATGGGTGATCAGGTCAGAACTGATACTGCAAATGATTTGCTCAATATACACTGTAAAGAACATGAATGCACTACTGAATGCTTATTGTAAAGATTATGCCAAATGATGATTTTATTGATTTGTGTAGCATTTGAGTTAATCTCTCTCACTGAAATAATCTGGAAGCAACATTGATGTGTACTGAGAATCTGTATTAGCTACATAGGGAACTAGGAAAGGTAGGGCTATACAATGTACAGGTAGTGACTAGTGAGATTTTTAAGAACAGCTATAATCAAAACAAATCATGTTGATATTACAAAAGTAAACACATGCTAATAACAAATGTCTCGTAAATATTAACCCCTTATTTATTGGTTTGGATCCAGACTCAGTGGTAAACTCCACAACAAGCATGACTTACACGTAGAAGCTGATAGCATGTTCATTCCTCAATGAAAGAATTCACTCAGAGCTATGTGCCTGGGCAATCAAACTTGCAAATGAAGCCGTTGCTTAACTCCCGGTGAGGAATCATTTCAAAACACGCTAATTTGAAACATGCAGAAGTAAGCAAATGTGGACCAGCATGTTCTTGTGTCAGGAAATGTCTTTGGCATTTACAGGAGTTCCACTTCAAAGGCTGAATTTTTATATGGTTGACTCATGGTCATGTTGGATACAGTAGAATCAATGAGAAGTACATTACCATCAACTATCTGCCATGCAGATTTAAAGTCAAAAGTTAAATAAATCTAGATTTAATCCAATAGATGGGATTCAGATTAACAGATAGCAGGGAATCATGGCTAGAGAAAAGGAATAGAAATGCCAACTGCTAGGAGAAGGGAGAGCTGAATGCACCCTTTGATGCACACACACACATCATGTTTCAGTAGCCACATTGCCTATTTGCATGTCCTATAATACTGTACATATTTTTCCCAAAACAGGTTAGAGTCATGCATTTGTATAAACCAGAATGGGACAGTAGTTCAAAGGTCAACCAAAATGGACTGTCATGAGCATTTTCACCCTGTGCTAAGCTCAGTTTATATTTTAAAGCTTGGGTTTCTATATTTCATTATACTGTCAGTAAGACCAAAACATGTTTGCATTCATATTATTAACATGCATTTGTAATTAAACTGTTTTTGTAGGCATGTACACTGGAATGTGAAGGGAAGCTGCCTTCTGCCAAAGCCTGGGAAACCTGCAAGGATCTCCTTCAGCTGACTAAAGCAGATCTTTCCCAGGAGGGCAATGGTGCCCAAGGCAATACCCCAAAACAGGATGAGAGCCATTTGCTAGCCAAAAAATATGGTGGGTTCATGAAAAGGTATGGGGGCTTCATGAAGAAGATGGATGAGCTCTATCGTATAGAGCCGGAAGATGAATCTAATGGAGAAACGCTTGCCAAACGGTATGGCGGGTTTATGAAGAAGGACTCGGATGATGACGCCTTGGCTAATTCCTCTGAGCTGCTGAAGGAGCTTCTTGCGACAGAGGAAAATGCTGAAACTGGACATTATCGAGACCCGAATGATAATGACAGTGAGGTCATGAAGAGATATGGTGGCTTCATGAAAAGCATCAAGCGCAGTCCAGAGATGGAAGACGACGGAAAAGAGCTCCAAAAAAGATATGGTGGCTTCATGAGAAGAGTGGGAAGACCAGAGTGGTGGCTGGACTACCAGAAACGATATGGTGGGTTTTTTAAGCGCTTTGCCGATTCTCTACTCCCTTCAGATGAAGATGGAGAAAGTTATTCCAAAGAGGTTCCAGAGATGGAAAAGAGATATGGTGGATTTATGCGGTTTTAGTATTCTCCCTCTTGACCATTCCATCCCAAATAAAAGACTGCCTCGTTGATCATAATTTATTGTAACGTGCCGCTTGTACTGTACAGTTTTTTTTTACTGTTTAAGTTCATTGTGAAACCTGTTGTCTGATATTTCGGGTTCTGTGCTCTTCTAAGTCAACAAATAACTTTTGGTTTGACTAATTTGTCTATGTTGTGCTTTTCATGCTACATTTATTTTAGTTATTCTATGCCTTCCTTTTAAAACAGAGCAACCGCTCAATTGTGTAGACAATAAATCGTTTATCTTAGTGGCATAATATATCCTGAAGTATTTTTATGGTAATCTCTGCATTGAGACAAAGATATCTTCTACAATGCAGTATCTTTATAAACGTGAGATGTGTAGAATTAACCGAACAACAGGCACTTTAGTCCAGTTTTTCTTTTTCTCTCCCTCCCCCCATTTTTAAAGAAACTTTAAAATGGGCACAAAAGAAAAAGAAAAACTGGATGTAAACTCCTGTTATTTCTTTAAAATGGAAATGTTTCTTTAAAAATGTGAGCTCTCTGCCAGATGGGCGGTATAAAAATCCAATAAATAAATAAATAATGGAATCACAGTTACAAGATGGAAAGTACATACTAGTTATGTTTTAATAGCCTTGTGGCCTAACTAAACACAATAGTGTTTTTTAAAATATATATATATACTTCTTAACACCCTTTAGCTTACATTATAAAAAGAATACAACATCTATTAAAATGCTAAAAGGCAGTGAACCCATGCTAACTAGATTATTTTATCATGATTTGTGCAGCTTGTTTTAAAACCAAATAAGCAGAGGTTTGCCTTTTGGAAAAGTCAAAACTTCTACATTTCATTTCCAAAAATTAGTAGATATTTCTTCTCTCTGACATATCTTTTGGCTTCTAGTGGATTCCTTGTCTGTGCAAATAAATTCTGTTGAAATTTACAACACTTGTTCTGATCACTACAGTATTGTTACATATATTTCCGTGCACAAAGACATGACCCTATCATAATAAAGTTATGTGACTTGAGCTCAAACTGCAAATTCTTTCGCATCTTTAAACTGAATAATTCCTTGCATCCGAACAACAATCACAAATACAAATCTGCTTACTTTGTCATCAGCAACAGTGTTGATTTTCAAAGGCCACTTAAGCATTTTTAGTATAGGTTTGTTTGGGCTATGTTCCTTAGTACCCATCCTCTGCTTTCCTCATATATGTGTTTCTGTGAATCAGGCTCACATATGTGCTGTTTTTCGAACACTTATAAAACTCCTTAAGGCTAGAAATACTATATATACTCGAATATAAGTCTATTTTTCAGCCCTAATCTTGGGCTGAAAAAAGGGGTCCTCGACTTATATTCAGGTCAGTACTTTTTAGCCACTGAGGCAAGTGCTTGAGCTGGCCTCACCGAAGCCGCCACTGCCGGAGGAGGGGAAGAAGGCAGGAGCAATTTGGAGGCGGCAGCCGCGATGCTGGGTTGTGGCTGCCGCCCAATTCCGGTGCCTTGCGCCGGGCCTCTGAGATGTAAGTCAAAGCCTCCGACTCAAGTCAAACAGGCCCCTTCTTGCTGTAAGTCAAATATGATGCAAGTCAAGCAATATGTAAGTCAAGGTTCCACTGTATTCGAGTCAATAAGTTTCCCCAGTTTTGGGGGGTTAAATTAGGGGCCTTGATTTATACTCAGCTTGACTTATTCTCGAGTGAATTACAGTAAATCTCAGTTGGTCATTCCTGCCACTGTTAGAGAGAGATATATGCTAGCTGAGACCCCCCCCCTTTTTTTTTTTTTTTTGAGCAGGAGAGTGTGGGTTTTGCTGTGTTTGGAGACACCAAGGCATCCCTTGCCTGGTTGCTTTCCACCAAATAGTTTTCATAGTTTTATCAGTGGTGTAGCCTGCATACTGCGATTAAACTGTAAACCGCCCAGAGAATACTTGAAGTGGTATGGGGCGGTATATAAGCAGAACACTTTTGTTTTTGCTTTGATTTGGTTACAAGGCATTTGCAACATAATTCTTCCATGCTCCTGTTCTCAATCCCCAGCCATTTTCAACTCCCAAGTCTAATTTCACTTCTTTTCATTACAAAAGACAAAAATAATGTCTCCTTTTGTAAGCATGACAATGCTGTTTAATAACTTTCTGAGGAAATAATCTGGCATGATTAGTTGACATGAACAGCATTTCAAGCAAAAGAGACTGGGGATATCTCTACCCAAACATGGTGGTAGCTGTGAAAATGCTATTATTGTTTGAAAATATTAGAATTTAAACATTCAAACCACATAACATGTGTTGCATGTTCTCTCAATCAAGCTGATCATTCATGTTCAAAGTATTCATTTCAAGTCTTGAATAACTTCAGTTCTCATCGGCATAAGAATGATTTTTAAACTGTTCTGTACCACTCTTGCCCCCATACCAATGACAAACAGCTTGCAGGATTTTTTAAACCCACTTTATTATTATTATTATTATTATTATTATTATTATTATTATTATTAGTAGTAGTAGTAGTAGTAGTAGTAGTAGTAGTAGTAGTAGTAGAAGAAGAAGAAGAAGAAGAAGTAGATTTCACTGCCACACGAGCTCATTTTTCTAAGGCAGTAAAGGATTGTCAGAATTTTATCTGATTGTAGTTTCACCTCCAGATTTCGAAATGCTTCACATTACTCTAATGAGACCGAAATGCTTCTAAAACAGAACAAGCCTGTGATGGATCCACAGCAATTAAAAGCAAATATTATGACAGATCCCTACTTTATAATAAACCAAGCTGCATCCTCTTATAAACATTATTTCTAATATGAGAAAATTGAACCTGAAAATTTACACATGGACAGCTCCAATACTGATCATGATGTACAGTTTTATCATGCATGAACTTGTCTCCTTTTATCATTAAAGGAGAGCAGGTTATTACTAATTCTAAAGCAAATAAAGTTCTAATTGTATAGATACTGTAGGTCGATGGTCCCTATGCTTTCCCCTTTGAAATGTATCATTTCCACTGAATTGTATCAATGTGGAAAAATCAGCTCACCACGGAATCCTTTCCTAGCTTTATCTGCTTATTGCTTCACACTATTCCGGCATCTTGCAGCCTAGACAAGTGTCTTTAAAAGCAGCACATTGCCCTGGTGTCTAATACCAGAGGTTACTCTTGACTAATAGCATGTCAGCAGAAATGCATATGTCCCATTTGGTGTATTGCTTGGGGCAGATTGGACCACTTGTTTTTCTGGGATCCACATAACAAGGAGACTAATTTGGTCAATTTTGTCCCCAGAGCACCTCAACCTGCACCCATTGAACCTTTTTTGGGAGGGGAGAGCTCTAATTTAGTCTGTTATTAGTGCATGCAATCATGCCTGGAATACAGAATGAAAATGGAGGGGCATGCATGGATTCACAGTGTTGAGAGTCTTATTTTTACACAGACACAGAGATCCTCTTGGGGAGGTCTCTTGTTTGCATCCACAAGCACCCTTTCTTTTTCTAAAATCTGTTTTGCACTCCCCAAACAATCTATGCATGTTTTCTCCCCTGCCCCTGTGACTGTGTGCATGCAGATCATACGATGTGTAAACATAGGTGGGGAATCCCTTTACTTTCTTTCCAACTGGTAAAATCACAGATTGCACACACCCCTCCTCTGTGTGTCCCACTCCTCTCTATCCATTTCCACCTCTGACTCTCCAAACAGGATGTAGCCAACTGGGGACACAAAGGGCAGACAAGTGTCTGCTTTTGATCAGATGTGTTTTCTCCCCTCGCATGACCACCCGTAGCTTGCCTTTCCCTCTTTATGCCACTTGGATGTGGGGATGGCACCAAATGGCATATCACTCCTCAGTCTCAACTGATCCCATTTAGACCACACTTGACAGCACCAATAGGTGAAGTCTGGATATGCACTAATTCAGGGGTGTCCACACTTTTTGCAAGGAGGGCCAGATTTGGTGAGGTGAAAAATGTGTGGGGTCTGACTATTCAGCCGCATTTGACCCCTGGGCCAGACAAGCCTCTATAACGTGCAAGGAGGTGGGGAAGATGCTGCAGCAATGGAACTGGGGGCGGGTAGGCTGGGCAGGTGGCTGGGGGGATGGACAGAGGCAGGGAGGGCAGGCAAACCATAAAGCTGCAAGCTAACATCTCCATCCGGTATGGGGAGGGGCCAGCTGGTGGAGATGTGTGACAGGCTGAGCCGGTGGAGAGAAGAAGCCGCGGGCCACTCAGATTTGGAAAACAGGCCGCATTTGGCCACCGGGCCTGACTTTGGATATGCCTTCACTAATTCAGGGATGGAAAATTTGTGGCGATCCATATGTTGCTGGACCGCCACTCCGGTGACTCCTTACCATATATCCATGCTGACTTGTATTGATGGGAGCTGCTACCCAACGATATCTGGAGAGTCATATGCTTCCTACCTGTACATTGATTAACCACTGAATTTGATGTTGCTGAAGGAAAAATAAGCCCTTGTCACCCAGTTGATCCTCACCTGATATCAGGTTAGACAGCAAGGCAGACATGTAAAGCATTGCTTCTCCTACTTCTAACCCATCTCTGACCAACCAGGAGCTCTGTGCTTCAAAGAGCCAATAGAGAGATGATGGTTGTAAGCAAGAGGGAGGTGCCCATACCATGCAGCTCTTTGTTTGAATTGGCCTGTAAAGCCCTGCCCCATTGGACCATGCTGCTCTGTGCCTTCCAAGAAGAAGCCTGGCATCCGTCTTGCCAAGTGAACTTTTAAGAACACTTTCTTGGCAAATTACATTCCTTGCCATGTTTGGACTTCTATACCTGCTTTGAAAAAGAGAGTTTGCTCTAGAAAGCTCAGCAACTCTTTTTTATTTTTTCTACTAGCAGCCTATGAAGGTATCACAAATAGTCTAGTTTTCACTTATACAGGAGTGATGCTAAAATTTCCTATTGCATGTCATTGTTCCTGGTGTATTATATGAATACAAATTCATTTGTTCTTGTTTACAAGATATTTCAAGCCCATGCCAAAACACACATCTTCTGCTGTTTCAAGCGAGCAGCACTTGGGTGGTGGTGGTTGTATTTGTAATCAACGGCTTCTATGGAGTCATGAAGAGTCAGTCATGACTCTAACAACACAACAGACACACACACACACAGCCATACCAAAGTCATTTGCTAGTTGCCCTTGTATTCCCAATTCTTCTCATAATTTGCGTGATTTCATCATTTGTTGTTGTTCACTCGTTCAGTCGTGTCCGACTCTTTGTGACCCCATGGACCAGAGCTCACCAGGCATTCCTATCTTCTACTGCCTCCCAAGTTTGGTCAAATCCATATTGGTTGCATCGATGACACCGTCCAACCATCTCATTCTCTGCCGTCCTCTTTTCCTTTGGCCTTCAATCTTTCCCAACATCAGGGACTTTTCCAAGCACTCATCTCTCCTCATAAGGTGGCCAAAATAGATTTCATCATAGTCCTACAATAATCAGTAAAATGCTTCAAACAGAAGCTTACCAATTGAATCAAAGTAGCAAAAAAAAAAAGAGAGAGAGAGATCAATTTACAGCATAAAGATGAATTTTTAAAAAAACAACCAGAAATATCTTATTAAATTACTCATATCTCCCCATCCCCCAGTTGTGAAACATTCTGGTAGAACCCTACATCAAAATAAATCATGTAATGCACCTGGCCCTGCACATTACTTTGAACTTTATATTTAGCACTGAAGGGTAAAGGAAATTTATAATGGAACACAATATTGCGGTTAAATCGGTTTTTTTAATCCAGATGGATACATTTAAAGAAATGCGTCTTTTCATTTTATTTATTAATAGAAAACTAATTACAGATACTTTGCTTAGCACACATGTGGACATATTTCCAGATATATACTAGGCACTATGCACAAGACTCATATTCTTGGATATTTGGAACTAATCTCTAGAAAACAAATAAAGAAAATTGAAACATGCTATGACCATCTGGGTTTGACTAGATATAAATTAACTGTATGATTATAAGGACATTATGTATCTCTCTTTAATACTAGATTAAGTTATGCTGAAAGTAGAAGAATAGTAATACCTTACTAATTAATTTGCTTTTTGTTGTTTTTCATTTGTTTGGTCTGCAAGTTTATTTCCGTGTCTTTTAGAATTAAATATTTTTCAGTTCATTTTTTCCCACCTGTGCATTTATATTGGATTTTATCAACAAAATGGGAATTCAGTGACTACAGTAGTTGGCCATGCATGTGGTTAGACAAATTCATTCACCAGAAATAGTGAGGGACGTACCACCACTGCTGGCATCGAAACAGCAGTGGTGATTGCTGGCACCACAGCATTGCAGTTTGTTGGTACAGTGGAAACAATGGGGTGGCTAGGAGCTGGGAAAAAATGCTCAGGATGGCATCTGATAGTCCATGGCTATTTGATTCTCAGACTAAAATATCTATTCATTTCTATCGTAATTGCCTTTCACCATATGGACTATACGAATATTTCCTGAAGGGATGTTCAAAGAACTATTAACTAGCCAGATGTAAGCTGCTTAAATTTTGACAAAAACTTGAAGCTATGCTGAAAGAAACTTGTAATAAAGTAATAAACTGATGGGTTAACAGTTTTTCTTCTCTTTCTGAACTTCTTTAAAAAAAAAACCTTCCCAATCGAAGTGCATTGTCTTATCCCAATCCCCAATTCCGTTATAATCACATTATACTTTTCTATCTTTCATAACCTAAAGGTTATGGAAAGTGATTATCTTCTCAGAGGAAAAGCTACAATACATTAGTTGTAGAAGCTGATTACAAACATCTAATTGTGGAACAGCATTCCTGTTCCAGTGATTAGAAGCCATCATGATGTCAAGCTACCAATTGTTGTAGGAACTGTTCCTCTGAATTACTTTCAGGAGCATGAAAGACTGAAGAGGAGGAGACAGTTGTACTTTGTGTGGTCTTTCTGCGTGAGAGAGGACCTCCCAACTGTGGGGTGCAGCTCATGTGTAGAGGCTGCATGGGCACAGCAACTGATTTCCTCTTGTTGGGGAGTGCCCCTGCCCTGTATTTGGCAAAGGCAATGTCTATAAAAGTCCTGAAGTTAAGGTTACTACTTTAGAAGTTGGAATATTAGGTTAGCAGCATCTTACACTTTGCTTTTACTCTGAGATCTCAGCTGGGGGGAGCAACAGTCCCTCAGATGTTTTGGAGACAACAAGTGTGATGAAGTTGAGGAAGAGTGGGTGAAACTGCTTCTGTGACCAAAGACTAAGTAAACGGACATGAAGGAAATCCAGATAAATGGACTCAAAATCCATAAGAAACAAATGGAAACCAGGTAATGTAACATTCATGAAAACTCTTGCAATGGTTGATGGGCTTGTGGAAGACATAAGAGATATTTGGACGGTATAAGGGATTCCAGACCAATCTTATGATTTCCTGAAACACTAGAGTAGTACTATTGCATCCCTACCACTTAATACCGGACTGGATCCTCCGTCTACCTTCTTGAGACACAAAGAAAAGACTAGTTCAAGAAATGTATTTAGAAGAACCATCTTCTTGGAAAAGAATGGTTTCTGCAGAAAACAGATAAGGTAATATAAGATTTAAACATTCAGCTTCCATACCAAGAAGATGCCTCAAACAAAACAGACATTGAAACTCCAGGTACATAATTTTAGCTCCCTCTAACATCTCCCTCTGTGACCAAATTGGCATCATTTAATTAAGCCTAATTATTCCACCACCACCACCCCCTTTCAAACCTCCTGTTCTAGAAAGAAATATTCTTCTGTTTATGATCAGTTTCTGGTATCATTTCTACCAGTTGTTCACCTAACACCTCTGGGCAAATCCTGCCTGCAGACATGCTCAGGGCCCCAAACCATTGCTTCACTGACTAATTCCTTTTCTTGGTTCTCCTTCTCTGTTTCGACATGACTCAGGTTAATTTCAGATCATGACTTCTTCCTGCTAATGTATACCAAAATTATATTTAATAGCATGTTCAGCACTTAATTAAACAACTAAAGTGCATATACTTACTGATTACATACTGTAGATATATTCCGGAATTTACAGCCTAACCCTAAATTTTATATTTAATCACTTTTTGTCATGTGGGATAAAATATTGCAAAATTAGGTTTTGGCATAGTTCCTGAGGTGATACCTGGTTTGAGGTTTTATAGCTAATGAAACAGTTTACACCAATAAATGTTGTTGCAGCAAAAGACAAGGCATTGAGGCTGTAGAAGACAAAGTCTGAGCAAAGGACATGTGCTTCTACCCGCTTGCAGCTGAAACAAAGGAGTCAACATTTGCAAATTTCCATTTGCTGCAGAAAAGGGCTGACAACAGCGATCCTCAAGCAAAAAGCATGTTTCCCTTTTACCAAAAGGGCAAAAACAACAGACTGACTAGAAAAATTGTTTTAGAATGATAATGACAATGCTGTATTGCAGGATGGATCATCAAAATCCACAGGAGAAAACACAGCCCGATCTGTTTGCTGAGGTGTCAGGAGAGGGTTAAAAACTTCTCTTTGGAAATGCATGCCAGTAGGAGCAGCCCCAGGTCAGTTTGCTCAGGGGTCTGCATTTGGAAGGTTTTCCTTTATCACGTGTGGGTCAGGCACCTAACTCCCACGATAAACAGGGGACTACTGTAGCCTGAATCCAAATGTTCAAAGGTTAAATTAGTATTAAGAACCTGAACGACTACTTGTGATTGATCTATTAATATTTATTCTGTGAAAATTTTATGAAGCCTGTCTGATATTAATTTCCCAGCTGTGTCCCAGACTTGCAAATCCTTTCTGCCAGCCGTGATTTGCCACAAGTGGAGACATTTGGTTACTATTGCAAGTGTTGCATCATTTTTGGAGGCACTGATATCACAGGTTAGTAAATTAGGATGCATTTTTAATTATCTGTACCATCAATGCTCAGAGATAATTGTAACAGAATGGGTACAAAAATGCCTCAGTTTGTGGAATTACCTATCCAGCCTTTGATTGCTGACTCCTATCAGAGCATAGCTGAGGAATAAAGCTGGACCAGGGAACCCACAACCTGGCAGACCAAAAAGGAGGTTCATGGGGGAGAGAAAGGAAGAAAAGGTATGCAGGAAGAAGGGACAGAGACAGAGAGTTGTTTGTTTGTTTTTTAGATTATCAGCAGAAAATGACCAGGATTAATCTCTAGAAATTTCCCATTCTGAAGCACCCTGTAAGAGGAAGGCCATGTGCTCATCTTACCTGGAAGGGGTGTGTCCCTAACAGGAAAGGCCATGTGCTCAACTTAAGTCAGGGAGATCAAGACCATCGAAACAGAAACGGAAACAGAAATAGATATAACAATTTATTTTCATTGCACACATATACAACATGTACAACAAAATTAGGTGCTATTCGCAATACCATACAATTTAAAAAACTAACAAAACAAAAAAACACCACATCCAATCCCACTCTGCTTAATATAACAATGAACCACAGCATTTAAACTGGATAATGGTTTACGGTAAAAACTGTTCTAAGAGGAATTTAGGAACGAGGTAAGAGGAAAAGCTCTACTGAAGAAAGAGAGAGAAGTAGAGAGTTTTATATTAGTCAACTTTCACAGCTACAGTCAAGGTAATCTTTTTAAAAAGGAAAGGGTATTCATAGACCCAACAAATTGAAGCAAAAAAACAAAATAACAGGGATTATCAAACGAACGGACACTTCAGTTGTGGTGACCTTCAAAGTTTGTATTTGTGTCTGAGAACTGTAGCAGTAAGAGAATTCTGCAGCTCCTGGAATTGCAAATCATATGAACCACAAAATGTTTCATTTTGTCAGAAAGGTTGTGAATGATTGTGGTTCATAGTTTGTGAATGACAGTGAGCCCGAAACCATCATGAGCCACCATTTTCCTGGTTGGTGTCCATCTTTGATTTTTAGTACTGTAAGGCGTTATACCAAAGAACCTTATAGAGGGTTCTTTGCTTGAAAGCAAATTGATTGGAAGGTTTGAGTGTCTTTGATTTAGGGCAATTGTCTCCCTGTTAAAAAAAAATGAAAGCTTCCCATTATTTATAGCCTTACGAAGCATTTCGTTTCATGACAAAATTCTTTTAAAAATCTGTTATTAATGAAACAAAATCAAATGATGACTAAAACAAACAAAAAACAAAAAAACCATTATATTTCCATTTTGTGCCCATCTCTCCTCTTAATAGTAGATTGACTAGGCTTATCTGTGTGTAAAGCCTTTCAAAATATTGTCATTTTTTAAAAAATAGACAGGTATAGGTTTGCAGTCACTGACAAATAATCAACTTTGAATGCCAACTTACACTCAAAGTGAACTAATTCAACAGCATGTACCACTTTAGTAGTGTTCCATGCTTAAATGGTTTTCGTCTTACAACAAACCAACAACAGCAAGCACATGAGAAAACAAGAATGTTATGACTCTCTTCCAATATTTTCTTGACATGCCTAGCTGTACATGAAAGAACTTTCCACAGAAATGTAGAGTTCCTGCACTAGTACACTAATGTTGGTATATGCTATGTAATTGCCTCAGTTGTGCTATTTGTGCATATGGAGGGGTTCCTGGGAAACCGTAAGAGTGGAAGAAAGCCCAAGGGTACTCAAAAGGGAGAGAAGCCAGTCTCAGATACAAGCCACAGATCAATCATGTTCCATCCAGGAATTTGTAAGTTTAAAAATGTTAACATTAAAATTGAAAGTGGTTGAAGAGGAAGGAAATATATCAATAGTTTGCACTGAATTGATGTCAGAAGAGAAGAGCTGTATTTGTAGTAAGTTCTTGAACCTTCCTTGCCTTTTCTGCTGCAAAGTCATCAAAGTGGAAATCCACACATGCACTTGTCCCACTGTTTGGTTCACTGATGGTTTGAGCTGGTCCATTTTTTTCTTGTATCTACACCTGGACCTCATTGGAGTGGACCATTTTGTTCCAACCCACATTATTTTTTTGAAACCCTGTCAAAGAGTTCTACTATTTTGATGTGGATTTTGGGCCACTAGTTTAGTCCATTCCCAGTAACTAAACAATTGGTGTCAATTTCTGGTATTCTGGTGTGCCTTATGAGTTGCTTTAGGAGACTGGAAATTTAACCCTTCCCTTGAGCTTCTCTGAAGCTTCCCTTGAACTTCTCTGAAGTCTACAGGAAAAAATAGCCACCTGCTATTCCTGGACCTTTGAAATGTCACTCTTTTATTATATAGCTTGAAAGAACCCTGTGAAACTCTGTTTCTACTGTTATTAAGGCAGTTACTTCCCGTCCCTCTCATTGCAGTTCGATGTCCCACTTGGGATCGGTACAATAAAAGGTTACTCCACATCCACTGCATGATGGCGGGAGTTCGTCCCAACCACGCCCCCTGAACTGGGAACAGAGCATGATGAGAGGATGATTCCTCTCCCTGGCCTTGGGAATTGTCCTGTCTCGGTTCTTGTTTCAAGACAAATGCCCGTGAAGTAACACTTGTCACGCAACGCACACATTCTCCATCTAGTGGCAGGAGTGGGAAGTTGCATTCTCCAGTACAATCCCAATGGCATAAACAATGCATCACAGAGAGGGAAGAAGGCATTAAACCGGGGGTTTTGCCACTTAACACATGAAAGGCAAATTTGCGGAAATTCAAACTATCGAAAAACGGAAGCCCAGACCAAAAAAAGAAAAGGGTAAATGAAGTCAGGAAAATTCAGCAATTGTCACGAAACAAGGACATGAAGTAACAGTTGTCACAATACCATCAATGACACCTGTGGGTAAATGGAAACAGGGACAGAACCGGGACAAGCCCATGTGACCACGAACAACATTATCATGAAATGAACGTAATCTCAGAATGAGGAAGGACATGAAGTAACCGTCTTAGATGATACTATGAAGTCTATTATCAAGAGAAGAAGATAGCATTCCTTGTTTGCCATAAATCAAGAAATACACCAGCTCTGTATCCAAGTAGGCATTCAACCATTCTCAGCTGGATACTCAGTTAAGTTTATGGCAGGACTTTAGGAAAGCTGTAAAATAAAAATTCATTTGATTTCAGAAGATTGATATTCTTCTCTAAATACATTCAGTATTCACTTCAGTACTACTAGTCTTTATGTTTATGTGTTCTAATTTTCCTGCCTTTTATATTTTTCAGACTATTCTGCAAGTAAATTATTTTTAGTTATTTTTTCCATTTGTTCTTATTTTGAATTGTTAAAGCTTTTTGATTTTTTTGCATTTGTGCTTATTTGTTTATTTGTTCCTTTTATTGTTATGATTTGATTATTTGTTTGATTGATTAGTTTTTATTTTCTATTTTAAGTTGTTTAATCTGTTTTTATATTTTGTATATGTTTGTAAACCACCCAGAGTAGCTTTTTTGCTAGATGGTTGTGGTATACAAATCAAATAAATAATAAATACAGTAAATAAATAAATATGCAGCATTTGGATTTTTGGAGTCTCTTACTCTTGAACTTAGGAATACAGAGAACAATGACATTAAAACCACCATTGTCTGTCCTAGTTCTGTGAATACAAGATTAACTACAGGTATAAAAATAAAGTAAGTTCTATATTTTGAACAGGAATCCATTCATATATTTTTACAAAATAATAAGTAAATGTCTTGGGCAAATGAAACTTGGCATTCAATGGATAAAGCTTCAACTACAAGTGGATCTGTGGAACTAATCATTTTTTTGTCCAAACTTTTATTCTAGTTGAGTTTTTTCTTGATTCAATATTTTATCTTTCTTCAGACCTGCATTTCTGCTTCCTACTCTAGAGGTTGACTTTGTAGGCAGATAGATTGTGGGATGCCATTTTGAAAGAGAAATTATGTGGTTCTGCCACCACAAACAAGACTCCTAATTCCTAAAATGTGAGAAAATGACTTCATTTGTTTGATATCCCTTTGTTTAAATACTGCTTAGTACCTGAAAAAAAAGATAATTACTAAAAAGTATGAAATTTAAATTTGGAGGGGCTTTTAGTGTATATCAAGTCTGTCTGCCTGTCTTTCTGTCTGTCTGTTTGTCTGTCTGTCTTTGATTGTTCTATCTCACTGTAATACTGTCCTTAAAACTTTTGAGTAAGAGAAGACAAAAGTGAAATAATTCCCAGAATTTAAGTAAATGTTTATTGCATGCAAGAGCTATTGGATAACACAGAATAGTGAGCACCTGCCCATAACAAGCCTCCAATCAAATTCCTCTTTGCATACTCACTCACTAAGAATTCCATCAGGGACTCATTAAATAGTGAATCTTCACCATTCCAAGTTATGCCATTGCATTCATTTAAGTGTAAATATTTAGTCAAATTCCATGCTAATTAAAACAACAAAATTTATATTCTTGCCTAATACACAGCATCACGAACAGCCAAACACATACACATTAGTGGGAAGATTTGTTTAAAATTGAAACAGGTCTTTCTGAATAACATTTTTAATTCAGAAGTGTTATTAGGCATTTCTTACATTTAAAGAATCAGAGTATCTAAGTCAAGTTTCTCTACACATACACATGTATGTAGACATACTGTATAAATGCTTACAAAACTACCCAGAAATAAACTCACAGTTCAGGCAAGCATTAATAAGTGAAATGCTTGCTTAAGTTCTATATCATATTGGATATTGAAAATGGAAAAGTACATTCATATGGAATTCTAACAAAAGAATGTTTTTTTCCCCTGGCCATGATCATGGTTCCAATTTGGAAACAGTTAAGGAAGGGAATAAGCTTAAACAAATTGAGAGTATGATCCCCTTCTTGTCTATGCTGGATAGTTCAGTGGTTTAGGTCTGTGGCTGGGGAGCCAAAATCACAAAATGTATATTTTGCAAAAGAAAGAAAGAAAGAAAGAAAGAAAGAAAGAAAGAAAGAAAGAAAGAAAGAAAGAAAGAAAGAAAGAAAGAAAGAAAGAAAGAAAGAAAGAAAGAAAGAAAGAAATGCTATAACTTTCAAGGCAAAAAGGAGTTGAGCCGTGCGGCCATCACAAAACAAAATTGCAAAAATAGGTTACAGGCAATACCTTCATAGGCCACTATTAAAAATAAAAAAGGAACATTGCAAGCTTTTCTGAAACTAGATGTTGGCTTATTCCATCGATCTGTGGGTTTCTTTATCAAAATATTTCTAACAGAAGGATAGAAAGCTATCCTGGCAAAGATTCCCCAGTACTACAAGAAGGACATAAGAATGAATATAATCCTGGGCTTTATATCCAGGAATATAAAGCAATAACCAAAATTATGATTTGTTTTCTCCCAAGATTTCTTCCTAGAAAAGCAGTTTTTCTTCTTGCAGATTATCTTGGAGTCTAATTTTGTTTATTTCAAAATGTGCATTAGAGTAGATGAGAAAGCAGTCAACTGACAATTGCTCAGCTGTATGTTCTACATTACAATAATTCTTCTCAACAACTCATCCATTTGATATTCAGTGGTATGCCGCTTTGCATATCTTTGAAAGGCACTGTAATTTTGTCTTTTAGTTAATAATAATAATAAGGTTGGAATGGGTGGAGCAAGAAAGAAGAATATGAGATGTTGAGTCAGGTTCCAGTAGACAATGTTTACACTGTCAAACAGTATGTTATTTATGGTACGTATGTCATCGTATCTATCTAAGGAATGGCTAAGGAATAGATCTACTACTAGGTTGGCAGCTCATTCCTACTCCAGCAGGTCACATACAAGTCATAGGGTGAGCAGCAAGATGGTTTTGTGTACTGCATTCTCAGTCCTAGAGGAGCAATCCAGCTCTTGAATGACCTACTTTTGAAAATGATAAAAGGTTGACATTTAACAGGCATTCTTTCCAATAGCATTCTTTCCAACAGCCAGTCAGCTGGTTTATTCTAAGTTCATAAATGCAAGTGTAGAAATATAGAAGCCAATAAAGAGCTTAGGTGATGAACTGCCTTTCTCATGCACAGTATGACTAACAGACAAAATTTCTTGTTGCCATTAACCCTAGCTGATATTACCACATTAAATTGCTGACTGCTCCTTTGTTTTAATTTACTATTTGCAAGGGCAGGAAGAAGGAAAATGACAGGTATATATACCCTCCCTAATGTGCAGTGTGCTTTGTTCTCTTTGATTTCATAGTAAGGACAGTGAGAATTCAGGCAGAACTACTTGCATTACAAGATCGGCCTGAATTTTTTCAAAAAATAAAATTGTAAAGTTTTTCTGGAAGTAATAATCAGAGTTTATACTGATATTAGCATAAGATTTTATTTTTTTTTCTTTGCAAGATACTTTGAACAGAATCATGTCTCTCATGAGAAGCATCCTGGATACTCTAAAATGTATATTTTTGCTTCTTTATTACTGCTTGGAGGCTTTGGTACTGATGTGCATCTGTACCAAAGGAAAAAATGTGGCTGGGCAAATTGTGCTTGTCACTGGGTCTGCCAATGGGATCGGAAGGCAGATTGCATTGAATTTTGCCCGACTTGGTGCCATTCTGGTTCTCTGGGACATTGATGAAGAAGGAAATGAAAAAACAGCCAAGCTCGTCAGGGCAAATGGAGCACAAGCTGTTCATACCTACAAGTGTGACCTGCGCAAAAAAGAAGAAATCTATGCAGTGGCAAATCAGGTAAACCAGGACTAACAGGCTCAAACTCAACCCGGTAAGACTGAGGCTCTGTTCCTCGGGGGATCCCAAGATAGGTACAGTGGTCCTCTCCCCAGTTTGGATGGGTCAAGTGAAGAGTCTGGGCTCTGTCCTTGGAAGCCCAGGTGGCAGCTGTTTCCGGGGCAGCCTTCTTCCAGCTTAGGCTAATTGTCCAGATTCGCCAGTACCTGGACGTGGATTCCCTTAGGAAAGTAGTGCAGGCACTGGTGATCTCGAGGATAGATTACTGTAACACTCTTTACATTGGGTTACCTTTTACCCTTGTTCAGCGACTGCAGTGGGTACAGAGTGTGGCAGCCAGGCTGGTGGTTGGTACGGGCACAGGATGGGCATCACACCCATCCTGGCTCACCTGTACTGGCTACCTGTTGCCTCACAAATAAGGTTGAAGGTATTGGTTGTGGTTTACAAAGTCCTCCATGGCTTGGGACCTGACTCTCTGACAGAATGGATCTCCCAGAGGTCAGTTTCATCCCGATCAACCAGAGCTTCGCTCACTTCCCACTCCAAGGGAGGTCTGAAGGGTTTCTACCCACAATTGGTGGCTGCCCTGGCACTTTGGAACAAACTGCCCACAGATATTAGGCTGGCAGAGTCTCTGCTGACATTTAGGAGAGCCTTGAAGACCTGGCTCTTTATGGAAAGTTTTGGTGATTGCTGAGTGCACGGCTGTGTGTTTGTGTATTGGTTCTATTGTTTGTCCCAGCCCTTTTCTTGCTGGATTTTCTGTTGTTGTTGTATTACTGTTATTATTCATTGTCTTGATATTTTTACTCTTGTCTGTTTATTATGGGGGTTGTGTTTGGACAAATTGTATTGCAATCTGTTGTACACGACCCAGAGTTCCCGGGGGAAAGTTGGGCAGTTAATAAGTACAAAAATAAATAAATAAACAAATAAGCATGTTAATCTTTATTAATGTAAATGCAGAGATGGGACTCACAAATCGTGAATCACTACTGAGTTCAGTTTAAGTCAGAACAGCAGCTTGACTCAGACTCAATCTCAGTTTTTTGGGGGAGGGAGGACTCACAACGCAACTCACAGCTTGGACCCATTTTTCTGAGTCATGCTGTTGAGTCCCTATCAGCTTCCCTACCTGCCACTGACGCAACACTGCAACCCACCCCTGTCAACTTTAAAGGCAGCAAGAACTAGGGGGCAGTCCGTGAAACTTTTGGGTGCTAGATCTCAAACAAATAAGAGAAAGTACTTTTTCACCCAGAGGATCACTGGTCTATGGAACTCCCTGCCAGAAGAAGTGGTGACAGCTGTCAGTCTTGACATCTTTAAGAAAGGATTATACAAGTTCATGGAGAACAAGGGTATCAGTGGCTATCATTATGGATGCCTAAGGACAACCTCCGGGTTGGAAAGAGAGGCAAGATAGGGAATCATAAGCACGTAAAGACATCTGCTTGGGTATACCTTGAGGCAATGGTGAGCCACACTTGCTGATATACCTGCACATGTACAGAGGCAGGAGCTGGCTCTGGTGGGTGTTGGGAGCAGCAGCAACCATGGTGGTAGGTAGATAGGTAGGTAGGTAGGCCCTGTGTCTCTATGCATGGGCCAGCCTATCAGCTGTGCAGTGCGTGCATCAATGAATGCAGTAGTAGGCTCTTGGAAGGGAAGCCAGACCTGGCCCATTTGAAGAATGGCAGCACCAATTGTGGGGCAGCAGCAGCAGCTGCAAGTAGAGACATCAGCTGTCTCCATGCATATGCCAGCTGATCAGCTGGGCAGTGCATGTGCAGTCTAAGCCTTTGGGTCCTGAGTCCCATGCACCAAGCCTTTGGGGGGGAGAATCAATTCACCAAGTACTCAGACTCTAGTTTTGGGACTCAGGAATTGGGTCCAGAGGGTCAAACTCAGACATGAGACTCTGGCTTGAAGACTCAGACTCAGGCCTGAGACTTGGTTCTGAAGACTTGCCAACATCCCTGTTTAAATGTAAAATATTGCAAGTACTTTACTCCAGATTAAATTCAGTATTGTACATTGAGCACCAGCAAACCTCTGCATCACATTCACAAGACCCTTCCTTACATTATAAAAACAGCCAGCCGAGACCAAACCCTTTAAAAGGCACTGCTTCTGTGCCTTCCACATCAAGCACAGAGAAGCAAACAAGAAGCTCAGCAAGATTGTGGAACACCGCCCTGCCCAAATATTTGGGTGTCACCCTGACTTACAGAAAAAGTTAAATTGTTGCCAGAAATATCATACTTAGGAAACTGTCTGAGTCAGACAAGGGTGCACACCCACAAACAAGAACAACAGCTTTGATCTTGTGCTACTCCACAGCAGAATAAGCTGATGTAGTATGGCATAAATCAGCATATCCCAATCATGTGGATGTAGCTCTCAATGAATCATGCACAATTATTATTGTCTACTCGAAACCTACCCTCATTGAACAAGTCTCCTATTTGACTGCTGTTTCCCATCCAGAATTATATTGACAGATGCTAGCAAATAATGGACGAAATAAGGTAATATAGCACCAAACCCTGCAATGTCATTGTCAGCAACTTTGTAGACAATGGCTAAAATTGAAGAAAGCTCTAAATATTAAACCAGAAAAGGCTAGGTTAAACCTATGGAGATTAAAAAAAAAAAAAAAACCAACATGCCTTGCCCTGTGCATAGATGCTAAAGAGTGTCTCCCACCAGGACAAGATTGAAACAACTGGAAGTAACTGAATATACTTTAACATGAAGAAGAAAGATGAAATAATAATAAAGTAAAATAGGCAACTGGGATGCAGGAAAAATTTTCTGTGATTGTGAAAAAATGCAATCAATGCAACATATATGTGCATGCAATTTACACCCCACCATATGTCCAAAAGAAGGACTAGTAAGTGGCCAAGATAAACTACAGAAGTTCATGTCTGGTCAAAAATACTCTATTAATCTTCAGATGTTGCTGTTGTTGTTTCCTATATTACAAATTGGTCCATAATTTAAAATAGTGCAATGTTCTTTTTTAAAAAAACTAAAACTATTTTTTAATTTATTCCACCCATTGTACTGTTTAGTAAACCATTAGTAATGGTTTACCAAAGAACTTTCAACTCAGCTAACTATAAAGAAAAGTACAAAAAATAGAAAAATGGGGAATGCACCAAAGAGGAATATAAGCAAACAGCTAATATATGCAGGGGGATGGTAAAAAAGGCTAAAGCGCAAAACTTAGATTTGCCAGAGAGATTAAAGATAGTAAAAAGGGTTTCTTTAGTTATGTCCACAGCAAAAGGAAAAATAAGGAAATGATAGGCTCTCTGCATGGTGATGACAACCAGTTACTAACAGGAGACAAGGAAAAGGTAGAACTACTCAACACCTTCTTTGCCTCCGTTTTCTCCAAAAAGGAAGAAAGAGATCCAGGACAAAGAGTAGATGTAGGATGGGAATTGCAAAATACAATGGGTAGAGAGGTAGTACAAAAACACCTAAAAACATTAAATGAATTTAAGTCTCCTGGACCAGATGAATTACACCCAAGGATATTAAAAGAACTGGCAGAAGTAATTTCAGAACCATTGGCAATCATATTTGAGAAGTTCTGGAGAACAGGGGAAGTCCCCATCGATTGGAGGAAGGCTAATGTTGTCCCCATCTTCAAAAGGGTGGGAAAGGACCCAAATAATTACCGCCCAGTCAGCTTGACTTCAATTCCTGGAAAGATCCTAGAGCAGATTATTAAGCAGGCAGTCTATAATTACTTAACACACAATGTTGTCATTACAAGAAGTCAACACGAGTGTCTTATAAACAAGTTATGCCAGACTAATTCTTTGATAGAAGAAACAGATCAAACCAATGGTTTACACAGGCCTGGTGGATGAGGGGATTGCTGTGGATATTACTTATCTGGACTTCAGTAAGGCCTTTGATAAGGTTCCCCATGGTATTCTTGCTAAGAAGTTAGTAGAAAGTGGGATAGATAGTGCTACTGTTAGGTGCATTTGTAATTGGTTGACTGATCTCACCCATAAATGGCCTCTCTTCAGCTTGGAGAGATGTGACCAGTGGGGTGCCCCAGGGTTCTGTTCTGGGTCCAGTGCCATTCAATATCTTTATTAATGACTTGGAGGAAGGAATAGAGAGTATGCTAATTAAATTTGCAGATGATACCAAATTGGGAGGGGTTGTTAATTCCCTAGATGATAGGATGAAAATCAAAAATGACCTTGACAGGTTAGAGTGCTGGGCCAAAGCTAACGGAATGGGTTTCAACAGAGGGAAATTTAGGGTGCTACATCTAGGTAAAAAAGAATGAATTGCACAGATATAGGATGGGAGATACCTGGCTGGAAAATACTACATGTGAAAGGGATCTGGGAGTCTTGGTGGACCATAAATTGAACATGAGTCAGCAGTGTGATGTGGCAGCCAGGAAAGCCAATGTGATTCTTGGTTGCATCAACAGAACCATAGTGTGTAGATCAAGGAAAGTGATAGTACCACTCTATTCTACTCTGGTCAGACCCCACCTGAAGTACTGTGTCCAGTTCTATGCATCTCAATTTAAAAAGGATGTTGACAACTCAAGTGGGTGCAGAGGAGGGCAGCCGGGATAGTTGAAGGTCTGAAAAAGATGTCTTAAGAGGAATGGCTTAGGGAACTGGGAATATTTAGCCTTTCAAAAAGAAGGCTGAGAGGGAATATGATAGCTATTTTTAAATATTTGAAAGGATGTCATATTGAAGAGGGAACAGGTTTGTTTTCCATGGTTTCAAAGACTAGTACTCGGGGCAATGGTTTCAAACTACAGGAAAAGAAATTTCATTTGAACATTAGGAAGAACTTCATGACGGTTAGAGCTGTTTGGCAGTGGAATCTGCTGCCACCGAGGGTGGTGGAGTCTCTTTCTTTGGATATTTTTAAGGAGAGGCTGGATGGCGATCTGTCGGAAATACTGTGATGGGAGTTCCTGCATGGCAGGGGATTAGACTTGATGGCCCTGGAGGTCTCTTCCAATGCTATGATTCTATGTTTCTATGATTCTAACTCATCTGTTCTGTTTAGCTTCGCTACATGTTTCTGTCCAATGTAAGAAGAAACCTGCCTGAACTGGACCGTACAACAACATTGCACTAGTGACAAGGGGACTTAATTGTGACTGTATTAGCACTTTTCTCATCAACAAAGTCATTACAAAGAAAAAAGAAAGTAAAACTGGTGTGCACTTATGTGTACACTGGTTTATTCTTCTGAACACAAATTCTGTATCAAAATGTTCATCATGGAATTTTGATCGTATGTTTAGGGATGAAAGGATAAAAATACATTCCTTGCCTTTTGGGGATGAATTCAGCATATCAGTTTGAAACTATGGGGGAAGGGGCTTCTTCTCAGTTTGTACTTTGCTTAGAACAGCTCTGGAAAAAACAAAGTAGGTTTATTCAAGCGGGGGGGGGGGAGTATCTCATTGAGAAAGTGGGAAAGCATTTAGTTTCTAGCCCTTCCTCTGCACTCTCAGCCTTTTCCCTCTTTCCTCAATGATCCTCTGTCTCATCTTCTGAGAATCACTTTACCTAAGGAAATAACGAATGATCTTCTTTTTATTGTAGGTCAAAAAAGAAGTTGGAGATGTAAATATTCTAATCAACAATGCGGGCGTATGGAATAAGAAGAGTTTTATGGAGGCTTCTGACTCTGATATCGAAGACACGATAAAAACCAACACGGAGGCACATTTCTGGGTAATTATTCTCTCTTTGCCGATAACTGCAACTGCAGGTATTGCTTTTAAATTTGCATGGTCTGTGTTTAACTTCATTTTACATTGGCTTGCATTAGAAAATGCAATCCTAAGACATTTGTGTTGCAAAGTAAATTGCTGTAAATTAATTTACAATAATTTAATATTACCCGATTTGAATCATAATATTTTATAATACTTCACAGGTTTCTTCTACAGTGGTGCTTCTTAAGATGAATTTAATTCATTCTACATGCCAATTTGTTTTACGAAAATTCATCCTATGAAACACAGTTTAATGTAGTTCCATAGCAATGCACTGAATTCGTCTTGCAAGGCGTCCCATAGGAAAAATTTGTCTTACAAGGTTTTCCTATTCCCAGACATTTCATTCATCTTAGCGTTTTTTTGTATTAAGGGGCATTCGTGTAAGAAATAAATAAATAAATAAATAAATAAATACTGTACTTATGTGTACTGTCTTCTACTTCCCCCTTCTAAATACAATTGTATAAAACTGTTAAAGATTCTTAGACTTCTTGCAATCAGTGGAGTGAATGAGTTCCCAGTTTCCTTGAAATTACCTAATGGCCTGATTCTGAATACTCAAAAGTTAATCAGTATTAAGATCCTGACAACTACTTATGATTAATCCATTAATATTTATTCTATGAAAATTTTATGAAGCATGCCTAAATCTAATTTCTCCACTGTGTCTCAGACTTGCAAAGCTTTTCTGCCAGCCATGATTGCCCGCAATCAGGGACATTTGGTTACTATAGCAAGTGTTGCAGCATTCTCTGGAGGCTCTAACACCACAGGTCAGTAAAAGTAGGATTTATTATTATTATTATTATTATTATTATTATTATTATTATTATTATT
>JAHTLZ010000204.1:40482926-40499198 GCA_023846285.1 Phrynocephalus versicolor
GTATGTATGTATGTATGTATGTATGTATGTATGTATGTATGTATGTAGGCCTCTTTTCTCTTTTGACAATGAACTGCACAACAAAAAGCAATAAAACTATTATAATAATTAAATAACATTTAAAACTTTAAAAGCAAATTTACTTGGCTGAAAAAAGCATCTAGGGCAGTGTTGGTGAACTTATGGCATGGGTGCCAAAGGTGGCACTTGGAGCCCTTTCTATGGGCACCTGACATCGCTCCTTCACAGCCACCTGTACTGTATTTGGGTTAAATGCATTGCTGTATTGGCACTTTGCAAAAAAAAAATAATGGGTTTTGAATTGTAGTTTGGGCACTAAGTCTTCAAAAGGTTCGCCATCACTGATATAGGGACTACCTGATCAGGTGGATTTTTGACCATTGGTGGAAGGATAAAAAGAAGCTCTCAAGGGAGAATATTCCACAACCTTGGAGCAGCTGCAGAGAGGGCCTGCTCATCAAATGTACCTGTGATGGCAATGGGACTGAGAGGAGGGACTCCTTTGAAGATCTTAAGGGCCAAGATGGCTCATCTGGGGATACATGGTCCTTCAGATAGCCTGGATCCAAATTACATAGGGCCTTATAGGTGTTAACAGTCCTTCACCAGGATCTATGTAAGTGTCCAAATCATATCCCCAGAATTGGTTCAGCATTTTAGGTAAACCCAGTAAAGTGCAGACTGCGTGCTAAATTCAGGCTAGGCAAAAGGCCAAATGTTGGAGGAGGAGGAGTGATATCTGCAGCTGAGTCAGCAGGAAAGAAAAATAATCCCTGACATGAAGCTGGTATCAGGTACTCCACCTAATCATTTACAAAATAGGTCAGTAAGTTAGAAGCCAGGGGTTGAGAATGGGATTCACCAGTGGCCTTTCTGTATGAAACCCAGCCTATGGAGCCTCCAGCAAACTTTAGAATGCCAGAATCCCACCAGAAAAGCCTCGTGCTTTCCTGCCATTCTTTTCCTGCTATATATTTGTCACTTGAAATGAATAAAAAAGCATACTTATTTAAGTACTTTTTAAAAAGAAGAAATGTTTTTTCTTATACAAAGTTATTGAAAAGAGGATTTACCCTAAGAAACCAGAGGAACAAAGCTAATTTAATATGAAGGATGATGCTCTATTTCTCTTGCCTCCATGGACTTTCTTCATATTTCCTGAGGGAATGCCCTCAATCAGGGCATCAATGTTTTGCACGTTGATTTATGGGTGTTTGTTGGGCATGAACCAGGGAAATAGTGATTTGCTGTGGTTCATAGTTCATCCAAGTCCAAAAACTACGAACCACCACTTTTCAACCCTTTCCCTGAAGAACCATGAATCAGTTTGTTGGTTCATCAGTCCTCCTCCCCATACCCCAACCTGTCAAAAAAAACCAAGCTTGGAGGTGGGGGAGGGGTGACACTGCAGAGGGGAGCAGGGAGCAGTAAAAAAACCCTGCTCCCTTCTGCTGTGTCTTTCTTGCCCCCTCTTCCCAGGTGGGTTTTTTGGCAGGTCAGAGTGTGGGGAGAGGGATCGCAAGTGAAAATGGAGCAAGCAGGTGAAAATTCCAACAGAGTGCTGCTTGCTCCATTCTGCCTTGCCGCCTGCCTCCCAGCTGGGAAAACGATTCAGAACCTGTCGCCACCCAATGGAGACAGCCCGACCTGTCGAAAAAATCCCCACTTGGATGGTGGCAGCTTCCGGATCATATTGTTACTCATTGTGTTCTATTAAGAAGTCATTTAGTAATGAATCGCAATGAGTAATGAAACAAAATACTAATTTTCTGTTTTGTGCCCATCTCTACTTTTTTAATTCCAAAGTGTACATGAGATAGTAAATGCATATGCATCTTTCTCTTCATGCTCCTCATCTTTTGTGTGCTTTGGGCAAGTGCCTCCATTGTCTTAACCTTTTTGGGAGAGCTCTGGCTCTGACAAACCTTGCATATTATTGGCAGCAGTGGTAATAGCCATATTAAATTTGTAAAGTAATGACCATCCTTCATGCAGTAGAACCCACACAGTGATGTCAACAAGACTCTATCAGCCAAAGTGTGAACGCAGAGAAGGAATGTAACAGGTCAGACAATCTGATGAGCAAGAAAAAAGGGATTTCTTCAGACTGACGAAGCTAATTGGAGGAGTAATGAAACGTTTCAATCCCACAAGAAAAGAAGCCCAGTTGCCATGACTCAACTAATGGATAACAAATGAGTGTAGAATAAAGCACTCCATGGTCAATGCCTTAAAACCATCCAAGGCAAAACAAAAAATGCAAAGATGAAGCATTGGCTGAAAAAAAGGGAACATTAAAAGAAGAAACTGCAGGTCTTGTTCTTGGAGCCCAAGAGAAAGTACTGGGTTCAAATGTAATTAAAACTTGGATTCTAAAAACCATATGATGAAAGTAAATGATTGCACAAACAGATTGTGTGGAAAGGCCTGATAGAGTTGCACTTGCAGCAATGTTGCACTGGGATATAAGTATAGCAGAGACCAAAAACTGGTTAGACCACATCACTGTAAAGCTTGTTGTTTACAACAGTAAATTACAAGTAATTTAATAGGGCTAATATATGTAAGCAATACATTTTAACAGATGTAACAAAGAATGTAATTGAACTCCTCTCCTCCCCTTCTTTTTTTCTGTCTTCTTCCCTCCCTTTCATCTCTTCCCTTTCCCCTTAGTAAACGAGGTGAAAACACTAGAAAACTTGTTGAAAATAGAGAAATCAAAATATTATTGGACATCCATATTGAAATTTGTAAACATTTGGCTCACAGCATGACTGATTTGAGAGCTGTGAAAAAGAAGCAGGTGTGGATAGTAAAAGCAGCAAACCTGGGGATGCTAGACTCAAAGAGAAGGTATGTGAAAAAGCTGCCAGATGCAAAGACTTATAAGACTGAGAGAAAGCAATTATGGCAAAAGGAAAATAAAATTATTCTGGTTGTAACTGGTGCCATGTCAAAAGACCTAGGAAACCATCTTTGTACTCTAGGCATATATGGATATCACAATGCACTACCTGCAGAACACAATCTTCCTTGGAGCAGCATGTATTCTAAAGAAATGTGTATGAATGGCCTAAATCCTTGGGAATAACTTTATATTCAGGATGATGATCATGATCATATTCATAATCAATATCATAGTCAGAATCAACATCATTTATTTATTTATTTATTATATTTATACCCCGCCCATCTTCCCGTAGGAACTCTGGGCGGCTTACAATGGTTGACAAAGCAACATCATAACGTCAAGTCATTTATAACTTCTGGTGACTTTCCAGGATTTGCTCAGTATGGAGTACAGTACTTAGAAGTGGTTGGCCAATCTATTTTTCTGGTAATGCCCTGGGAGTATGTAGCTTGTCCAGGGCTGCAGAAGATGATTCTTGTCCTGGGAGGCAGATCATAGAAACAATTAGGGAGATCACAACCCAGGGTTCAAGCTGGTTAGCCGGCTCATCCTTCTGAGGTTAGTAAAATGAGTACCCAGTTAGCAGGGAGGAAGGGGATGCGTAGCCACCCAGAGAGTGCTTTAAGCACTATTTGCTTTGGCTTTTGCTAATTTCTTTGGGTGATAAAAAGTATAGTGTTAAAAGCAAAAGCAAAGAAAGATGACTGACTATAAATCTCAGAGTTTTATATCAGAGTGGGAAATCCATGCCAAGATCAGAGGTTTTTTTCCCTCTTGTCTCCATAGGGCCAAGAGGGGAGGGGTCTTAGAGAAAGGTAGAGGGACACAGGACCTCCACCGGCTTGAATTAGAAGCATGAGTTACCCCATCATATCCAAGAAGTTACAGCAGCTGTGGTACAATTAGGCTTTAAGGTGTTACATGCAATTAATTCTAGATAATTGCATGTAACAGTTTTATCTTGACAGCAGGATTATAATTTTATTATAATCAGTTTCTGCCTTGAGAGCTTTGGTTGTTTACCAAGAATCTTCAAGAACATCTTACTGGCAAATGCACTGGGGCGTTTGCTGCTACCGGTCTTTCCAAAGAAAAGGGAACGTATCAGAGCTTGAAACATTTCTAGACATCGTCTGCCACGACTATAGCTAATGGCTGAGGTACTCTGAGAGTTGTGTACAACCCAAGTGAAAATTTCCAAGGTCTCACAGAAGTTCAGTCTACCAAGCAACTACCCATGGCAGAGGAGACTGAAGGCTAAAAATAAAGTCTCCTTCAAGGGCTTGTGGCCTTATTCCAGGCTCTATAAACAAAGCTAGAAGGGTACTAAATAAATAAATAACACATATCACAAAACAAACTGGTGGGGTGTTTTTTTTTTTGTCAGTTACACATTCCAGCCAACCAAATCTCTCTTTTAGCCTAAATTTAATCATAGAGATTAACAACACAGATGGGCATGAAGCACTTTGTCTTGTGTTATGAAGTGGTCCACTGGCTCCCCCACTGGCTGTTAGCATGTACTGCTCCTTCTCTCCCTGTCACACAGTCTTCCATTCATAAGAACATAAGAACATAAGAAGAGCCATGCTGGATCAGGCCAAAAGCCCATCTAGTCCAGCTTCCTGTATCTCACAGCGGCCCCACCAGATGTGTTTGGGAGCGCATGAGACTAGATATCTGTCTCCTGATACCACTCTCCTGCATCTGGCCCTTGAAGTACCCTGGTTTAAAGCCTGGAGACTACACATCTCCATCATGGTTTGTAACCTGTGATGGACTTTTCCTCCAGGAATCTGTCCAATCCCCTTTTGAAGGCATCCAGGTCAGATGCCATCACCACATTGTGTGGCAGGGAATTCCATAGACTTACAACGCGCTGGGTGAAAAAATATTTTCTTTTGTCAGTTTTTACTCTCCCCCTAGTTCTGGTATTTTGGGAGAGGGAGAAGAGCTTCCCTCTATCCACTTTACTCATACCCTGCATTATTTTGTATGTCTCAATCATCAAGCGCCTTTTTTCCAGACTAAAGAGGCCCAGATGTTTTAGCCTTTCTTCATAAGGGAGGTGCCCCAGCCCAGTAATCATTTTAGTCGCTCTCTTCTGCACCTTTTCCAGTTCCACTATGTCTTTCTTGAGATGCGGTGACCAGAATTGTACACAATACTCCAGGTGGGGCCTTACTATTGTTTTGTATAATGGCATTATAATGTTGGCTGTTTTATTTTCAATCCCCTTTTTGATAATCCCTAGCATGGAATTGGCCTTCTTCACCGCTGCCGCACATTGGGGAGACACCTTCATGGAGCTGTCCACCAACACACCAAGATCTCTTTCCTGATCCGTCACGGATAACTCAGAGCCCATGAGTTGATAGATGAAGTTTGGATTTTTTGCCCCAATATGCATTACTTTACATTTGGTTACATTAAAACGCATTTGCCATTTCTCAGCCCACTCCCCCAGTTTGGAGAGATACTTCTGGAGCTCTTCACAATCTTCTCTGGTTTTTACCACATGGAAAAGTTTTGTGTCATCTGCAAACTTGGCCACCTCACTGTTTATCCCTGTCTCCAGGTCATTTATGAACAGATTGAAAAGCACCGGTCCCAGGACAGAGCCCTGGGGCACACCGCTTTTCACTTCTCTCCATTGTGAAAATTTCCCATTGACACCTACTCTTTGTTTCCGGGATCTCAACCAGTTCTCAATCCATAAGAGGACCTGCCCTCTTATCCCCTGACTGTGCAATTTTCTCAGCAGCCTTTGGTGAGGCAGGAGTACTATACGCAGCCCACTTAGACCCCAGTGACGGGGCATGGATTCCTGCAGCACCGCTTGTGAGTGGGCAGCTGCTGGAGGAGGCAGAGAAGGGAAGTTGTGCTCATGAGGGTGCCTCACCAGTGGCTTGGATGACCCAGCACAAAGTGCTTCACGCCCTTCTCTAGTTAACAATCTTCTCTGAGTGGACTGCCAAATTAATTTGTTACCCCAAAACAATTCATCAAATTCTGTCTTTCTATTCAGAAACAACTCCAGCTTTCACTAAATATGTATACACAGGGCCACCACCCAAATATGAATGAATGGGTAAAGAACAGTATGTGGGAAATAAACCATTCTTTAACTGAAATAAATCATTCTTTAACTGACCCCTTTTTATTTAATAATATTTATTATAATAATTGCAAGTGACAGCATCAAAAGCTACATGCTTAATTATCAAAGAAATAGCCTCAACATTTCCCACTTAATGCATACGGGTAATGTCAAGTTATTTGAAAGCTCTCCTAATAAATTAAACAATTCTTAAACATAGTCTTAGAGTACAGATACCAAAATTAATTTTGATGTTGATGCATGTGCTATTATCCACATCAGAGCCAAATTCTAAGAGAGTAACTATCTGTGAACTCAGCAATGAACAATTTCTCTAATGCAAAATAAATCTATAAATATCTAGGCATCCATGGAAATCTAAATATAAGCCACAAGGAACTTAAATTGCTATTCAGCAACAAGAATAAAAATTATACTAAGAACTTGATGCAAAATAAAAAATAATACTGCAATCAATACCTGGACAATCCAAATATTAATGTATTATTTTAGAATTGTGGACTGCAAGTACAGTGACCTTGTTGATTTTCATAGGAAAATGTGAGTTATTCTGTCAAAAGTGAGTGCTATCATCCAAATGTGTTAAAGGAGCACCTTTATTTGCCATGGAGTCAATAGCTGGCATGGCTTGTTGACCTCAAGAATCTCTTTACAGTTCAAATAATCAAACGTCAAAACGACTACTATGGGAGATAAGTTCTACTTCATCAGATGATATAGGAGATGATACAATTCACCAGGTCACTTCTGAGTGGTCTGTGCTAATACCAATGGCTTACAGTATATGTGAAGGCATAACGGAGTTGCAAAGATCATTTTTCTGCAGTAGACTAAATCTTATGTATTAGTCATGTATTTTCTCCAATTTTATACATTCCAGCTACCTTCAGAAAACAACAGCACAATACTATAGTGGGGCAGGTAAGTTAACAGTCAAAAACAGTTACCCTGGAAATATGAATAATAACAAAGGAGATAAGCAACAAAGAACATATCTTAGAGAAGTTTTATCAACAAGCAATGTCAAAAGTACAGACAACATGAAATTTGCCAAGTGTCAAACATCAAGGCAAGAAAGTACAAGAAAATGCAACAAAGATCAACTCATGCTGATATATAACAGGGCTGTCCAACTTTGAACAGGCCGAGGTTTACTTTTTCCGGCCCAAATTGCCTGAGGGCTACTACACTAAAACCTCTACTTACAAAGTTAATCCGTTCTGAGCACATGCTCATAAGTAAAAAAATGTGTAAGAAGAGCAGCAGTTTCCCATGGAAATGCATTGAAAATCAATTAATCCGTTCTGGAGGGAACATAGTTCAATGCTTTCCTATGGGAAGGCTGACCATTCACATGCTTCCTTTGCACCCACTCGAGCTGGTGTGAGCAGGTGCAAGGGAAATGTGTGCATGCTTGCCCAGGCTGCGGGAAGACTTTTTTAAAAAATGTGTGCTTTCCCTTCCCAACCCTCCTGGGCCCTGACTCGACCCTCTTCCCCCTCTGGCCTCCTCCTCTTTTCTCCCTTCTCCCTTGCAGCCCCCTTGCTGCCACTGCTGCTGCCACCCGCAGCTCTCACTCACCTCTGCCATGTTCGCTACACAGCTGGGGTGGGCTGAGCCAGCGGCAGCACAAGAAGGAGGGAATGGCTCAGAGGGGAGCAGGAGGAGCGGTGGCGGTGGCAGGCCATGGTCTCTGTGAGGCAGCCATGGGGGTGGGAGGAGGGGGAGGAAAAGGAAGAGGGAAGAGTGGGAGGAAGGAATTCTCCAGGGGAGAAGAAGAGGGGAGACATCACCACGTAAAGGAGGTGGACACACCTGCGACCCCACCTCTCGCTGTCTCCTCCCCTCCCTCTGCTCCGCACTAGCGACTCCGCTGGCCATGAGACAGAGGCATGCCGATCATATGGCCGGGAGGAGGAGCAGGGGACTGTGCCACAGCCCTTGAGCTGCCCCGCTCAGCTGAGACAGTGGTATGGCAGACCCAGAACTTTGCTGGAGCAGTGGTGGTCCTTGGGGTGAGCGAGGGAAGGGTGGAGAACTTATCCCCTCACTTTTTTTATTGATGGCCAGCGGGCTACTTGTGAACTCTTCACGGACTACTGGTAGCCTGCGGTCTACCTGTTGGGCAGGCCTGATACTGTATATAGGAACATTAATAATAGTGATAATGATTGGTGGTTATGGGCATCATCCTGCACTGATCTAACGGTCTTGCTTTTTGGCTCTTAATACTTCATTCCTATGGCAATGTAGTTTTTACTGAGAGTCAAGTGAGTCAGTTTGGATGACATCTCACCCCTAAAGCTCAGGATCAGGAATGAGCGATGCTTCCTTGTTCTGTTCCTCTGCCATGTAGTCATGGTGTATACTCCCAAGCTGTCCTTTTTCCACCTCATCTTAGTTTTTTTAAGTGACATACATATAGTAATTTCATTACATTTCAACTACATTTAAAAATGAAAGCTTGTTTTCAAAACAGGAGTGATTTAAAATCTAAAATTCAGGACAAATATACAGCCTAAGGTCCCCAAGTACTGCCCGTTGAAGGTATTTCTTGACCAAGACTGGAATTCTTATGAACATATATACACCCTAACTGCCAGAGCAATCCTGGAAAGTAAACAAAGCCTGTATAATAACACAAATCTTTAAGTATTCAATATTAGAGCTTAGTATTGTGGATGAGAAACTTTCAATCAAATATGTCAAACCTAGGTGCCTTTATTTTAAGAGGCTTGAAGGATCCATGGAAAAAATCAAGATAACATGCTACTAGGGATGGGCACGAAACAAAAAATAACCCCCATTTCATTTTATTTCTTACAATTTTTTAAAAAAAATTGTACGAAACAAAATGAAATTAAATGAAATGGCTCCCCTGGGTCCTAAAGGTACCAAATTTGGTTCCCACCCGACCATTTTCAGAGGGCACCTACTGAGCTGTCAATGGCTGGACCCCTTTAAAACTGACCTAGTCAGCACCAGGGGAATCCCCGGATGCCAACTGGGCCATTTTTAAAGGGGTCCAGCCATTGACAGCTTGGCAGGAGCCCTCTGAAAATGGCTCCCCAAGCACCAAATCCTGTGCCTCTAGGACCCAAGGAAGTCACCCCGCCCCCACATACCTCCCTGCTGAGAAGAGGCCAAAAGCCAGGCGGAGAGGAGGCGGGGAGTGCCGGAAAGGTGAGGGTGGCCCACCTCTTCCTCTTCCCTCTTCTGGGCTCCAGTGATGGCAGCTACCCTGCAGGTAAGGGACCCCTTTTACAGACAGAACAAAACGGTTCATTTCAACAGAAAAACGACCGTTTCATTTCGTCTGTAACGGAATGCTGCTTCCTTGTTTCATTTTGTTTCGTTTCTTTCATTACGTAATGAAACAATGAAACAGCATTTTGTTTTTTGTTTTGTGTCCATCCCTACATGCTACATCTGTCTGGGCACCTGTGGCCTTTCCTCCAGCTATGACTACAGCATGAGGAATGGAAAACGGTAACACTAAGATGCAACTTCTGTGATCAGTTTAGTGAGTACTGTAGTTTTTGAAGTCCATAGAAAAAGGTTAAAGTCAGTTGTTGGTTTTATTCACTTTTCAGTTATTCATGAGCTTGCTATGGCAAGTTTGAAGAACACCTGATTTGACCTGAATCATCCCTTATGTTTCCTCTCTACACTGGAACTACTCTTCTAGTACATGGGAACATTTTATATGATAAACAGGTCACTATGCCTTACATTTTTCTAATGACTTTCAGAAAGAAAGAAAATTGTAAGGCATACTGACCTTTTTCTTTCTGAAAGTCATTAGACTTTCTCTCATTGAGAGAAATATAATTTGTTAACTTTCTCTTTCTGCACCTCCAAAACAAAACAGAAAAACAAAAGAGGGGATCCCCTCATGTATTCTAAATGAGAACAGCTTGTTACCCTGCAGATTGGTTGAACTTCAACTTCATCCGTCTCCAGAGGGCACAGTCAATTGCCGTGTGCAATGAGAATGGTAGTTCAACAGCATTGGAGGACTACTGAGTCCTATTCCTACTCTGTCAGTCAATCCAATGTAGTACATTTTCTGGTTTTGAAAATCCCTTACTTCAAAAAAGATGTCAAATGTTATGCTTTGTCTCCATCTATTGAAAAACTGAGAAAACAACCTTCATGAGAAATAATCCTTTAGAGATGTTTTCATATACATCAGCAGACATCACTACCATTCTCATTTCCATTTGACAGCAAGATGTGTCACACGTAAGGAATTCCATAAATTGTGACTTATGAGCTACATCTACTCAGAGTACAAAGTAGCCATTGACACAAGGCACAGAGGATTTAAAAATATATATTTAAAAATGCTTCCTATTACAAATCCCATGAGCCCCCAAAACAAAACCTTCTGAATCATACTGAAGGCCAACATTATGTTGGCTGATTAGTTGCCATGGAAACTTTCTCAAGCAGGTTTTGACATCTCACATTCCCAAGCAAGAACTATATAGCCATCTTGACACTAATAGCCTTCAATTGTTATGTCCTGCCCAGCCAATCTGTGAGGAGAGTTAGTCTGTTCTATCATTCTGATCCAAGTGCCATCCCTCCCATGAGAAAGATGGGAGACATCTGTAGAGCCCAAGGGAGAGGTCACCTCAGAGAAAGAAAGTCCGGTCAGCAAGGAGGGAAAGGGAGGAATGAGAGACCCGGGGAAGAAGGCAGGAGGATCTGACTCAAAGCAGAGAGAGGTGGCATGAAACCCATAAGGGGGAGGGACTAAGCAATCAGAAAAGATATGAGAAAAAGGAGGAGGAGAGGAGGAACCATTAGGAGAGGAGAGACAAGAAAGGGGAGGAGAGACAGAAGGACATAAGAAGAAAAGAGGTGGAGGAAAGGAGAGGTGGAGCAGACAGACATCAAAAGCAGGAGCAGGAGAGGTCCTTTGCGCCCTGACTGGGAATGGCTGTGGTTGGAAAATACATGAACCAAAAAGTGGGGAATGTTGATGGTCCTGCATGAGGAAAAAAAGGAGGAGGAGGAGGAGGAGATGAAAGAAGCGAAAACCCTCTTACTGGGTAGAGAAAGAAGCCCTAGAGTGGGGGGGAACAGATCAGAAGGGAGAGTGCTAATGAGACTGGCAAGAGAGAAATGGTGGGGTATACTGGAGAAGGCAACTGGCAAGAACCCTTCCTATGGGAGAACACAGGCAATGGGGGAGAGAAACACCACACCCCTGAGACACTCTTCAGGACCCTGCTGCAGGCACCATCCAGACTGTCTATAAAGGGCAACCTACCAGCCCTTGGAGATGGCCGATTGAGAAACCTGGGTGAACCCCTCACTGTTGGACAAGATGCTAACCCCTTCCACTAATAGTTTTTGGGAACTTTCTGAAATAAACATTGATGTTTAGGATTCGGTGGAACATTTGTCTTTATTTGACCCTAAGGAGAAGGGCAATGGAAAGGAGCATAAAGGTGAAACAGTTGAACACAATCCTGGCTCACCCTTTCCAGGATTTCCTAGGGATAAATCATCCAGAAGTGGCTTATCAGTCACTCCTCCTAGCTTGTTCAAGCTCCCAAAGACTGTGTCCCATGGGTAATCAAACTCCTGATCCCCAAAAAAGCCACGGGGTCTGCCCATTTAGTTATTCATGGACCTATTGTTAAGCCCCAGGGTGCTGTTCTGTTTTTCCAAGTTTACTTTAAAGTTTTTAAATGTTTTACATTTAACAGATTTTTAATTACAATTATGGTTTAATTGGATTTCAACCTGTAATTTAGAATGTTTTTAGTATCATTTGTTCCAACATTGGCAGCTGCCTTTTTTCACCAGGGAAAAAGCCTAGAAATTACATGAAATAAAATAGTACAGTCAATGGAAAATAAAGCGAATTACACCATCCCAGTCACTGAGCATTCCCCATTTTATTTGCCTATGTAGTCACAGCATTTCCAATGTTACATCTCATCCACACACCCTTTCCAACATTTTTCCCACATATTATTTGTCACTGTTAAGACATTCCTTTAAACCCATATATTTTGATCCTCAGTCAGAAAACCCAGCTGCAAATTCCAGTTCTTTCGAAGTCTGGCCACAGCAAACACATCCTTATGGAATCGCTCGCCTTTGATAACAGATCTGCATATTTGTCCCACATTTCTACTAGTTTTGCTTCTTGAGAAAAATCTAGAAAAATCGAGAAAAATCATGAAGAACAAAAAAAAAACAGACACAATGAATATTCTTTGGGGAATTAATCTAGGAAGGTAACTAATTTGTATGCAACAGATGAACCTATGAATATTCAGCTAAGTAACACAAATCTGCTGGTAATTATTTATTTATTTGGTGCATTTGTATACTGTTCCTTTTTCCAAAAAGGAACTCAGGGTGGTTTCCAATACAAAAGAGCTAAAAACACAGCTAAAACAACAAGAACAATATGAAAACAAAGGCAAGATAATTAGAAAAGTGGCAAAGAGTGTGAACTCTCGGTGGGGAGCAGCTGATAAGAGAGAGAGAGAGAGAGAGAGAGAGAAGGAAATTAAGCAGAAATGAGGTCACTATATGCCTCTGTGAAAAGCAAAGTTTTTAATGCCTTTCTAAAGGCGGGCAGGGACTCTGCAAGGCACAGCTCACTCGGAAGTTGGTTCCATAGAGAGGGGCCAACAACGGAGAAGGCGCGGCTACGGGTTACTGACTTCCGTGCCTCTCTTGGAGTGGCCACCCTGAGTGAGCACGCCTGCGACGATCGAGTAGGTCTGGCCTCAGTTGATCTCTGGGAGATCCGCTCCAGCAGGTATTCATGTATTCATGTATAAGAATCTAATACAGTATATGGAAGTGACTCTATGCATTGCATTCACCTGGGGAGCTAGGCTGCCACTGCATAGACTCACTGTGAATGAAAGTGAAAGCAGACGGGTTTATGAATTGTACAGTCATTCTCTGAACAGAAAGTGTCATGTGTTACAAGGAGCTGCCACTTCCTTCCCTTTCCTCCGTCCTTGACATGCACTCTGTATTTAAGTGGCAAATATCCTAAGTTATTTTAGAGGAATTTGCACATACAATTTTCCATTGCATGACATTTTCTCATTAATTCTAAATTTTTGTTTTGTTTTTCAGAGAGTACCAGAAATGGATCAGAAATAACCAATAAGGATGTTACTTTTTCAGCATTGCAACAAATATTTATAGTGTGTTACATTTTAAATATTGGGAGTAAAGGAAATAGTTTACTTCTAAAAGTAACTTTCTGAATTTTCTAATGTTTCTTTTAGCTCACCCTCTTTCGCTCAGAGATTTCTGGGAGTGAAGCAGAGAGATACACAAGCAGAAGATAGGGTGCTGGACTAAGTCACAAGATCCCAGCAAAATGCAGTTAATGAGGCAGGGCATTCACTGACATGGGAAGCAGGAGAACAAAAGCTGCCACCCTCAGGACCGCAGTGCAGGTGAGCAAGTGAGAAAAGGAGATGGTTGCTCATTCAAGCCCAGTCCCTTATGCTGCACATCCCAGAGACAGATGATGAGTGAGAGAGCAGCCTCTGTTCTCTCCCCCCCCTCTCTCTTTCACGCACGCGCGCGCGCGCGCGCGCACACACACACACACACACAGAGAGAGAGAGAGAGAGAGAGAGAGAGAGAGAGAGAGAACTATGGTTTCCAGGGTATTAGCATCCCATTCCCTGGGATTCCTGAGACACTGCACACTTGTTATCTGGCATTTAAGTACATACAGTATATCTTATTATGTAGCACTATTTCCAAAACTCATTGTATTAGGCCATAATTTTAATAACTTTTAAGTACAACACACACACACACAGTTTAAAAAGGCTTATACAGCAAAAAAACTAAACTAAACAAAACTTTAAAGCATGTTTTTGTCTATTCTTTTGGCATGTTGCCTCTGAACTTCCTGGAACAAATTCTCCTGGTTTCTTTCTGATTCTCCCGTGCCCCGTTTCATCCACTTCCGAATGAAATCCTATAGAGCCATTTCAAACAGCAAAGCTCAGGAGGATCAGTGAAAAAGCAGGGTCAGTGCTTGGAAACACCTTGTAGGTCACTGTAGCACAAGGCTACTATTTCGCTTCCTACTAGTTTTGCCCCCGCCGCGGGCCCCTCGCTTGCCTGAAAAGCCAGGACGAGGTTTATGCAGTTTCTTCGGACCCTACACGGGTTGAAAGATACCGGGGGGGGGGGGCTTCCTGCGGGTACCGCGGAGAAGGGGTGGAGACAAGCAATAATTCCCCCCCCCCCACGGCATCCCCACATTTAGGATTTGGGGGAGCAGTTTTAGCCCAAAGACTGGAGAGTTGGAAGGAGGCCGAGCGTGGTGGGCGGGCGGAGAACGGGCAACGGGCGCGCAGAGCAGCAGCATTCGCGGTGGTTGCGGAAGGTGGCCGTGAAAGCGACAATTGCACACCACAGGGACGGGCGGTGGCTCCCGAAGGCGCCCTTGGGCGCTGCTTTCCTCCGCGTCCGCCTCCCCTGAAGGGAGGGAGGGGGCTGTGGGCTGAATGGGCGGATCTTCACCCCGACGACTCCCTAGGACGCCTGCGCCACTGGCGGCTTCCTTCTCTGCCTTGCGCCGAGTCGACTCCGGTTGCTAGTAATCTGTGCAGATCTGGAGCAGCTGCCCCGGTGGTAATAACGGCGTGGAGAAGGTGTGTGTGTGTGGGGGGGGGACCTGGGCAGTGGGAGAGGAAGTGATCGGAGGATCGAATCCCTTGATCGATCTCCCGCGCACAGCCTCAGGACAGGGGCTGGGACAGTTGGCCGGAGTTCGGGGCAAAGTTTTGCCCCAGCTGTCAAGCTCGCCGACGCCCTACCAGCCGCTGTTGCCTGGGGTTCTTGTTCGGAATACCCTGCTCGGGACTCACGCGGCGATACTGGAGAGGCAACATGGGAAGGGGGTGAATTATAGGATCTGCCCCTCTGCTCCAGACTGCATAGACCCACATTAACGCCGAGGGCAGCTCAACTTTGTTGTGTTACTATTTCCTGGTGTGTAGAAGTCGCGAAAGGGAGTGCGCTCCGATGCTGCCTGAAGCGAAGCAGCTGCGCAAACCCGCTGTTGCTGTTGCTGTTGTTGTTGTTTTAACAACGGGGCTTTTCAAGAAGTTCGTGGCTCTGGGGAGTGAGTCCCCCTCCCCCCCAATCCTCAACCCCAGAATTCTGCGATGCAGATCTCGTTGAAATCACTGGGTTGCAATTTCATGGAGGAAAATGGCCAGGAGAATAACGGGAACCTTTTGCTTCATCTGGGGTGGTGACCATCGGGGTGGCCATTCTGAGTCCAGAAGGCCAGATCCTGCATGTTATGGTCGCGTGTACAAGAGGTGTACACTTCGGGAGGGTGCGCGGGGGGGGATGTATCCTGAAATAACACTGTCTCTGAACCGCCCCAAAGAACTCCTCCAGCTGTTGGGCGACTTTGGACTGTGTACCAAAGCAATAACGGGTAGCTTATCTATTTTGACTCGACCTAGGAAGGCAAAGTACTTTTTCTGAGCGCCCTAAGAAGGCTTTGTTTGGCGAGGGTAAACTGAACCATACAATGTATCCTATTTAAACAATACTATCATGAATCGGGTTAAAGGGGAGCTCTTGTCTAGTTCAGCTGATTTCAGCCCCTGCTTGCTCTGTTAAATCGCTGGGATCAGAGATGGAAGGCCTCCTCCAGAGAGTGAGATCTACTTAAGTAAACATCCATGGGACTGTATGCTGTAAAAGTGCTTAACTTTTAGGCTTTATTATACCCTGTCTGATGCTTAAACATAATCTGAGCACAATCTTCAAATCTGGTAGAAGCAGTCAGGAATACCACCTTTCTGGACTGTTCATTGTTCACTACTAAACACATACATGCACACACTTGATTGTTAATTAGCTAGGAAATGGATCATATGATGGTGGGCTGTGAGCTCAACTGCACACAGTATTAAATCAAAATTAATATTTATTTGTTTTGTTTTAGAGTATTTTTACCCTGCCTTTCTCCTTGGAAAAGGACCCAATGTGGCTTATAGTAATGAGAGCCTCATTAATCCCTTTAATGAGGGATAATATACAGTCCAGCACATTTAAGACCTGTTCAAGTATTTACCTGCACTTCAGTTTTTTCTTCCTCTGTGTGTGTGTGTGTGTGTGTGTGTGTGTGTGTGTGTGAGAGAGAGAGAGAGAGAGAGAGAGAGAGAGAGAGAGAGAGAGAGAG
>JAHTLZ010000204.1:40499208-40605736 GCA_023846285.1 Phrynocephalus versicolor
AGAGAGAGAGAGAGAGAGAGAGAGAGAGAGAGAGAGAGAGAGAGAGATCTGGATGATGACAATTGCACACAGGTGTGGGTGGGCATAATGGGCCCACCAGCCTGAATTATTTATGTATTTATTTTTATATTTCTATGCCGCCCGTCTTCCAATAGAACTCTGGGTGGTTTACACCAATCTTGTCTTGGAGTAACGAGTAAGCCTAATAGAGTTTTGAAAGTAAGCGAAATATTTAAGAAGTGGTTTTATCAGTGCCACAGCCCTAGTGATAGTTGCAGAAGGGGTAGCCATTTTGGTCTGTGCAAGCATTATAGGTGAAAACAAAATAAAAGTAAACTGTTATTTTTTAAGACCAAAAACATGGTGGCACCTTAAAGACTAACTTCCATGTGTTTTTTTAAAATGTGGGCTTTCCTCAGATTCCCCCTAGTGAGTTTCCATGTAGGGTGTACTTTAATCCGCTGTCAGTCAGCTTTTCTCAACTGTTCGTATGTATGTGGGCCATAATCAGTGAAGACATTTCACTCTGCAAAAATGAAACAGGGCAGAGGGGATAGATTGACAGCGTTCTCAACGTATGTACTCAGAAGTAATCCATGCCAAATGCAGTAGGACTTGTGGTTAGGTAAAATGCATCAGTCCCAAGACAGTGATAGCTAGAGATTATTATGCAACAGTTCACAAAGCACTTTGTACTTAGTTATGCTAGTGGCAAAATCCACAGATTTTATCTCTGTGTTGCGGCATCACTGCATTTTATGACATGGTACTTCTGATAAGCAGTACTTTCTGGATTAATGCATGTGTTTGTAAATCATATTGCAATTACTATTTTAAAAATTGTTTGGAAACACCTCCTAGTGTGGAATATAGCAGACAGGTGATTAACCATAATTGCTATATAGGTCTAGTGATGTGAAGGTCCCGTTCCTCCCTCAAAAGCCTTCACCTTTCTTCTAGGGGTTTCTAGAGACAGACTATACAGTAAGTCTGTTTTCATAAACAACTGAAGGCACAAAATGCACTAAAGTGTGAAATGCACTAAAACCACATAATTTTAAAGTAAACAGCAAGCAGAGCAGGGGAAGCAGGAACTGCCTGGGGACTTGGCTAAGTGTGAAAAGATTAATTTTGCTATCAGTGTGCTACCTTTGATCTCTATTTTTCTTTGTTGCTCTTATTTTTCTACTGTCAGAGATTGATCATAGTGTTCCTGACCTTCAACGTGGCAGCTCTAAACACTGGTGCTGAGTGTCTTGACTTGTTTTCAGGGTTCTTCAGCCCACAAAGTCCTGTATATCTTTGCCCATTTATTGTATCTTAAATAATCAACTTCAATAATTTATTTCTGTTTTACCTCTCTGTTTTAGTATTTTAGCTCTTCAATGTTTGCATTTTATGATTTTTGTTTTGTTTTGTTTTTACTCAGGCTCCCCAGTATTTCATTAGTTACGCTCTTGATCAAGGATGTACTTAGCACCCTGTCATAAATTTACATTTTAAATACTTATTACACACACACACACACACACACACACACACACACACACACACACACACACAGTGGAATTCTGTTACTCTATGACATATTTATTTATTTATTTATTTATTTATTTATTGCATTTATATCCCGCCCATCTTCCCGAGGGAACTCTGGGCGGCTTACAGGGTGGCGACAAAGCGCTATCAAAATACAATATTACAACAATAGCAATTAAAAACAGTTTTAAAACACATAAGCGCCATAGCGGCAAATACTGTATATAGTAAACACAGTACATATCACCATGCAGTGTGCATTCTCATCACCAGTTGTAAGTTTTGATCTATAGCAAACACTGTTATCAAAATGTCACAGCAGTTTGATGACTGAACATTTTCCCTAGAGTCCTACATAATCTTATACACCTCCAGGGAAAAACTAGAATAAACAATTCAGACAATTAAAACATCAAAATTGCAATACAATTAAAACAATGAAACATTTAAATACAATAAATAAAATACATTAAAACACTACACTAAAAGTGCCATCAGGACCCACAATAATCAGTTTAAAAACTTCTGGAACAGGAAGGTTTTTATCTGGCACCGAAAGGTCATCAACATTGGCACCAGGTGGGTTTCACTTGGGAGGGCATTCCATAATCTGGGGGCAGCTGCCGAAAAGGCCCTGTAGCTACAAGGCATCCCTTTCACCTCCTTGAGGGATCGCTCTTTCAGGAGGGCTCCCTGGCTAGATCTTAATTGTCAGGTAGGTTCATATGGAAGGAGGCAGTCCTTCAGGTTATCTAGGTTCTAAGCCATATTCAGAGACCTTCTTAGACATACACTGTGTCAACTCTCCTTACAGAGTTCTCCTTTGCTGTCCAAAATATTCTTCAGATTTTAGTACAGATGAATAATGCTTAACCTACATATTGTTTTGCTTCATTAGTGCTGCTTATTTTCCTGGGAATAAATTAGCAAAAGAGACAGTGAAACCACTTAACTTCTCCCAAGTGCTCCCTGGGGAGATGGGTATTTGTCTCTGATAGGCTGTGAGTTTAGCAGGTGCTGTCTCACTAGGCTGCAGTAAGAATGGCAATCACAGCTGTCCTGTGTTTTGGGAGTTGCCTTGCCCATTTTCAAAACCACAGTAAGTGGAGCATAACTTAGAAGAGGGAGAAAGAGAGTGAGAGAGAGCAGATACTTCCTTTCTTCTTGCTGATTATTTTTCTCATTTGTTCTGGTATTATTGGTTGGTGATTGTGTGGTCAGTTTACTACGTTTAAACTTTCCCTGTATTAGGTAGGTTTGATAAGAGATGTTACAGGATGCCCTTACTCTACTAATTGCAAGCAGAATGAGGCATGTTGAAGTCAGATGACTAGAAGAGTGTGAGCTATCCTGTCTTCTGGTTCTCTCTCCATCCAAAACAATTTGGGTTACTGATTTAATCTCCCCTGTAGTTTTGAATTGTGATTTATGTACACCACATTAGTCTACACTGAAGCAGCTGTCATCCAGTTCGGTGGCACATATCATCCAAACGTGGGGGAACAAATCTGTCTCAGCAATGTCCAGTAAGGTGCACAATGCAGAAAAAAATGTTGGCTACAGGGCTCAGAAAAGGAGTTTGGTGTCATGAGTAAGGGATCCTCCTCTCTCAGGATACCATTCCACGGAGACATTGCATTTGAATGTTTGTACAGTACTTGGTGCCAAGACAGGGACTCAGACTGTGGAATCTGACTGTGTAGCGTCCACTCCATGGTTTTTGACCTCTCCTAATCTGGCTAAGTGAATTCTGACACGATGTTAACCAAGTCTAGTATAGTTGTCAGAGAAATTTGAACAGTCCTCCGGCATCGTTGATCATAGGTCATCATAACAACCATGAATAAGCACAGCTGACAGAAAGTTATAGTGCCTACTTCTTAGCAGTATGGGTGTGTGTGTGAAATTCCCCCATCACAATTCCAGCCTCAACAGAGCTTTTCTGGGTACTGAGCACGCTTTCAAAATCAGATCTACATGGGAATGTAGCAGAACCTTGGAGATGCATTACAATAAATTTGCAAGTACAGTAGGACCCCCGTATCCACTGATTCATTATTCACTGATTCAGTTATCCACAGTTGGCAGAGGAAAAATAAATAATTCAGCAGCTGCAAAGCAAGCTACTGTCACAAAGAGCAGCCGTAAATCAAGCTACTGTTGCAAAACAGCAGCTGTAAAGCAAGTTACTATTAAAAAAACAGCAGTTTTGGGGACATTTTGGTGTTCTCTCTTATCCATGGTTTTCATTAACCACGGGAAGGCTTGGAACCCACCCCCAGTGGATACTGGGGTCCTACTGTAATTTTAAATATAAAATTCTTCACCTTTCTATACTGCCCTTGAGGCCATAATTGAGACAGTCCCAATGAAAGTATTCCAAGCCCTTTCAAGTCTCATTTTGTGGGACTGGTTTCCAGGAATGAAGCCTTGTGATCTAGATACAGTGTGTGGGAAGGTGTAGTAATCACCTGTATTCTTGATCCTTATCCATCCCAGCAATGTAGCCTTGAATGAGGAAGCTATTATATATTTATTCATTTAAAATATTTTTACTCCGCCTTTCTTCTTGAAAGGGACCCAAAGTGGCTTACAACAATAAAAGTTGAGGACAATGAGTGTACAACAGTTCTTAAAAACATTAAAGGCAACATTTAAAGTTAAGAATAATGAGTGTGGAGAGGCATGGTACTTAATTAAAAAGACATGCCTCCTTAAGAAACTCCTGTTTAGAAGATTTTAATCTAGTGCTAGTATCTAGTAGTATCTAATGCTAGTATCTACCTTTGAGGTATGATTTATTAATTTAAGTGAGCAATTTATACAATAGTGCTGACCATATCAAAAAATAAAGAGATGTGTTAGTTAAAGGACTGAGCAGTTTAAAGGGTTTTGAAGGAAATGACTTAGATTGACCCACTTGAGTCTGGCCTCAAGCCTGCGTTTGATGCTGAAATTTTTCTTACTCTGATATATCAATGTTATTGGGGAGGGAGATAGGGGGAACATAACTGCTAATAGCATTTGCTGCTATTGATTATTGCATCTTGCCAGATCAACTCTTTGAGTTTGCTGTTGGAGGCATAGAAATATAGAATACTGTATGGGTTTGTCCAACACTCCCATGAAAGCCCTCTCAACTGTTCAATACTCAAATGAGATACAGTTTACTTGAGCTGTATGTGCAGGGTTAATGTTTGACATACATATTATTCACAGTTGGATCTAACTTATGTTTGTTATTGTTCAACAGCTAGTTGGAAAAGAACTTTCTCCAATATGAATGCCTTCCTCGAAACACTGAGATTCATTGTGTTGTCGATATATTTTTTACTGGAGCCGATCTTTCTGTTGTTTATTCCCACACGAAAGAAGAATGTGGCTGGCGAGATAGTGCTTATAACTGGAGCTGGAAGTGGTATTGGAAGACTCATGGCTCTAAAATTTGCTCATCTCGGAGCTACTTTAGTTCTTTGGGATATTAATCTAGAAGGAAATAAAGAGACTGCCCGACTGGCAAAAAAAGCTGGAGCTGTGAGAGTACATGAATACATTTGTGACTGCAGCAAAAGGCAAGAGACGTATCGAGCAGCAGATCAGGTAATTTTTTAATATTGTGTATAACATTTTACCTAGAAGTGTTAGCATCTCTTGTAATGCCACGTTAATAACTTAGAAATTAAAATGATGTACAGTCATGGATGAGAATGATTGTTTGTACCCACGTAAAGTTTAGCAATGATCAGGAGGCCATGGATGTTTAACTTTGAAGCCGTAAGAAGTCATTACACAAGTGATTATAATATTAGTGGAGCTGCGGGATCTCATACTTGAAAATGTTCTTCATGATCTATTGCATAAGTGGTTTCACAGTGTCAGAGATTATGGAACTGATCTCCTTTCTTGAGAGCAGAAAAGGTCCAATGCAGACCTCAGCAAAGGGAAAACAAAAATACCTGGACGCAACAGATGAAAGCAACAGAACAAACAAGTCCTGAGATGGGGAGTGCTTGGGGCATGTGTGCCTTTGCACACAGTCTACAGAGGAAGCATTGGTAACAATCACTCTTCATGGAAGGCTGACACACACTGGCTGTTCAAACTGAAAAAATGAATCCCCCTCCTCCAACACTAAACATTCCCAGTATCCCTGTAAATCAGTTCTATCCATAGGGTAAAATTTGACACATTGAAGGAGTCCATGCCCAGGACTGTTCCTGCGAGCATTGCCCTTTGTTTCTGACAGGTACCTGATGTGTGCGTCCCCTGGGTGTTCCGGTCATGCACAGGAGATGACCATTCAGGCACACAGAAACAATGAGAAAAAAATGCAACCAGTCCTGGCTTGCTGGAATCTTGGACCACACCGAATGGCTGGCTGGAAAACACACCTCACTGGTCCAAGGACCGCTACTGGTCCAACAGTCCCAGAATGGCAACTGTTGGCAGCAACCAGATGGAACAGATAAGGCAGTTGTGCTGGCCACTAGCAGTGGAAAACAGGTGTGCAACCAAACTGCATGATACTGTGACATGTTACAAGGTCCTGTTCTTTGGTCATGCAGCACTCACACAAGTGCATGCTAGCATCCCCCAGCTCTTATGGCTGATTTCAGGCAAGTCCCCAGCTCATAAGAATAGGCCATTGGGCAACTATCATTTCACAGACATTAGTGCTCCGTGACATAAAATGTCTGCATCACCCTTTATGCATTCCCATACCATCCTTTTCAGACGCACCCCTATCCTATACAGTAGCATTTCTATTGCTACCCACTAATATCTACTTCAGTCGACTGCTTGGCACAGCTAGCCAGTGAACAGCTCCTTGCAATGTCCTCTTCACCCCTTGTGACAGTTCTCCACAAGTAAAGGATGTGGCCTCTGGTGGGGCCAGCAAATAAGGGCCCTCATGCATCCTTGTCTTAAGTAGGATGTAAAGTCCTGAAGAAATGGTACAGTTCTGAAATAGTTTCAAATTTCTATGGTGGTTTTCTGTTTTCAAGTACATCAACTTGTTCCAAGGTGCTTCTGTTGTACCTTGTTCTGAAACACTAGGGGACAAAAGTAATGTGAATGTTATTGCATCACTAAAGCTTGCCTCCACCTAGTAATTTGATATTAGCAAAGGATTCCTGCTTATGTGCAAACAATTCATTGTTTGGTTATGTAGACACCAGTTGTGTAGTGACAAGCTCAGAACTGAAGGATCTATATGCAATCTCCTGAACTAGATGAAAAGTCTCCACCAGCTCTTGCATGAACCAGTACTACTACTTTTGTATTTACACATCCACCTACACACTGAAGCAATCTCATTTGACCTATTCACACATATACATACTCTGCAATTACAGGGGGCATTCTGCTTTTCCTTTTCCTCTTCATTTCTCCCCAGGTCCTCTGCTTCAACAAATATTACCAATTCAGTAGCTTAACTGAGGCAAGGACTGGGAAATTAGTACCACATTTCCCCTCTCAGTCACCAGCTTGAAAGGATACTTGAAATTTATTTTAAAAGAAAAGGAGAAGAAAATAAAAGGGCAATTCAATTGGTAGTGGTTTACAAGGTACAAAACAGAAACACCAGAAACATCAGTTTCATTTCTAAGTAGAGTGATGGAGAAAAGCTGGGGAGAAACTCCTTGTGTTCCCAAGGAACAAATGATTAAACAATGTCCATAGATCTCCTCATGATTAACACAACCACCAGAAATGAAGCACAGATTCCCCCAGGTATGCTAAGGTTCAAAAGATAAAACTCTGAATTCCTTTATTCCATTGACACCTGGGTTGACCATTACATAATTACTAATAATAATCCTCTGTAGTCATTCTTATATGTTCCTTTGCAGCTTCGAAACATGAATACTCTCTGGCAAGACAGCATGCCAACTTTCTCACAGATACAACTGTTTGGTCACTTTGATATACTGTCCAAAAGAGATTAACAAAATATAACGTTGGGGCTCCTCTGAAATCTTCCTGATCTCAAGTCTCCTTTGAAGTAAAATGGGGCAGAAAAAGGAGAATGGAAAAGAGTTGAGAACTAGTCTGTGAAGATTTTCAGTCATCCAGGTGAGGTTATCTGGGAGTTGAGTCCTGGCAACTGGACTTTTTTTCTTGAGAGATAAAAATGTTTTGCTACTCATCCAAGCAGCTTCATCAGTCTGATGACGAAGCTGCTTGGATAAGTAGTGAAACGATTTGATCTCTCGGGCAACGAAGTCCAGTTGCCATGACTCAACTTCCAGCGTTGAAAACTAGCTATCTTCAAGGATAAAGTTTATATTCTCATGCCCTTACAGGCAGACAGAAAAAAACATAAATTACATTTCATTATCTTTATCTCTTCACAGTTCTAATCCAGGCTGAACTCCATATGCTTATTTGAAAGCATAGGCTTACGTGAAAGAAATGGAACTCCTGTCTCTGAGCTATTCTGACCTCACTGCCACTCAGAAGGGACACTGTTTCTCTACCCACCCCTGGTCCCATGCAGAAATCACTAGTTAGTATATCATTGCAACCACTTGTATGGCAGTTAACCTCTACCCTGGATCAACCAGTTTCCTAACTGATTCACTAAAATGTGTATGGGGGATCTCTGAAAAGAGTGAATTCATTCTATTTATCGCCAGTGGATGGTACCTGTTCAAACATACAGTGGTACCTTGTATAAAGGAATTAATTTGTTCCAAATGAAATTATGTTAAGCAAATTTTCCTTTATACAAATTCCCATAGGAATGCATGGAAACCGGAGTCATCCCATTTTTATGTTGTACGGATTCTCCCCATAGGCAATTATGTTAAGCAAATTTCCCCTATCTCCAGAATTTTTTATGTTGTACAGATTTTATGATATACAAACCGTTTGTTATACAAGGGTGTACTTATTTTTGAATTAAGTTAAATCCAATCAAATATCGCAGATTTGTAAATCTTATCCTGCCACAGCTTTACCTCTGCCTCTTCAAAACTCCTGGAGAAAAAAACCTCAAGTAAATAAAACAACAAAAACTTCACATGAGGTCAGAAAGTAATTTTAAAAATACAAACAGGAACAACATTGGCTGTAGGAATGTGAATGAGTGACAAAATAAGGAATTCTGAGACGAGGCAAGCAGAGGACAATTGATTCATTGCCTCTCTTGACTTTGGTTCCACTTCATCCATTTCTAGGGGTCTTGAAGTCCTTTTATGGCAATACCTTTACTGAAAAGCATCTGCCCTTGCCTGCCACCCCACTCCAAGATGTTCTGCACACATGCCAGAGACACAAGCGTCCAGTACTTATTTGTTCTTTGAACTCGGGGTTGGAGCCCAGTCAAAGTGCCCCCCTGTGATGCACGGTGGGCAGTATTCAGGGCTTTGCTTAATATTTGCTAGAAAAAGTAGGCATCTTTTTCCAGCAGTGACCTGGGATAACTACTACCCTAGTCAAGGCAGAAGATCCCACATCCACACTCTGCAAAATAATTCAGATGAAGATCAGTAAGTATCTTTCATGCCACCTGTTCAGAAGAAGCCTGCCCAAATAATATGAAGAGTGTGAAAGCATTTGGGTGCCCCCTGGGAAGAAGCAACACCCTGTCACCTGTTCCTACCACTCCAGAAGCACCACTGAGTTGTTTCCAACACAAACAAAGAAGATAAACTCCAAGAGGGGAGATGTTTGAGAATCTGTTACTGTTTTTCCCCAGTATCTTTAAAGAGCATTACAGTGGTGGGGAAAGAGAGGAAAGCCCTAGTCTGATAATACTGGGGCTTTCTTGAGTATTTTAATTAGTTAAATGTTCTTTTAGCTGGATGCATGGATAGCAGGATTTTACTATTTAATGATTGATTGTTATAACTGTTTGTTATTGTGATGGTTTTTAACATGTGGTTTTATTGTTTTAATATATTGTTTTATGCTGCCCAGAGACTGCTGGTAATGGGGCAGCTAAAAATTTTGTGTAAACAAACAAACAAACAAACAAACAATAAGATGATACAGCTAATTTTTTTTAACTATGTGTTGGTTATGTTTATTTTAGGTGAAAAAGGAAGTTGGTGATGTTAGCATCCTGATTAACAATGCTGGCATTGTAACAGGAAAGAAATTCTTGGATGCTCCCGATTTACTAATAGAAAAGACAATGGAAGTGAACACAATGGCACATTTTTGGGTAAGAGATTTTATGGTTGCCTTTGTAAGTGCATTTGAATTTGGATTGGTTCTTGATTGCTAAAGATCGCTCTTCAAGCACTTGCCACACAGTGGGGTTCATTGGTCTGTCCTCCAGTGTGTGTGTGTGTTGTGTCATTATAGTCGTGACCGACTCTTCATGACTCCATGTCCATGGAGTTTTCTTGGCAGAATACTGGAGTGGCTTGCCAGTTCCTACTCCAGGCGTCTACAGCACCTGGTATTCCCTGGTGGTCTCCCATCCAAGTACTAACCAGGGCTGACCCTGCTTAGCTTCCGAAATCAGGCAAGATCAGATGTGCTTAGGGCATCTAGGCAGCTATATCTGTCCTCCAGTACAGTATTTCAAATAATTTTGACTGAGAGACTGACTACACAGGCTGTTTATCCCACACTGTTTGGAGGTGAGGGATGGTCGGCTGTACTCTTAAAGATAGGGTCTTTGCTAGAGTGCCCAAGCCTACCTGAGTATTCCTACCTGCACCATTCTGGCCCTGTCAACGAGCTTCCAGTTTTCTGGTGCAGATCGGACGGCTCTGGAATGGATCAGTTCCAACCTGTTTGATCTCCAGAACAGGCCCAAAGTAAACCTTCCTCTTTCAACTGCCAGTGTTGTAAAGGGGCTGAATAAGCAAGCCACTGCAGGATATTAGCAAAATTCTGTTGCAAATTCTACCCTGCCCATCTCTTAATCTGTGCTAATTAATTTAGCATTTCATTCAGGGTGCAGTTACATTAGAAACATCACATCCCCTGCTAGGCAGAGGGCAGAAGCGGGAGATTTTAAAAAAACTTTATATAAGCCATCACTGATGCACCACATCGGTTAAAAAAGAAAAAGAAAAAAATCGTTTATTTGATTGATCTTAACGGGTCAATTGAGAAACTACCTGTGGTGGCTTCAGCTACAGGCAGTATCAATAAATTGTCATGTACTTCAACAGTGTTTGGATATATCATCAGACATAGCTTTTCCAAATTGTTAGAAACGCTCAAAATTTTATTATAAAAATTAAATCTTATCACCGTCTATCAACGAATGTGTAAGAAACTATTCCATAGAAAATCAGCATTTTAGGGCAGAATAACAAACACTGAAAGACAAATTGATTGAAGATAGGCATTAAGCACAATATTCCAGCATAAAAGAATCCTGTAATATTAGATAGATGTTAGGACCATAGATATTGGACTTGTGGTACACAAATACTACAGAACCACTTATTTGTGTCTGAGAATATGTATTATATCAACATAATTTTAATACACCAACAAATGCCAGTGGCAGATCTTTACAGTTGCAGATAATGAGGGGGGGAAACTTATCCTGGCAACCTTTACCCTTAGATGCCCTATGTGCAAGTATAGACAAACAAATCATTATGCAAGAATTGTCAAATACTTGAAGCCAATCTTCTCTAACTTGGTACCTTCCAGATAGTTTGAATTACCGCTCCCTGCTGCTACTGTAGCTGCACCCTGAATTAAATGCTAAATTAACTAGCCCAGATTAAGAGATGGGCAGGGCTGCAGAAAATGACTCAGACATGAAATGAAATCTCACTAACATTTATTCTTAATGGAAAATTGGCAAATAGCAACACCAGCTGTGGATTCAAAAACCACTAAAACTCGTATCAGCCTCACTTCTTCCCTAGTGTGAATCAGTGGACCATATTCTTTAAATTTTTAAAATTAAATATTTTTTAAAAAATGAAACAGAAAAATAATAAGCATGGTTTCTGCAGAGGAAAGTGTTTCTCATCAACCTCTTGGGGAATTAATCAGCATGTAGATCTGTGTTATTCAATGGACATCAAATACCTTAAACCATTGGTTCCCTACCTTGGGTCCCCAGATGTTTGTGGACTACAATTTTGAGAAATTCTGTCTAGAACAGCTAGTGAAACTTCTGAGAGATTCAGTCCAAGAACATCTGGACACCCAAGGCTTGGGACCACTGCCTTAGATGAAACACACTTGACTATTAAGCAGGTAAGGAAATGATAAATTTGACAATTTTTCATATAGATAACTGCAAGCAGTGTGCCTGACCCATAGGTCTTCATCAAACTAATGCTATCTAGCTTACATCTGAATGTTTATTTAGAAAGAACCAATGTGGAAAAAAAATACTTTCTGGTGTCTGTGTCTGCTTCTAGATTTCATTAAGACTTTTCAGGCTGACGTCTTTAAGCTTCATTTCTTTAAACAAAAAACCATTCCAGGATGCCCAAGAATAGGTTTTCCTTTCACTTCTTCCTCTAACAAGCAAAAATCTAGCCTTTTGTTTTCTAATATATAGCAGTAAATGGGACCCCAAACATTAGCTATTATTATTACATATAATTAGTACTATCAAATGTAGATTTGGATATATTTGGAACTATCAGATATGGCATTATTCGGTAAGTTCTGGATATTTCTAAATCCAAATAAACATCCCCAATGGAATATTTAATTAACTAGTTAAAAGTTCTAGACCATGTATTCCATATTGCTTTCATTCATAGCTTCTAGGGAGCTCATGATGTGACTAATGTTGTGGATGCGGGATAGATGACAGACTTGGAGAATAATTTGTGAGATTGTGCTTAATACTTAAAATAAAGCATGGTTGTTTGGATGCTGTTGGACTAGATTAGCGGTTCTCAACCAGTAGGTCACAACCCGTTTGAGGGTCAAACAACCCTTTCACAGGGGTCGCCTAGGACCATTGGAAAACACATATTTCCGATGGTCTTAGGAACCAAGACACCTTAGGAATCTATCCATCTCCAGATCAGACCCCCCCCCCAAAACCCTCTTTGCTTCCATGCGCCAAGTCACTCTCTCTTGTTCCCGCTTTGCCCCCACTCCCCAAGCGAAAAGCCAAGCAAAGTTAAGGCACGCTACCTGCAGAGCCTTTGGGGTCAAGCGAGGACTCACCACTGGACTGCGATTGGTGGGGCTGCTGCTACCACCACCCCTCTCAGCCTTGCCCTTTGCCTTGTTGCCCTTGGTGGGCAACTCCTGCAGCAGCTGCTCCAAGCAGGCGGTGCCCAGCAAAGAGGAGCTCTTCTGGTGGGATAGGGATGCACTGGGCCGAGGGGGGCAGCTCCCCCTTTTTGGCTGCTGAGGCTCCCCATTCCCGCCTCCCTGATTGGCACTGGCTGTCAGCCTGGGCGAGGAGCAGACCGAGGGTGAGGCCAAGGTGGGGGTGCTACTAGACCACCAGCTGTACTGCTGGTGCTGGTGGAGGAGCAGGTAGTCCCACAAGCAGTGCAGAGTGGAGCCAGCCTCGGTGGTGACAGCTTCCAGCAGCTCAGCCAAGGAGCAGCACAAGTTGGGCTGCGAGGAGAAGACATACTTCCTGCATGGAAAGTCACTCCACTTGGTGCTTGCACCCAGCAGGTCCCCCCTGGGCTGGTGCAGGTGGCCTGACTCCAGTGTGCAGAAGGGACGGCAAGGACTCCGCACTGTGACACTCAATTCCCCCTTTGCCGTTGCCCTTGCTCTTGCTGCCCAGCTACAGGTTGCACCACAGGTGGGCCAGGAAAAAGGACAAAGATTCTGGCTCTGGGTCACTAAGTTTCTCCCCCCTACCGCCTGCTCCTCCTTGGGCTCTTTCGCAGGCTCCATCCTCTCCTCCCTGCCTGCCTGCCTCCCTTTGTCTTCTTCTGACACCACTCAGAATTGCCAGAGCAATTTAGGGTTGGGGATCACCACAACATGAGGAATTAAGGGGTCACAGCATTAGGAACCTTGATGGCCTTCTGGGCCCCTTCCAACTCTATGGTTCTATGATTCTATGAGGACTTTGAAAATCTGAGTTCAAATATCCAGTCAGCCATATAAAATCTATGGATGACTGCAATGTCAAACCAAATTTGAATATTTTAGATATCCCTTAAAGCCTATTATTAAGGTCACTCTTAATTCAGAAGTTACTTGTCTGCACATAAAGAACCATAATTGTTAAGCACATTTCCAGGAGGAGGTGGATGATTATGCAAAGTGTATGGCTCAAAGACACACAGTTCAACAAGATTTTCTTCATGAAATTATCTGAAAAATAATTATACTGCATTGCATTGCCACAGGAGAAAATAGTATTGCATTTTCCCCCGGTAACAAAAAAAGGTCCATGTTAAGTTTATTTGTTCCTGAAGTTGAGGCATGACTAAAGGTCACGAGTATTGGTAAAACAAAATCTTCAAAATAAATTCATTCTTAAATTCAAAGATAAAATGATTGATAAGTGGCTTTAAAAAGTTCACCCCTGTCTTTCTTGGTGCTGGTGCCTCCTAGTGGGCAATCAAGGAAGAAACAGGAGTAGAGATAGTATTTTCCCATACTAGATTAAATGTGTGTGTGTTGTGTCATTACAGTCCTGACCAACTCTACGTGACTCCATGTCCATGGAGTTTTCTTGGCAGGAGTACCGGAGTGGCTTGCCAGTTCCTACTCCAGGTGCCTACAGCACCTGGTATTCCCGGGTGGTCGCCCATCCAAGTACTAACCAGGGCCGACCCTGCTTAGCTTCCGAAATCAAGCGAGATAAGATTGGATGTGCTTAGGGCATCTAGGCAGCAGATTAAAAGTAGTTTTCACTAGTTCATAGATAACCAGAGGTGCGCTATTAAACTAGTAGTCATTGAAAGAGAGAACAGACATTCAATTTGCTGAAGGATATCTATGTGAAGAGTAGTTTTTCATTTTGCATATTTTAACCAGACAGATCTGATGAGATTGTATGTTGCAGAATATTTACTTTGGACTCAACATCTCTGAAGTCTTACAGTGGTAAAATTACAGCTGTGAAACAATAACAACTGAGGCGGGCTCCCACAATTTAATAAAATGACTGCAAAAATATGAGATATTAGCCAAAGGTCAAATGAATCAAGTTAATTGAGTTAGTCGTAAGGAAGAAAATATATGCAAATCTATATCAGCAAATACCAGATAATGGCTGAAATCCTGTTGCCAGAAGTTATGCTGTATAAAGATAATGGTATCTTCAGCCACAGAACTGAAAAATCAAAAATTACAGTCCCCCACCCCTACAGACTCCTTTGGATCCCATTCATGGTAGCTATGGGATGGGGGTGTTAATTTCCTAAACTTGCCATCATAAGGATCATTTTACCACCAGCAACAAATTTCTGAAATTAAAAACTGCCCCCCCCCGACAAGTCTTGGCTAGGCTGGGAAGTTGGGTTCCTTCTCTCAGCCAATACATATGCACATAACAATTGTTTATCTATAATAGAATCAGTTGTATTGTGTTTTCTTCACAGACTGTTAAAGCATTTCTTCCAGCCATGATAGCCTCTAATCATGGACATGTGGTGACTATTGCAAGTTCGGCTGGGTTATTTGGAGTCAGTGGACTAGCAGGTTAGTGCACAGCAGATGGGCTAAAGCAGCGGTGTCCAAACCTTTTGCAAGGAGGGCCAGATTTGGCAAGGTGAAAATGTGTGGGGGTCAATTGTTCAGCCTGAAAAGGGGGGGGAGGGCATGGACCTGCGCTCGTATGCAGCAGCCAAAAACGCTCGTTTCAAGGCACCCAAGGGCCCGATGGGAATCGGCCTGTACATACCCAAGATGCACTGTTGCTCACATATGTTGCCCTCCCTCACAAGGTGGTGGCAAGGAAGCTGCAGCAACAGCCGGGGTGGGTGGGTAGGCAGGGTGAGTGGCTGGGGGAACAGAGGGAGGCATGTAGGGCAGGCAAACCATAAAACTGCAAGCTGTTTCCAGATGGCACAGGGAGGGGCCACCTGGTGAGGATGAGTGACAGGCTGAGCCAGCAGGGAGAAGAGGCTGAGGGCCACTCAAAATATTAAAACAGGCCACATTTGTCCCCCGGGCTGGACTTTGGACATGCCTGGGCTAAAGAATAATTGGAAGATAATCACTCAGTCCCTTGGCTCTTTTAGCACTTGTTGTGGTTTGGAAAGTGTATGTAAGAATTTATTCTAAAGCAAAAGCAGGATATACAGTCCCATGCCTGCACCCTGGAGGGCTGTACTGTACCTGCAAACCCCCACTTCAAATTGAAGTTGAGAAGCCCCCTGAGCCTGTGAGGATTTTTAAAACATGAAAAAAGTGCCACAGCACCTCTGAGAGAACGCAAGGGAGTTCTGAGCCATGTTCTTCAATTTTTAAGCAACTTTGGGGTATTTGTCCCAGAGGTGCACCTGGACCTGCATGTGGTCCTTGAGCTACAAGTTACCCATCTTGTGTTCATCCCAAATACTAATTTCAGTTGGTATTCAATAGGTGCCAAATCTTGCATCAATTGTCACAACACCTTTTTAAAGAAAGTAACAGGGCAGCAGGGAGGGAGACATTTCAGGACTGGAGCCCAACTGGGAAGCTCCTAATCAGTGAACCAATGTTAAATAGTTTATATTGAACTGTTTGTTAACATGCATTTTCTGTAAAAGGAAGAGATATGCTTTAAATTAGAATTGCTGTGCTCTGCACTCTGAGTTTCTCAGGAGGTCTAAGACTGCTGAAGCAACAGAAGGCTACTAGGGATGGGGCGGGGGGGGGGGAGAAGAACTGGAAACATGGAAAACCACACCTCAGCTCTCAGGTTTTAGGACATTCCAAGGGCCATCTGCCAGATTTTAATCAGCTGGATCATCTGTCATTTCTATTAAGTTTCAATCTCTAGCTCAGAAAAGCACAGAACTTGCTTATAATTGCCTATATAGAGTAGATATAAGGAGAAAGTGTTGGTTTGGAGTATAGAGATCAAAACAAGTGACTCAAGAGTAAGAGGAGCAGAATGGGAAAATAACCTGGATTACTAGTGGAAATTAAGAAATAGTGGAGGGAAATGCATTGAAACTTCAAACAGGGAGGGGCTTCACTAAACATCGATGCTAATGGTGGTAAACTAAATGTTAGACATGTATGGGTGTTTGAAGGAGTCTGTAGATAAAATGTCACTCTTGTGCCAGTGTGAGGCTGAGATTCATTGCTCCAACAAAAACCAAGAGCAAAGTGTAACAAAGATGGAATAGCTAGATTTAAAAGTTTCAGGATTACACTTCATATAACGCTGCCTTAAAACACAAGGAATTGTACTCTGAAAAAATGAACAGCTTTCAGCTATGAAATGTAAAAACTCAGTGCACTGCCAGCCACTTGTGAAGTTCCCAAGCTGTTGACTGGTGATGGTTATATATTACGTCCCAAAATGAATTCTGCTTTTCAGGAATGTTATGTGCCTACACATGGCCTCGCTGCCAGCTGGGCGGTATAAAAATCCAATAAATGAATATCTCTGGATCTTCCTTCCTACTTTACAGATTACTGTGCAAGTAAATTTGCAGCTGTTGGCTTTGCTGAGTCTATAGCTATGGAAATGCTGGCAACGGGGAAGACTGGTGTTAAATCCACAATTGTCTGTCCATTTTTCATAAACACTGGAATGTTTGATGGCTGTCAAACGAGGTGAGTTTACTTCTCTTATTTCTGTGTATTAGCCACTAAACTGATTGTCAGTACAGTGAAGCTGGTGGGTTGCTCACCTACAACTTAAATATTCATTGAGAAAGCAAGTGGAACAGTGAACAGGCGGTAGTGGTGGATAATCCACATGCATGGATTGGTACATAATGAACTAGTAGATACAAGCAATTGTTCTTGACTCTTGTATGTGTTTGCCATTTCCTCATAGAGGCATATTGAGAAGTTCATAATACAGGTGACTGCAACAACAGCCTTATTCTTGCCTCATCCTTGGGACCGACCTTAGGCTCTACAGTAGCATGTTCTTTGTATGCCAAAGGTCCCCAAGTTCCCTTCAATCATTCATCCTTCCAGTGAAAGGATTTATTAACCAATGCAAAGAGAGATCTCAGCTGAAGATTCTGAATGAAGATGGGCATAAATCTTGGGGGGGGGGGGTGTGTGCTGGTTTGTATGTACGGCACCAAAGGTACTGAGCATTCCTTTCCCTCAACTTACTTACTTACACCCACTTACCAGTCAGTGTGCTCCTCTCAACCTCCTCTTTGGCTGTTCCACCACTCCCCAGCAGGAGCATTGATTTGCCTGCGCTTCCTTTTCTGAGTGAGTTATCCGACAAGGACACAGCAGGGAAATTTGTGCTCCTGCTGGAGACTGATCGAACAGCCGAGGAAGAGAGGAACATGCACCAGCTGGGGAGTAGGTTGGAAGTGAATGTGTGGCACCTGCGTACAAACTAGCATGAGCCTTTGAACCAAGGTTTGTGCCCCTCTCTAATCCTGAAGAACTACAGATTACAGTAGACCAGCAGTTCTTACTTTCTTTGTCCCACTTATCACTCTATCAGAGAACATGAGTCCCCGCATGATGGTAACAGAAAGCCCATTTATGCCCCCAAGAAACTCTGTATGTATACATATATTTTCATTCACAAGCATTCTTTGATTATCATTTATAGTTCAGTTGTAGACAAGGGAACAGTATTTAGGACCAATATGGATTATTAGGTCAGAAGATAACCTATGCAGAGGAGGGACGCTAAAGCTGATACATTACATTTCCAGTAGAATACTGGAAACAAATTCTCAGTAATTATTAGGAAAACTCTGTATCCCACATAGACTATTACGTTGTCCCATCAGTGGCACATGTTCCACTGGTAAAGAGCCACGGCACTGGACAGTGATGGATTACATGGACAAATGATCTGAGCTGGTGTCCTCTTTTTAACATGCATTTGAGCATATTGAGGTTGCATGCCAGAGTTATTCCATGTATCACTTGGATTTGTACCCATCTTAATGTGGACTGTAAGTCATCCCTTGCAACTGACTGAAACTCAAGTTTTACTGTTGCTCAGTGCTTTAAATAGTTCCACCACCAGAACATTTACAATGTGATGTTCCTTAAATTTGAGAAGTTTGTTTCAAACACAGACAGTATTTGTCATGTATTTGAAATTATGCTATAGTGGTATTAATATGTGAATCTTCTTAATCATTGGAAGAAACAACATTGGGCAAGGCTTGACTATTCAAAATTCCAATATCTTTTATCAGGTGGCCACTTTTCCTGCCCATTCTAGAAGCAGAATATGCAGCTGAAAAAATTGTAACTGCTGTACTACAGAATCAAATATACCTCTTTATGCCACGAAGCATATACATTTTGCTACCAGGAAAAAAGTAAGCATAGCATGCTTCATTTTACATCTATTTTGTGTTGTATTGTTCTCTGAATAGCATGTTTTAAAGACAGAGCTAGTTTGGTTAATTTCTATCTAGAAGCTTGGAATATGCAGGTATCTCGGGACAGATGTGACAAACCACTATTTTCCAACATTTTCCCACAAGTTTTTAAATGCTGATACACATTTAAGATATCCAGTGTTAGTGCATGCAAGACTGCTATTAATGCAAGACATATAGGGGGAAACTAACTTTTCTAGCAATAGTTCATTTCAAAATAGTGCAATCAAGTCATCTTTCACTGGCCTGCTACAGGCCCAAAGGAGGTAAGGCCACACATGTGACAACTGCAGGTGGATTTTCCAAGCACAACTATTTGCTTTTATAAAAATATGTCCCTTATATTCTGAAGTTGCAAGTTGCAGTTTCCTTACCCGCGTGTAAATCTGGCATTAGAGAGAGGAGGCTAGCTTACTTTTGTAAAACAGTGGTGGGTACCATTAGGCAAGCCTATCAATTCTGCTGTTTGTTTTTCTGAAACCTTTTGCCCTTACCTCCATTATTTGCATGCCTAGAAGGGAAAAACACAACAATGTGCATTTTACCTATTCTCTCTGATTAATAGCTGTGGGTGCGAGTAGTGAGTGATTCTGACTCAAAAACAGTATGGGCAAAACAGAGTTAATAAACTAATATTCTGAATGGCCATAGGCTGTTCTTGTAGCTCATGGTTGGAAATTGGAATCTCTACTTCTTTAAATTTATGTAGGAAGAGTACAGTAATTTATTATCCAGAACACATTTAAAGGAATGTGCTTGGAGGAAAAGAGAACATACAGACATTAGAAACATTAGAAAAATCTATATGCATTATCTTTCCTGTGTTATCTTTTCATACAGCTTACAAAATACAGAATGGCAGCATTAAGTTTCATTTGTTTAAAGTAGCTTTTTGCTAGTCTACAGGTAAATAGCATGCTAATTGTAGTAATGACACATTATTCCATTTGATTTTTTCAACTATTTTATCACTATCATTTACATTTCTTTTTTAAATACCTACCCACCTTGAGTAGACTCTTTTAAAAATAGAGGAACAGCAGAATAATAAATAGAAAGATAGAATGGAGCCAAAGAGAAAGAAATCATCAAATTTAACCTGCAGTGTCTTGTGTTTTTTCTTTCCATTCCTAGCATCCTCCCTACAAAATTGTTTTTTCTTCTTGCAAAATATTTGGGAAATTTCCATTTTATGGATGCATTCAGAGGTCGGACAAAAACTGAAGGCATTAAATATCAGAAAGCATCAACAAAACCTCCAGGATCACTTGAGTGATCTGTGTGAAAATGGGGTGTATGGAACTTCTACCCCAAATCTTTGTTGTGAATGTGTGTGCCTAAATCAATATAGAGATTAAATAAAATCTTGTCTAAAACTTAAATCGCACAATCAGTAAAATATGAATTATTTTGACTTATCCTGTATTGAAAATTGCTCCATCTCTGCACCTTTACTGCAATAAAATTTACATAATTTTTAAGTGACATTTGGATGAAACCTAACATTAGCTTCTGTAAATAAACAAAATGCGGGCAAAAATAAATTCAATTTTTTCCCTTTGGTGTTTCTCATCTTCTCAAAAGCCTAAGGGTACAAGTCTCTCTGAGAATTAAGAGTCCCTGGCCACGCAGACAGGTGTTGTGAGTTTGATTCCTCACTGTGTCTTCCAGAAGAGCCAACTTGCATAGGCATGGGAAAAGTGTCTCCAGAACAAGAGCAGACAAATCATACACATTCATGGATGGCTGTAAGTTAGTCAACTTGACAGCATGCTGTTTGTAGTTTTACGTAACTTTATGAGGCACAATTATGGTTGTCGCTAATATAGGTTGGTGGGGTAGAGGGTAGTGTTCCCAGAACTGAAGGCTTCAGAATTACTATAGGTGAAACATTCTTCTGAGCCCCCAACAGCCAATATAATGAAACTGAAGCACATGAACTGTGTAAGGGGAGGAAGGAAATCCATTTGTTTTTATTATTATTTTTTTTATAATCCATACAACACGGATTCCCTGTTGGGGAGAGGGAGGATTCTAAACAGGAGAGCTTAGGTAGTATGCTTATAGTGTTTTTCTTATTTTAATACTAATAGCTATACAATTCATAATACTATTGGAGTTATTTAGTTACACATTTCTCTTTAATAAAAATTTTGGAGTGGTTGCCAGCTGTCTCTTGCCTTCTGTAGTTTTGTATTCATCAGTGCCGATGTTACGCCCATCTCTGCTGCTTCAAGTAATTGTTCCAGTTTTTGTCTCGGTGGTGCTTCTGTCAGTTTCCAGTATTTGGCAAATGCAATCCTTGCTATCGTAAAGATATGGACTAACAACCTCTTTTTTATAACCTCCTTAGTTTCTGGCATATTTAGTAAAAACATTTCAGGTTTAAATGTAACAATATAACTTTTTTTTTTTTTTTTGCAGTTGTTGTGAGCTTTTCAGGCAGCTTGGCTGTGTTCTGGAAGTTTTCCTTCCTGGTATTTTTCCAGGCTCTGTGGCTAGCATTTTCAGAAGGCAAGGAGCTCAGGGAACAAGGAGTTTATCTTCTGCGCTCCAGGATATAGAGTGAGTGAGACAGGGTTCTTAAAGTTGTGGGAAAGAGGAAGCTTGTCCTATGCAGGACATTAGGTGATAGTCATTGTATTATCGCATGTCCACCACATATGATAAAAAGTCTCTTTATTTTTACATTTCCAGCATTTATTCGAGACATTCCGATACATTTTGGCTAATTTCTGTGGTGTAAATGTACCATCTATAAAAATCTTATATATGTTTTTCTTTTAGATTCACAATTTTTGTAAATTTCACATTACTCTTCCAGAGTTATGTCCAGTATGTTAGTTCAATATTATGCCATATGTTTTGTGCCCATAACACCATACAATCTTTCACTAGTTCATCCTGAGTTTTTAGCTCTAATATATATTTATACATTTTCTGAGTCAGTTTTTATCTGTTCCCCATAATAACATATCAAACTTAATTATCTGAGTATAAAGGCCTTTTTTATCTTTAGAGAGCGTCTAAGTCACTTGCAACCTCCTTCACCAGTCTGTCACTTTTTGATTTTAGTTATTCCTCAGACTTTAGTTCATCTTCATTCTTTAATATCTCTTATTCATTCATTCATTCATTCATTCATTCAACTTATATGCCGCCCACTACCCAAAGGTACCTCAGTAACTTATTTCACTCATCATTTTTCACTCATTTAAAAAATGACATGAATTATCCTGGCTATCCTATTGGCAGGCACCCATTTAATATCTGTAGACACTTCACTATGTTTTTGCTTTTTGGAGGTAATAGTGTTCACATCTTCAGTATTATGATAGATGTTGTTTTCCCTATGCAGAAACCCGACAGATCAGGATGTTATTAAAAGCTTATACTGTATAGCTGAAAACAGTATTATAAGGTAGCCAAGCAATTAAACATAATAAAAAAATGACTTAAAATATAAGACATTTCAAGAAAAAAATTATGGCATTCTCTACTGAAATCTTCCTTAGCCACCAATTGCCAAACGTCTGACTAAGTAGGGTAGACTTTGCTTGCTACTGGGACAAGAGATGAAGCAACCTAGCCCTCCCCTCTAGGATTTCCACAGCTTGGGGGCAGACTCAAAAATGCTCAAGTTCCCAACCATACTTGCCTCCTCTGTCTTCCGACAGCAAAACCTGAATCATGTATTTCTTCTCTCCTTGCATGCATCAGAGTTGGCTTAAAAAGCCATTCCAAATGTTTTCACCTTCATAGGCATGATAGAGGGATAGCTACCTCCAGACTGAAAGAACGCTGACTGCTGCTCTTCTTCAAGGAATTTACTGTTTTGTTTTGTGAAATGCAAACAGAGCATTGTGAGGCATTTCTTTTTGAATAAACTTTTTTCCAGTGTGACCAACAGCTGTGCAGGTACAAGAGAACAGAGAAAACTTGTTATTCACAACTGTGGAATTCAATCTTTGTGCAATTGAGTGGTGTGTGCTTCTTATTGAAAATGCAAGTCACAGAATCAATGAAGGAATGTCTCAGGCAAAAATCAAAGAAAAACAAAACAAAAGACAAAAATCATGTGGCACCTTAAAGATTAACTTTCATATTTTAATGTAACGTTTCGTGGACACGTCAACTTCTTCAGACATATAGCAGCAGAATGAATTGTGTAATATAATACGTGATGGGATATCCATTTCCTATTCATCATCTGTAGTATTTGCCTGAAATACTTGAAAAGACTTAATACGGCTACCATCTCTGAAGGAATGTCGATGACCTGAAATATAGTAATACCTTTGTTTAAGAGTAACTTTGTTTTTAAGAGCGTTTTGCAAGACAAGCAAATATTTCTTCTAAATTTTGCCTTGATCAACAAGCAATGCCTTGCAATACAAGTAACTGGAGTAAGGCACATGATCACAAGTCAGCCGATGGTGGTGCTCTCTCTCTCTCTCTCTCTTCCCCCTGCTGGATTGTGGGGGATTGTTAGGAACGTTCCATCTCAGGCAGCTTCCATAGCAGAGGGAGGAGAAAGAAATGGAGATGTCCCTTGCACCAGCCAGGAACATTTTCAAAGGTGAGTGCAAGTTTACACCCAGAAGATGCAGTCAGTTGGGCAAAGCAACTTTTTAGGATCCAAACAAAGAGTGGACCCTGCATCTATGGGAAAATGCAAGAAATGTTCTTTGTGTGTTATACTGCACTGGATTCTTTCACTTTTCTGCATGTCAGCCACTGTATGCCCTTTCAACCTTAATTTAGCTGCATCATTAGCAACACAGCTACTCCATACATCCTCTGCTTTCCCACAGTAGCTGACTAGGTGGTTTCCAACACTGTAGTCTCATCTTGGAGCATTATCTCTTGTTTCATTTTGGACTATCTCATCATAGGGTTCTAATGGTGTTTAAAGTTCAGGTGTTATGTGCAATACTAATACAACTTTTAGCTTGTGTGTCACTGCCATTGCCTCCTTTGCCAGTATTACTTTCTGTTACTGAGGCTGGATAGTAGTTGTCTTGTCGAACTAAATTTATAGGATTATTAAATTTATAGGATTAGATTATTTCAGTCACCTCCAATCAACATAGCTGTGTTAAGTCACTTTTACAACCTCGCGGTCTAATTTCCACACCAAATTTAGAGGATAACTGTTCTTAATGCTTTTTCTTATCAGCAGATGAATATATCCATATATTATACTTTCCAATCACACATTCTATGGTAAAATTTGAAAAAAAATCTGGAACGTTCTTATCCTAAACAATTTCCTTTGCATTGTGCTGAAGTTGTAGTTTCCCAGTTAGAATTAGTCAAATGGCACCTATGATCATAGACACAGTCTGCTGTATAAATCTGTTCTATATTTATCCAAAGACCGCACTAATATTTCAACCTTCCTCACCCTTCTGTGCATATTGGTAATGGAGAATTATTTCCAATGTAGGAGCTCCTGCTCTCTTTCCATTTTGGGGAGTCTGGCTTGCATTTTGTATCAAGTTGATTTGTTCATCCTGATTTGCTAAAATCTGGAGACAGAACTAAATGTTTAGCAGACACTGCTGTATTTACATCAAGAACATATCAAGTAATTCAGTAATATGAATGTGACCTCTCCTAACAATGCCAAATGAAATACAATTTAGTTGTTTCTTGGCATTCCACGTACCTGGTGGCCCAATTCTGTATTTACATGAATCTTTAATACATGAATTAAAATCATGAATTCCTTATATACGTGTGTGGTGGACTGTAAACTCTTATGTGAAGTACACTGATAAAGGTTAAAGTAAATTAAACATTTAATTGAACATTTGTTCTAAATCTACCATATGCAGGATAGAAATGTCACCTTGCCTGGCATTTTCCCTCTCTATGGATTTATATGTGTCATGAAAACCTCTAAAGCAGTGGTTACCAACTATGAATAACTCGGGGGTTCTTGGACTGCAAGTCCCAGAAACTTTGTCAGCAGAGGCTTGTGAGAACTGCAGTCAATGAATCACGGATTACCCAAGGTTGGGAACCACTGCTTTAAAGGGATCTAGTTTCCTTTCCTTTCTTGCTAAAGTCAATGGTGCTGTGTTACTACTGTAATACTTCACATTTGACTTCATTTACTGGCCAGATATACTATGTAACTCACACCGACAAACTGCTGCTAACTAATGAAGAGCCAGTTACATTACTAGCTGTATGCCTATTCCATAATCAGGCATGTTCCATATAATACCACAGCACCTCATTTGACATTGTTATCCAATTTGACATGTAAATCGCCAATAGGATTCTGTCCATTTTTATTTTTATTGGACAATGCTAGTATAAATTAGAAAGCTGGCCTTTCTGAGTAGCAGATCTCTTCCGTTTGTGGAATACCACCATCAAAGAGTAGCTGATTAGAAGACCATTCATTATCAATTTTAAACTTAATTAGCAATATACGGGGGTGGGGGGGAGGACACTGACTACAAGTAGAAAGAAACTTATAAATACTGTTAGGATATAATATATCTTCCCCTCTTGAGCATTCCATTTTCAAAACCGCATAGTAACAACATCTGTAAATGCTGTTAGTTCAAATGAAAATATGAAATACTGTTTAAAATGATAGTATGCTTTGTTACCTATTATTATCTAATGTGATAGCAAAGATGTCAATGAATTGGTCCACAGCACTGTACTGAGAAGCACCACCCCACCCAGTTATCTTTCAGCAACATGGGCAAAAATTACTTACTGTATACAAATCCCATGATCTGCTCCTTTTCAACAGAAGAAAAGAATCAAAATAATTTACCATTCCCCATATATGGGCATCTTGGCTGTTTAAAATCAATAGCCTTTATGAAATTATACTCTTTGCAGACTGACTGGATTCTACATTTTGAATACTTATACTATACACACAGATATACAACCCATAAAAATCAATTTATTATGCATATATCATGCACATTAACTCAACTTATAGAGTAATAATCTAAACTGGAGGTTAAGGATATCATATACAGATGTTCAAGATGACAGCAACAAAAACAATACCTACCATAATAATGGTTTTTCAAGATTCTTCATGAAGCACTTATTTATGATAAAACCACTGTAATGTATATTTTGAAGCAGCAACACTACGTGATCAGTATGGCATTTTCCCCATTGATGCCAGGATATTCTCTCTCTCTTCTGCTGTAGGCAAAATTGGATTTATTCCATCTCTTCTTCTCTGCCCCATGACTGCAGTCTAGAAATACAAAGAACTTGTGTGTCACCAATTTTAATTTTATTATCAACAATATAATTATTTCAGTGTTTTAGCAAACAGATTTCCAAACTATCTCCAGCAATCCAAATTTATACTACTAATTTTTCTCACTTGCTACATAACAATGGGTTGAAAAACTTGTCATTATTTTCCAGAACCCTGATAAAAACAAATCAATTATCAAATACAATATACACATAAACAGTAATGTGCAGTACTTATTAATTAAAAGCAACAATTCCTCTGTTGAAAACATCCAACTTTGAATAGGATCAGTCAGAAAAAAATCACTTAAAACGGTGGGCTTTTTTAGGAGGTGGGCACTAGATACTAGACCAGTGATGGCGAACCTTTTAGAGACCAAGTGCCCAAACTGCAATTCAAAACCCACTAGTTTTTGCAAACTGCCAATACAGCAATTTAACCTGAATACAGGTGGCTATGAAGGGACGATGTCGGGTGTCCACAGAAAGGGCTCCGAGTGCCACCTTTGGCACCAGGTTCGCCACCACTGTACTAGACCATGGCTTGGATAACCCAGGTGTTCTTGGGACTATAATAGTAAGAAACCACAGCTGGTAGACTTCTGAGAATTGTAGTCCAAGAACCCAAGGTTAGTATTCTCTACACTAGTCCTGTCAACATAACAAATACAAATATAGCCTTAAGCAGATCAAAGACAAATACTATTGATAAATGAAGTAGAACACAAATTTAGTGAACTTTTATTATTTGTACCAGGAATGGCTACTTATCAATCTGCAGATGAAATGATGTCTTGCAGAAATCTAAACCAGGAGTCTTTGCACTTCCTAGAAATACCTGGAGAACATATTTTGACTTGTTGCTCTGTAAATATATGTAGACACTTACTTCACTATTAGAGAAGGGTCAGATATGTGAGCAGGACAATTAGGTCCCAACGTCAGACATCTGCCACAGGTTTAGGTATGTCAGCCTGTGGGACTACTATTTGGAAAAGAGGGAAACAGCGTAGTTGCTTGAGCAGTACAACATCTAGCTTGTATGTCTACTAGTTAATCTCCTGTCTCAAACAAAGTCAGCTAGTTCTCATTTGGTCTCCAGTGTGATGGCTGGAAAAGCATGCAATTTTTTACATAAATAACTGAATAATTCCTGATCCATGCTACAATATTTGCATTACTTTATAAAACAAAAACACATAAATTCAGGAAACTGGATTATACAAGACCCACCATAATGAGTTCACTAGATGGTAGGTTCAATTTCTATTTTGTTGAATTAGTTCTTACTATTTTACATGGCATTTCAAACTATTCTGAAGCCTTTTCTTGCTTCAGAAGAAAAAGCTTCAGATAAAAGATTTTTCTATAAAAGATTATATTCAAATACTCATGGTAGGTTAAGACCCATTTTTCAGTATTGTTGACAAACCGTAAATATAAATCTTTTTGTCCCGGAGGTAGCCCGCTGAAGCAAAAACTATGGAGTCCAGTGCCATGTTTAAGATTTATTTAAGTATTATTTAGCATAAGATTTTGTGACTCTTCAGATGCAGGGTGTGTAGCTTCAGTAGAGAGATACATGGCAATTAGGTCAGCGATGGCAAACCTTTTAGAGACTAAATGTCCAGACTGCTATTCAAAACCCACTTATTTTTTGCAAAGTGCCAATACGGCAATTTAACCTGAGTATAGTGGTATCATGGGTTACAAATGCTTCAGGGAAGCAACGATCAAAGTGCAGGGGTGCTACTCTTTGGGAAACCGAGGATCGAAGAGCAGACTTTTGAATTTCCTGTGGCCACAGGGAGGGTGCTGTGGCCGCAGGAAATTCAAAAACCTGCTCTTTGGTCTTCGCTTTCCCAAAGGGTAGCACAGCTGCTCTTTGACCCTCGCTTCCCTGAAGAGCAGCATTTCATCCATCTCTCCACCCTGGGAAAAGAGGCAGATGGGAATGCTACAATGTAGGGAAAGCCGGGGGGGGGGGAGTGGTGGCAACTTGCAGGCTCATTTGTAGCCCCCGTTTACTCTCCAGTCACACTGCTCTGGGCATCCCAAAAGCAGTGTGGCTGGAGAGTAATCTAAGACTATGAATGAGTCCACAAGCCATAGCCTCCCCTTCGCCTGGCTCTCTGCATGGAGGACAATGGTGTGCTCCAAGCAGAGGGGGAAAGGCTCCATGTACCACCTTTGGCACCTGTGCTATAGATTCGCCAACACAGAATTAGATCATCCCAAAACAACCCTTAACAACCACTTATTAAATATTACCGTAGGCAATACATTTCCTTACATTTTCTACTCCTGGTCTCCAACTACTATATAAATGCCTGTAAGATTTTATTTCATGTTGTAACTAAAAATGTGAGCTACAAATAAAACTTGACAGTGTTGAAGATGTTAGAGAACACTTTCTGAAATTACCGAAATAAATACATATTCCCTGAATCTGCATATTCATAGATAAAAGTGTTACAAACATTCCAATAAGAATGAATAAAAAACATATCAACGCTACTTACCCAAAATTTTCTACAGTTTTTGTACCTAAGAACATGCATGCCACACATATCCCTATCGAAGTTAGCTTCGATCAGACATTTGTTAGAGGCATCTCCTTCCTTGAATATAAAAGTAAATCACAGTTAAAGAACCAACAAAGATACAAGGCTTCAATTTCCACAGTTTAAAAAACCCACACTAAATGAAACGCTAGGAGTTCTTGGAACACTACATTTCATGTTTGTTTTGTTACTTGTTGCTTCAGAGAAGTACTTAGTTGCCCTAAGCAAGCAAATTATCTGTTGCAAAAGACATGTTATCCTGCCACTCCAACATTACAGAAACATACAGAGAAATACTAACTGTGACCAAAGTAGATAGCCTACTAATTTTATATTTTAAAAAAAACATTTTTAAAAAGACAAGAGGAAAATGCTTCACATCACCACTTAAGGACTGATGACAAAAGCTTGAAAAATCCTGTAAATTTCCTCTGAAAATGTTCTCAATGTATTTTTTGAAAGTAACTATAATGCAGAGCAAACTTGTTATGTTGCTACTGTTACTGTAAATATGTAGGCTACCTATTAGTTATAACAGTGTGGGCGAACCTATGACACGGGTGCCAAAGGTGGCCCTCGGAGCCCTTTCTGTGGGCACCCAACATCACCCCTTCACAGCCACATATATTCAGGTTAAATTGCTGTATTGGCACTTTGCGAAAAATTAGCAGGCTTTGAATCGCAGTTTGGGCACTCATCTCTAAAAGGGTTGCTATCACTGACCTATAACATTATTTTTAAATGGTTACTTACAAGCCCTGCACTGATGTTGTAATCATATAGACTGAAAATTGAAAAATATACTGAATTCAGTATTCCTCGTATCTTCACCTCAGCAGCAGCATACCAAGCATACTTAGAAGATACTCAATCATTCATTCAAAATATTTTTACACCACCTTTTTCCTTGGAAAAGATCCAAGGCGGCTTATAACACTGAAGGGCAATATACAAAGTTGGAGACAATGAGTATACAACAGTTGCCAAGATATGTGGTGTTGCACTTCTGCACTGGGGTGGCTGGTGGTGGACTTGATGGCATTGTAGGCCCCTTCCAATTTCACTATTCCAAGATTCAGTGGAATGTGTGTCTAAGCAAACCTAGCAGGAAAAAGCTGAGTATCACTCCCAAAACTAATAGCTCCTAAGATTTATATAGCAAATTCAAAGTATCTCGTGCTTAGCTTAACCATCTACATGAAGTTCAGACATGTAAGACACATAATATAGTAAGCTAGTCTCAGACAATGATGAAGTATTTTTAAAATGTGCCAAGATACTTACCTAGTATATCATAAGAACATAAGAAGAGCCATGCTGGATCATGCCAAAGGCCCATCTAGTCCAGCTTCCTGTATCTCACAGTGGCCCCACCAGATGTGTCTGGGAGTGCACGAGACTAGATATCTGTCTCCTGATACCACTCCCCTGCACCTGGCCCTTGGAAGTATCCTAGTTTTAAGCCTGGAGATTACACAGCTCCATCATGGTTTGTAACCTGTGATGGGACTTTTCCTCCAGGAATGTGTCCAATCCCCTTCTGAAGGCATCCAGGCAAGATGCCGTCACCACATCTTGTGGCAGGGAGTTCCACAGTGTGGCAGGGAGTTCAACTTAACTGCTCATTATTTGCAAAAGATATAGAACACTTTCATGTTAGAGTGGGTCAAACTTAAAACTGAAAAGCAGAAATACCTTTCAGAGCCCCATGATACCAGTTCTGAATGAATTGCACTGACTATCAATATGCTTTCAGAGTTAAAAGTGATGGTTATAACCTTGGCAAATATTTCAAGGAAAACTTCCTACATATATCTGCTCAGTCACAAATATCTGCAGTGTATGGGCCTCCTTTAAGTCCCACTAGAGAGAATAATTCCTCTGCAGAGACATGGGGAAGGTTTTATTAGCTAAATCCCCTCCTTATGGTCACTCTCCCAAGGACTGACTGCTAAACTCATTTTAATACAACGTTAAAATATGCTTATTCATCAGTAGCAACTGGGAATTAAACGTCATGACTTTAATACACTGTGGAAGAGTTAGTTATCTGGGAGTTGACTCATGGTAACTGGAATTCTTTTCTTGTGAGATTGAAACATTTCACTACTCATCTAAGTAGTTTCATCAGTCTGAGAAAAGTTGGCTGCGAAGCTTCCAATTTATAGTTCACCTTGGTTTCATACCACCTTGGTCTGAATAGGTGTTAGGTGCACAGTGGTGTGAATAGGCTCTTTAGATGTCTCATGAAATTTGGACTCGCGCAATCAGAATTTTATGCATTATGTCTCAGAAGAAAATGGAATGCTCAAGTATGAAAAAAGCCTAAATTACTTTTACCTAGTTCTAGAAGGCAGGCCCTATTGGGGGAAATGGTTGGATCTCTGCAAAAGGAAGCTTTTTGGTAAGAAACTTTTAAGAAATCTCATTAAACATCATCCAACAAACAGTGGTCCAAATCCTATTGTTTAGTGTAATCAATCATACTAGAATGGATTCACTGACTCAATGGGGATTTGATGATTCAACTCTTTAAAAAGTTTAACTGATTCAAATGGGCCTACTCTAAATGCAACTTACTTCAATATAGTTAATTGCCCAATTTGAAACAATGCAACTTATGGAGTAGTTGACATACTAAATTCTCACTGATTGAATGGGCCAACTTTAGTGCAATTTACTATGCTAATTAATAGGATTTTAGTCATTGCTTACATAGTCTTCAAAGGCTTTTGACAAGTCCCCCCCCCCAAGCAAAGACTTCTAAACAAACTTCTCAGCCATGGAATAAATGCTAATACGGACTAGAAACTTTTAAACGAGAATAAATGACAATGGAGGAATATAAAAGTTACATCAGTCACAGATCTGTATTGTGATTTTTTAAGGGAAGTTTTAAACCTGTTCATAAATTACTTGGGTTGAGCTGTCAGGTGGCCATATTTGTAAGTGACACCAAATTTAGAAGTTCTGAAAAAAATTGATTGTAAAGAGGATGAAACAGAGCTCTCCATATTTAATTGAATGGGGTGTAGAATTACAAATGGTTCAATGACGCAAACGTCAAGTGCTGCTATTGAAACAAAAATCACATATATACTGCTGGGATTTCAGTAAGCCAAGAAAGGGATTGGGCTATATTGTACACATAGTGATTAAAATGTCAACCTATGATGCAGCTGCCTTGAGAAATTTAGATTCCTTTGTGATCAAAATTAGAAAAGCAATAAAAATATAAAACTGCCACTATCGTAGGAGTAATCTCATTTTTATTGCATATGCTGATCAATTTGCCAAATAAGTCCATCATACATTTTTGACTAACTAAAAGATTGTAGCTACTGCCAAAAGTATGTGAGTGTAACTCTCAAATCAAATGACCTGTCAGGAGAATGGAAAACTGCAAATTTAGAACACAGTATTAGCTCAATCAACATGACTTCTACCATTAAGTAAGATGGAGGTCCTCCAGGTGGGGGCGCCAGGTGTTGGCAGCTTGGAAAGCTCCTTCAGCTTGGGGGGGGGACCCTCTGTGCACAAGATGAGGTGCGTAGTCTGGGCGTAATACTGGACCCAGTGCTTTCCAAGGAAGCCCAGGTGACATCAGTGGTCTGTCCTGCTCATTACCACCTTAGGTGGGTCATCCAGATGCGCGCCTTCCTGGACCCCAGTTCTCTTACTACGTTGCTCCATGCACTGTGGTCTCAAGATCAGAGTACTGCAGTGCACTTTACATGGGGCTGCCTTGGAAGTTAATGCGGAGGCTCCAACGGGTGCAGAATTTTGTGGCCAGATTAGTTACAGGGTTGAGAAAACGTCAGCATATCAACCCCATGCTGGCCGCATTAAACTGGGTGCCAATCCATTACCACACTGACTTCAAGGTTTTAATGATGACAGACAAAGCCCTAAATCAGTGATGGTGAACCTATGGCATGGGTGCCAAAGGTGGCACTCGGAGCCCTTTCGGTGGGCACCCAACATCGCCCCTTCATAGCCACCTGTATACAGGTTAAATTACTGTATTGGCACTTTGCAAAAAAAAAAAAAGTGGGTTTTGAATTGCAATTTGGGCACTCGATCTCTAAAAGGTTCGCCATCACTGCCCTAAATGGTTTGGGACCTTGCTATCTGTCAAAACAGATCCTACCACAGAATACTGCCAGTAGCACCCAATCATCTCAGGCATGGTATATGAGAGTGCTGTAACTGAAAGAGGCTCATAAGTTGTTGAGGAGGAATTTTGGAACCAACTCCCTCTTGAGATCTGTCCGTCCCCCCTGGTTGTTGTTCTTCAAGAAACATCTGGAGATGTGGCTATATAGAAAGGCTTTCCCTGACTATTAGTTCCTCTACTATAAATCGCTGTTATTCATCTTGTCTTGCCCTCTTTGCCCTCTGCTTTGACTTTATGACTTTGGTATTGTTATGCTTGTTTTATTATGGTGTGCTGTTTATTTATTGTTTAGTGTATATGTTTATGCTTTGTATTTTTGTATTTTTGTGTATTTTGTACTTCAATTTGTGAACCACCCAGAGTGGCCTTGTTGCTAGATGGTATATAAATTAAATAAATAAATAAATCTAAGGTGGGTATTCTGTATTTAGTCACTGTAGGTGAAAAGAATTGTTATAACGTTGCAAAAGCAATTAAAAATAGCAATCTCATGGCTGCAGTGCAGGTAGCCCTTGCAAGTCCTAAGTTCTCTAAAGGGAGACTTGGAATGTCTGGAACTACTGTATTTGGGTTGAAAAAAAAAGGTGAGTATAGAAGCCACTATATAAGCCATCTAAAGTATGTATGGTGTGTAGAATATAGACAAGAGGCTTATATCTTATACTACTACAACTGTATAGTAGGGAGACATATAGAAGGAAATACTTCTGCACACAGAGCTGAATTGTAGAATTGAAGACATAATGGTGACTGGAAACTTGGCTAGACACAAGGAGACTGGACATTGAGGCTGTTGGGGACTTCTAGTCACAATGGATACTAGAGATGGGTACAAACTGAAGGTTTGACAGTTCATCTGTTAGTCCTACAGGTGTTCCAGTTACAAACCCCCCACCCCAACCTGGCAGGCACCCACTCAGAGACAGCACCTAGAGGGAGGGTGGCTCAGAACTGCAGACTGATGGACAAAGTGACAGTTTGTGTACATACCTTACAGCAACAGAGGTAATATAAATTGCTTGCTGACGAGCCCAGTGGCAAAGTACTGATGCATCCATGGAATTACGTTGCTCTTGTGTAAACAGGATGCTGCTTTAGATATTCTTTTGGTCTGACTGAGCATAGCTCTTATATTCTCACATACTCAGAAACATACATTTACTGGATCTAAACCAGTTTTACACTGAGTACATTTCCGAAAGACACTGTTCTGGTTACAAGATAATGAGACAGAATGCCTAGTAATTTGGTCAAAGTGCAATTTAGGCAGTTGTTTAATGCATCAACTTCTACTAAGAGATAGTTCTACTAAGAGATAATTCGTGCTTCAAAGCAGACCTTAGAAAATTAGATCCTGAAAGACTGGAAACCAGGGTATCATCCTACAAGTTATCTATCTGTGAATCGCCACATGTTATTATCTACATTCTTCTTACAGATATCCTTCCAAGTTTGAATTAAAAGCTGTCAGATGAAATTAAATTCACACAGACTTAAGAATCCTGAACAGCAATGAAAGGCTTGGATTTTAATACTAGGATATTAAGTATTACCCAAATGGTTCATATTTTCAATAATTAATTTCAAACATTAGATAAAAAACTCTAATTTAAAACATATATGCACTGCTTTACTTCTCAAGAAAACCCAAGAGGACAATATTTAACACAATAAAAATCTGGAAGGGGAGGGGAAGTATACTTTTCAGTAGCTGTATTCAACCTGCCATTCTAACGCAAGTTAACTCTCCTATTTTTTTTATGACTGATGATGGGAAACCAACTTTTTATTCTGAAAAAAATAAATAAATAAATTCCCTTTAGCTTAGTTTTACAACCTGTTGAAACAGGTGCCAAGCTTTAAATCACACATTCCAAATAAAAAACATACCATATTTTTCCATATATAAGACTATATTTTTGTCTAAAATTGTTAGACTAAGAATTGAGGATCATCTTTTACACAAAGGTAAGTAGAGGAGAGAACCACATAGTTGCAAAACTGCAATTTTGGGTTGGAAAGGGGTGTTGTCTTATACATAGGGGCATTTTATAGATGGAAAAAATATGGTACTGCCTTTCTTTCAAAATTCATTATGTAAATGTTGTAGGCCTATTTATTTCAAATGGAAAATATGCTTATTATAGTACACTAAATAGTATCCATAAATGAATCAATAATTATGAAAATTCAGATTCTTACCACCAAACAAGGGTTTGTGTCAGGATCACGAAATCTTTGTGGTTTTCTGGACATTAAAATGTTGGGTCACGTTTCTTTAAAAAAAACTGAGCTGAAAAAAAGAAAGAAATAGGTTTTCTTGGGGGGGAGCTAAGAAAAATAGCTTCCATTTTGGTAATAATTTTGACAATTTCTACAACATATGCTAACCACAATACATTTAACTAAAATAACGGCAGGGCATATGTAAGTTCTCACTCATTACTTAAGTTCACTACTTAATGTTAGACACTGCTACTAGTTTTAAAATTCTGATTTGAATTCAAAGAATGGAGTTCCAGAAACCATTCAAGACTGACTGCATATACATAAGTATTAAATGTTAAATGGGCCATTTGGTTATATCAAATTCCCAGTCAGGGAATGTGGTTAGTATGATGAAATGGCAGAGCAATATCTCAGTTTTTCACATTATGAAACTCTGAATGACATGGAGTTATTTGTTACAAAATACTTGGCAACCATTTCAAATCAAAATACTTGACAGAACCATTTGAAATCAATGTTCTAATATACTGTTATACAGACCATTCAGATTTCAGAAAATCTCTTTCCTGCATGACTAAAAGAAGCATCACTGAGTGTTGCAGCTAAGTTGAATATATACATAATGATCCTGGCTAGAAATGTCCAACGTACAAAACACAACTTGCTTTTATTGTATTGTTCAAGTTTACAGATTTAAAAATTACAAACATAGTCAAACTTACAGATTTAAAATTTATAAATATAGCGGGATAATTAATGGTTTCATTCTACTGTAACAAAGCTGCTTGCAGAACCCCAATTTCCACCCTCATTCAGGCAGGGCTGTGGAGTCGGAGTCGGAGGAAACTTTGGGTACCTGGAGTTGGAGTCAGAGTCGGCAAACAATGCACTGACTCCGACTCCTACTAAATTTAGATTGGAATTTTTTTTAAAAGCAAGTTTAAATGTCCCAATTCACAAAAAGTTATAATTAATGACTTCTCTACTGTAAGAATAAAGACCAATGCATGCAGTGCCTCACGTAACCAAAAAACGAACATGTTAAGTGACCGTGAAGAAGCATGCTTTTCATGTGTTTCACTATATGGCACGCAATGCACAATTAGGAGCAGCAATACTTATACTTTCCATAGTGTTGTGTTCTGCTGTTACGCAGCACCCATGGGTAACCTAGCCTCCCACTGATAAGGGATTAAGTAAATATGTTTTTTGCAGGACTAGAGACACTTGTATAAGTGAAGGGATTAATATAAACCATTTTTAGGTTTTACAGATTTTGTTTTTGATTCATATAGATAAGCTTTGTTTTTGTTCTAAAACAACCAAATAATGTGGTTTGTATTTTTGAACTGGTAAAGTTACTGTTCCTGATGTTTATGCCTGCTGCTACTATCCAGCCACTTGATTAATTAATAAAAAAATTAATAAAACTTTGTTGTTTTCATTGTGTTGGTCTTTTGCTTAAACTGTTCAATACAGTAGACTGTTGGCTTCCCAGCCAGTAGTCCTGTGGTAATGACATGTATGTTGCCTTTCTTTCCTTCAAGGAATGTATAAAATACATTCGCATATTAATACAGAGGAGTCGGAGTCGGAAGTACAAAAAAACTTAGGAGTCGGAGTCGGAACATTTATCTACCGACTCCACAGCCCTGCATTCTGCTTTGGTAGATTTCTCCAACACGTAAAAGTTCATTTCTGTTTTCACGGTGCAGCTGTTTCTTCAGGTATGACAACAGCTGCATCTGTGACATGTGAATTTTGCTACTACAGAAAATCCATTTTAATATCTTTTTGTGGCTCACTTGAGAAATGATACAGCCTGAGGTTTGTAAGTTTATGTGCAACAAAAGTGCCCCACTACATTGCTGAATGAGCAGTATTCTTAAAATCTGGCACTGGACAATTACTTTCAAATGACACAGACTGCAAGTTTCTTTAGGCTTTTGGTTTAAAAGTCCAATCAGGGAGGAAGGTGGCAGAATTTCAATGTAGTAGATGGAATCTTCATGACTTTTCAGCTGCCTCAAATGCAACTTGATTCTTTGAAGAAAACAGTGTTTGAAAATACAAACAAAAAGCTGAAATACAAACATGTAACAAGAGTTTTAAAATCATGCAAACCTCTGAAATTTAAATGACCATCCCAAAATTACCAATGTTCCACATATTGGTTCAAACTGAAAACTTCTAGTCCTACTATTACTTCAATGATACCATTCACTGGCACAAAGGAGTTAAAAGCAAAAGCACATGTTTCCCATCAGTTCTCATAGTTTGCATTCTGCTATGTTAAACTACAGCTTAATGTATGAATGCATAACTTTTCACCCAGGAATTACACCTATTGCAAGTTGGGGTCTGCACCTGTATGCATACCTAGGCCTTTCGCCTACATTGTACCTATAATTCAATCTAAGAAAATTTTACTGATTAAAGCAAGACTGTTATTTGTGGATTATAGCTCTGCTTTTAATACAATTCTACCTAATAGGTTGTTTTTCAAAATGGCCAAATTGGGTATAGATCAGAAGATTTGTTTGTGGGTAAGGAATTTTCTGACTGATAGGCCACAGTCAGTAAGGATGGGATCCCACCATTCTTCTACTCTTGTATTAAGTACAGGAGCTCCTCAGGGTTGTGTGCTAAGCCCCTTCCTCTACTCCTTGTACACACATGATTGCACCCCACTGTATAACTCCAACACAATCATCAAATTTGCAGATGATACAACAGTGGTGGGACTCATTAGTAAGAACGATGAGTCTGCTTATAGGAAAGAAGTACAAGGGTTGACTCAGTGGTGTAAAGAAAACAATCTTGTACTTAACACCAAAAAAACTAAAGAACTTATAATTGATTTCAGGAGGAAGAAAGATGTACATTTACCATTGTACATAAATGGTGAGGAGGTGGAGAGGGTTGGTAGCTTTAAATATCTGGGCACTTACATCTCAGAGGACCTCTCATGGACTGTAAACACCAATATGGTTGTGAAGAAGGCACAGAAGAGGCTGTATTTCCTGAGAATGCTCAGAAAGATGAACTTATCTCAGCATCTACTTCTGTCTTACTATCACAGCACCATTGAGAGTGTCCTAACTTATGGTATGCTATCATGGTATGGGAGCAGCTCTGTAGCGGACAAAAAAGCTCTACAGAGAATAATTAAAATTGCCCAGAATGTTACTGGGCTCCAGCTACCAACCCTGGATGACATCTTCACATCTCGCTGTTTGAGGAAGTCACACAACATTCTGAGGGACTCTACTCATCCTGCTCACAATTTCTTTGAACTGTTGCCTTCTGGCAGAAGATATAGAACAATTAAAACTCGGACCACACGTCTTCTGAACAGTTTTTATCCCAGAGCTATAATTGCACTTAATAATGAACTCAAGAACCACCAGTAGTGAGCACTTGGACAGGATTACCTAGCCTGTTGTGTAGATGTTTGTGTTTTTAAGGGGGGGGGGGGTTGGTGGGTGGGGGAATGTTCAGGGATTTTATGTGTGTGTGTTGAAGGGTTTTTTATTTTTATTTTTTTAATGTGTGTGAGAGTGTTTGGAGATTTGTGTGTGTGCGTGTTGAATCTGGTCTCTGGGTGTCTGAATTTCGTTGTATGTGTATACTGTGTATATACACACAATGACAATAAATTATTTCTTATCTTTCTTATCTTAAAATACACAAGTTCAAGTTATTTAAACATTGTCTCTACATTAAATGTCTTCAATTTAATGTAATCTCCAGTTAACTATTATATCATCACTTTTCTCCCACCATTCTTACTCTTCTCACTTTCTTTTTCAAATGAATATATATACAGTGGTGCCTCGGATAACGATGGTAATTCGTTCTCCGAGGTTAGTTGTTATCCGAAATGCAGTTTCCCATAGGAATGAATGGGAAACCGTTTAATCCATTCTGGAGCCTAGGAAAAGGGCACAGACACCTGGTTTTTTGCTCAAAACTCTTTAAAAAGTGCACTTTAAAGGAACAGATGCAATGTCACCTGGGATAATTTTTTTACTGATCCATGCTGCAAATTCATTATCGGAGGCAGTCCATAGGGAAAATTCGTTATCCGAGGCAGCCCATAGAGAAAATTTGTTCTCCAAGGCAGACCTATACCTAGGAATTGCGATTCGTTATCCGAGGCAGCCCATAGGGAAAATTCGTTATCAGAGGTGGCCCTATACCTGGAAATTTGCAGTTGTTATCTGAATTATTCGTTATCCGGGGCAATTGTTATCCAAGGTACCACTGTACTAATTTCACTCTCTTTCCCAAGCAATAAGCTGTCATACTTTCAGGAACACAATGATACAACAACAGTAGCCATAGCACATCCTAAAATGCTCCCTAACTTACAGCTAAGGAGAAACTCTCTGAAATAAGCTGTTAGAATAATCTTCTAGATACAGATAGTAGCAATGCCCAGCATCAAATGGGAGAGACCAGGGTTAAGCTGACTTTTCTACACTATTTGCCCAATGGTAATGCAGCCACCAAATTCAATTGTGAATACAATAGCCAAAGCCCACCTTGCAAACAAACCTAACAGCATATTGATACACATTTTCATTAAAGTATACCAAGTAACAGATGAGTACTTGGTTATCACACCAGGGGAGGTGCTGGGGGTTGTGTGTTGTGTTAATACGGACATCTCAAAAATGTAAGCTAAGCTACAACTAAACTGCAAATCTAAAGCAGTGGTCATGGGGGGGGCATATTTTGGAGGACCATCTGGAGCCTACAAATTGTGTACTTCTAGTTTTAATGTAATACTCAAGCAAGGCTTGCAGCTATAACTATCAAACATCCTTCCCTACTATATAGATTTAAGCCCTTTTTCTGCAGAGATTCTCGGTCACCAGATTACCGGTATGTAAATGGAGAAGCTTACTGGGGCAGCGAAAAGTTTCAGTCCCACAAGAAAAGAAGTCCAGTTGCCATAACTCAATTCCCAGATTTAAACCCCCAGTTTTTCTAAGGTTTGGGAAGAAGAAATCAGTAACATGTTTATGGGATGTGAAGAGATCTCATTTTCAAGACTCTATGAATAGTATCATTTCGGAACAGGTCAACAAATATTTCTGAAAATGACAGCAACCAAGCGTTGTTGCCTCAGGTCCACTGCAAAAGTGAAGAAAGCTTAAGAGCCTAGGAATAGGTTTGTGTAAGAAAGCAGGGCCAACAGCACCAATTTTGCTTAAGCTATCAATGCCATTTACAATATCAATAAAGGAATCGCAGTATAAGCAAAGGGTGGTACTCATTTTTCAGCTCTAAAGGTAGGTCTCCTACACCAGGCTTTGTGAGTAAAAGTTCACCTCAACTTTAAAACACAGTCCAACCTCTACCCCTACCTGCTACTTTTATGGGTTAATGCCACGTTCTTTTCTGCCGTGTGCACGTCTATGGGGGTCTGTTTCCAAACAAAGACTTCCGGGAGGCCCACAACCACGAAAGAAGCGGGTTGCAAGCCGCTTTCCCCACAATTCACTACCGGGAAAGGGTCGGGCTTTGCAAGGGCAAAGAGGAGCAGGATTCCTCACTCCCGGCGACAAGACAAGGAGACAGGAAGTGGCAAGAGCTCCGCTATTTAATATCTCGCCGCTCTCCTCCCCCACCACCACCACCACCCCAACCACCACCACCACCCCCAGCCTGAATCCGCCGCCCTTCAGCTTCTGCTGGAATAAACCGAACTGGGCTTCCACGGGGGCCCAGGCGTGACAGCGGGCACCGACTCCTTCAGACGCACACGTGTCACGCCTAAGGGCGCGAACCCTCTCCGTGACACTTGGCGAAAGTCACTGAGGGAAGAAGGGCGACGAGAACACGGAGGGAGGGAGGGGAGGAGAGGGGCAGCAGCAGCAGCAGCAGGAGGAGGCCCCGGGAGGGGATCCCTGGGCTCCTCCCGGCCAGGCGGCAGCGGCCTTTCGTCGGCACAGATTCCCCTTGACGACGACGACGCCTCCCTCTCCCCTATTCTCTCTCTGCCTTCTCGAGTGGGACCGCGGCACAAGCTCCGGGCGCTTCTCGTCCTTCGACGGAGGGAGACGGGAGAGTCCGGCCAAGCCACCCACCACCACCACCACCACGGCTGCTCCTCGCCTGGACGGCGGCGGCTCCTCCACTGGAGAAACTCACCTCCACGGAAGCGAGCGGCACAACCCCACGAAAGCCCGAAACGCAGCCTCCAATTCGAAAGACGTCAGCGGCTCGGGCATTCGCCTTATAAGAGGCGCAGCCTACCCCATTTCTGGGCCCCGCGGCCCGGCCGAAAGTGACAACACCGCGGCCCAATCGCACTCGCCGGGCCCTTTGACGGACAGCTCAGAGCGGGCCGGAGGCTGGCCAATCCGCGCTCGGCTCCTCCCGGTCCTTCCCCCGAGCCGCGTTTTCTCCTACCAACGAGGCCCGCCGCGAGCGTCCCAGGCGCCGCCGCCTGGGCGCGGCTAAGCGCCTGAGTGACAGGGGGAGGTGTCCAACCCGCGGCGCGTGTGGGCGGCTGGCGGTGTGGGCGCGGCGTGTGCGGCAGGCTGAGCTGCACCGCAGCGCATACACTACAATGGCTGCTGGAAAGAGGGGAAAGCAAACAATTTCCAGGCCCGCCGCGTCCAGCCCGAAATATGGGGGAAAAATTGCAGAAAAATCGGAGAACCCCGTAAAAGGCGGGAAGAGAGCGCGGAAGGGATGCTGAGGCTCCCATGGTGAGTCAGCTGCCGTTTGGGGCGCTGGAGCCGGGGTTCAGCAGGGAAATATTAGGGTTATTTAAATTCTGAAAGGGGAGGAGGAGGAGGAGGCGGAGGACGGGGGGGGGAGCTGAGGAGAGCGGAGCCGCCGCGAGGAAAGTTTGTGCGGGCTCATCCCCCTTCCTCCGCTCCTCGGTGCCCCCGCTGCCCGCCTGCTGGGGGTCCCGGAGCGCACCCTAAAAAGAGAGAGAGAGAGTGCCGCACTCCCCCCCCGGTCCTCTGGCCACCGTTTCCCTCCTCTCTCTCTCTCTCTCTCTCTCTCTCTCTCTCTCTCTCCCACCACCACCACCTTCGCCTCCCTCTTCCACTTTCTCCCCCCCCCCCCCGAGAGGGAGTCCGCAGAGCAGGGTCTTCCCCGTCTCTCGCGGAGGTAGTGGTGGTGGGGAGAGCAGCGAGAAAGTTTGGGGAAAGTTCTTGCCCCTCTTTCCGACCTCTTATTCCTTCCCTCCCTCTCTCTCTTTCTCTCTCTCTCTCTCTTTTTCAGTCTCTCTCTCTCTATCTCTCTCTGCTTCTCTCTCTCTTCCCCCCCCCCCGTCCCTGAGCTCCAGCGTCTATGCTGCGAATCTAGTGACAGCAGCAGCGGCGGCGGCGGCGGCGGCGGCAGCGAGAAGGGAGCGGAAGACATTAGGAGCCCGCGGTGTCTCTCCCCCCCCCCCGCAATCCCCCAGAAATGAGAGAAAATTAATGTAAATTCAGCCGTCGCGCCAAACTCGCCACCTTTTGCGCAGAAACCTTCCCGAGGGGTGGCCCTCTCCGGCCAGGGTACCCAGGAGCCCCGGGCGGAAAGATTTCGGGGGGTTCTCCCGAGTTAATTGTGGGGCATGGCAGCGCCTCTCTCTCTCTCTCCCTCCCTCCCTCCCTCTCCCTCTCTTTTTATCGGACAAAAGTTTTCGTTTCTTTTTTCCACCTCTCCCTTCCCCGAGAGAGACAAGCAATTGCCCCCTTTTCGGGCTGCCTTCTTCTGCTCGGGAGGCTTTTCTCCCTGTGTGGGTTTTAAGAGACGTTTTCTGAGAGGCAGCAAAGGCTGGAGGGGTGGGTTGCTTTGGGGAGGAGGAGGGGGGGGGGTTCGTTAACTGAAAGCAGGAGGGATCCGGAGCGCGAGCGAGAGCAGGGACAGCTTGTTGTCAGTATCATAAACAACCAAAATGGAGGGAGAATTGAGCCATATAACAAAATAAAAAAATAGCCGAAAAAAATTCTAAAAATTACCCCGAATCGTATCCGCTCCCCGATTTCTCCCTAAAAGATCTAGGTGAACTCCGCGGCCCCCCGGGTAGGCTTTTCACCGCCACCCCAGAGAGCAAAGAGTTAAAATTGATGCCTATTTTTGTTGAGGATGATGACTGCTTGGGAAAGGCAAAAGTCCTTTTACAGCTCGTGCCCGACAGTGCGAGAACGTGAAAAATCCCCCTTTCTCCCTTGAATGGTGGTGGTGGTGGGAGATGGGAATGCACGAGCTGCACTAACTACTAGGGCAAGGAGGAGAGATTGCAAAGGAGATAAGTTTGCCAAACTTTGTACCTTCCCTTCCGTGCTCTTTGTTTGTTGGGGCGGGGGGACAAATGAGAGAGGACGGAGGTGGCGCGAAATGCAATACGTATGTATTGGTTTTCTCTCGATCTCATTAAGATATGCAATGCAAAAGAGTCAGTCTTTCCGGTTTATGGAGTACCTTTTCGTTGGTCATGGGTCCCACTGTTTGGGGTCCACTGTCCATAAAGGGCAATCTGTTAGAAGAGCGTAGATGTAAAACAACGTGCCATGGAGAGTTTTTTTTTTTAAATACATGTAGGGAAGTCTTCTTTTCTGGGAGAGAACCGGTGATGCTCAGGATGTTTATTTCACCTGTTTTGTATTCCGTAAAGAATGCACCCCGTGAGTTTCGCGCTTTATGTGTTAAAAAAGCCTCGTTTTCCATCTCTTTGAAGTTTGTGCGAAAGTGCTGCTGATGTTGCTTTCCACGTGGGATAAGGGACAGAGCACGGTATCTTAAAGAGACAGCTCCTCTTTTCTCTTCGCTAGCTTCACCTATGCAGAATGTCTAGCTAAAGCAAAGTAGTTGTTCTGGATTTATTAAAGGGTAATGTGATGAATCACCGTGTGATGGCAATCACTGACTACTTACAATGGTGGAATTGCCCTACAGTCAGTGGGACTGCTCTGGTTATGGGCACAGTCCTTTGGATGAGAAATCTGTATGTACTGTTTGGACCTGATCACTCTCTTGTGTTGTAACTCAGGAGTGTCTGGTGGCTGGATTTTGATTAAATTGTGGAGTCTTAGAAATTGCTGCAGGAAATATGTATGTAGAAGTTGAAATGAAGTGTAACATTTTTCTTCCATTTCACAGTTTACCCAAACAGCACTTGAAATCTACTCTCCAAAATTAGCACAAATGCAAATAAATGTTGCAAACAGATATGTTGAAAAGCTGTGATGATGTTGTGATGTTGTAGTCAAAAATGCAAATTTTCTATGTTTTAAGCCTCTGAATGTTTTCATGTCCATTTAAAGGGTTTAAGTCTGCACAAATGGCAAACAAAACTTCTCTCTCTTACATTTTAAATATATTAGTTCTTTGATAACTGCAGTCTCCCTACATTTGGAGGAGGGGTTTTTTTTGGTGGGGGGAGACCAAAATGTGACCAGATTTTACACAGGTGTGTTCTTGACATTTTTAACTGATTATTTCTTGGGAATACATTGTAGGGAACTCTTAGAAAATACTGATGAAAGATCTTGCTGTGTTTTAAGTTTTAAATGTGCAGGTTCCGTGATATAATATTGGGTCAATATAAACTTGGATTAAGTTCTTGAAAAAGCTTCTGAGGAGCATGATACTACTTCAGAAATCTCATAACAACTCTTTTGCTTCTAGTGTACTTTTAGGTTTAGGTTAAAATTATTTGCCTCAGTGTTATCTAAATTTAAATCTAACATCAACTCAAACTGGAAATATTTTGCCAACAACAGAGAGATTGTCTTTTGAAAGAAACATCTGTTTTCTTTCCTTCTATTCTTTATTTATGAATAACTTATTCGCTGTCATCTGCAGCAAATGTATCTAACCTGTTCCAGTGTGTTTTTCACATGGAAGTCCTGGTAAATCTCACTGGGTTCAAGAGAATTGATTCTCCAGTTGTGGTTAGGACTGCCACAGGGCAATTCTTGTATAAATTTACTGGTATGGGTCGTCAGACTTTTGTTCAGCAGCATCAGATTTCCTAGTCACTTGCTTTTTAAAATTAAGTCAGAGTTGTTTTTGTAGCAAAGGTCATCTCAATAGATGAAAGACTAATTTGTTACTATGCAAGAATTGTTTGCAGATTGCTTCTAGTTACTGAATGCTTTTCTGTTTTCCTCATATACTTTAATGTAAGAATTTAAAAAGAAGGTAAAAATCCTAAAAGCAAACAAACTTGGCAAATGGCTGATGCGTACCATATGCTTTAAGAATGCCACTTGAGTAACTTGCATTTGCAAACCAGTAGTTTTTGTCTACTGGCTAAAGACACTGATTTCACAAGTGCATCTAGGATAATAACTATGAATTGAACCTGTAGTCTTCAGCTGTTACTCTAAATTTGAAGACTTCTGAATTCATTTAACACACATGAAGAATTAACATTGCAGTTATTAACCATATTATTAAATATTTGAGCATGAATTGTTGAATTCCCTAGAGGACTAGATGAAATCTGTTGGCCCTTGATGATATTAAGCTGTTTCATACATGTTTTATGTATGTATACCTGTAAAAGATACATCCAGATATAGTTTTCATTGTGTTAGCTGTATTTAGTGTGCAAATATCATATGAAATAAATGCATTTTATTATCTTGTTGTCTTTCCCTTTTTAAGAAACTTTCTAATATTCTAACTTTAATATTGTGTGTGCGTGTTGCAGCATTTAAAAGAGCTCTGAGAAATATAATGGTTCTATAATATATTTGGTTGCATATGGTCTTATGATTGGTAAGAATCATAACAGTCTGAAAAACCTCTTTGTTCATAACAAGCTAACTTGAAGAGATCAGTAAAATTTTATTGATACTTGAGAATTTTCAAGTTCATTTAGGATTGAGACCTTGTATTAAATGATTTTTTGTGGTTAAGCTAAAAACAACAGTTTATAGAACTAGTATGTTAACAATTTCTACAGAAATTCAACTACCGGTATTCATGAGTGCATCTTATTGACCAAAGTACTCTCTATGATGCACCAGTCCCTTAGTGAAAGCTCATAAGTCTAAATCAGCTTTTCCATTTTCCATTAAGTATTAGTACATTTTCTTTATGGTTAGCGATCATTCTGACTAAAATTTTGTCAGTAGTGCCTTGCAATCACATTCTTACTCTGTTAAAACAAATGCAAGAGTAAGGTGATACCTTCATAGAGCACTAAAAATCATTCAATCAGCAAGCTAGTGTGGATCAGTACACAAAAGGTCACAGATTATATGATGGGTTTTTTTAGTGATCTATAAAGATATTGCCCACTCTTGTGTTTGTATTTTTATTGACCACACAACTCCCTTCTTTTAATACAGTACACTTGTTTGGAGTTGTTTATTGCAGAGCTTTGATCTCACTGTTCATCATGTGAATTCAGCTTTCAGTACTCATTGAAACATGCAGTGATCATTGGATTTTAAAGATATTTTTATATATTTCAGTATATTTAATTATAAACTTTAAATTGCCTTGATTATTTTAAAAAGTGTTATTTTTGTATATAGTGTTCAAACAATCCATAAGATACAGTATGGTCCTGACAAATATGAATAGATAATGAACATCTGTACTTCTGAAAGAAGATATGATTCATGTGTTTTGACAGGATTATTTAATGCTTCTTGAAATTTCATTATTGCTAATCTTTAACTGATTATTAACTGTTCATAAAGCATCAGACAACTATATGCAGTAACTAAAATATATTGGAAAGTGTGACATTCTGTCCTAAAACATATACAGTATTTGGAAAGTCTAAAATGATGCACAAACACTGCTTTAAGCAAGTAAAACATCCCAGTAACAGACCATCTCTATGTTAGAAAGAAAGTGTAAGATGTAATTGCATCTAGTTCTTGATTTGTATGTAATACAGATTTATGGACCAAATCAGAATAGAAAGAATATGTGACTTTTCTTAAAATAGCAATTTAGTTTTTCTTAAATTGTGTGCCATTCATTTGTTTTTTGTTGGATGAGGAACATTTAGAATTTCATCTATGATATGTGACTGAATTTGTGTATTTATAGTTGCAATTATATAAAGATGTGGTGTCTGACAACCTACTGATAAATAGGCTATAATATAAGTTAGTGTTTAGTTTTATACATAAGTATATATTACTAGAAGTGTGACAGAAATAAGTTTTGAAATCTCACATATTTTGAAGTTTCTTATCTAAATAGTCAATTTGCAAACAATATTGTTTTCAATTAAAATCCCGTGTTCCTTAGAGAACCATAATCAATATCTGTTATTTTATTAAGTTGCCAAAGGTAATGTGAACTTTGTTAATTCCAGTTGACTCATTTTAATTTGATTTCACACACATTTGAAACTTAAGTCATTAATAGAAAGTTCTATGAGCATTTTCGTTATCTTCTTTGCATTTAAGAAATTAATATATTAAGGAATGTACATATTATCAGACTTTTATCAAGTCTACAGTAATCAGATATGCTGAAAAGTGTGAATAGGTGTAGATATACTTACTGTGATTTTGAAAGGTAATATTAGGTGGACTATGTGTGCTTCTCCATCATTTCTTAATGTAGGTATATCTAAAAATGTATCCTAATAATATGGGATTCTTTTCTTAAGGCACTAGGAATCTATCTCTTGAGTTAAATGAAGACAAGAGACTGATAAAGAAATAGAAAAGTTAGGTAGAACAAAGGCAGCAAGCTTCTAAGGGAAAAACTAATTGCAGTGTTGGGGGGAAAGTGTCTTGGAGTAAGCTGTTATAATCTTATTTGCACTTGTGCCAAATGTGTCACTGTGTGAAGAATATCCCTAGAAATCAGATTAGAAAGTGTTTAATGGGAATTAGTTGTCAGGTTTTTTTTTTAAACCAAACCAAAATGTTTTCAAAAAGCTAAGATCTGTCACACACTGAAAGATTAAATTGGTTCTGTAATACTAACTTTTTTCTAACCGACCTTTGGGATAAAACCATCTCATAATTATTATATTAAATTTCTAACAGTTGAATATGGATGTTTGATTCCATTTAGAAACAATACTCCTGTTCTATAACTATTAAATTACTTTGGTGTGTTTTGGAAACTGTTGGTGAAACTGCTAAAATATATATTTTTTCATTTAGTTGAAAAGTGTCATTGCTACACTTGATATTCGTTCTTCTCACTGTGTGTGTTATAGGATGTTGGGATAGCATTCTGAAATTCTGATGTACATTTTTGAGAATTGGAAAAGACTATGTTTGTTATATTGCCATTTATGAAATAATACTTTGTACAAATTTAGAAATGAGTTTAGATGTTGAATAAAGATAATTGTGTAGAATATTTTTGTTCTAAAAGCTGGGACAATTTATGAATATTAGATGCGTCTCATTTACTGCAGATAACTAGATAATTATGTCTAATTTTTTCAGAAATATTTTATTGTAATATTGTATAAATGTACTTTGGTCAATAAGTATAGCTATTTACCTTGTTGATACTTAAAGTCAAAACCCCTTTTTGATATTGCCCTTTGAAAATCATGAATATAGGCAAATTACTTAACACTCAGTGTTCTAATTACCAAGAGGGTATATTGCTTGTCTGTTCAGAAGACTGTGTCAGTTTCTTTAAAGGAATAGTAAAATTCATTGTAAATAAATTTAAAACATTTTCTGAAGTTTACATTTTTCCTTTGTTAGACATAGTTAATAATATAGATCTTCTTTTTGACATACAGTATTATTAAAGCTGGTACTATTTTTGGAGGAGAGTGTGTGATGGTGCAGGTTTAGTTTTTCTCCTCTAGGGGACTTTAAGAAAGTACAGTATACTAAACATGCAGGTGAGCTCATTTCTATCTTATAGAAAATGCCAGTTTAGTGCTGCCTGATATATCTTGTTCAGCTTTCAAATGTTTGTAAACTGTTTAATAATTCACCTATACATAGAGCAGTTATGGAATGCTACTTAGTCCTTTGAAAGAGAATAAGCTTACTGTTAACAAATATAGTATTAGGTACATGGATCTTCAAACTTATTTTTAATTATAATAAGAATATATAATAAGAATATAACTGCATTTTTGTAAAATTTTGCCACAGTCCAGTTCAAAATTAGGAAGTCTTAAAATTCAATTAAAATTAGGAAGTCTTAAAATTCAAATCTAAAGGACATTGTAGCTCTTTATTACATTTATGTTTTTTTCCAGAGATTTTAAAATACTGTAGTATAATTATTGGTCTTGTATTCTTTCTAAACTTAAAGGATGAAATTGTGCTTTCAACTCATGTTTATTCTTATTTTGATACTGCATGAATTTTTTTTAACTCTATGGAATAATTACACTTAAATTGCCTTAAACTACATTTCAAATGTACAAGTTGTACACAGATAGCTTCAGACCATCTTCACCAACACAACTCCAAATTTATTTTTTCTGACCAAATAATTAGTATCCTTGGAGCTTTAATTGCAGATTAATACATGTTAATCTGTTGCTGACTCATATAGAAAAAATTGTTTTGAAGTACAGTAGTCTATTTAGTCTTATTTTTTTTAGATTCTCCTTATGCTCCATGTGGATGAGCTTACTGAGATCAATTTACCTTTTCCTTAGTTAAGTTCCCGTTCCCAAGATCTGCACTTTCTAGAAGTAAAATGGTTAATTTGCTTATAATAAGGCTAAAGAAAGGCATATTGAAATGAACTTCCACTATGTGTTACATAAAATTAATTTGCACAAAGCATTCTAGTTTTTTCTTAGTTTCAAAGTATGCTGAAAGACAAGTTTCCATAGAATAGATCTATAGATAATTGTATCCATTATACATATATTGCAGGAGGAAGTAAGAAAATTTGTCGTTAACTGAGAGTGTAAATTGGACACTTCCTTAATTGACCTGTGGTCACAATGAAACTCCTTAGATTAATTAAGATGAGATACTAGTTCTTTAAAACAAAAATACTCTCATCTACTTTATTTGGAATTATAGTAAACATTTTGATCTGTTTCAAATTTGAGAGAGACTGGTTGATAACAGTTTCCTTGTATTAGATGCCTAATGGTTTTAGCAACATAGGACCACCTTAAAGTGAACCAAGTGGGAACTATTCATTGCACTTTACTAAATCATTGAGTGGTTGGGTGCCACCTAGACACTCAGAATATTGTGGTGAGTTCCATCTAGAGAGTTTGGGGGGAGAAATGAATTTGGTTCAAAAAGTGCTGAAATCAAATGACAAAAGTGAATCTAATTTGAAATCCCCACTTACCACAAAGCTAATTATATACAATTTAAATCTTCTGTTACTCAGTTCTGCTGAAATATTCCAAATGCATTTTTTTCAAAGCCATTAATTTCTTGTTTAGCAATAATAGTAATGAAGTTATGCATACGCAGGCAAAATTAAATGATACTTGTTTTGCTAGAGAAATGGGAATTTTATATGAATAACAAGTTTAAAAAACCATCTCTAGATTTTCTGAATAAGATTAAGTGAGTCATTTCAGTAGAAAGAGAGTTGTTTTATTTAAAGGAATATTGTGGTCAAAACATCACTTGTAAAGTTTTTAAAATGTTTGATATATTCATAGGTATATGCTATAACTTTGTGCTGTTCTAAATGTTAGATAAGTGTGTGTGTGTGTGTTGTGTCATTATAGTCGTGACTGACTCTCCGTGACCCCATGTCCATGGAGTTTTCTTGGCAGGAATACTAGAGTGGTTTGCCAGTTCCTACTCCAAGCGCCTACAGCACCTGGTATTCCCTGGTGGTCTCCCATCCAAGCACTAACATGACCGACCCTGTTTAGCTTCCGAAATGAGGTGAGATTGGATAAGAGTGCATGCAGTCAAATATACTTGCAATCCTTTTCATGCGCTTCCCTGTTCATATGGTCTTATGTTACTTAATATGTTTTAGTTCCAACTCTGATTTTAACTGAAAATAAACCTAACTTTCCTTCTGGAAGAGAGCTCATGTTTAGGGAAGAGGGCTTTCCTGTTTTCCTCTGGAGTGCTCTTGACCTGTGCAAGTGTTGTTTGGGAGGTGGTAATGGGCATTCCAGTAGAATTACTAGTTCTCCCTCTTCTCTTCTGTGTAGAGAAAAGATCATGTAGACAAAGCAATGCTGCAAATCAGTTCTAAGCAACAATTCTTTAGTGTTAATATTTTGGAAGAGAAAATTCCATGTTAGATTAAATTCTTTTGTCACATAGATATTAGGACTAGTGGTACCATAGAAGACATGGTGATACTAGAAGACATATTTATGAATGGCAACTGAGTACTAACTTTCTCAAATGTGTCTTATTTCTACCAAAAAAGAAAAAAAAAGAAAAAAACAAGCTATGAATGTTCATTGAATTAGTTAGCAACATAAATTTGAGGACATCTGTTTTATTTACATTCCAGCATCGCTGCTATACTTGCAAAGATTTTGTGTGTTCACTGTATAGTCATCAAGCAATAACTTTTGAAACCAAACATTCGGGGGAAAGGCTGAAGTGATAACATGTTTGTCTTGTTTGACATACAGAAATACCTCGTAAGACAAATGCCCCTTAAGACGAAAAACTCGTAAGATGAATGTGATTACTGGGGATATGAAAAAATAGTAAGACGATTTCCTTCAAAGCCACACAAAATTGGTGGGGAAAAGAGGATCCCATTGATCTTTGCCCTCCGGGGGGGGGGGGCTCAGAAGGGAAGCCGTGGTTGCAATCTGCTCACTGCTCGGCTCCAGACCTTTGAAAATTGCCTGCCCATTTGCCACACCCGCTTACCTCAGTAAGAGGAGGTGGTGGAGATTTCTATCCTGCTTTCCCTTCCCTGTAACATGTACGGATTGGATGCTACAGGGAAGGGAAGGCAGGATAAAACTTCCTCCTCCCTCTCTTTCTCTTCACCAGAGTCTCAATGCAGATACCCAGGCAAAGAGGAGGTGGCTGCCCCCTCAATCACTAGCAGCCAAAGGCTGTTCTCTGCAACCTCCCGCAAGTGGATTTTCACAGGTTCGAACTATCAAAGTCAGCTATCTGGTGGGGCTGCGGACAGCAGCCTGTGGCTGCCCTTGATTGAGGGGGGTTGGGGCAGCCTTCCTACAGGAATGCATTGAAAACCGATAAATCTGTTCCCTCCAGAACAGATTAATCGGTTTTCAATGTGTTTCTATGAGAAACCATGCCTCATAAGACAAATTTTTCATTGGACGATTTGACTCTTACAACGAATTAAATTTGTCTTGCGTAGAACTACTGTATTCCTAATGAATTTGGAGTTCAAGACTTGGTTAAGTAACAGTGATCTCCAATAGCAAGTTTGATTTGTGTCTTTAGAAATATGCTATGCAATCCAAATTGTCTCTGAACATGCTGAATAATAAACTCCAAGACTGTGCTTCAAATGGGCATAGCAATACTAGCTTCTTCTTGATCACAGTGTAATTGTGGTGTTCTTACAAGTATCCCTACTAGTCAGTATTCACCAAGGCAGCACAGGTAGTAACTGAAAGAATTTGTATAAGCCCTGTAATAACCAAGCAAACTAAAAATACAGAATATTCAAATGTTTATGGGGTGTCTTAGCAGGCTATCCAATATACTGCTGGTACCCTGATGAAAATAGCTTTCAATGTAAGGGCTAAAATTAACACATAATCCACAATTTAGTAGTTACTAATGGTTACCAAATGTATGGGTTTCTAGTACAGTTGCCAAGTCCGCAGTTTTGCTGTTAGAATATGTTGGTCTTATTCAAGCAAAACACTTCAAACTTTGATAGAATACTAAATGCTAAAACTGACTCCATAAGTACGCTGCAGGTATGAGTAGTACAAGAAGATAAGACTGTACTTGCAGCTGTCTTTTTGTGGTTGCATTCTATTTTGCTTTTTCATAAGAGAAAAGAATAGTATTTTAAAACCAACACTAGCAATTAGGTTTCCTAGTTTTGTTCACACTTAGCTTTCTATTTTGAAAAGATAATGTTGAGGAAAGTGGTTTAATATATTGCCCAGGTTTGGAAAATCTTGGTGACAGATGATAAAATAGTAGATTTGAAAATCAGATGAAATCAGGAAAACCAAAAGACCAGGATTTTCCTTTTAGCATATAGGACACATAATGGTAGAAATACCTTGAACTGGAACTGTTCATAAAAAGGTAAAGGTTCCCCCCACACATGCATGCTAGTTGTGACCGACTGTTGGGACGGTACTCTGTTTTCAAACCAAAGAGCCAGTGTTGTGCAAGTCCGTGGCCATGTGGCCGGCATGGCTGCACAGAACACTGTTTACCTTCCCGCTTTTTACGGCAGTACCTATTTATCCACTTGCATTTACATGCTTTCGAACTGCTAGGTTGGCAGGGGCTTGGGTTAACAGTGGGACCTCACTCTGCTGCGTAGCACCCAGGATTCAAAACTGCCGAGCTGCCGACTTTGCAACCAACTGTTTCAGTCCTCTAGTCTGCTGAGCCACCACACCCCACTTTATAATATATAGGACATATAATGGTAGACATACCTTGAACTGGAATTGTTCATACATACCCTTTATTTATAAAACCTTGCTCTATAAAATAAATAACAATTAACAACATCAAAACTAGACTAAGGGTGATACCTTCATAGGCTGCTAGTAGAAAAATATAAAAGGTTGCTGAGCTTTCGAGGGCACAAAAGCCCTCTTTTTCAAAGCAGGTATAAAAGTCCAAACATGGCAAGGGATGTAGTATGCCAGGAGAGAGTTCTTAAAAGTTCACTTGGCAAGATAGATGCCAGGTTTCTTCTTGGAAGGAACAGAGCAGCATGGTCCGATAGAGCTGGAAAGTGTAAGCAACACTGTGCAGGTTACTTCACATTTTTGATATATAGCAATTTTCTTTGTGGCTCTTTTTCTTTGATGCTTTAGTTCGTTTATCCTCTTGCCACCCTCTGAGAGTCTTGAGTTCTCTATTTGTGCATTCTATCCAAGTGGTCAAAACAAAGTAGCAATTAATGGTAAAGAGTGGTTCTCTATCACTGGTAGAACTAGATTGTGGTGAAACACATCGGATCCTAAAAAACTGAGGTTCCAGTTTGTCTAGAGAATCTGTGGCACTATGCTGTTGACCATGAAACTTGTGTTGGAGATAATCACATAACTAAGGCTCTCCTGCCCTTTCCTGCCTGGACACACATACACACAGAGAGAGATGGAGAGAAATTGAGAGGAGGGGGGGTGTTTGCACAGGTACCATCTTCCCAGCTGATCCATGCAGATCAGATATGGGATTATTCATCCTTGGGATGCAGTGGGCTGGGAAATAAATCTTTTTTATTCAGCACGCTACAGTGGAAATGAATATGAGTTCAGCTGTCCAGAACTACAGAGTGCCCTCTGTATTCCCATTTTAAAAGAAACTGAGAAGTGAAGAAGTATTAATTTTAATCACCAACAATGTCCATAAATGGGGATAATGCCCAGGACTTGAGCAGTGGACAGTTTTGTTTTTATTTCTAACATAGTGAGCTGAGAGATTTTTTAACTCGCCTTGCCCATAGTTGTCACTTCCCAGGTACCAAGAAGCAGCAATGCCTGATAGCAACATACTTGGTTAGCAGTAGTCATTAGATGCCTCTCTTTTAGATTATTTAAAATTGTCAGTTGTAAATATAGTTAAAATCAAGATGCATTGTGACATTACTCGGTTTTACTTTATTTAGTGAATGGAATTTTCGCACAAGCATTGTGAAATGAAAAAAAAAAGGGGGATAGAATAACCCTTGATGGAATTATCTGATTCGATCTGTCAGAGCAGTTCGGCTCCTGGGTACAAGGGATAGAACCTTCTTAGTAGCATTTGTCTATTTAATAATAATATTGCAGTTAATATCTGGTAGGACCCTAAGTACCTACTGGTTTACTGTAACTTCTAACACAGGGATGCCCAGTGTGTTGTAGTGGGTAGGTCAACAGACTGTAGGGCAACTCCCTGTAGGGAGCAGGGCATCGATTATCCTTCCATCCTGGTCATGGCAGCTCACTTGGGGGGATTGGGCACTAGTAAAATCAGTCTTTAAATATCTTGAAGCCCCTTTATATATCTTGAAGCCCCTACTACAGATCAGGTTCATAGTTCTGGCTTGACTGCGTATACAGTGGTACCTCTAGTTACAAAATTAATTGGTTCTTGATGCATTTTCTTATGTTGAAACAGAGTTTCCCACAGAAATGCATTGGAAATGGATTACAGCGGTACCCCAACTTACGAGGGGCCGAACCTACGAAAATCCCAATTTACGAGCGCTCTTCAGCGCTCCCTCCCCCACCGACTGCTTACGAGCAAGATTGGGGATTCCCCATCTTGCGAGCAGCAGATGGGAGAGGTGTTGGGATTTGAATTGTCTTCCAGTCACTGAGGCAAACGCTGCCTCGGTGACTGGGAGGCAATTCAATAGTGGCATGCTGCATCTCTCTCCCCCTGTGGGGGGCCCGGAGAAGCAGCGCATTGCTTTTAAAATCCCTTCCACTCACGGAGGCAGGACCTGCCTCCGTGACTGGAAGGCATTTTTAAAAGGGTGTGTGGCTTCTCCTGAGCCCCCCCCCCCGCCGGGGGGGAGCCGCACGCCCTTTTTAAAATGCTTTCCAGTCATGGAGGCACCAGCCTCTGTGACGAAAGCATTTTTAAAAGGGTGTGTGGCTTCTCTTGAGCCCCCTTGGGGGCTCAGAAGAAGCAGCGTGCCACATTTAAGCCACCCACCACTTCTCTCCCAGCTCCCAGTGGTGGGAGGAGAGAAGCGGTGGTTGGTTTAAAAGGTCTTTAGCCACCGAGGCAACAGTTTGCCTCGGTGTCTAAAGGCTTTTTAGACCACCCGCTGTTTCTCTTTCCAACACGCCTGGTGGTGGTGGTGGGAAGCCGCGGAGTTTCCCATAGGAATGCATTGAAATCCGTTCCTCCAGAATGGATTGACTTCCAATGAATTCCTATCAGAAATTGATCCCCGACTTACGAGATAACCAGCTTACGAGCGTTGGCTTGGAATGGATTAATCTCTTAAGTCGGGGTACCACTGTAATCTATTCCAAGTGGGAAATCACTCCCCCCAAAATGAAAAACACATTAACAGGTATGGAAATCGCAGTAGTCAGCTCCCTACCTTTCAACTGCTTGAGAAATTCTCCCAAAAGTTCTAAAAAGTCCCCAAAACAGTGCCAAATATAACCAAATTGGGCTTGAAAAGGTCATTTTAAAAGAAACCCCCGTTATCAGCTTTCCTGTTCAAAATGGCTCTTTCTTCCTAATTGCAGCACTGGAGTCCAGTGGCCACAAGAAGGCAGTATTGCTATTGCAAACAAGCAGAAGCTATTTTGAAAAGTAATCTTTCCTTTCCTTTTCCCTTTTGTAACTTGAAAAAACAGGCTTTTTTCGTAAGTCGAATATTTCCTATACCCACGGATTTCTATTCGCAAGTCGCATTTTTCGTAAGTCTGTAAGTCGACGTACCACTGTATTGTAGTATAGCTTAATTCAATTTGAGTAGATGTTATTGCATATATAGTGCTTTTTTTAGTTTGAATACTTAAATTTCAATTTTACTTTTGTTGTATACACAAGTCACTCAAATAAAATTTGATCTTATAAAAGGTTATGTTAGATGTTAGTAAAAGAGTTGGCACTGTGTTTTTCACTATAGAAATGCTTTTCATACCTATGTCTGAAGTTTGAACAAATTCTCTTGCAAGACATCATAATCATTTTTTGATTCCACAGTAGGATTTAATGACAAGCTTCCTTGGGAAAAAGTTTGTTACATCCCAAAACCTAAAGACCAGGTTATTTACCATATGCTTTATTCACATAAAGTTACCGTGGTTTTGCTGTATGTGTTTGATTAGAAGATGGGGGAGTTGCCATGGTTTTATTTGATTGGCTCAGATGATTACTACCAACTGCAGAGAAAGAAAATTAAAGCTGACAGTCGAAGAGAAAATGTAGGTAGATAGATGTGTAGTGGCTAACCTGTAAGCAAGCATGGTATAAGACAATAGCGTAGTCAGTTTACAGTTTACATAGTATAGCCATCAAATTGGGCATTTTCTTCTTGCTAACTATGGCTATAAACATTTAGTAGACTACAGTTTTCTTGAAAAAGCATCTGCATTCTGCTGCCATGCATGAATGAGGAAGGTAAACCATAAAGCCCCATATCTCTCTGAGGACTTCAAGTTTATTTGATTGTAATAATTCTGTGGCCACTGATTTCCTTAATCTAGAAATATGGGATTTAATATCATAATCACTTTTCTGTATGCAGTAGGTCATGAGACTGAATTTTTAAAATGGAGCCATGCAGTTCTCCCATAACATAAATTCATTGCTAAATTTTGAAGGGGAGAAGTACTTTGACATAGATTTGGTAGGATTATACAGATGTACTGAAATCCTCAAAAGTATTTATGTATTATGTAATGTTTATTTTTGAATTTGCTTTTCTTCCGTCTATATGCACTCTGTCATCTTTAAAACATAATTATTTACTCTGTATGAAAAAACTGGGTACATGTTCGTAAGCAGGGTCCTTTCCTGACATGATAGTAGTTCCAGGAGGTGACTGGAAGATCTGTAAAGCTTATGGTAGGTAAATATTCTGGACCTACAGTTTACAGCATTATAACTGGAATACTCTTCAAAATTGATGTTGTTTTTCAAAGAAGAATTTGCATAGGTAGAGCAAACTGTTCTTGGTCTGGGATTGTAATTACAGAAGCTGGTGATGGTGATCGTTGAATGTATCTCCTCTGGTAGACAGGTGTCTGGATTCCAAATCAGTTTTACACATTCAGACAGGTAAATAGCTATGTTCTTGTTATATCATTTCCCCATTACTTTTGATATATGATCAAACTTTTTGATATATTATCAAACTGCATTTCTTCTAGGCATCTGTGCTCTGTACTTAACATTCCTTTTCTGCTTGTCCATCTCCTTCTTTTGTTGCAAATAATTTGAGGTATTATCTTGTTACTTGTGTTTAAACATTCATCACAACAGTCCCAAAATACATGTCTTCACCTTAGATGTTCCAAGTCAAAATTAGCAGCTTGATGCATTTCTACAAGGCCATAATTTGAGATAAAATTTTACAGAACCACGCCACACAAATGCAATACATTATGTATGGTAAGGTGTGTCTAGGATGTTTGGCATAGTTCCACTGTATGTATCTTAAATGGCTTTGGATTACAGAATTATTTCATTGATACATTTTACAGTGGGAAAAGGGTAGAATTGATTTAAATCAAATTGATTTAAATCAAAATCAAATTTGTTTTGAAAATAATTCATTTATATGCACCTTGGAAAAGGTATTCTAGTACTGAATTTTACACTTTGCTACTGAAATATATTATCTTCAGAATTTTGCAAAGCATTACAAATTGCATTGTGACTGTGCTCCATAATGTGTTGGGCTATTCGCCTCTTTAAAGCAGTAGAAAAAAACATATTGGGCAGAATCCATTTGCAGAATTGGACATTCTAGCATAGTCAGAAGGTTGAGCCCTGCATGAAACCAAAAACTTGGCTATGGAGAGTGGGAAACACTGGTTTTTAGTTTTAGTTTTTGTTTTTTGGTGGGGTAGACACCGAGGGTAAGTGAACTTTCCCCATACGTTGGCAATTGAACACAACACCAGGCACTTATAGTCAACATAAACTATGTAATAACATTTAGAAGACATGGCACACACACACACACACATCTCTAAATTCTATATTTTATCCACAATTTAGATGTTGAATTTGGAAAAGGAATGTGGTTCTTGTTGCTTCATTAAAGTTAAACAATTTTCTTTCTAAAGCTATTCTTGCCATGAACTTCTGTAGCATGCATGCTTTTAACTGTGTGCTTAGTAGTATTTTCACAACATAGTTCCAATCTGCTTCAGTAGTAACAGTGTCCGGTGTGGTGGCAGTAGACACATTAAGAACATTATTGTCTGTTCTGAATTTAAACTATTTTAGTGATAGGCAGACTCTAAATCAGTTTTGGCGAACCTATGGCACGAGTGCCAAAGGTGGCACTCGGAGCCCTTTCTGTGGGCACCCAACATCGCCCCTTCTCACTGACCTGTATTCAGGTTAAATTGCTGTATTGGCACTTTGTGAAAAATTAGTGGGATTTGAATTACAGTTTGGGTACCCGGTCTCTAAAAGATTCACCATCACTGCTCTAGATTGTCTGAAACCTTGTGAAGTCTCATATTTAGTTGCCTGATAAGCAGTAGTAACTCTTGCTGATCATACCTGCTTTTCACTACCTGTAATGATAGTCACTGAATTGTTAACAAACTATTATACTAAATTATATCAGCACTGAATAGTGAGGCAATAATTTTATAAACCAGTCTTACATATTAGTTTTTTTTAAAGTGCATAAGTATTTCTAAGTTATTCTAAATGAAGAAAGGCAAATACAGCCCACAAGAAAGTACTTCTACAATTTTGATGCATTTGAGTATTTATTTGAAGGCTTTGATTAACTGAACATAGTTTTACATAACCCTGTGCAATGGTGTTGAAGAGGCTTGTTGGAAGAAGAGACAGTAGGAAATTTTCTAAGTTCTCTTTCAGGCTAACCCAGAGAGCAGGGTGTAGCACTTGGTGGCTGGAGAGGGTGCTGTAAGGAGGAAAGGGCAAGAAAGTTTGTTTTTTCCAGCTGGATTCATTCCATATGGCTGAAGAGCAGAAAGCGAGAGGACCAGCAGGGCTATTTTATCATCTCTAATGAGAGATCAGTTGCTCCTCCAAATCACTGTAACTATTCTCTCAGCTTTAAAGCAGCAGAAGATAACAGATGGAATTATTTCATTGCATGTTCAACAGTTCAGCTTTATGTGATTGTTCTAGAAATTGTAGCTTTTAGAACTGGTGTCTGAGTCAGTCTTTCCCCCCCCAAATTCTTGTTGCTCACGCACCATCAGGTATCTGATGAAAAAGGCTGCAGTCCACAAAAGCATGTGCCAAAGCATAAATTAAAGGTGTTACAAGTTTCTTTTGGTATTGGTGCAACTGACACAGCTCCATCCAGCCTCAAATTATTTGGGGTTTTAAACCTGAGGGCATGGAGTATCATGATAGAGATATTGTATTTGCAAGTTGCTTTGAGAACTCAACAGGAGGGTGCCATTGTTTTAGTTAATTAATCTCTCTTTTTCATTCTACAGTATTGCTTAACAATATTAAGCACCTTGATGATTGACCTTGAACAGTTTCTTTCCAAATACATGCTTAAATTTAAACAAGCTAAAATATGACTGGATTCTTAGTTATCTTATGTGTCCAGGGTTGGTTTGGATACCCTAGAAGGTTTTAGAGAATTAGCATGGTATGAAAGTGATGAACTAGCACTCAAGAGACCTGGATCCAACTCCCTAAAAGTACTCCTTAAATGCCTTATGTCTCTGCATAGGTTGGGTGTGACTTGATGTTAAATAACAGAATATTTAGTGTATATTCTGTAAAAAGATTACATTTTAATGACAGAGCATATTGTTTGCACTAAATGTCAGACATCCCGAGTGCATTAACAAAAATGTAAATAATAACAGTAAAAAAGTATACCATTATAGATATTCTGAATTACTCATAGTATTATCTAGCTGTTATATGTTACTGTGTATGCATTTTTCAGATGTTTTTCACTATAGAATTCTTCAGAAGTTGCCCCAGCCAGAACTCTTGTAGCCTCAGCCAAATAAAAAAATAAAAAAAATCAAGTTCTTGGGGGGGGGGTGTTGGCTCACACACATGCAGCCTAGCAAGTCCCTCTCTGCAGCAACAACTGTTAGCCTGAAGAGGAAGAAGGTAGACAAGCTCCATAGAAGCTGCAAGGGATTAGGAAGTAGCAATTCTTTTCAGGGGCATCCTGTACAGAGCCTAATGAGAGAATACCAGTCCCCTAATCTCTTGCAGCTCCCATGGAATTTGGCCAGTCCAAGTGTGTCCTAAGAAGAAAGTAATGGCCAGTGTTGCCAGCAGGGTTTGGCTGGTGTACTTCCTCTGCTGATTTTCCTTAGGCAGCTTCCATGAAGGTTGACATGTAAACATGGTCCAAATTGAGTGCTGCACTAGTGACTGTCTGGAAGTTGAGTCATGGCAACTAGACTTCTTTTTCTTGAGAGATACAGTAGAAATGTTTCATTGCTCATCCAAACAGCTTTGTCAGTCTGTTTGGATAAGCAGTGAAACGTTTCCATCTCTCAAGAAAAAGAAGTCCATTTGCCATGACTCAACTTCCAGATAAACACACATGGATGAGTGAGAATCTTCACAGACATAGTGACTGTTTGCTGGCTAAATAAATCTTTCTTCCCCTCCTTCCCCACCCTGCCCTTCAGCACTACAGGAGCTTCATGGCGCAGTAAACTGTTGTACTGCAGACAAAACTGTGCTCACAGCCCGGGGTTCAGTTCCAATGCTCAAGGTTAACTCTGCCTTCCATCTTATTAAGGTCGGTAAAATGAGTACCCAGCTCATGGGGATGGGGGCAAGGTATAGCCACAAAATTCACTTGCAAATTGCCAAGAAAGTGCTTTAAGTACTATGGGGTGTTATATAAGCAACACAGTTTGCTCTTTTTTCTTTTTCTTTTATGCTCTGGAATAATGTAGGGTGTATGGTGGTCACAATGGAAAGAGGATCACAGAATCCTATTTCAACTACAGTACAATACTCCAGGCTACCTACTCAAGTTCACCATGGGACCCTGCCCAAACATATATACAAGTACAGTGGTACCCTGACTTAAGAGCGGAAAACTGTTGGCATTTTAATTGCCACCTTACAAATTTTAGATATGGTCTGCTCGGCTTACCTTTTTTATTTTTTATCTTACTTTTTAAATTTCTTAGATAGGTACCCCGACTTAAGAGTAGTTCGACTTAAGAGCATGCATTTGGAACGGATTAAATTCGTAAGTTGAGGCACCACTGTATTTGTCCATATACTACAGTGCATAGAAAAGAAACAGTTGTCTTAGCATGCTTCAGTGCATCAGGGTCAGAGATGGACACAACCCCCCCCCCAAGGGGTTTCCGGGGAAGTTCATGGTTTGGACCTATCTTTGCCCCACCCTGCCTTCCCCTTGGCCACTGTGCTGCCATCGCCTGGCCTGCCTGCCAGTGCCATTGGCCTTCCCAGTGACCCAGAAGAGTGACGACAGTGAAGCCGGTCAGAGGAGCTGGGTGGCTGCCTTTGCGCATGTACCTGTTGGCAAGCTTATTACCAGGGAAGCCAGTTGCTGGGATTTCCCTGGCACCAAGCTGGCTGGTGGCCACATTAGCATGTCCTCTGAAGATAGCAGCCAGGATTACAGCTCCCTCAGATGGCAACAGCCAAGGCAGCAGGGCAGAAATGGGAAGGGTGTGAGCTATCCTGGTTTGCCAAAGCAAAGGTTGTGACTGCCTTGTTAAATACGGAGGGATTTGATACAGACGGAAAAGAGTCATATTTGCTTCCCAGTCTAGCCCTTTTTGCTCTCAACACAGTTCTTCTCTGCCCTTGAAGTTTCTACTTCATTCAAGCAGGAATGATTTTAATTGACTTTCCCCCATGTGATCAGTTGTTTCATTCTTCAAAAGGAGAGGGCATAACTGGGGGTAATTCTCTGGTTGTTCACTGAGCTGGGCATGATTTTTGGACAGTTGGAACACCCACCCCACAATCTTTTTCCTCATGAAATATTTTTAATTTAAGAAAGAAAAAAAACCTTCTGGGTTTAGCACTAGATCATCTCTGCGTGGACAAAAGATAAAATTGTTATGAAATAGAAACTTATCTCACAGGCTATAGCAGTTTACTATGTTTTTATGGTATATGTGTACATGTGTGTACATTATGGAGGATTTTGGAAAACTGACCCTTTTCCCAAACACCATGCAATACTTAGTGAGCCCACTGGCTTTACCTAAAAGAGATACAGCGGACCCTTGTATAACAAACAGCTTGTATAACATAAAATTTGTACAACATAAAAAATTCTGGAGATAGGGGAAATTTGCTTAACATAATTGCCTATGGGGAAAATCCATACAACATAAAAATGGGATCACTTTATTTTCAATGCATTCCTATGGGAATTTGTATAAAGGAAAATTTGCTTAACATAATTTCATTTGGAATGAATTAATTCCTTTATACAAGGTACCACTGTATAAGGACAGTGGAAGGTCTGTGAAGATTCTCAGACAGTGGGGGTGGGGGTGGGAATCAAAGTAAGTAGGGCTGTGGTGCAAATTTAACTCCATCAGATGGGGGGGGGGGTAGAGTGGACACTGCTAGTGAAACAATTTGTAGTGTCCCTGTGTTTACCTAATCTGAGTAGAAGCATAAAATAGGCTGCAAATCAAGTTAAAACAAAGCTAGATCAGCAATGTAGTTGTAGCCCAAGTTAATTTGTAGGTAGGTGGTTTCGTCTTACTGTCTACACACCATAGGTTTAAAGGACATTTAGAAAGGTGTTTTAACAAGAGTGTTCCAGGTATTCAGTTATAAATCCTCAGTGGCAAAGGGAATCATTTGATTTTATCTCTTGTATTTTTGTAAATATTTCCAATGTGTACTATCAGAATTGACCAGTAGAGGGAATACAGAGCATTTCTCACTAGTTTTCTGACCTGCTGGTAATGGCATTGCAAAGCATGAATGCATACTGAGAAAATGCTTGGACCGTCCTGATTGCCAAGAGGTAATGAATAACATAACAAGTTCCCTTAAAAATATGTTCCAAATTATGTATCTCTCTCTCTGTATGTCTCACTCACTCACTCACTCATTCACACTTAAGCACAGACCAAAACAATACATAATTGACCTCTAAATTGGTTTCCAATGTTCTTAGTATATAAGGTAGTCTGCTTTTTTGTGGTCTACCATTCTTTTCAGTTATGTTGTTTAACTAAAAAGCAATTGCAAACTTCTGTGTGTTGACTACTGTACAGCTTATCTAAGGGCTGGGACCATGAAAAGCGGACTAGAAAGTGAAGAAAAGGGGGGAGCAAATGTGAAGGACAAAAAAGAGTGAATTACCACATTTGTTTTCATATTTCTTGGCATTAGTTTCAAATAGCGTTACGATCACACTGAACATTCTTCCTGTGTGCATATTCAGTGACTAAGACCCATATGTGTTCTTGCTGCAGTTAATATTTTTTTAAAATGGCCATACCTGCAGAAGTAGTGTCCTTTTGGAAGTCTGTTTAGAACCAAGACAGGAACCAAAAGTGGGAGAAAATTAGTGAAGTTCATTCTTCCTGTGGCTTGCTGGCCTCTGTACCTCTTTCTCTAAAGCCAGCATAACTTTTTCTGTGGATACCCAAAATTTGAACCATGATCTCTGTTAACTGTTAATATCTTTTAAACATTGAACATACATGGGCTATTTCTTTCTTTTTCTCATTTAGGCTTCTGAGGTTGACTTATTCACTAATGTCTAGCCCCTTCTCCTTTGTTTTTCAGATCAGCAAAAATGGGAAGCACTGGATTCTGGTTTGCTCCTAGACATATCAGTGGAACTGGTTAAGACCAAAATCTGAAGGTTTTTCTTCGTTACCCATCACCAGGTGTGCACTGAACAGAGGCTACCATAAACCTATATTGAGTATGAGCAACTTTTAAAATGGTATAATATATATAAACGTATTATGTGTGTTTTTATAATATCGATTTAAATAGTCCTTGATACTGTTGTTGTTCATTCTGTAGTTGTGAAAGAACCATTGTGAATAATGAAATCCGGAAGCTGGAAATGAGCATTGTTACTCAAATTTTTTTCAGCTGGTCTTTGAGAAGTGTAATATTTGAGCATCAATGTTAAAATACTGTCTGCATTGCTCAGCGTGTACATCCACACTTGAGTTAGCTATATTTGATATATTAAAAATCAAAATTCAATAATAATTTAATTACTTGGATATTAGAGATCTTAGAAATAGCAGAAAAGAATTCAAATGGCTGGGCTCCAAAGGGCATGTGCACTATTCCACATGTATAATAGCAAATGACCACTTCCTTGCAGCATCTTCTTGCATCTTCTTCCATTTTGTCCATTCTCCATTTGTTGCTGAAAGTTAGGGCACTGTTGCAATAGCACTCAGTGTGGCACAAGGTGTCTGTAAGGCAAAATCAGTTGTAGTCCTGTGCTTTATGGCCATGCACAGATCTCTGTGCAGCCTAGCTACATTTTAGCACAATGAATTCAATGGGTATCTTTTAGAGTACTAAAGATCTTTTGAAATATTCATGTCCATTGAAACATGCCTTGGTTTTATGGGACCAGCAGTTTGCTTGGATCTTTCTGAATTTTGAATCTTCTATTCTAATATAATTGTTGGATGCTATTGTTAGTTTTCCCTATATTTCATGTCCTTAAATTAAAATTCTTACTTTACAATTAGAAATCATGATCATAATTAGAGACAGCTGCATGCTAAAAAGTGAATCTAAACCACAATTGATTAGGTCTACACACATTCATTTGTAAATACTGTAGAAAGTTCTTAAATTAAGCTCTAGCAAAGGTTCCACATTGCATTAGAGGAGCAAACCTCTGATCATTGCTATTTTCCCTAGAGCACTACTTCCCACTCAGTTCTGGTGTGTATTTCTAGTCTTCATTACTTTTCAGGGGGCGTAGGTCTGCAGTGAGAACAAGGAATTATTGGAAATTGCTGTCCCTCCCTCTGAGTATAAGCTTGGATCTAAATTTTGGATCTAAATTTACCACCCCTCAAAGGAGGGGTGGTAAAATAGGAGTGTTGAACTTGTTGCTCTCAACTTTCCCCCTTCCTCCATTGCACTCTGCTGTCTTTCTTCTACAGCTTATGTTGGTCTGCATTTGTTTCTAGTTAATCCCTGAAAATAACCCCCATAATAGTTTTTTCCAGTATCAACAGTATCCTCTTGCAGCGCTTAGCTAACATAGAGAGAGTGACATCATTGTCTCTAATTAGATACTTCCTTTTCAACATCAGGATGTGCACAATTTTGTCTTATTGTGCATTGGATGTGTCACCTGAGACATAATAAGACTGCAGTGAACCATATATGTAGAGCAGATATATTTTTAAAGGTTCCAAAATGCATATACTACAAAATTACGCTGCAACCGTCAGCACCATAAAATATTAAATTATGCTTTCTTTCCTGCTATGTGATTGCTTCTACAAACACTGCTTTCTGTGCTTACTCACACATTTTGCCTTGTTTTTCCCCTCTAGTTACACAAAATAGAATCTTGGAATAGTTTGTATTCTGCTTGCCAGTTCCCACTTCTATTTTAAAATCAAGTGAATAGGCATTATTGGCAGGCATAAGGAATGCTCTGATAGGTGGCCATGTTTTTGTTAACAGTTTGCTTGTGATTGATTTTTTTTCATTAATTAACAGAGGGATTCGTAGTTGAGAATGCTTCACTTTCTTGTACAATCTAGATATAGTAATTTAGGAATAGTTTAGTTAATTGTATTACTTCTTTGTAGATTATCCAAATGTCTTAGAACAGGGATGGTGAAGCTCTTAGAGAGCAAGTGCCCAAATTATGATTCAAAACCCACTTATTTTTCTCACTGTGCCGATACAGAAATATAACCTGAATACAGTGGTACCCCGGATTCCAAATGCTTTGGGTGCTACCCTTCAGGAAAACGAGGATTGAAGAGCAGGCTTTCGAATGTCCCACAAGCACAGCACCCTTGCTGTGGCCGCGGGAAATTCAAAAACCTGCTCTTCAATCCTTGTTTCCCGAAGAGTAGCACCCTTGGGAAATCCAGGGGGGGAGTGGCAGCAGCTTGTGGGCTCGTTCGTAGCCCTAGTTTACTCTCCAGCCACACTGCTCTGGGCATCTCAAAAGTGGTGTAACTAGGGAATAAATGGGGTCTACTACGGAGCCTACAAACCGCTGCTTCCCGTTTGCCCAACTCTCTTCACTGAGCCATTTCTGCGGTCTCAAAACAGCTCAGTGAAGAGAACCAGGGGAAGGGGAGGCAGTGGTTTGTGGGCTCCTTTGTAGCCCCAGTTTACTCTCCAGCCATGCCACTCTGGACGTCTCAAAAGTGACTGGAGAGTTAATTGGGGCTATGAACATGCCCACAAGCTGCTACTTCTCCTTTGCCCAGCAATCTGCATGAAGCACATTGGTGTGCTCTGAGCAGAGGGGAAAGTGCCATGGCTGTGAGGGGGTGATGTTGTGTGCCCACAGAAAGGGCTCTGCATTTCACCTTTGGCACCCATGGCATAGGTTCACCAACACTTGTCTTAGAACTAGTAGTCCTTTTGTATCTGAGAGACTGGAATTTCAGATTTGAATACATTTGCTAATAATGCAGTTCACCCATTCCCAAACCAACACGTCAGTTGCTTGCACCCACAGAGCTGTTAAAAAATAGTCAAACTCAATTTTGAGAGCTTCTTGAATTGAGGTTATGATGTTGGTGAACTTCACTAGATTTTCTCTCCTTTTGTGAGCTTAAAGAAGTTTATAAAGCTGTTTTAGTTTCCAATGGCCCTGTGTAGGAATAGCTTTTCTATCTGAATGTCAGTTCCCCTCAGATGAGCACTTATTCTTTTTTCATATCTGATTAATATTTCATTTGTATCACCGCTGCTTTCTACTCTATGCTAGATCACTTTTGTGGAGACTATTCTAATCATGGCTCAGAGCTGTGTTTTATTGCAATCTTTATGTGAAAATGGCAGTACATACACAATGTCAGCTGTAGTTAAACCTAAATTTGACGGCTAGAGGTGCTGAGAGAGTGATAGGAGTGCACACACATGTATGTCACTAAAGATTGCCTATTGTAATTAGGTGGTAATTTTACATCCACTTGTTGGGCATCTCAGTGGCCAATGCATTTGTTGTTCATCCAGAGCTGTCACATTATGACCTAAAACTTCTACTAACAACTTTTAATATGTGGACATGTCTGCACAGTGAAGATTATTATTATTATTACTTTCTTTCAAGGATAAAATAGTGTAGGAGGTACAACTTTTGTGTAAATTAAAAAACCCAGTTTATTTTAGGATTTTAAAAAGAGAAGAACATAGCATCTAATATTAGAAGCAGTATTCCATTTTAAAATTTGAAGAAACTGCAGTGTTCAGGGAAAGGGGAAAATCTTAAGCTAATTCGCAAATTACATAAGACCCTTCATTTTTTTCTAAGGTTGATTTTATTGCTTTCTTTTGGTTATTTTAAACATAGTAATTTTTTTTTGTAAAGTTAATAAGTGAAACTACATTGATACCTGGCATTCATGAGAGAACACAGACTTGTTCCAAAAGATAGCCTATAGAATTCAGAGGTGATCATTCATTTAGGGGAATAGAATAAATGTTATTATGGTGTCCTCTATCTTTGCCTGTACTCACAAATCGCATCTGTCTGTTACATATCTAGTTTCCAAACTATCCTTTCATTCAGTTTCCTTAATTAATGGACTTTCTATTTGTGCTCTATCTTAATTTCAGTAGTAGGAATGGTATGTGGGAGCCAGTCGTTTGTTTGTTTTTAATTGCAAAGAGCACAGGGTTAGGAAAACATGAGATAAGATAACTTGTCAAGCGTTTGGCAGTGCCAAGAATTATTAGGTATAAACACCTAGTTGCTAGTCCCAGCTAAAGCAGACACTCTAAATCAATGTTATTTATATAACTGCTGGTTTCTATTCAGCAATTGAATCAATGGTTCTATCTCAGTTGGGACCAACAATTAAATTTAGAGCAAGAAATTTAAATGTCTAGACCAGTAGTTCTCAACCTGTGGGTCCCCAGATGTTCCTGGACTGCAACTCCCAGAAGCCTCTACCACTCGCTGTGCTGGAAGGGGTTTCTGGGAGTTGCAGTCCAGGAACATCTTGGGGAACCACATCTTGGGAACCACTGGTCTAGACTGACTTTAATGCTTGGTTGTTAGTCAGCTGTAAAGTAGGTTAAGGACTCTTAGCCTATTTAAATATTCTGAAAAACCTTATGCCACAGCCCACTGAGGACTGCTATATTTCTTTTTGGAAATTTTCAATAGATTATAGTAAATTCTTTACATGGAAAATGTAAGATATCAGAGAGGAGGCTTGGTTTGACTAGAAGCCTTTTCTTCATTTTTGCTTCCACAGGTGAGAGTAATTAGTATGTTGATTCCATTCAAGCATGCAGATTCTCTCTCTGTTGGTAGTAGCATAGTCCTCAGAGTGCTGTACCATCTGCCATTAATTTTCACTACTCTCTACAGTACTTCAGATCACAATGTTTTCAACTGTGAAGTATTTCTTTTCATTTAGGCAATACCATGCACTTTTAGTCATGTCATGTTATATGTGATCTGATATTGGATAAGATTTTTCCAAACTACTGAAACATTGCTTTAAAATAGCAAAATAAAGATTCTTGTATCACCTTAGTGGCTGACCAGTTTTATGTGGTATAAGTTGTCATTTACGGTCCCATTTCTTCACCTGTGTCTGACAAAGTGTGCTACAGTCCTTGAAGCCTAGTGCCAAATAAAACTGGCTAGTTTTTTTAGTGTGACAAGAATCAGTGTTTTTGTTGCAACATGATTGTCCCTCTAGTATCTTAAAAGTGCATGTACATCCATTTTTGTAGGTGTTTAAATAAATTCCTGTAATACTGCTATATTAGCTCAAGAATTATATTTTAAACATTGCAAAATGGAGCATTGGGATATATGTGGATCTGTCCATCCTGAGCAGTGAATTGAGCTGTAATAAATAGCTTAAAAGAGTCTACATATATTACATTAGACCAGCTGAACCGAATTTTATATAAGCTTTATTCAAAAGCATCACATAGCAAGTAAACTTCAAAATTAAGTGTAGTTACAAATAGTTGTTTCTTATTTTTTTTTCCAGTCCCCTTTTGCTTTCTTTAACGACCACATGAAACTTGAGAAGCCATCTAAAGCTAATCATTTAGTGGAGTTGGGCAGTTCCCAAGTGTCCAACAAGAAGGCCTGGTTTAGGCTGCGATGGCCACTGTCATTCCTGGTGATTTGTCAGAAGTAAGAGATACCCAGAAAGTCCCTTCAGGGAAACGTAAGCGTGCTGAATCCAAACCAAGAAAAAACTTTCCTTGCCAACTGTGTGACAAGGCCTTTAACAGTGTTGAGAAATTAAAGGTTCATTCATACTCTCACACAGGAGAGAGGCCCTACAAGTGCACACAACAAGACTGCACCAAGGCCTTTGTTTCTAAGTACAAATTACTAAGGTATTAAACTCTATTTACTTTCCAGATTATATTATCATTTGTTGGCCGTTTTAAGCTTTGTAAACGTATATATCTGTGTACAATTCAGCTGATTTTCAAGGAGAATATGTTAGTTAATTTAGATATCAGATTGTAGCATTATAATCAATACATAGCTTTATAAATGATTTATGTTTGTCTGTTTTCAAAGAGGAGAGTTTAAATTTTTTCATTTGTATAAACTTGTTGCAAGAAGTGTATGGACTGAAAATTTTGGTTATGGAAATAACAAAGTATTCACGTATAATAAAAATATTAAAGTAATTTTAAAATCATCAACCTAAATCATCAGTTGAAATGAAATAAGTTGTAATGTGTGGCTTGCTATATTTAGTATGATATATGTTGTTGTAGTGATATGTTTCTTGCAAAATATATTCCAATGTAAACTAGCATAGTGTTTAGCTGCCTATAAAATGTACAAATATTATTTTGATCAAAATAATTACTTACAGAATATATCTGTGTTTAAAGGCATATGGCTACTCATTCTCCAGAGAAAACCCACAAGTGTAATTATTGTGAGAAAATGTTTCATCGAAAAGATCACCTAAAGAATCACCTACATACACATAATCCCAATAAAGAAGCTTTTAAGTGTGAAGAATGTGGAAAGAACTACAACACGAAGCTTGGGTTTAAGCGTCACCTGGCTTTGCATGCTGCAACGAGTGGTGATCTCACCTGTAAAGTATGTTTGCAGACATTTGAAAGCACAGGGGTGTTGCTGGAGCACCTAAAAACTCATGCAGGCAAATCATCAGGTGGAGTGAAGGAGAAAAAACACCAGTGTGAGCATTGTGATCGTCGGTTTTACACCCGAAAGGATGTCCGAAGACACATGGTAGTACACACTGGAAGGAAGGACTTCCTCTGTCAGTATTGCGCACAGAGATTTGGCCGGAAGGATCACCTGACGCGGCATATGAAGAAAAGTCACAACCAAGAACTTTTGAAGGTCAAAACAGAGCCAATGGATCTTCTAGACCCATTTACCTGCAATGTTTCTGTGCCTATAAAGGATGAGCTGCTTCCAGTGATGTCTTTATCTTCCAGTGAACTGACATCAAAGCCATTTACAAACACCTTACAATTAAATCTCTACAACACACAAATTCAGTCCATGCAGAGCTCAACATCTGCACACCAAATGGTTGCCACATCATTACCTTTAGGAATGCCTTGTCCAATAGATATGGAATCTGTCCACCCTTCTCACCAGCTTTCTCTAAAATATCCACTCAGTTCTACCTCATACACAGTTTCTATGACTGATAAAGAGCAACCATTGAAAGGGGAAATTGAAAGTTACTTAATGGAACTGCAAAGTGGTATGCCTTCTTCATCCCAAGATTCTCAAGCATCTTCATCTAAATTAGGATTAGATCCTCCAGGAGGTCCGCTAGATGATGGGTCTGGGGATGTTTCCCTGTCCAAAAGTTCTGTTCCTATTAGTGAACCTTTAAACACCCCATCACTGGACTTTTCTCAGTTATTCAATTTTATACCAGTTAATGGACCTCCATTTAATCCTTCTGTTTCTGTGGGAAATCTTGGAATGAGTTACACACAAGAGGAAGCACATTCATCAATGACTCAACTTCCTCCACAGGCACAAGATCCACAAGACCCTGGTAATGGTATAGGTCTTGGGTCTTTGCATTCACTGTCAGCAGCTTTCACAAGTAGTCTAAACACAACCACAACTCTACCACGTTTTCATCAAGCTTTTCAATAGGATGAAAAAATGGCCTTCTGACAAGTTTATTTTTAGAAATGCCTTAGATGACTTTAATGTAGTGCCTACTATGTCATTTGTAAATTACTTTTGTACAGTACCCGTTTTATTAAGCCAGTATGAAATTCAAATTAACTTTTAAAATATTTTGAATGTGTTCATTCACAGTTGTTTACTTCAGTTTTTAAAAACAGTCTCTGTATTCTTACTGCCAATAGACCCACACTTTAAATATATAGAGAGGGAAAAAAATTCCCAAAACTTTATTGTTTAAAGCTTCATTAAGGTTTGTTAATTCTGACAGTGGAATTGTGGCTATTTCACTACCTGTAAAGACAGCAACAAAATAATATCATTACACAATAGATTTCTTAAATTTATGTCTTGTTTATAACATGAGAATAATGCTTTATAAATAATTTGTGAGTCTTTTATGGAAATTTATATATCTTTTATATAAAGACTTCTTGGAGATCTTACCACCTTTCCTTAAACAATTTTATAAAAGTGGAGAGAAATAATCCTCTCATTTAAGTGCAATTACAAATTAGTAAAATCTGGCAATAAAATATGCCTAATTGGTATGATTTAAAAGACATAAAATTAAATGCTGAACTTGAAACAGAAATATTGTAATAAAACCCCTGTTCAGGCATTAAGCCTGAGGGTATGTGTAATGGGAGATCACTCTTGCTCCTGATTCAGTAACCAGGTAGACATTTGCATGTTCATAGGAAAGGTCTGCACAGGCAGTTGTAAGCATGTAAGCTTAACATGCCTATAGAGTTTCTGTGCTTGGAGTGACTACTTTCCCCGCGTTCCAAATCATGGAAACACTATAAGCACATTGAGCTGAAGGTATTTACAAACTACCTCTGCAAACTGTCATGGTGGATATATGAAGATCTGTGTAACTTCAGGATGGGATGTGAACATGAGAAAGAACTTATCTGCCTCCCCATATCACCACAACAGTTAGCCCCACATGATTTCAAGTGTCATGTATGACTAGGGCTATGTATATCTTTTTCAAAAAGTATATCCACCTTTTAAAACTATCTTTGAAAAGTAGGGTCAAGTCCAGCTATAGACTTTCATGTGTGGCCAGTTTGATTAGTATGCAGTCAGATGAATGTAAATTTGCAAATACATTTTCCATATTTTCATGTGAGTAGATCTCTTTAATAGTAATTTGTGGTGTGTAATGTCACCCTAAGCAAAAACTTAGGTGGTAATCACACTTAACACACCTTGGGTATTTGGCTAGTGATTTTTCTCAATGCCAAGAATTAATAACAGGACTCCTAGGAGTGAAGTAAAAGCATATTGCTTATGCCACTTTTACCTAATATGCAAGGGTATTTAGGAGAAGTAATGACAAAATGGCTACTCATGGTGTATGTCCAATTGCTGTTCCTTTCAAGACATCTGGTAGTCTCTGTCCCTGATAACCCAAAGAGGGAGAAACTGATCTGCATGCAGCATATGGTCTTGATACAATTTGGTAACATTTTAGGGAGGAATTTATGAACACATAATTATCTGCAGTAACTGTATGAATGAATATATGAGGTTTAAGTGGTTAAAATAAATATACTTCACAGGAACAAAAGTTGCTCCCATTGAGGAGCTTTGGCTCCCAATATTTGTATCATTCGTTTCTACTTTTTTATTGTAGGAACAATATACAGGTGTGATTTACTATTTTATACGGATGTATTTAAATTTTATTAATGAATGGTAACTTTTTATAAATGTTTGTTCCAAAGGCATTAAAATAAGGATGTATTAATAAGGAAAATACCTTTTCAAAATTCTGCAAGCTGCTCCAATGTGCTGTGAGAATACTTTCTCAAAGTAGACTTTAGCTCTGCTGCAAGATTGCTTCCTTTAGTTTCTATGAAACAGATTTTTTTAAAATATACCTACAGTGGAATGATTTGTTCAATATTGCTTTCCAGCCTTTTAGCACCATCCTTTTAAGAAGAAACAGAAACAGACCAGGAAAAAATTGGAAGGATTATCAATCTACTTTTATGATCCAAATAGCAATGTGTAAAGAGAAATTTCCTCCTTTCTTAGCGGAACGGATAGAAATGCTGCATCTCTTCAAAGCAGTCACATCCTTATGTGCTTTTTAATAAATGTTGAATAAACTTCAACACATCACAGAATCCGCACTTGAGGCTATGGTCTCCTCTGTCCCTTTATTCCCCCAATTACTAAAAGCAGACTCCATCAAACAACTTTTTTAAAAACAGTTCACTTGTTTCAGATATGACCTGAAATAGTTTTAATCATTCAGGTTTTATCAGAAGCTTACCACTACATTGCTTACGGTGTTTGACAGGGATGGTATGTACAAAGCAAGTTACAACAATATTATCTTTTTTCAGTGTTAGTTGCTGGTTAACTTGATTTTTTATTAAAAAAGAAAAACTAGTTTTTCCAGTACTCCTTAATCTACATGAAGGCTCCATATTATTATGGCAGTTTCTTCAGTTTCTGAGATTGAATTAATGAGAAAGATAGGTGCATTTCAAATTAATAGTAGGACCTCAGACAAGATATTGAACCTCATTCAATTAGTACTTCAGTAGATAACTACACCTTGTGTGCACATCACTGAAGTAAGATGTATAGATTAATGGAAGCAAAATGACAGTGTAGGCATTATTTACACATTAGTGCTTTCTGACTATCATAGGCAGAGACACAGTTGGGAACTTTAAAATGACAATTTTAAAGTGTATTTTTAGTTACCAGATTGATTCTTAGGATTGAGTGTGGCGTGTGCTGGCTGATCATGCACCACACTTACTGCAAGTTCTAAACTTCTGTTATGGATTTTAAAAATATTATATATATAATTTGCTTGTGTTTTATTAGTAGTGAATTGTGGAATAGAGTGATTTATTCATTTGGCAGTAGAGGTTTTCAAAAACCACATACTGACTAAAACATGAGCCAGACCTGATTGCTTTATTAAGCTAATAATGAATGTTAAGAGTACATATTTTCAGGATCTTTTGCCTAGTGAGCTCTATATGTATTGTAGGCTGTCGTTGTTGTTGTGTGTGTTTTAAACTAAAGCGCGATCAACTTCTGTGTTACACATAATACAAGATATAGCACTTTCAAAAAGAAAACCTAAACCGTATAAAAGAGAATTTCTTATGCTTTCTATTATAAAATCTATTATAATTTTTCAAGTGCCATTAGATGACATATGTGGGCCTTTGATATAATGCTTTGGGTACAAAATGATAAACATTGTAACTTTTAACAGGTACAGCTTAAAGTGTTTTTGTATCAATTTGCTATATTGCACAGAACCAGTGTGTCTTTTAATAAGGGTTTTACAGTAGATTCCTGGGTTCAGTCTATGCCATCTTCTACTGCCGTTTATTACCAGTCCAAAAACTGAATGGTCAAGAAGAGTTAAGTGTGAGCTTAGGTCTTACAAACATAAGTCCCTAGTGCTAGGCAAGTCCCGTACATTTCAGTGGAAAAAAAATACATGAATGAAATTAGGCACAGACTTTCTGCCTTACAGCTGAATCCGATGTATGCTTACTTGGATCATCCATTAATATAATGGAATTTACTTTCAAGGAACTGTGCTTAGAATTGCAGCCTTCAGAATGATTAATAAGCAGTACTCACAGTTACGATGTCCTGCCATAGCTATGCTGCTGCTTCAGATTCAACATAGGGTTGATCCTGTGCCTGTACAAAAAAAAGGATTAAGCTCTTAATGTCTCATACACTGGTTTAGCAGTTTAAAATGATGTGCCTCCTAGTACTACAAACTATACATTATGCTTTATGAAGTACGCCATGTACAGGTTCAGCTGCTTATTTACAACATGTCAGTATACAATAATAGCCACCTACTTGACATTACAGATGAAGTCAATTTAAAGTGATATTGTGGTAATCAGTAATGTGTTTATAGTCCCCTAACCCTTACAAGGGTAGTATGTCAAAAGGCCATGTATTTTGATAAATACTGTATTTAACCAAGACCCAGAAAATTGACCCAGACCTATTGCTAACTGCATGCAAACATTTTCAATATAAGCTTCAGTGGTACAGTCGAACCAGAATGAATGTTTATCTTCTCAGAAACACTCCTGCAAACATATTATAGTGGATCATGCTGCTAATATAACTTGGGATACAACTCCTCTCATGGTGCTACAGACCTCCCTGTCTCATTTAGACTTCTGTATTTTTATCCATAGAGAAAGGCCTATATTAGATTTATAGATGTATGATATATTTTTATACTGTGACTTAATTTGTCATTAATGAATTTTGTACACCACCATGTTTTCATATGCACTTGCAAAAGGAGATGTTTGGACATGAAAATTTATACCCATGTAAACCAATTCTCAAAAGTAGTAGATGAAAATGAAAGGGGGGCTTCAATGTGGTGTGAAATGAAGAACATGGATGTTCCTCAATGCCCTTTCAGTATTGACAACCTGGGGGAAACAGGATGACATCTGAAGCTGACTTGGCTTGCCGAAATAGTTTTAAATAGTGAGGAATGTTTTGGTCTTGTGTGCTAAAATGTTTTAATGAAACAGAGTTTGAGTCAAAATAGAATATGCATTCCAGACTGAATTTGTATATTTCATTTAAAATTACTATCCTGTGATATGGGAAATTGTGTTGCTTACCATGTATATGTACTTTAAAATGTATTCACAAACTACTGTTGTATTTGTATAAAATATAGACAAAAGATTGCATATATATTTTTGTGTATAAGCTCTGTAAAATAGCTATCACATTATGAAGCTGCAGCAGAAATTCATTTTAGACATTCATATCCAAAGAAACAGACTATTTATTGTCCACATACCCTGATAAAAATATAACTTGCTGCTATTAAACAATAGTGCTGCAGCTTCTTGTGGCCTACAGTGTTATGTTTGCTGTACAAAAATATGTGAACTCAACAAAATATCAATAAAAACTACAGAATGGTTTTAGTTATGTACAAAATATGCCTGGAATTAAATATTGTGTGTGTGTGTGTTTATGTGACTATGCAAAGGGATACAGACTAGGCACCAGATGCTAATATAAATGGGGGAGGGGGAATTCTGATATGAAGGCAATAAGTTGTTTCAAGCAAGACTTACTAAAAGTGAAAGTTCCAAAAGCAAGTCCAGCAAACCAGAGACAGCATTCCAAATGTAGGGAGAAATCAGCATATTTTTGAGAAGCTGACAGGGTTGTTTGAATTTTGTAAATCATAGGATTTATTTATTATTTATTTATTTATTTATTTATTCATACCCTAAGTTATTGATTAAAATAATGTTATGCTCTTCTGTGTCAATAACAGATTTTTAAAAAATAATAGTACAGTGCTGAATGTAGCAGTTGACAAAGGTATTACTCAGAAGTCTTCATGGGTCTCAAAGTCATTCTCAGATTATTATGTCAGAGTATGCTACTTCCTATCAGAGTTCCTTTGCAGCCTCATTCAGATTTCCAAAACTCATCCTTTGCCACATGGATGGTGACCATTCTAAAGGAGAGAATCTCCTATATCCACATGAGGTCTCTTATATTGATGTTCTCAGTCATGTGGATAATTCCTGTTGGTACAGGATTCTCTCCCTCTTCGTGCTCAATAGAGGTGTTCCTTGTTCAGGTAAAAAGGTGTTTCCAAGCACCAAAGTACATATCAGTTACAGTCTGATAGGATTCTTTTTATTGACTGAAACATAGAACACATGAAACCAGAAATGAACTCATGTAGCAAATGCTGCTTGCAGGTGCCTAAAAAGTTGGTTGCCTCATAATTCTTGGTATCTTTCATTTCCTTTGCACCCTGATCATTTAGTGATTTGCAGTGTTATACTGTAGGTATGAAAGAGAATGAAAGACAACTGTGCTGAGTCTTGTTGCTGCATTGATATTTGGAGAAGACAGGACGAAGCTGAAATCCAGACAGCACAGAAGAAACACAAGAACTCTGCTAAACCAAAGTACAGCCCTGTCAGATTCGGCATTCTGTTAGCAGAGCGGCCAACCAGATGCCCATGGGAAGCTTATTATTAGGACATTTTATGAAATTGCTGTTTCCTATCATTTTTTCTTGACTCCTGGTAGAAAGGAGGTATAAAGAACCCTTAGTATTATATAATAAAACTTTCTATAGTATTTATTGAATTTATATTATGCTTTTTCACCCATGAGCAAAACAAATGGCTCTCTCCAACTTTATCACACACCTGCACTCGAGGTCTGGCAGAAAGTGAATGAAGAGCTCAAGAACACACTGACTTTCATGACTGATAGCCATTGGTCGCCTTACACTCCACAAACTTTTAAAGACATCCATGCTGGTGAACATAACGACACCTTGTACTACTGAACTTGACAAGAAACTTTCCCTTTTTTCAGTTCTGAGTCTTACACCAGTCAGCTGTCACAGATAACTAGTGTTTAATCTCAGGAGAAATAAGGAATCACAAGTTTTTCCCCCCCACTTTCAAAAATCTGTCATAAAGACACCTTTTTCTTCGTGGTCTGTCAATACACACACATTGGTAGCTTCTGTGCCTGTGCAGAGCCAGCCAGAGACCTTTAGATCTTAATTGAAAACACATGTTGACCTCCTCCCCTATAAGTAAGAGTGGCTACCACACCTTTTCAGTCCTCCTGCCGCTGCTTGAGCCGCTACCCCAGGGTGGCTAAGGCAGGCCGCTGCTTCCCTTATACCACCTCCTTTGGTGTCGGTTGGTACTGGGGTGCCAGTATGATGCTATGGGAAGTCTATGGAGTCCCAGGCTGTTCACCATCAATCCCAGAGGTAAGCTACTCGGGACTCAGGCCCGGTATCAAGTTACAATACCAAGAATGATGCCTTTAGGGTGCCAAAGCCAGCACTGGCTGTGTATGATGTGTGTCCTCTCTCGCCATTGGGGATTCGAATTATGTCCACTTCATGCCGGGGGTTGCAAGGGTGTTAGGCCTGGCTGTGCAGCAGTCAACAACTCGTGAGGTTGGCAAAGTCTGTGAGGACATGAATTAGGGCCAACTCCCTGGGCCACTTGGAAGTTCACTCCATCCCTGTTGGTGGTGGGAGAGTCCAAGGTAGCACCCTGTTCCCAGGCGCAGATGTGCGGAAGAACAGATATTCTATGTGGGGCTTCCAGCGTTCGGACCAAGGCTATCTCCTACTTTAGCACACTGCTGAAGGAGCAATGACAGAGGGCCCTTGCATACCTTCAGGAGGCCATGACCTTTGCACGTTGACTGTGCTTGTGCCAGGCACAGGATGGGTACTGCAGCTAAACAGTCTATGACAGCTATTGCTGTGTGCCACCATCCCTGGCAGGGGTCTCTACTATAATTGTGTATGTTCACACTGAGGACCTACCCTTTGTTGGGGTGGGCCTCATGCACACCAAACTGGATGAGCTGCTGGACATTTGCATTTAATGGAAAGATAGCTCAATTGTATATATCCCACAGCTTTTGTGGAGGACCTAAGTAGTGCTGGAAATGGTGGTAGGCTTGCCAGCCATATAGGCCGCCTTCATGTTGGTGGTGATTCCAGGTGCCCCTGCGCCGTACCACTCCAGACCTCAAAACGCTGCCACCACAGCTGTCAGTCTTCTCATAGGCCTTGAAGGAAGGCAGTGCAGAACCCTTGGCACCCAGGGCACCTTTTTCTCTGTCTCTCCCTCACCCCACTGGGCTTTCCCCATGCTTGCTACTGTGGGAATCCATCTCAGACAGCTGGGTCTTCACGGCAGTGGCTTCCGGCTACTCCCTAGAATTTGCCTTACAGTCTTGGGCACTCAATGGAGGTCCCAAGGCAGGAAGTGTCATCTCCCTTCCTTGAGGATGCTGTACAGCTTTGCTCCGCTTCTATTGATGCACTAGGAGCTTTCGCCCAGTACTTTATTATTCCCCAAAGGGGTGGCAGTTTCCTCCTCATCCTTGGGCCCAACTCAAGGTCTCTTATCTTCAGGCGCCTCCACATGGTGATGCTGGAGGATATCGTCCACCTGTTACAGGAGGTGACTGCTTTATGTAACACCAATCTTCAAACAAGGATCCAGATGTGATCCAGGAAATTACCGACCACTCAGTTTGACATGTGTCCCAGGTAAAGTGATGGAAACCTTCCTAAAATGTAAAATTAATAGGCACATAGAAGAGAAGGTGCTGCTGAAGGACAGCCAACATGGCTTCTGCAAGGGCAAATCATGCCTCACCAATCTGTTGGATTTTTTTGAGAGTGTCAACAAGCATGTGGATAAGGGAAATCCTGTTGACATTGTTTATCTGGACTTTCAGAAGGCTTTTGACAAGGTCCCACACCAAAACTCTTGAATAAACCTGCCAGTCATGGAATCAAGGGACAGGTCTTTTCCTGGATCAGCAGCTGGATAAGGGACAGGAAACAGAGGGTAGCACTAAATGGATACTTCTCCAAGTGGAGGGAGGTGAAGAGTGGGGTCCCCCGAGGTCCAGTACGTGGACTCCTGCTTTTCAACCTCTTCATAAATGATCTAGGAGTAAATAGCAAGGTAGCCAAATTTGCCAACAACACTAAATTATACAGGGTAGTAAAAACAGAGAGAGATTGTGAGGAGCTCCAGAGGAATCTCTTGACACAGGGGGAGTGGGCAAACCAGTGGCAAATGAGCTTCAACATTAGTAAATGCAGAGTGATGCACGTGGGGGCAAAAAAAACAACCCAATTACACTTATAAACTGATGGGGTTCAAACTCGCTGCAACAAAGCAGGAAAGGGACCTTGTTGTCCTGGTGGACAGCTCAATGAAGGTGTCAACCCAGTGTGCCACAGCAATGAAAAAGCAAACTCAATGCTAGTGGTCATTAGGGAGGGTATAGAAAATAAGTCTGTCATTTTTGCCTCTTTATAAATCTATGGTGAGGCCCCATCTGGAGAACTGTGTACAATTCTGGTCACCATACCTCCAAAAGGATATTATGGAAATGGAAAAAGTGCGGAGGAGGGCAACCAGAATGATTAGAAGACTGGAACACCTTCCTTACCATCTGAGGCTGCAATGGCTGGGCCTCTTCATTCTTGAACGCCGCCGCCTAAGAGGTGACCTGATTGAAGTTTATAAAATCACGGTATGGACAAAGTACCTAAGGAAAACCTGTTTTCCGTATCGCACAACACTCCATGAAACTTTTGGGTGCTAGATCTCAAACAAATAAGAGGAAGTCCTTTTTCTCCCAGAGGATCACTGGTCTATGGAACTCCCTGCCAGAAGTAGTGACAGCTGTCAGTCTTGACAGCTTTAAGAAAGGATTGGACAAGTTCATGGACAACAAGGGTATCAATGGCTATCATAGGCAGGATATCTCTCAATACTATTTGCAGGGAATCTTTAGCGGTTGAAGATATCTGCTTGGGAATACCCTGAAGCAAATCATGAGCCACTGTGTGAGACAGAATGCTGGACTGGATGGACTGTGGCCTGTTCCAGCAAGGCTGTTCTTATGTTCTTATGGTCATAGACCTAAGCATAGACCCTTTCAATGTGTCCATCCTCTCCCTTACCACCTCAGGTTGATGGTGGGTGATTACCATGACAGTTCAGGGCCCTCCCCTTTGCCCAGCCTCTCCCTGATACTGTGGGGGTTATCTAAGTGCATGGCATCAGTTCTGCTGTCCTGCTTTGAGGGCCACTGTCTTTTCATACCTAATGATTAGCTGCTGGTGGGTCACTAACTGCACCCAGCTGCAGACAGAGGTACAGTTTGCCTTTTTGCTGCTAGTGGGCCTTGGCCTCAAGGTGAGCCTTGGAAAACCAACACTTTGCCTGCCCTGTGTAGTCCTTTACACAGGCACCTCATGAGATCCTGTCAGAGCCAGTTTCTCCTGCCAGGACAGGCAGTGGAAGGTTGCTTCGGTCCCAGACTTTCAGACAAATGTATGAATCCAGCCCATCTGGCCCAGTGCCTCCTTTGCTTGTTGACATCGGCAGCAATGATGGTACAGCGCACCTGCTTAAAGGTAAAGTCACTCCAGGTGGTGTATCTGTCTCTTTTACCTAGTGGTTGACATTCAGGAGAATCACTTGTACTGGCAAAACAGCAAGCCTCAAGAGTCAGGACAGCCATCCTGTCTGTTAGCAGCCTGCTCTGCTCCGTTCCAGCAGAAGTGCGCCCCTTGGGTTGGGGGGAACAAACTCCTTAGGTGCTAGTCCGGATCTCGTTGCTTGCTCCATATCACTTGTTGGAGCTCCTGACAGAGCAGGAAGTCCCTGGAGACATCTAAGCTGTTGCAGATAAGACATGGTGACCATCTCCGTATGGACAACACAGTGGTGGTCGCATACTTGCTGACACTCCTCTACTTGATGGTGCAGCTCTGGAAGTGATGTCTTGCCCACCACATGTTTTGATGGTAGTCCATGTGGCTTCATGGCATGGCAGTCTAGCTGATGTCTTCAGCAGACTCTCAGATAAGATGCATGATTGCAGGCTCTGCAGGAGCTGGGGCAAACCCTAAAGTGCACATATCCCCACTGGGAGACATGAAATACTGCCTTTATGCCTCCATGGGCCAGCAGGGCCTGGACCTCTTAGGAAATGTCACTGATTCCATGGAATCATGCTGTTCTGTATTTGTTCCCACCCACCCCCTCTACAAGGCCATCAACAGGTTTGGGACACAGCCAATATGATCCTCATAGTACTTGCTGTCTGTGCCAGCTGTCAGTGGCCACACTCCAAACCCTCAAGTCAGACTTGGTCACTCTCCTGCCATGTTCCATCCTGCTGTTCCAGCAGAGCGAACAGATCTATTCCCTGTCACCAGACAGCGTGGAGGATCATCCCTTTGTCGTGCCCGTGATCTAGCTGGCAAATTCCATCTGCCTCTAGGGCTTCTGTCTGTTAATGAATGAATTTTGTCTGGGTTGCACAACAGAATAGCTTTGGGCCTTCAACCACCTCAGTGGCGGGCCTCCTGGTTACATCGTTCCACTAGGGCCTCTTACTGGCCACCCTTGGGGTCTGTGTGTCCCATGGTGGGACTCCACCCTCCTGGTGCACAGTCTTCACCTTGTTGCCACCCAGCTGTAGAGTTGGTCCTTTCAGGACTGATCAGCCTGAGGCCCTGAAAGACAGGATCACAGCTCAGTAGTCCCTGCAGTTGGTGCTTGATAACCTGACCCAACACCCCCTTGAGCTTTTGCCCAAGGTGTCAGATAGGCTGCTGCCCCTAGATGGTGATTTTAGTGGCCATCACCTGGGCTTGCAGAGTACACTAGCAATCCCCTGAGGGGACTCCCCTGATCTTTGCTCTCACCCTGGCAGGGTAGCCCTGTACTAAATGTCCCTTTCTTCCTGAGAGTAGTGATGGATTGTATGCGTCACTCTCCTTCTTGTTTGCCAACTTCTTCCAATTGCCCTCAAATGACTGGTGCTGACTATGCACACCTTGGGGGTGCGCAGAGCATTGGCTTTTTATGTGGACAGGATTTCCTCATTTAGGAGCTTCTCCAGTCCCTTTGTCATTGCCCTAGGACAGTGGTGGCGAACCTTTGGCACTCCAGATGTTTTGGACCACAACGCCCACAGTCCTTTGTCATTGGCAATACTGGCTTGGAGTTCTGGGAGTTGTGGTTGAAAACATCTGGAGTGCCGAAGGTTTGCCACCACTGCCCTAGGAGCATCTAGAGCAGGCATGCCCAAAGTCAGGCCCGGGGGCCAAATGCGGCCCATTTACAAATTTTGAGTGGCCCGTGGCCTCTTTATCCCCGCCGGCTCAGCCTGTCATGCATCCCCACCAGCTGGCCTCCCCCACTCCGAATGGAAATGTTAGCTTGCAGTTTTATGTTTTGACTGCCCTCCCTGCCTCTGTCCACCACCACCCCAGCCACCTACCCCCGGCTCTGTTGCTGCAGCATCCTCCCTTCCTCCTTGCATGTCTTAGAGGCTTGTCCAAAATCTGACCCGGGAGCCAAATGTGGCTGAATGATTGTCCCCCACACATTTTCACCTCGCCAAATCTGACCCTCCTTGCAAAAAGTTTGGACACCCCTGATCTAGAGATTTATCTCCTCTAGGACTATTTCCATATGAGTCTCACAGATGAACCAGCTAGCTTGTGAGCTAGCACAGATATCTTTTCGCGAATAAGTTTGGGCACACTACAAAACATTCGTGGCTTGACTGGAGACAGCATTCCAGATACTGGTAAGGCGGGCATATGGGCAGTGATGCCTGTGTTTTTCTTTCACGTTTGTCTGAATGTCTGGGCAGAAGCTGACACTAGTTTTGGGACATCTGCCCTCTCATCGGTAGTGCTGTGACACCAGGTACGATCTTGACACTCACCAATGTGTGTGTATTCACAGGAGACCACAAAGAAGAGTTGCTTACCTATAACTCTCGTTCTTCGAGTGGTCATCCTGTAAATTCACACACTTCCCGCCCAGCCTCCCATGTGTCATGCCTGTATCTGGACATGCGGTGGGCAAGGTGTCTGAACTAAAAGGGCATGGCAGCCACTCTTATAGGGAGGAGGTCAAGAGGCATTTTCTATTAAGCTCTAAAGGTTTCCAGCTGGCTGTGTGCAGGTGCAGAAGATACCAATGTGTGTGAATTTACAGGATGGCCACTTGAAGAACAAGAGGTACAGGTAAGCAACTCTGCTTTTCAGGAACATTTGAAGTTGTTTGAGAGTTTTCATTTCAAAACCATTCTTTAAATAAGTCACATTCATGCCTGACAAAAAAACAAGATTGCCCCCTTGTGTAGAGATTGTAAAGGGCTTTCTTTAATATTAAATGCATATCAAGGAGATATCTAGTGAGTTATGTTAAATATAGTAAATTATATGGTTTTCAGTAGAACTTATGGGTATCAGAAGCTATCTTATGATTTTTACAAAGTTTAGTACAATTATGCCATTTTGCATGACGTATTAATTTCAATCTGGTCAGTTAGCAACATTTATAACATATCTAAGGTGCACATGTGTGTGGCTTTGCACACCTCTGGCCCCCTCTGCACAGAGCTTTTCATCCTTTGCACACCTGAATCCACTAATTTTGTTTTGTTACAGCAGAACCCACTATGGGATGAGTTGTATGTACAAGAACCTAGGAACAGCCCCTAACTAGGCTTATCTAATAACAAGATTTTAATAGGAAAAAACAACGGGTCTCTTTTATTTCTTGCATAAATAATTATATTTTTAAAATTCATGGGATCCATCGTGGCCATAATGATGGCTGCAAAGTGGTGTATCAAAATATCAACGGTGGTGTAGTGAGTAGAGTAATGGTTTAGGGCACAAGAGACCTGGGATCAAATCCCCCTTCAGCATTGGAAACACACTGGGTATGTGTATGGATTTGGTAAAACTACTCCTCAGATATGTTTTCATTTAGTCACTGTAAGTCAGTTCCAACTTGAGGGCACGTAATATGGCTGGATTAGTGGTAGAACTACATATGTACAAACAAAGTATTTATATGCGCATATACGCACATGTGTGTGCATGCGCACGCGCACGCGCGCGCGCACACACACACACACACAAATAAAAAAGTATGAACAGTATTCTACAACATATATGATATGCCTGCCATGACCCTGCCTTCTGCTTGAACAAAAAGAATTCTGAAAACAATAGGATGTGGACCAAGTTCTCAGATGACTGTGGCTAGCAGGTTCATAAAATACAAGTCATCTTTCAAATATGATACACAAACATTTAGCCCAGAGGTTATTGACTTGTGTCACACCAGACACTGAGCTGACTCTCCCAGCGTTTCTCACCGTTAGTTATGTTGGTGAGGCCTGATAAAAATAGCAGTCTAATATCTGAAGATCAAATGAGACCAATACGGATTAAATAAAATGAGATTAAAAATGGAAACTCAAAACAACTCTGATGTCTATACAGGTATTTTTCAATGTAAAGTTGCTGATGTTTTTGATATACACCTCGACATATAGTGCCTTTCAATAATCTAATCTGGGTATTACCAAGGCATGCATAACAGTGTCAAGAAAATACGTAGCGCTGCAGCTTACTTGCACAAAGGGTGTGGCCAATTTCCAAAGTTGTCTTGCTTCCTGTACAAAGAATGCTGTGGTACTTCCTGGAAATACAATTTTTGTGAAGCACCCTTTATGGAGCCTATGATTTCCTGGAAGTACCATAGTAGCTTGCTTTTTTTGTATATTAGCAACAGGAAGCAAGGGTTGAGACTGCCATGAAAATCCTGTGATTCCATGGTAAGAACATTGCTAAGTGCCACTATCTCACATTCATCTATAGAAGCAAACCTACAACAAAGCAGTGTTCCCATGCCCATCCTTTCAAATTATCAAATAGAACTGAACTTGGTTTTGACTAGGGAATGAAGGCAGGTAGTTAGCATTGTTGATGCTACTGGAAGCTCCTGCTAGGTCCAATGGAGATGTGCTGCTTATATCTGGCAGATACGTAAAACACATGCGTAACAATGTCAAGAAAATATGTAGTGCAGCAGCTTGCCTCTCATGGAAGGATTCATACATATTAAAACAAAATCCCAGTTTAATCAGACTCATTTACACATACTTCTGTTTTGATCTGGAAAATGTTCAGTAGTAGAGACAGAACGATGTCAAAAGTCCAAGCATCTCTGTCAATTCAGGCTTTCTTACATGTACTAAACCTTTTTACCCATTAAAATATGCATGTAAGTGGTATTTACAGGGCTGAGAGGTATCAGCTTCTTTTTGAGATAACTGAAATGAGAACATATGATGAAAAAAAGGTTCTTCCTTATGGTCTGAATTTTGCAAATTCATAGTTATGCGACAGCAAATGTTAAGAGGCAGTGTGCAAAGACCCTTGCAAAGGTAAGTTTTCATTTTATGATTTTGCTTTGATAAAATTCTGGACTAGCTTATATGAATTAGCCCTTGGAAATCTATTTGTACTCAAGATCATTCTCACCATATTATGGGTTCTTCAGCAAGTTTCCTTGCAGATTTCTCAGGTGGTAAACACATACTAAGGAGCATTTCCAAGCCCTGTAGAGCAGGTAGGCTTTCTAGGGCATGGGGAAGGAGAACTGCCCACTTTCTTTTCTGTACTCAGACAAAGAGTTTCCACTGTGCAACAGCAGCAGTGAAGATGACCAAGGCTGCTGAAATCCAAGTAATTACTTTTTTGAAAGAAGTTTTGGTAATGGTTTACTCCAAAACTACATTCAAGCATCTTCGGTTAAACTATGAGGGAAAAACGCAGTCCCCAAGTAAGAGCTGTTTGGAAAAGGTAGAATGTAAAGGCTGTCATGGTACTTGTAAAACGCAGTATATTTGGTTGCAGTAGAATCCAGATTCATTTGTTTCTGTTCACTATATCTCTAGAGCTACTGTTTTCTAGATTAAGACATAGTAGAATAGCAGTTAATATATATTAAAATACTCTACATACTTGGACTATCACACTGATAGGATAGAGATGGTTATGTTTATGCTTTTCCAGTGTCACATTACTGAAGGTTTTTTAAAAAGGTAGCTTGTCTTTCCTGTATACATTTATTCAGTTCACTACCCCTATTTGTACACTGGATTCTGGTATCAATCTGAAACAATATGCAACACTCCTTATTATGCCCGTTTAAAATTCTACTGCAGTTTATAAGATCATATTCCACAGTTTAATAATTATGAAATAGCAACAATACATGCTACAGTTGCTTAGTTTAATCATTATGCCAAACACATCCTTGTGTTTAAAGTATTTTGCACTACATTCATGTGCAGCTGGTGCCAAACTAACTTGCAAATAGTACATAAGGAAGGACAGTCTATTTTTTCCCCAAAGTCATTTGCATTAGTATTTTAACATATGTTAACATGGGGAAATCTCTGTTTGATATAGAGTGCAATCCTAGAATGTTTTGTATGCATGCTAGCCAAACAATTGGCATTCTCTTAGGCAGCTTAAGAAAGAGAGAAAGGCATTAAAGGAGCTAATTTTGTGGATAAGAGTGTTTGTTTGCAGATGCAGAAGCACGAAAGTTCTTACAGATCTGGGGCCAAAAGACATAGGACATTAAGCACATCATTAGACTTAGTTTTTATATACTAAACTGTAGCTGGAGGGGTCCAATCCAGCTAGGGCTTATTATGTGGTGAGTGAGGGAAAGATTTAACAATTAAAACTGAACAATTAAATTTTAACTGTTTGTCCTGTGCTGTGGTCCATATTGGGATCATCCCTTCCCCAAACAGTTGTTATTGGAGTTTGAATGCAGTGGTAAAAAAGTGAAAGGACTATAATGCCTGAAAATGTTGACTTAGGCCCAGATCCCTAAGCACCCTTAATTGAAGACGGGAGAGTTTACTTAAGAGTAAATACACTTAGAAGTATGCTTTAAGTGTTTTGGGATTTGGGCTGTAATTTAAATAACCCTTCTCAATCAAAGTTATTAGGGAATTATTAAAATCATTGTCATCTGAAACTGATTGGGGTGTGTCAGCTGAAAATCAGCTGCAATCATTTAGGGGATGGAATGTGGGAATTTGGAAGAAAAGGGAGAACACATTTAATTGTGAACGCATGAATTGTCCAGCATTGTCTTTTTGGAGAAACTCTTTATTTTCCGGTGGTTAATCTGCATTTCTCAAACCTTTCCCAAGATAATTATGCCATCCCCTCTTCTTGTTAGTCGGCGCCATCTGGAACTTTCTCCATCTGTGAATGCACGACCCTGCAGTAGTCCTCTGGTGTTTCCAGCCAAAGGTGAAAAGTTATTTTCTGAGAAAGTTTTTTTTCCTAGGGCTTGCCGGCTACCCTCTCGTCTGGCTTGGTGTTCAATAGACTGGAAACAGTTGTGTCTGCTGCACCCTCTGGGCTCTGGTGGTTTTGGTTCTGTGTACAAGGCTATTTACTGTGGAGCTACAGTGGCAGTAAAGCAGGTAAAGAAATCCAGTAAGAATCGTTTGGCATCACGACAGAGCTTCTGGGCAGAACTAAATGTGGCACATCTTCACCATAACAATGTGGTGCATGTAATAGCTGCCAGCACATGTGCCCCTTCCAGCCAGGATACTTTGGGCACCATCATAATGGAATATGTAGGTAACAGAACCCTGCACCATGTAATCTATGGAACTGGCTGCACAACAGCAGAAAAGAAGGATGATGGGCTTGGATGTGGCTATGTGTGTTTAAGTTTAGCTCAGGCTGTACTCTACTCCTGTGACATTGTAGCAGGTTTAGTCTTTCTCCATTCACAACTGATTGTGCATTTGGATTTAAAGCCTGCCAACGTATTCATCACAGAACGAAATGTTTGCAAGATTGGAGACTTTGGATGCTCCCAAAAGCTAGAGGATGCTGCGTCATCAGGCTCCCAGCTTAGTCAGCAAGGGGGAACGTACACTCATCGTGCACCTGAACTCCTTAAAGGTGAGAGAATTACACCTAAGGCAGACATCTATTCTTTTGCCATCACCCTGTGGCAAATGGTTACACAAAAAGAGCCTTATTCTGGTGACCGTCAGTATGTACTCTATTCTGTGGTAGCTTACAACTTGCGTCCTTCTCTGTCTGATGATGTGTTTAAAAGCTCAACCATTGGACTACAGCTTGAGACCACAATTGAAAGCTGCTGGAGAGCTGATGTAGCAGAACGTCCTAATGCAGAACTTCTCCTCCACAATCTTCGCTCCTTGCCTCTAGTAGCATGAAAAGTTCCTGTGTTGTGTCTTTTATCATTGTTCCTTTTTCTCACTAAACCTGTGTTATTGCTCTAATCTTTCTCAATATGCAAAAGAAGCTTCTGAAAAAAAAAGTCACTGGTTATTTATTTCCTATAAATAAAGTTATTGCAGAAACGTAGTAGCAGGTTAGAAAGTCTTCTCAGTAGAATAGAAGGATTCAGTTTCTTATGTTGTTCTTTTATGGAATTCATATAGAGTGGACAGTCATACTAAAAATGCACAATGTCTGAGACCTAGGCAGCAAGCTTTGGCAAAGTTAGCTGGTGAAAACACTGACCTGCTCAGTAATGATGTAAAGGACTGGGTTCCTTGATGATCTTCAAAGTGTCTTAAACAAAAATGTGTGCCCTCTGTGGACAGAGCTTGGAAATGTTATTTTTACTACAACTCCCATTATCCATAGTGGGCACATTGACTGGGAGAATTTTAAGAATTTTAGTCCAATGCTCATGGATTCCATGCTTTGTCAGTGGACTCAGCAAGAAATAAGAAAGCTATCTGCTTTCTAGTCCTTTTCCAGCTCTTTGCTGAATAAGAGTTATTAGGCTCCATATTTTTAAAGAAATTGGTAAATACAGCAATTATTGGTGTATGTCCTGGACCTAGTGTAACTATCAGTCTGTTGCAGCAAAAACAAGGAAGCTTGTGGTCTTTAAAACAAGTATACTGTATGTGGCATAAACTTTTGTGGACTGCATCCCATATGCATGTGAAGAAGTAGGCTATATTCCATAAAGGTTACATAAAATAAAACTTGATAGTTTTGAAGTTGTTCTAAGACTCATTACTGAAGGGTGCTTATTTGTATGTAGGAGTGCATCTTCAAGTGGCCATCTGTGAACTAGTCATTTATCATTATATCCAGCTCAGGTATCCATCCTGCTGTTCACTGCTATATATGCATACATGTAATACAGATAGGATTTGTTAAGATAATAGCTGTTGACTAATGAATAATTGTAAGTTATTGATTCTGGTTCATTGAGAATTTTTGAAAATGAAAAATTTTATTTGCATAACTTAAGGTATGCTTCTAACCATACTTCTAAGGGAACATCTCTAACTGATCATTGTGTGGCTTGCTTCAGTGTGAACATGAATATAGAAATGTAATGTTGTAAAACACAGGGAGCAAAATCCCACCAAACTTGTTAGGGCCAATAACTCAGTAACATTCACCAAATTAGACTATTAGATTGTATGCAGCCATTATGTTACTACTGTTCCCAATACTGTATAGTCTTTTTAGGTTATAAACTTAAATATTGGTGTTTTCACAACATATTTGAAAGTGTGCTGTTACTAGCATTATATGGTTTGTTCTTTCTGGAACTTTTAATTAGAAATGTTCAGTTTATATACAATTAGACAAACCTGATATGACCTTAACCTATGTAACATATTTTTCTCAGCTAGAGTTTGTATATGTAGACAATACATACAGAGAGATGATACATAGTTTCTTACATAGATTGCATCGTAAATAATTTCAGCAACCAAGGATATGCAAAACATTTAGTTCAGAAACTGATAACTGTGGAAAGTTTTTGATGTGGCTAGTAAGCATCACATTCGTGATAGGGAGTTAAATTGAAGAGTAGAACATGGTGGTAACATTTTTAGATGGAAATTAAGTTATCTCTTTAAATCTTTGCTGGATTGAGACAGCTCCTTGCCTGCCCTGGAAACAAGGGTAATGGTTAATTAGGTTTTCTTGAATGTTCTTAATAACTTATGGGTTTAAGTACAAACACAGAAACGGTGTGTGGAAGGAATAAAGTGCAGAAATATAATACTTATTTCCTTACAGTGAGGTGAAGAGTGTGGTTTAATTCCTAATCTGTTAAAAACAGATTTTTTCTTAAACAAAACTCATTAGCATCCACTTGCAATCATAGGAGAAACAGACATTTCCTGTTGACAGTGGCAGAATGGGAGTCAACAGTATAAATGACAAAGTCGGCCTCTTAAGGTAAAGAAACTTGTACTTCCAAATGTACAAAGAGTGTTGTACAATTTAAAGTCTAATACTGTAGATGTATTACAGCATACAATCTTTTTAAATAGAAGCCACTTGATGTATATTTTTAGAGGTATGTAAGGTGAAATGAATATAACAGAGATAAATGAGATCAAATATTAGGGGGAAGGAACAATGTAACATAACTATGCAAAACTCAGAAATGTTGACGTAACAAGCACAGTGATGATGAGTCACAACAGTAGGAATTGGTGATACCATAATTCCCTATTTTGGTAAACTATGTAAATTTAATCTTAAAAAACTAGAAATAATAATGTCACTAACTTCCACTGTTTGAATCATTGTGGCCATGATAAATTGTATTTATTTGGTTCTTAAACAATACTCCATTTTCACCACTAATATCAGCCTGCAGTATGAGAAAGAAATTATTGCTCTTTCATGAAACAAACTTCAATTAAGCAGTTTCATACTGAAACTTCCGTAATTTATATTCAATTAATCAAGGTCCTAAATTAAAACCTAGTTGATTTTCCCAATTTTGCTAATCCACATGGTCATTTGTAATTTGATATTATAGACTACAGTACACACATTGTTATTCCACAATATATCTGATAGTCTTTCAGTGTGGGGAATGAAACTACTTAAAGGTGCTGTGTTTTTGTTTTGTTTTAAACAATTTTAACAATGAAGTAGTCCCTGCTTCAACTTGTGTATGACTTTGCCTCCTTAGATGCAAATCATGCATAACATAAAACTTAAGCAGGGACTCAAATTATTGGCAATTTAATGCCCAGGATCTTCTTTAACTTAGAATCCTATATAGAGCAGGGGTTGGACCCAATGCCTTACAGGCTCCTTCCAACTCAATTATCCAATGATTTTTAATTTAAAATTTCCTGGCTATTTCCAGTTTCTAGGCAGAACCTGTCTATTCTGTGTGGCTAAAATCGGAACTACAGATATCCCGCAGAGAAACCCTGCCTAAATTCAGTGGCTGAAATCCTACTGCTTAGTGTGGTGAACTGCAGAAGAGTAAGCCCATTGAATCAGTGTTGATTTCTGAGTCAATGCCCAAGCAAGTTTCATTTATTCAAATAGGTCTACTCTAATTGTAATTTACAAACTACTTTTGACTTTAGTTTATCATCATAATACCCTGGAGCTCTGCGGATCCAATGTATTAACATAGGCTACTGAAAAAATATGACATCATAGAAACACTCCTCTTGGTATTATTACCAAAATAAATTCCACTAGTGGCTGATCTCAGCCAATACATCATCTGTGCCTGCAGACTTGAGATCGATGAGGATTCGCCTCACTTCAAAACAACCAGCATATATTTGAGTTTGAATTGCACTACCTGTATGACTAAGCTAAAAGGAATCTAATAACAAATGTTCATACATTGTGCATAAATCACATTTGTCTCACTTGTCTGTGATAATTATGAATAAACATTGCTTTCCACTTATGTGAAGAGTCCACTGCATGCTTGCAGACATGTTCATTTTGTTTTTCAAAATAATAAGGCCACACTGTAGGCCAAATTATTGTAGTAGGAATTGTCATTTCCATGGTAATTTAGCTGACCATATCATCTTCAAACAAGTAAGGATTTTATTGCTTTTACAAAATGTAGTAAAAGAGTCCTCTGAACAGACTAGAGTTATAGTAAACTTGTTTGTGTTATGTTTTAGGAATCTCTTTAAGTTGTAGCCAAAAGCTGCTGTGGGAAAATTTCATCTCTTTTTTGCATGATTCCAAATCTGATCTGAAGTGTTTGTGAATACTCTGGAACATATGTTGGGTGAAATATAGAGGAAAAGGAGTTCCACTGAGGCAGCACAACCATAGTAACATGATGTTCAACAGATCTGGGACTATGTACTCACCATCAGATTTTATAGCACTCTGAATGGTCACTATTATGTAATTATTTTCATGACATAGTAAATTTTTAAAAAGTGCTTTTAAATAAGGGCTAACAAATAACCAAACCCAGTACAAGAAAAGTTGTTTTAAAGTATGAAGCGCCACTTTGTTACCCCGCACCCCTCCAGGTAGATTTTTTTCCCCTGCAAGCCAAAGGTATCATCTTGTATTCTTCAATAATAATGGAACTGGAAAGGCCATCCAGTCCAACTCCTTGTTCAATCCAGGAATACAAATCAATGCCCTCTACAAAGTGTCAATTGTGGCTGTGGTGACTTGTGATGTTTTCTTGGGAGGGTGTGTGGGGAACATGCAAAGTGGTCTATTTTGAAGAAGTTAAAAAAAGAAAAAAACTTGTACTTCATGGACTGGGAAGAATGTGTTTGGCCACACCATGAAAGACTTCATCAGGAGGGCTTTTAAATAAATCAGATGTGGGAGAGAGACGCAAGCTCAGATATATAAAAAATAAAGATGATGTCTTATGAACAATAAGAGGATCAGAGGAATTTTGACATGAACCAGTAAGTTTTCATAAAAATCTATGAAGGAAAGCAATGCACAAATCATACACTCTCCAGTGCCTGTGTACAAATACCACAATCAGGAGAAACAAAACTAAAAGAACTAGAAATCTTAGTGGGGGGGGGGGTACATTCAACTTGATAGGGATAACACAGATTTGATGAATAGCCACCCTGTGTAGGCTAACTTGGGAGCAAGACTGAACTGGGGAGGTTGGGCTATTTTCTGAGGAGTCCCCACCCACCTCTCGTTCAGTGCAGAGATCTAATCGCAGCATAGCCATGGGTCGTCTCTGCAGAGAGTTAAGTGTTACGAAGTCTGTGAAGATTCTCAATCATCCAGGTGAGTTTTATCTGGAAGTTGAATCATGGCAACTGGACTTCTTTTTCTTGAGTATTTCAAAACGTTTCGCTGCTCGATGTAGCTATTTGGTGGAGCAGCGAAACGCTTCAATCTCAAAGAAAATCTCAAGAATAAAAGAAGTCCAGATGCCATGACTCAACTACAGGTAAGCGTAACGAAGTAATGATTGGGCTGAATTTCGGCTCAATAGGTTATTAAAGCCTTGAACAGAGGAGCGAAAACGGTACAAAAGGCTTTAGCAGCGGGAAGGAAAGCGGATGAGGGGCGGAAAACCGGTTTCCCCCATATAAAGTGCGCTGGGTCGAATTTTAAGTTAAGCTTTGGAAATGTTGGCTTGTGTCACATTAAACCCTAAAAGCCCTCGTGGTCTCTTTCTCTCTCACTCCCCATGAGCGACCGGAACGGAGAGGGGTCCTCGACTGCCGAATGCGCCCACACCACACCACACCGGCCCCTATTTCCCAGAGAAAGGACCGGAGAGAAAAGAGACCCATGGCAGCCCCGCTCCAGCCAACGTCTGAGGCCTCCCTTCCCGCCTCCCGCCTCTTTACTCCTCCCAAGGCCGCCTTCACATCAGTTCCGGAGCGCGAGGGGAAGAGGCGGCCCGAGGCGGGCTTATATAGCCTGGGCCTTCTCCTCCCCGCCCTCTCTTTCTCCCTCTTTCTCCGGCTCTTCGTGCCGCGCTCTTGGGTTTCCTGACTCACCGCTGTTCCGGCGGCCTTGCGCGCTCGCCGCTTCGGCCAGGAATAAGTCGGTCAGGAAAGCTTCGCGGCGACCATGGTGAGAGGGAGGAGGAGGTGGGGGGGGTTCTGAGGGAGGGGGGGAGCGAAACCTGGCATTTAAACGGTGCCTTCGCCTCTCCCTGCTCGGCTCTCCGGCATTGTCTCGCGGCGCCCAGGAGACCTTCGTGTTTTGGGATGGGGGAGGGATTGGGGGGGGGGGTGCCTCGGGCGCTGCCTTCCTGCTGCCACATTGGCCGGACCGTTGCCCGGTTTAAACAAAGTACCCTGGGAGGGAGTTGGAAGGGGTGGTTCGTTTCTCCCACTCTCCCCCCCCCGACAAACGTGCACGGTGCTCTTCGGAAGGGCGCACGCGGGGCGGCCATGTTTCCTCTCCTCCCGTGGATTGTCGGCGCTTCTTGGTCGCCTGCCTTTCGTGGTCGAACTGGCCGACCTTTCTTTCCATCTTGGCTCGGGCTTGTTCCACGCGGTGGCCTCGGGCTGTGTGGAGTGAAGGGCCGGGAGGAGCGGGCAAAAAGGAGCCCAGCGCCGGGCGCTGCCCGGGACAAACGTTTCAGCATCAAGCCCTGCCTTCGTTTGTGAGGAAAAACCTCCCTTGGATGATTCTCGGACCAACCCCAGCCACCCACCCCCAGCTCACCAGTACTAATGAGTTTTGCCATCTCAACCCAGAAGAGTCATTAAACTTAATTTGTTTAAGTTGAAACAAGCACAAACCTTTTCCTTCTTGTAATAGCGTCCAGAAAATTTAAGCTGGCAAAAAAAAAAAAATGATTTTCCTCCATAAGGCTCAAAACAGTGTTGTGGCCTCCCTACAATTTAACGGTTCTCTGGGGTGGGAGGCAGCAAGTGCTGCAGACCAAAAGTTAGGCTGTGGTTCCTCAGACTGGCTTGGACCCTTCGGTGAAATGAACAAATCCGTGGATTTATTTAAGTTGTGTGCATCCTCTCAACTCACAAATACTGTTTTGGTAGGGGGTGGGGGCTTCAAAATCTCTTGTTCAGCCTCAATCTGAATTTGATGTTATCTGATTAAATGGGCAGTCCTTGATCTTACTATTGCTGAATTTGAAATTTAACTGTCAAACGTACAATTGCTAGAGCTGAACTGCAAAAACAAAGGATGCTACAAATATTCATAGAGCCCTATTCTTTGGAAGAAAAGCAGGAAATATAGTCAATCAAAACAAAGATAGTCTGAAAAACAGCTTTCTGGGAATTCCTGCAGTGAAATGCTTCTAGGGCTAAGTTTGTTCAATGCCTTTTTAACTGCTTTTTTGGCATGTTACAGTGGTGGGAGTTGAAGTTATTAGCTTGATCAAGATAAATAGGAAACATCTAGCATCTGTCAAACAGTGGATTGAATTCCTAATGCAAGGGAATTCCTAAAAATGCAAAGACTGCAGGGTAAATGTGTCCTGTATGGGGAGAAAGTTGGCATAAAACTATCAGGTGCTATTTTCTAAGAGAATGACAAAGCTGCTCATAGGCAATATAAAATCATTCCTCGTAAACATTTTCTAAAACTTTGCCCAAAATCTTATTGCTTACTGTATTAAATTGCTTTAGAGCCACCCTATTGAATATGTTAATCGGCAGAATTTGAGCGTAAGTTCCAGGGTTGTAGTAGCTGTTGTGCAGAAAATATCAACTATTTTAAAGTCAAGGATTATCCGGCGTTGCTTTCATGGACTGCTCCCCACTTCCATAGAAAACTGATAAGCAGATCAATAATGTTGGTGTTTAAGATGCCAAAATACTTGTTTTTGCTGCAACGGGATTATAGCTACCGTTCTGAGTAACTTTAGTATATTATTTAAGATCCTAATATCCGCCTCTGCGCCCCCACAAGTCTTAAAAACTAACTGTATCCAAATTTTAAACATAAGTATAACAGGGCCAGTCAGAGAACTGGGAATACTCATGAAGAAGAGGTACTGAGCAGACTCGGACATAGTTAATAGAGTTTGAACTTTTCTTCAACTACAGAATACCTATAGGATTCTGTCCTATAAAAATAATTCTGAAAACATTAGATACATGCTCTTAACTCTTGTCAGGAATTTGTGTTACAAACTCAAATATTTAATTTATTTTTACAGGCATTTAAAGATACTGGGAAAGCACCTGTAGAACAGGAAGTTGCAATTCATCGAATTCGAATTACCTTGACAAGCCGTAATGTGAAGTCTCTAGAAAAGGGTAAGTAACAAATTAGTCTAGAAATGTTAGATGATTGACAGAAGTTTGGTAATCAACTACACTGTTCTCTTACAGCTCAGTCCTCTTCAGCTTAAGGTAAAATGAGTAATTCTGCATAGCTCTGAGGTGTTTGTTGTACAATTAGAGGAAGTATGATTCATAAAATGTATTGAGTTCAGTAGATTAAGGATTCATCTCCAAGCTCACAAAGGGAAATATGTTCTATTTGTTTTTGGAATGCATTTTATGTAGAGACCCAAAAAAATATTGCCAAATGAAGGAAAAGAATTACCAGCAATGTATTCTTGAAGGTTTTCATGGCCAGGATCTGATATCTGTTTTGAGTTTTTCAGGCTGTTTGGTCGTATTCTGGTAGTTTTTCTTTCTGACATTTCACCAGACTCTGTGGTCAGCATCTTCAGAGGGCAAGGAAGTCCCTGAGCTCCTTGTATGTTCTTTTATGCTGCTCCTTTTATCAAGAACTATGCAAGGAGCTTATGCATCCTATTATTTGCAAACATCCTGGGAGACCTACCAACTACTACGCTAAGCTACTCCTCTCAAATAGGTCCCCTCAGATCACAAATTGTGTTGCCAGGTTTTGCTATGCTGCTATGATCAAACGTAGATGTATAACTGATAGAGGTTTGAGCTCTCCTAATTATATATAGTGTTTTAACCATAAATTGTCATTTTTACAAGCTCTGTATTTTCCACTAATATATTTTATACTGTTTTATCATATTATTTTATATTGTTTTATCATGTTATATTTTTATTGTTTTACAATTTTTGTATTTGGTTAATAACCGTAAATAAACAATCATCATCCTGAGCTCCTTGCTGTCTTAAGGTGCCGGCCACAGAGTCTGGCAAAACATCAGGAAGAAAAACAATTACCAGCAAAGTTACTTCCTTTCATGCCCTAGGACATTGTTGGTGAACCTATGGCATGGGTGCCAAAGGTGGCACTCAGAGCCTTTCTGTGGGCACCCGAAATCACCCCTTCACAGCCACCTGTATTCAGGTTAGAATGTTGTATTGGCACTTTGCGAAAAATTAATGGGTTTTGAATCGCAGTTTGGGCACTCGGTCTCTAAAAGGTTCGCCATCACTGCCCTAAGACTAGGTAGAACCTTTTCGCTTTTCATACTGACAACTTCACATTTAATACTTTTACTCAAATAAAGTTGGCAATGAGGACAAAAAGTGTTAACTGAGCTACTGTGATTCAATTATACGCTATTCTGAGCCAACTTGTGTGTTGTGTGCTTGTTTAGGATGCTGAATATAACTTTTGTTAAAAAAAATGCCCTTGTTTTATTTTTATAGTCTGTGCAGATCTGATCAGAGGTGCTAAGGAAAAAAACCTGAAAGTGAAAGGCCCTGTCCGCATGCCTACTAAGGTATTGTGTTTGATTTATATCGGAGAGAGAAATCATGTCTAATAGGGGAATGTATTTTTCTTTGTTATTGTGTTCTTGCTCCAGTGAACATGTTAGTTTTACTGCAGGATTGAAAATAAGATAATCCAGGCATTAAATGAAGTAACAACCTTGGGTTGAGGGGAAGCTGGTCTTGTTTACGTATGTTAGACTGAAAACCCTCAACCTTTATCCCAGAACATATTTTAGAGATTAAACTGTATATTGGGGGCGGGTGTGTGTGTGTGAGAGAGAGAATGTGTGTGACTGAGCATAATGTATTACAGGTGATAGAGGTTTTCCCCCAATCTAGATATGGTGAAAGTGCAAGGTATCCCATTCTAAAGCCTTCTGTTTAATTATCAGTTGTTTGTATTTATTTAACTTCTAGACTCTGCGCATCACTACAAGGAAAACACCCTGTGGAGAAGGTTCCAAAACATGGGATCGTTTCCAGATGCGCATTCATAAGCGTCTCATCGATTTGCACAGTCCTTCGGAGATTGTCAAGCAGATTACTTCTATCAGCATTGAACCTGGCGTAGAAGTTGAAGTTACTATCGCTGATGCATAAATGATTGTCATGTACATCAATAAAAATTGAGAATAACATTCTACCTATGTTCCTTGCTTACTGTAGTTTCCTGGCTTTAATTCTAAATATATATTCTGTATTTTATAGTTTTGGGAAACAGTATAGGAAAGTGAGGAATAACTAGAAAATGCATGTGGTTGTCTATTTAAATTGTCAATTATTCTATAGTTTTTAAGGTATGAGACAAATATGGGGTAAGTGCGACTTGGTCTCTAGAGATGAGGCTGGGATATACAGTACCCACCCCCAATCCCCGCCTATCACAGGGGTTAGGGACCTGACCTGTGATAATTGAAAATCCACGATATGTGGATGCTGGGTTGGGGGGAGTTATATGGGGCCTCCTACACTTACCTGACGCCTGGTGCTGCCCCGAACAGGCCTCCGACAGGTTTCTGGGGCCTGTCGGAGGCCTCAAGTGCTTTCCAGTGATCCAGAAGTCATTTCCGGTTTGCCAGAAAGCGCTTCCAGGACCTCCGATAGGGCCTGGAAATGATTTTCGGTGATCTGGAAGTGACTTCCGATTCGCCGGAAAGCACTTTAGGGGCATCAGATAGGCCCCAGAAGCCCATTGGAGATCCATTTGGGCAGTGCCAGCCTGGGATAAGTACAGAAGGCCTGAAACAGGACCATCCATCTTACCCCAGGGGGCCTTTGCTTCATATACTGTGGTCCCGCAATATACTGGGACTGCAGTATATGAACCGCGAAAGGGTGGGGGTTACTATATATAGTGGGGTCAGTTTTGTGTTGCTGTGCACAGAAATCTTGAAATCCAGATTCCAATTTGCAAATCTAATGCCTACACAAAGGTATATGACTTGAAAGCAACAAGTGAAAACTTGTCAGCTGAACAGTAAATCAAAAACATTTTTATAATTACAGGTTCTGCTCTTATCCATATAGTCAGGGCTTGGCTCAGACATTGCATTCATGAATTAATTTATTTTATTTCAGATTGGCTTTTCAGTGATGCAGTGCCAAGTAAGCAGTGTCCAAAATGTGTTTATTTAGTGTTCTTCATTACACACGTCATTTCCTCTTCAAAGTACAACATTCAAAATACAGTGCCAGTGCTGTATTTTGAAACAACAGCTTATAATAGAACTGAAAGCCCACTAAGATTTAATTGAAAACACATTGGAAAAGTAAAAGATTTACATATTGACTGCTACATTTAAATGATACAAATCTTGGCAATTTTTGTGTTAAAGAATATATGTGATATTGGAAGTATAGCTATTTACAGTATTGTATACTTACAGTACTGATAAAACCATCAGTGAAGTAGACTTTAAGTGCATATGACAAAGAATAATCCAGATTTGGGTCCCTATAGCTAGCTTTGCTAATGGCAGAAGAGGAAGTGTGACAATATTTAGAGGGTTGTGTTTTCCTAATCCTTTGCACGTACTCAAAATGGTAATTTAGCACACATGTATTCAGAGTTTGATACTATTTTTGCCTTCATTTTTTCATCTATTACTTTGCTGATGACAGCGGTATGTACAATCATTTTGTACTGGAAGAGACTAATATCTGATTCTCTACTTGTTGGACTGCCACTCATAACTTGGCCAACAGTAAGTGAGCCAACAAGGTTGGATGGCATTGGCAAATATTTTAGCCCAACATCTTTAGAGCCATGAATTCTCAATACCTATTCTTTGTACAATTCCCAGTGTAGTGCAGTGGATAGAAAGATGGAGTAGGACTCTGGAGAACAGGGTTTGAAACTGAGTGGGGGAGTGGAACTAGAAAAACTAATTTCTCACCTTGAAAGTCCTATTAGGCTTGATACCAGTTTGTTTCAACTTGGCAACACAGAACACACACATTCTATATACAGTACAGTTAACTGGTTTCTTTTTATTATGCTGCATTGTGATAAGTAAAAAAATGCAAGGCTCTAACATTACCATGCAAGAAATTTGAGTTACAGGACAGTCACTTCATGAAAGTTTCTTCAATACCAAATCCTACAGTATGACTAGGATAGAAAACTTTTTATAGCTAGACTTATATTTTTTAAAAAGGAGCCAATCTTTTTTACCTTTGCGAAGAGTCACTTTAATGAACAAAATATAAATGAATCTAATGTGATTAATGCTTGTATGAGGCCCATGTGAAATCAGAGTAGTTATGTCAACTAAAGTTAACTAAATTAGTAATTTGGGAGAGTCAAGTACAACCTGGAATAACCCAAGAGTCTACAGGTGAAACCTGAAAAATTTTTCAAGTTATTTTAGTAAGTCAACTCAAAAGGTGAAACTAATATATGAGATAGACTCATTACATGCTAAGCCAGATATGTCAACCCTTACTTTGGTGTAATTGTGAAAGCTTATGAAAACCCCAACTTCAGAGTCTCGGAAAATTAGAATAATGTGAAAAGGTTCCCTAGTCACAGTGCATCAAGAGCCACCACACAGAGACGGTTCCTGGACATGGGCTTCAAACATCGTATTCCTCTTGTCAAGCCGCTCCTGAACAACAAACAACGTCTGAAGCATCTTATCTGGTCTAGAGTCAAAACTAATGTCTGTTGCTCAGTGGTCCAAAGTCCTCTTTTCTGATGAGAGTAACTTTGCATCTCATTTGGGAACCAAGGATCCAGAGTCCGGAGGAAGAATGGGGAGTCACACAATGTACAATGCTTGGAAGTCCAGTCTGAAGTTTTCACAGTCTATTGATTCGGGGAGCCATGTCATCTGCTGGTGTTGGTCCTCTGTGCTTCATTAAGTCCAGGGTCATCACAGGCATCTACCAGGAGATTTTGGAGCACTTCATGCTTTCTTCTGTAGACAAGCTTTATGGGGATGCTGACTTGACACCTTCCCATACTGCCAAAAGTACCAAAACCTGGTTCAATGACCATGGGATTACTGTGTTTGATTGGCCAGCAAACTCATCAGACCTGAACCTCATAGAGCAGGTATGTCCAAACTTTGGCCCTCCTGATGTTTTGGACCACAACTCCCAGAATTCTAAGGTTAGATTTCTAATGACAAAGGACTGTGGGAGTTGCGGTCCAAAACATCTGGAGGGCCAAAATTTGGACATACCTGCCATAGAGAATCTATGGGGCATTGCCAAGAGAAAGATGAGGGACATGAGACCAAACAATGCAGGAGAGCTGAAGGCTGCTGTTGAAGCATTCTGGTCTTCCATAACACCTCATCAGTGCCACAGGCTGATAGCATCAATGCCGTGACATATTCAGGCAGTAATTGATGCAAAAGGGCCCCCAACCAAGTACTTAGTACATATGCATGTTTAAACTTTTCAGAGGTCTGATATTGTTCTATTTCCAATCCTTGTGTTATTGAGATCATGTAATGTTCTAACTTTTTGAAATTGTGAATTTGGGTTTTTTCATAAACTGCACACCATAATCATCACTATTTTACCAAAGTAAAGCTTGACATATCTCGCTTAGCGTGCAATGAGTCTATCTCATATATTGGTTTCACCTTTTGAGTTTGACTTACTGAAATAAATGCGCATTTGCACAATATTCTAATTTTTCGAGTTTCGCCTGTACAATGTTAGATAAATGTCTGCAGTTGCACTCAAGTAGCATTTTGCTGTGTAGTTACAGTCATGACTGACTCTTTGTGACCCCATGTCCATGGGGTTTTCTTGGCAGGAATACTTGAGTGGCTTGCCAGTTCCTACTCTAGGTGCCTACAGAACCTAGTATTCCCTGGTGGTTGCCCATCCAAGTACTAGCCAGGCCCAACCCTGCTTAGCTTCCGAGATCAAGTGAGATCAGATGTGCTCAGGGCATCTAGGTGTGCTCAATTAGCATAGTGTTCATATAATCCATGACTCAGATCTGCACTTTAGTTTGTTTTGATTCATTTAACTTATTGCTAGATTGAATAAATTGAAAGTTTACACTGTATTTTACAATATTTTCAGCTGGACTAGTATTACTCCAATACAAATACTGTATTGGAAATTGTTGCTTTTGCTGTCACCCTCTAGTGGATAACAACTGTCCATGCAATTCAAAATGCTTGCAGCCATTCTCAATATGCTTACTAAATAGCCTTGTAAGCACCTGGCTTACCTAGATTTAATGTTTCATGTGATTAAGAGCACGTTTAAGACTTTGTGGAGTTTTGTTTGATGAAGAGCAGAAAAGGAGCTTAGCCTAATAAGGCAGCTAAGCTGTTTCAAAAATACTCATCTGGGACTACATAATTTTCTACTGCAGTAGCTCACACTGAATACTGAATATGTTTCATGGGATATCATGTGATTACCCTCCCACACAAAAAGCCACTTGGTGAATAAAAGTATAAAGTGATATTTGCTATCCTAAAACAGATAACATGAATAACCTTTCCAGTCACAAGGGTAGGTGCATGATCGTATTTCTAACATTGCTGTAGGACAATCCATCTGGCTGTAAAGAGAGTTTGCCAACATTACTTTTACAATCCCAGTTTTTAAGGGGTCCTGAACCCTAGTGGATATCTTGACTGCAAATTGTGACTCGTGATTTGTTGAAAGCATGTAAACAACAGGGACAGGAGGGGATTGACTCAATGCTAAACATTCTAATTCTGTCTTTTGTGTAATTACTGTGGAGTAAGGGCCAGTAGTGCCATCATCCTAGCTCTGTTGTGCACTGAGAGGAGGTATGACAGTTAACTGATGTTTTGATTCGTTGGGCACCCAACTTATTCTAGGTAATTTCAAAGGCAATGCTATGGGTGCTCATCATTAATATCCTCCTGAATAGATGGATATTTGAGTTTCAATCCAAACTAGCTAGTATGCACCTTCAAAGAACAGTTCCGTTTTTCTAGGTGTTCTTTATTTTAGCTTTTTATCTCCAGTAATGTGTGAACAAATGAAAAAAAGTTTAAATCCCCAGAAAACAATATAGCTCTATTTTTTAAGCATTGTAGAAATTGATTTTATTTAATTTGAGCTTTCATAACTGGCAATCCCCTTTCTAATTAGTGGCTAGTGGTGGATGACAGGTACACTCAAGTATATATAAGCAGATTAACCCATTTGGGATCAGAAAAAGCTTGGTTTAAATTTAATACAATAGAAGAATATAGCCCCTTGGGGAGAAAGGCGGCATAAAAATACAGTAAAGTTGTTGTTGTTGTTAGCCTCTGGTTTGAGAGTACACTGGATATGCACATGGATTCTGGTATAGGGATGGGGCGGCGTAAGGTTCAGAGTAACCATCAGCAGTCAACAGCCTTTAATGGTCACTTTTGGACCTATCAGCATGCCAAACTACTTGCATTTCCATTACATTCATCTTTTGATTGTTGCACCTCTGGACAAATGTTTCTGAACAGAAGCTATAGTTTGTGGTTCTGAAGAATTGGTCCATAGTCTGCAAAGCTACTACTAAATAAAACTTGTTATTCTTAAACACACTGGAGGACTTTGTTGTTTTTCCTGCGACAGACCAACATGGCCACCTCCTTTGGCTTCTAAATAAGAAATGAATAGTACCATCAGAACATTGTCTTTAAACTCAGGCTATTGAAGACAGATTCAGAATGAGAAGCACCATGTGACAGTATCTCTAGTTCTCAAGCTACAGTGGATCAGAGCTGTGTGGATCTATAGCTCTCTCAGCTGCCTTCCTGTGGCTCCTCTGAAGGGTCGGATTAAGGACCAGTTGAGGGTTATTAGGGCTGATTCACTTGGCTGTTTTGAGGGAGAAGCCTAATAGCATTTGTTAGACCACCTCTGGAAGATACTTGCCTTTGCATATAGAGAGAAGGAAAATTATAGTTCTTCAGCATTTTTAGAGCAGTGATTGTAGGTTGTGAGAAGAAATACCTGTGAGAAGAAAATAATATGTGAATGGAAAATGGTATGTATGTAGAAACTATAAAAGTAAGGCAAAAGCAGAATGTATGTTGAAAAGAAGGAGGGAAAAAGTAATAGGTCAGTGCAATGTGTGTTCATTTAAAAGTAAGTTTGTTTTCAGTGATGCTTCCTCCCACGTAGTCATGCAGGCCAGCTGTGCTAACGCTGTGTTCTCATAATTGAAACAAAACTTATTAAAATCCCAATATGCAACTGATCAGGATGTAAGGAAACCTTTCAATGTGAGTATAGAGAACAAGAAGTATGGAGGGGTAAAACTAATATATACTGCTATATAAAGTATGTGGCAGTGTAAATTCTATAGCAGTTTGAGCCAGATGATGGGTATTTTAATAGAGAAATTACAGCTTTTTAATACTATGTTACTTGAATTGCTCCATGTAAAACTGAAATATGAAAGCAATGGAAAGACAGTTTGTACAGAATCAGTAAAACTTTACTCAGCTTCACTTTTTTGTTTGTTGAATGAGGAATGGAGGTTGTTAGTAGATGGGTTAGCTTAGCGTTTATTTCCACATGTGCAGAGTCACTTTTCTAGAGGCTAAGGAGCAGTTATCCAATTTCTTACATGATGTGCTCATTTCGTAGACGTGGGTGGGTTTCCTCGGACTTTACAAGTTGTGCCCCTCTAAAATCAGTAGATATTAGCTAAGCATCAAATGCTGTGAAAATTGTTTCAAGAAAATTCTCTCATTTTTCGTTCCTTCTGGTGGTTTATCCTCCCCCCCTTTGTCACCATCGTATATCCCATGATTTTTTATTGATTTTAATGTTCTAATTGATTGGGTTTGTTTTACATTTTTTTCGTACAGCTGAACGGTATGGATTCTCGTTGTGAACCATCCAGAGTTCCTTCGGAAAGTTGGGTGGTACATAAATAAATAAATAAATAAATAAATAAATAAATAAATAAATAAATAAATAAA
>JAHTLZ010000204.1:40605746-40649924 GCA_023846285.1 Phrynocephalus versicolor
TTGTTAAATGATGTATATTGAGAAAGTGAGTGGGATTTAGTGCACATTAAAATCAGTTGAACAACTACCCACCACCACCACCATTTTGGCTAGGCCCAACTGCAAATAACTCAATCTGGACCCTTTGGCAAAAGTGGAAGATGATCTGTCCCCCCACCCACCCCAAACTGGTCTCTTGTTCTGACTGGGTGATATACACATTGTCTTTTCCTTTCATACATCTTACAGGATGAAAGAATGAATTGCCAGGAGGGTCATGGGATGAATATGATGGATTCAATGTCTCCTGAAAGTTTACCTTTGCAGACAGAACTGTCAGAGGTATCCAGCATGGGAGAGCAGCAAGAACCCGAGGTTGGCTTTTCAGCATGATGGTTTAGCATGCTTTTTCTAGTGTTTTGAGTGTACTGTACCTTTGATATGAAAACTACATTCCCGTATCCAGCTATCATCACTTTTAAAAATAGATTAAAAGTGCACTTGTTCTAACATTGGTAAAGGGATGCTTTTAGAAAAGTTTTCAGATGGAGTAAGGTTATTTATAGCTGCCTAGCTGCCCTAAGCATATCCGATCTCGCCTGATTTCAGAAGCTAAGCAGGGTCGGCCCTGGTTAGTACTTGGATGGGAGACCACCAGGGAATACCAGGTGCTGTAGGCACCTGGAGTAGGAACTGGCAAGCCACTCCAGTATTCCTGCCAAGAAAACCTCATGGACATGGGGTCATGAAGAGTCGGTCACGACTGTAACTACACAACACAAACAAGGTTATTTATAAGCACCAGAGGAAGCTTGGAGAAATCATGAGTACAAGTGACAGGATCTTGAAGAACGGGCATACTAAAGGATGAAATGGGAAGTTAGCCACTGTTAATGTAGTTATGCTTTCTTCCTAATATCATTTTCAAGGAAAAGTATCAGCCACTGAAAGTATACCTCAGAGTGCGGCCTTTCTCAAAAGCAGAACTCGAAAACAAGGAAGACCAGGTGAGTTGTAGAATGCATGTGGGCAAACTGTTCGGAACGGCAATGCTAAAAATAGAAATGCTTTTACCTGCGTTGTCTTTAACATGTTATTAAACGGTTTCTCACTGCATGCATCACAAACAAGGAGGTAATAGTACTGTAGTTTGCACATGTGATCTTCCATCTCAAAAGATTTTGGTGCTAAAGTAACTAAACAAGCTGAAGAAATGGAAACAGCCAAAGGTAGAGGTACTGTAGATACCAAGTGCCCTTGAAACATAGGAGACCACAAATTCCATTAAGTCTCCACCAACATGGTTGGGACAATGGGAAGACCAGTTCAAAATATATGGAAGGCATTGCGTTGTTTACCTCTGTTTTAAGAGAATTTAGCAAGCAAAATGTCTGTGAAGATTCTCAGTCATCCAGGTGAGTTTATCTGGAAGGTGAGTCATGGCTACTGGACTTCTTTTTTGAAAGATAGAAATGTTTCGCTGCTCATCCAAACAGCTTCCTCAGTCTTTGGGGCAGATGCCCTGAAGTTGGTGTGAGAATATGAAAGAACAGCAAGAAAAGTAGCAGAGTACAAGAACAACTTATGGTTCATCTTGAGATGCAGACAGACCGAGGAAGCTGTTTGGATGACCAGCAAAATGTTTCTATCTCTCAAAAAAGAACTCCAGTAGCCATGACTCAACTTCCAGATTAGCCAGCAAAAGTTATATGCTTCAACTTGAGGACATCTTAGGAAGCAGGTTCTACAGATCACTTCTGCAATAACACCGAAACCATATACAGTGGTACATTGGATAAAGGAATTAATTCGTTCCAAATGAAATAATGTTAAGTAAATTTTCCTTTATACGAATTTCCCATAGGAATGCATTGAAAACAGAGTGATCCCATTTTCATGTTGTACAGATTCGCCCCATAGGCAATTATGTTAAGCAAATTTCCCCTATCTCTGGAATTTTTTATGTTGTACACGTTTTATGTTATACAAACTGTTAGTTATAAAAGGGTCCACTGTAATACATACAAGTGTAGTTTGGACAAAAAACTCGAGCACTTCTGCAGGTCACAGAAACATAACCTTCTTGTGACATAAACATGTCTGGAATTGGGAATCCAGTTGGGAAAGAATACTTTAGGAAACTTACTTTGAAAATTTATGTTTTGTTAAGGGGTGTTTAATCATTGAAAATCAAGAGACAGTAACTCTTCAGTCACCTAAAGAATCAGCCACCATGAGACCCAATGAGAAGAGGATTTGCCAAGCTACTCATCAATTCACTTTCACTCGGGTTAGTTCCTTCCACAAACCAGTTCTTTAAAAATATGATATTTTTGTAATGCCTGTGGAAAACAGACTAGGACGCCTCTATGAACATTGTTCTATAAATATGATCTCCTATGGTTTCCCAAATGTTCCCTGTGGCTCTTGAAGGTTCTGGTTTGGATTAGGACCATGTTCCTGTTAAATTTATTTAAAAATTGTTCCGCTCTTCCCCCTTTCCTTTCTGGGCTCCGCCTTTCTAAAATGCCTCTCCGCTTTGTTTTTTTGTTTGTTTTTGTAGAAATTGGAGCCACTTTTTTAATTTTGCAGAAATGGGAGTTCTCAACCGTCAAGGCTTTCCCTGCAGAAAGATGGCTTGAATTTCTCCAAAATAAATAAATACATAAATAAAACCAACAACCCCAAATTTCAAAAAAGGGGGGGCTTGTATATGGTAGTGTCTTATAGATGGGAGAATACAGTATTCTGAGTTTTATGTTCAGGTACATATCCAGATACTGTATATCTATATACTATACCTATATCTATGATAGTAAAATAGTAAGGAGCCTCATGGCACAGTGATTAAATGGCTGTATTGCAGCTAAAACTGTGCTCACGACCTGAGCTTCAATCCCAGGTAGCTGGCTCATGGTTGACTCAGCCTTCCATCCTTCTGAGGTTGGTAAAATGAGTATTCAGCTTGCTGGGGCGGGGGCAATGTGTAGCCTACAGAATTAAAATTGTAAACCACCCAGAGAGTCCTTGAAGTGCTATGGGGCAGTATATAAGCAGAATACTTTGCTTTGCTTTAGTATCCTTCCTCATTCTCTTGATATGCACGTGATGTTGTTACATTTCTAGAAAAAATGGAAAATCCCATCAATAGATCATCTAATTAATTCTTCCTGTCAAAAACCTGTGTTCTGTATATAGGTTTTTGGACCAGACACTACTCAAAGAGACTTTTTTGAAAACACAATGAAAGAGATAGTAAAAGCTTATATTGATGGAATGAATGGGCTTGTATTTGCCTACGGTGTCACTAATGCTGGCAAAAGTTTCACTATTCAAGGTACACCACCCCCTTCTCCCTTTTAACTGGGGCAAAATACAGCATTCGGTTTATGATGGCATATAACGTGATGGAGTTCACTGTTTCTCCAGGTTGTCCAAAAGATGGTGGTATCCTTCCTCGTTCTCTTGATATGATCTTTAACCATATCAGGGGGAGGCAGTATACAAAAATGGACATGAAACCATGCTTTGGTAACCTGATCAAAAGGCTGAATGATATGCAGGTGAAGCAAGAAGAATCTATAAAGGCTGCACTCTTTGCTTCTTTGAAAGAGGTTAGTGGCAACCATTCTTCTGTTCTATATTCTTCCATTCCTCTATGTTAGTAGTCACACAAAGAGAATTAGCAAGCAGAGGGAAGGTTAACCGCAACTACATTTACCTATACAAGTGGTAACTTGTATAAAGGAATTAATTCGTTCCAAATGAAATTATGTTAAACAATTTTTCCTTTATACAAATTCCCCATAGGAATGCATTGAAAACAGAGTAATCCCATTTTTCTGTTGTGCGGATTTGCCCCATAGGCAATTCTGTTAAGCAAATGTCCCCTATCTCCGGAATTTTTTATGCTGTACAGATTTTATGTAATACAAACCCTTTGTTATACAAGGATCCACTGTATTCCTATCTAGACTAGTGAAGCCAAGTACTGTACAACATTTCATAGTTATAGCAAATAAGCTAATTATAGCAGTTAAGCAAATGGTCCTTCCACTAATGTGTCACTGGCTGAAATCCTGTTCCATAAATTACATTATGATTATGTTATCAGATGTAATGATTTTTCAGAGATGAGACATTTCTGTTCCTTCAAAGGTCCCAAGGCTCCTGTGGGATTCCCTTTACCAAAAGGAAGTTGTTGGCGGAGGCAGGATGGAAGGAAGTATTTAATTCCCCAACAGCACCAGCCCATAATAACTATGCCAGCAGCAGTAACTATTTTTAGAAAGGAAAGACTACCCTGAATCTTTAAAAAGCAGTTAAAAATATAGCTTGCCTTTTGGAGAAAACTCCAGTCTTGAAGTCCTTAAAGTGGCTCTTTGGATCATTACCAAATCTCAGCATGAGCTTTAGATTTTGTTGGGTGAAGTAAGATTTTCATGTTCAGATCAGTCAATGGGAAAATTTTGATATATTTCATTAATCATCAATAGCTAGACATCTGTTTTAATGATATTCATCTTAAAACATCTGTTTTATATAATTCTGTTAATTTTAAATTTCCGTTTAAATTTAGGTCACATTTCTACATCAAGATCTTTTTATTTGCTACTTTTAATAGCCATTTGTTTTTAAATGGAATTTGCAATGGCTTTTATTCTCTGCTATGTATTATTTGCACTCCATGAACTCAGTGCAGTGTTCATGGCTCTCCTCCTCCCTACAGTATAGCACTGTGACTAATAATTACTGTAAGATGATTGAGTAGTGGACTATGCTGCCATGGAGGGTGGTGGAGTCTCCTTCTGTGGAGGTTTTTAAGCAGAAGTTGGATGGCCACCTGTCGGAAATACTGTGATGGGGGTTCCTGCATGGCAGGGAGTTGGACTGGATGGTCCTTGAGGTCTCTTCCAACTCTGTGATTCTATGATTCTATGAAGTGGATATTATACTGTCTAGGAAACAGAAAATACTTGGAAAACCACCACAATTTCAGGCATGCCAGATCCAAGTTCTGTTAGCTGCAACTCACCAACTATTGCTTTGGACCCATTAGGTAAGTGGTGAATACTCATAACTTTGTGTGTGTGTGTGTGTGTGTGTGTGTGAGAGAGAGAGAGAGAGAGAGAATAGTCCAAATAGTGTAAAATCCTATGCTCTTTGTTTTTTGTCTAGTCAGTTATACACATTAAATTGTTTTATATAAGAAATAAGTATGTGTCTCACACTAGTCTTTTTGAAATGGATCTCTGTAAAAGCCCTAAGCAAGAGATAGTGAAATGTCTGCATGAAAAGAGGATATCCATAACCATGAACAAAACATAACGCAACTGCTGAGTGCCTCATATATCTGATATTGAAGGTAGGTTTTGGGGAATGAGTCCCAGAATTCCTCAACCAGCATGTTCAAAAGTGTTTCTCCACCTTCCGCTTATAAAATTGTAATTTTTTTTTTTTTACCATTCCTTGAACTCTGTTTAACTACCAACAACCCTGGACTTCCAGATTCTCAAGCTTTTGACAACTCTCAGAGAACCTTGGCATGTGTCTGGGTTTCATTCTTTGAAATCTACAATGAATATGTTTATGACCTACTGGATTTACTACCAACATTGAAAAATCAGAAGCGGAAAGTTTTAAGAATCTGTGAAGATCAAGGAGGAAACTCTTATATTAAAGGTATTACTTCAAAATCAATTAATTTGGGACTTCTGAACAACTTGCAGGCTTATTTCAGTGGCTCACCTAGTGTAATCTTCATGCTTGGAGAATGGCCAGCTTCAGATAGACAAGTCAGATCTTGACAGCAGAGGGAGCTCTAATTCTGTTCTCATCATAAGGGGGGGGGGCAGATAACTGCCTTTCCATTTAATTATTAAAGTTTTATTGAAGTTTTTCCCTTGATCTTTTAAATGCTATGAAATTGTAGATTGGTGGTACACCAAACAATTGTTGTAAGTAGATTTCTTCAAATGCGTGTTAGCTATTCGTTATCCCAGTCTGCATTTCCTAAACTTTAGACTTTTCTCATCAGAGGGGTAGCTAGGGCTTCCAGAGCCTGAGGCAAAAGTTTTTGCGCCCCCGCCCCCATCATTGCAAAATATAATATAAAATTATATATAATATAATACAATATATTATAATAATCATATATAATATACTATATTACAATTTGTTGTTGTTGTTGTTCAGTTGTTCATTCGTGTCCGACTCTTCATGACCCCATGGACCAGAGCTCGCCAGGCCTTCCTGTCCTCCACTGCCTCCCAGATTTTTTTCAAATTACAATTTAATTCAATATAATATGAAAATATAATATAATATAACATATAATGGATGGCGGGCGGGGGGGCGGTAGGCAATCTTGCCCTCCCCACACCACACCCCTGTTTCTCATATTGATGTCATATTTCATTCCTGATAATGGGCAAAATAGTATACAAATATTTATTTTGTCTTTGAGATACACTTGGAACAGTTCTTAGAAAGTGAACTGTGCCGCTCACAAACATGGTTGCAAACATGTTTTACATACTTCATAATGTTATATAATCAATTTCTAACATATTTATTTAGTTATTCATTTGACTTTTATACCTCCCATCTAGCCTTAGGGCTACTCAGGGTTTGACTTTTATACCTCCCATCTAGCCTTAGGGCTACTCAGGGCAGTTTACAACATAGAATAGCATAACAAAGTAACAAAGTAACACATTTAGAAAACCTAACTACATACAACCTAATGTTTCCTTGCTGATTGCAAACTGTATGTGCAAATCCTTTAACCTGATCTATGGCCAAACCATTGCTCTGAAAGAGAGGACAGAAATGGATATGACCCAGAATTGGGCTACATATCAGTTCTGGAGATACGGCAGACCTTAAATACTGTTTGCTGTCCAGAGACATGAATAGTCTCAGAGATGGTGTACAGAAGTACAGAAAGGCTTTCCCAGGTTATTAGTTGACTCCATTTGATTTTTTATATTTATTTATTTTTATTTTATTTATACAATTTATATGCCACCCACTACCCAAAGGTCTCTGGGCTGATATTCATCATGTCTTGCTCTCTTTGGTCTAATTTTTTTACTTTGTTATGATTTGATTTTGATTTGACTCAGTTATGCTTATTCTGTTGTAGTATGTCATATTTTTTATTTACTGTATAGTGTTGATGTTTATGGTTTGTATTTTAGCATTTGCTTAACTCTGTAAACTGCCCAGAGTGGCCTTGTTGCTGGATGGTGCAGTATATAAATCAAATCAAATAAATAAATAAATAATATTCAGTATGTTATAGAATGTGTAGGCATTTTTGACACATTCAAAACATTTCAAATATAAATAAAAGAATATAGAATGTCCATCTTATAAAAAGTTCTAAATGTATATATTTAAAAATATATACAAAAATGAAAATGAAGATAGTGCCAAATGGCCATGTTGGGTGGGACATCTGGAAATTTTACTTCCTTTCCTCTCCTCCAGACGCCACCCTTCTAAATACTGTTTTTGCTTGCTTGGCATAGCCATCTGCTTTGCTAGAAGCAAAATAAAGGATGGGACTGCAGACCTTACTTCATTACCTGTGCTGACAAGTTGATGGCTTTCAGGCCCAGGACAAATGTGTTACTGGTCATGAATTTATCTTTTGAGTCTTTTTAAAAAGTCATTGTTGGGGCCAGGATGTAGGGTAGCCTTAACCATTTGCCATTGTTATGGTCGTAGTTCAACTTGAGAATCCAGTGCATGCTTCTTTCATGAAGGAAATGGGTACAGTGAAGAGTAACATGGGGTACTGTTTTGACTAGGAATGTGGGAACTGGCTTTCAGTTGAGATTTTTGAATACCTGTAACCTGGGCCTAAGTATGACAGATAAGTAAAGGTAAAGGTAAAGGTTCCCCCAGCACATGCGTGCTAGTCGTGTCTGACTCTAGGGGTGGTGCTCATCTCCGTATTCAAGCCAAAGAGCCAGGGTTGTGCAAGTTGGTGGCCATGTGGCCAGCGTGGCTGCACGGAAACACTGTTTTACTTTCCCACTTTTTATGGTGGTACCTCTTTATCTACTTGCATTTACATGTTTTCAAACTGCTACGTTAGCAGGAGCTGGGCTAACAGCAGAAGCTCACCCTGCTGCGTGGCACCCAGGATTCGAACCGCTGAGCTGCTGACTATGTAGTGCTCTAGCCCGCCAACGCTGAGACACCATGTCAGAGAGATGGGCACAAATCCATTTAAAAATCACTAATTCATCCATTCATATTCGTCTGAGTATGATGGATTTTTTATTTATTTTTTGCAATTCTAATTTAATTTGTAGGGTTATAAAATGGCCCTCAAGGATCCTAAGAACACCAAATGTGCAAGGAATTTTCTCCTGACTCTTCTCTACAACCCCTCCAAGTTTGGGGAAGATTGTATGTATGGTTTCAAAGATATGCACCCCCAAAGAAGGATGCCCAGGAAAGTCTCCCCTCCCCAGTACTGTACCTACAGACACCAAACTTGTAGACTCTTCTCTACAATCCCTCCAAGTTTGGTGAAGATTGGATTTCTCCAAGTATGTAACTCAGATACATGAAACTCAGATCTGATTAAACAAGCATGGCTTGAAGAGGAGAGCCATAGGAAGCTAGGTGTCTCCAGGTGCCCTGAAAGTCATTTTATAGGCTTTCAATAGTACTGTATATATTAATAGCACTGTGCTGTAAAAGTGAGACAATAAGTCCATTCAGCTTATCTTCTTTCCCCAGATTTAAAGTGGATCAACACAAAGAGTGCAGATGAAGCTTCTAAAATACTTAAAATAGGAAATAAGAACAGAAGCTTGGCATGCACAAGGATGAATCAGCAATCAAGTAGAAGGTTTGTTGTATTGTGGAAGTGTTCTTTCTTGAGTGTGATAATAAAAACACAGGAACATAAGAAGAGCCATACTGGATCAGGCCAAGGGCTCATCTAGTCCAGCTTCCTGTATCTCACAGTGGTCCCGCCAAATGCCTCTGGGAGCGCACGAGACAAGATATCTGTCTCTTGATACCACTCCCCTGCACCTGGGCTTTGAAGTACCCTCTTTTTAAGCCTGAAGAATATACATCCCCACCATGGTTTGTAACCTGTGATGGACTTTTCCTCCAGGAATTTGTCCAATCCCCTTTTGAAGGCATCAAGGCCAGATGCCATCACCACATCCGGTGGCAGGGAGTCCCACAGACTAACACACTGGGTAAAGAAGTGTTTTCTTTTGTCTGTTCTCACTCTTCCAACCCTCCGTTTGAGTGGATGTCCCCTAGTTCTGGTATTTGGTGAGAGGGAGAAGAGTATCCCTCTATCCACTTTATTCATGCCCTGTATAATTTTGTACGTCTCAATCATATTTCCCCTCAGGCGCCTTTTTCCAGGCTAAAGAGCCCCAAAGGCTGTATAATAGTATGAAGGCAATGAAATAATTACTAAGCATTCAGTATAGGCTTATAAACAACCCTCTGCAAAACATTGAGACATCTGAATGTTGCAAATGAGACTACTTGTTATACAGCATCCATTGCTCCACAATCATTCAAAACCTGACAAACCTGTCTGAGGCAACCAAGTTGTTGGCAGTACCTAAAGAGGGCAGCAGCAGTCCATTCGTGAGAGGGAAGTTTAGGGACGTGTTTAGAAAACCTGATTTATAGTTTTTGAACAATCTTTTAAACATTTCCATACTATAATTTTAAATTTTCATTTGGTTGCTTTTAATTGTGGATTTTAATATTTTTGTATGCCAGCCTGAGTCTCCATTGGGGAGAAATATAGGATAGATGGATGGATGGATGAATGAGCATGGTATTAATAAGTGCCAATTCTATTCTAAATTCTATAAAAATACTTATAAAACATTTGAAGAAGAATATCACATTTTTAAATGCATTAACCAACACCTAATTATTTCCCAAAGGGTTTCTCTATTTGGTATGTAATGCTGCTGCCCAAGCCAAAAACAGGAAACAGATTCCCATAACCCAGGTCAAGGCACAGTGTCCCCAAAGCCAGACAAATTAATTTTGTCATGTGAACAGAAAATTCCACAATCATCTTCCTCATACCTGCCGGTAAAGACACAGAGTCAACAAACTAAAAATGCGATCACTTGTTTTCCTTTTGTGATACCCAAAGTCTGCTGCCTGAAGTTGCAGCCTTGATGCTTAATGACAGAGATGGCTCTTGAATGCTTGCAAATAGAGATGGGAACGAAACGAGCAATTTTTCATTTTCGTTTTTGTTTTTTGTTTTGTTACGTAACGAAACAGAAAATGAATTTTTGCCTCCAAATGAAACGAAACGAACAGAAACACCAGAAATTTTGTTGTCCGTTTCGTTTCCGTTATGGGCAGTACATTGAATTGTAGAGATGGGAACGAAATGTGCAATTTTTCATTTTCATTTTCATTTTTTCGTTTCGTTACGTAATGAAACGAAAAATGAATTTTTTACAAAAATTTGCAAAAAACGAAAACGAACCGAAACGGACCCCCTAAACGACAAACGACAAACGAAACACCATTTTTTGAGTCGTGCCCATCTCTACTTGCAAATCTTGGAGTGCTAAATCCTATGTGGGAAAGATGGGCTTTATTGCACTTACCCAGTCAATCTCAATAGCCCACAGGCACTCCCAACATTCTGTGCTCTGTGGGGTTCTAAAAATATTACAGCGTTTGGACATAATCATACTTTTCAGCCAAAGTCAAAAACATTTTTAATAAGCAACTTAGAGTAGTGGCTATCACTAAGTGGGGAGATATATAAAGTGAGTGAGTGAGTGAGTGAGTGAGTAAAAGCATTTAATAGCTATAGGAGCCAAATGCCAGCACAGAAATACAAAATGGGCAATACAGGAAATGTAAGATAAAGCAATTACAGGAAGCATGTTTCTGTTTTCCTCCAGTCACAGTATATTTTCCATCCGCCTGCTCAGCCTGAGTGATGAGGATGTTCCTCGTATTCTTGGAGTTTCTGAGTAAGTGTCTTCTCACTTCTGCACAAGATAAGGCACGGTTATGGTATCACGCTAAGAATACGTACTGAATGCCTATGGTATTTCTTTGTGATTGGCAGCCAATGGAGCTGCTGGAATAAGGGTGTTATGTAATCCCTGTAACCAGCCCAGTCAGGAATCTAGCTGCTGCATTTTGGACCCACTGACATTTCCTGAGGCTTTCCATTGGTAGACCCACATAGAGCACATTACTGTAGTCTATCTGGAACATTACGAGGGCATGTGTCACAGTGGCCAGAGCAGATTTCTCAAGAAATAGACATAACTGGTGTTCTTTCTTTAATTGTGCAAATGCACTCCTGGCCACTGCTGAGACTTAGGCATCCAGGCTCAAGGATGAGTCCAGAAGCACCCCAGGCTGCACACCTCTTATTTCAGTGGGATCGTAATCACATCCAGTACAGGATGCAACCCTATTCCTTAATTTCCCTTTCATCTCACAAGAAGCACCTTTCTTGTCTGGATTTACAGTAGTTTCAGTTTGGTAACTCCCATTATTATTAATTACAGTAATAAACACGGATCTAAAGCCAAAATAGCTTCCTTGGATTCAGGATGCAAGGAGAGGGGGGGGGTTGGGTGTTATCTGCATATTGCTGCTGACATTGAACTCCAGAACTCTGGAAAATCTCTCCCAGTAGTTTCATGTAAATGTTGAAATAAAAGCTGACTGCATATTTTAATTTGTACAGGCTCTCTCTGTGTGACCTGGCTGGATCAGAAAGATGCCACAAAGCACAAACCTTTGGAGATAGGCTCAAAGAAGCAGGCAACATTAATAATTCTCTTCTTATTCTTGGAAAATGCATTGCAGCTCTGAAACAAAATCAAAATCCAAAGTAAGTGAACAAAGCAGATCTTCAAACATTGTTTTACTTACAAACTATAATTAAATGAATTTTCCACTTTCCACAAGCAGAATAAAGTTCAGAGACGGAGGTACAGAGCTTTCTTTTCTTGGCCAAAAGAGTATCAAAAACATGGTGTCTTTGTAATAATAATTTGCAGTTTGTTATTCTGTACAAAGATGGTAAAGCCACAAAACCTGCATCAGTTTTTGAGTTTCTGGTAAACACAGATTGAGAGGGATGCTTTGTACTTGAAACTTTAGATTTGGAGGTTGCAGAGAGTGGTTAGTCTGCTGTACTGCAGCCAAACTGTGCTCACATCCCAGGGTTCAGTACCAGGTAGCCAGTCTTCTTTCCTTCTGATGTCAATAAAACGAGCACTCTCCCTCTCCCTCTATTAATTAACTTGTAACCCATCCAGAGAATGCTTTAAGTGCTATGGGGTGGTATATAAACAGAACACTTTGTTGTTTTGCTTTTTGATGGTTGAAGAGCATAATTCCTAATTCCTGATTAGAGATGGGCACAAACCATTAAATCAGCAGTTCATGTCCCTCTCTATATCTTTCTAGCCACGCTGGTGCTCCTCAATCTCTGCCCTCCACCCCCACCCCCTTTTAAAATTTTCTTTCTTTAAAAGATTGCAAGCCCATCTGATGTCAAACTTTCTCGTTTTCAATTTATGGTCAATAGAGAGGAACAGATGAGAACGGCCGTATTATTAAAACTGAACTAAATTTAGGGGACAGATAGCAATAGCAGGTGCCTGGACCAATGTTTTTGTAAACTATGCTCATCTTGGGTTTCTTAAAAATTAATTTTATTATAGGTAAGGGGTAAATAGGGAAGGATAAATTGGGATACAGAAAAAAAAGGAAGGGGATGCAGGTTAAGCAGAACACTTAACAATATCAGAATCATATTACAATTCAATTCAGGCTTATGTAAACATATAAATAACCAAGCAGTTTTGGTTTTTGTCAAATTTTCAACTTAACTTTGCCTTTTCTGTAACTACATATAACACTTGTTTCACCTTCTGGTGTACCTCTAACCATTCTGACAATCTGTCCATTTCTGCAATCTCAAGGATTTTGGTTAACTCCTATTCATTTGGTATTCCTCACTTTTTCCAGTGTTTTGCAAAGACAGTTCTCTTGCTGCAGTTATGATATGAGTTACTAAATATACACCTTGTTGATCCATTGTATCTGGCATCATGTTTAACAAGAAGAGTTCAGGTTTTAGGTCTATTGGGCTCTCTAGAACACCTTGCAAAAGCTGTCTAATCTTACACCAAAAGTTTTGAGGTGTTTTTTTTTTTTTTACACAACCACCACATATGAAATAGTGAACCTTGTTTTTGCTTACATATCCAGCAAGCATTCGATATCTGGGTATTCATTTTAGCTAAGATAGTCAGTGTAATATGCCATCGACAAATATTTTGTAAATGTTTTCTTTAAATACAACTAATTTAGTAATTTTAATCTTGTTTTTCCATACCTTTTCCCATTGTTCTAACTCAATATTGCAGCCTGTATTTTGAGTCCATTTGACCATACAATCTTTTACCATCTGATCCTTCTTGGTTTAAACATTCACACAATGTTCTTTTCAAGGTTAAGGCCAGCATATATTCCCTTCAGGGAGAGCAAACTGACTCGCTTATTTCAGCCATTCTTCTGCGGAAAAGGCAAAGCTTGCATGATTGTCAACATTAACCAATGTGCCTCTACGTATGATGAGACGCTGCATGTAATGAAGTTTTCTGCGGTGGCAAAACAAGTAAGAAAGATTCTCTGTGCTTTATAATGTATTAAAGATGCAGTATATTTTGCATCACTGCCACGATCATCTGCTATCTGGAAACAATTCAGTTCATATGCCAATTATTCTTGCTCCATGCATGCTGCCAGAAGAATCCACATTTTAATTCCTGGTAGAGGGCTTAGGAATTGTTTTACTCATTCTGGCCAAATTAGTTTAATGGACTCGTTAACATACTCCTGTGATGTATGAAACTTTTTTTGTTTTGTTTTGAATTGAAGAAATCTGTATATCCACCATACTATATACATATTTTATATCTAGTGACTGTGTATTTTTCCTACAAAATGTAGTGGCTGACTTGACTAAAATATATAACAGAAGGATTTTTGATAAAGAGAATGTGTCTGATCTTGTTTCATTGAAAGAGTTTATTCCTGATATTGACAACTAACATGACCATGAGTATCTATCTGCCCCATGGCACATCCTGCAATTGCAGTATGGGCACCTTATATTTATGGTGATATTTATCATCCTTTTGCCTTGTTAGCTCTTAATGCTGTGTGTATGTGTGTGTGTGTGTGTGTGCCTACTTCTGCTGCATGTCCCCTGAAGCATGAAATCAGTCAGTTTGACTGTTAAACTAGAAGTCTGGAGTGAGCTGCCTATACCTCTACAAGATTATGTCAGGTTCCAGTTCCCACTAGTTACAATCAGTCACGGAGAAACTGCAAATCTTGCAAGCCACTGTGTCACCTTTTCTTGTTCCTAGGTCATTCAAACATTTCCACAAAAAATCAATGATTATTTCCCCCAAAAATATATTGGGAGGGAAAGTAAGCCTACGGTACACTTTGACATATCTGCTGAACAGTTTCCTGAGGACACAGACATCTCCTCTTCTTCTGAAACAGAAGAGGAAATTGATATTACAATTATGAGCCATGAGGTAATTTGCATTTCCAATTCTCTTTTCTTTTGACATTTCTCCATTTAACTTAATAAAGAAAATTCTGTTAAATGAATTAGAGAGTTACCAAGGTCTCTTATCTGCAGGATCAATAGGCACTGATTCACTTATTATGCTGCCTAAAAATATTAAATTTAAAATGAACCCATCAGAAATACATATTTTATATGAATTTCCAGGGTGTATTTAGCAGAATAGGTCACTACAGGGAGCCAGAGACCTTGCAATAGAGACAGAGAGAGTTTGCTACCTCTGCATTTTTTGGCATCTGCATGGGGCTTGGAACCTACCTCCCTGCAGATACCACAGTCCTGCTGTATAGCAAATAAAGGGTATGCTGCATCTGAATGTGTGTTTAGCAGTTCTGCCTGCACCTGTTCCTTAGTAAGTTCAGAAATTTTGTTTTTCCATTTTCATACAAAAAGGTGTAATAACTCAAAAATAAACCCCCTCTGCCCCCTAGTGGCCCACAATTTAAAAAAACAAAAGAATACATTGAGCATGGGGTGGGACTCCCTAGGTCAGTGATGGTGAACCTTTTAGAGACTGAGTGCCCAAACTTCAATTCAAACCCCACTAATTTTTTGCAATTGCCAATACAGTAATTTAACCTGTATACAGGTGGCTATGAAGGGACTATGTTGGGTGCCCACAGAAAGGACTCCAAGTGCCACCTTTGGCACCCATGCCATAGGTTCACCATCATTGCCCTAGGTGTTGGGCCCTTCAAAACATGGTAGTTGCTTTCCTTACATACCCCTTAGAGAGGGCACAAATTGTTTGATAGCCATACCCATTCCCCAAATAATAGTTCCTTGCTGTCTAATCAATTCTGACTGACAACACCTTTCCCAGGATTTCCTATTTTACACAGAAACAATCAATTTCTACTTCCTTCTTCTTCGGGATATTCCGGATCTTGGTGTGTTGGTGGACAGCTCAATGAAGGTGTCTACCCAATGTGTGGCAGCGGTGAAGAAGGCCAATTCCATGCTAGGGATTATCAAAAAGGGGATTGAAAATAAAACAGCCAACATTATAATGCCATTATACAAAACAATAGTAAGGCCCCACCTGGAGTATTGTGTAAAATTCTGGTCACTGCATCTCAAGAAAGACATAGTAGAACTGGAAAAGGTGCAGAAGAGAGCGACCAAAATGATTACTGGGCTGGGGCACCTCCCTTATGAGGAAAGGCTAAAACATTTGGGGCTCTTTAGTATGGAAAAAAGGCGCCTGAGGGGGGGATATGATTGAGACATACAAAATAATGCAGGACATGAGTAAAGTGGATAGAGGGGTGCCCTTCTTCCTCTCACAAAATACCAGAACTAGGAGACATACACTCAAATTGAGGGCTGGGAGAGTAAGAACAGACAAAAGAAAATATTTTTTCACCCAGCGCGTTGTTAGTCTGTGGAACTCCCTGCCACAGGATGTGGTGATGGCATCTGGCCTGGATGCCTTCAAAAGGGAATTAGATTCCTGGAGGAAAAGTCCATCACAGGTTACAAACCATGAGGGAGATGTGTAATCTCCAGGCTTAAAACTGGGGTACTTCAAGGGCAAGATGCAGGGGAGTGGTATCAGGAGACAGATATCTAGTCTTGTGCACTCCCAGACACATCTGGTGGGGCCACTGTGAGATACAGGAAGCTGGACTAGATGGGCCTTTGGCCTGATCCAGTATGACTCTTCTTATGTTCTTACGTTCTTATGCAGCTTGCTCAGAAGTATGTCGGCAGGCTCTTTCTCCTTGGAGGCACAGTGAGGAATCAAATTCCCAACCTGCCTAACTCACTGAACTATTCCAACTGCTATCTCAAAAATAGGTTTTTTTTTAAAAAAAATTGTAACGTGGTAGGAAGGATGCTTTTTGCCCACTCCTGGTCTGAGGCAGGTTGGTTCAGCACCATTTACCATTCAATACCTTATTCCCTTGTTCATTTCGCTCACAATGACGGTGCAGGATCTCTTGAAAACTACTGAGATTTTAAAGGACAAGTTGACTGCTGAAAGACAAAGCAAACTTCTCCTTGAGGTGCAGATACGCAAAGAGATGGCTGAAGCCATGTTTCAGCAACTGATGGAAACAGAAAAAGCTTGGAGGTAAGCAAAAAAAAAGCACAAGAAGAACAAATGCACATACTCAGTACTTGGAAGTAACAAATTAGAATTAATAAGTTATTTGTGATTCATTCTTTTCTCGATAAAGAACTGGTCAGAATTCTCTTCGTGTCAATGTAAGGATTTGTTACTTGCCAGAAGTGATTGACAAGGTGCCAGGTTGTATCTATACTGCACGCCTGATTGCATACCTGACTGTGCAACTGAGATGTGGCCAAGAACCATATTAATTAATCACACTGAACCATGCAGATTTCCCAGTGCTTATGCCAAGGCTGCTATGATTCTGGCCTTTTTGGCTGCAATTTAATGGAGAAACGTTCACTCCTTCTAAAGTCTAACTAGTTATTTTTCTGATTATGGGGTGTACCTTCATTAAGTGTGAAGGCAAATGGAGAAATGAGTAGACTGATAATAAACTCATTAATTACATTCACATTTGCTTAATCAGGCCATTGAAAGAGAAGCAAACAACAGCTAGGAAGCTTTCCATTTGTCTTTTTTTTTTTAAAGTGGTGGAGCACATCTTGTCCCCTTCCTTGTCTTCTTGGCCACTCCACAGAGCCCTCCATAGAGATGAATATTGTTTTTCCAGTATCCTGAAGTGGCTGTCTCATTGAGCCACTTCACAAAATTGGCCAATTGGAGAAACGCTCACTTTTGGCCCGTTTCTAACATTCCCATGTGCTGGAAATAGACCTAATCAGAGCGATCCTACTTGCATCATAAATGGTAGAAGTCACTTACAGAGGCTAAAAAGGTACAGGTAGGAATGCTTTATGGACCATTTGGTTTGCTTCACTGGTTATCTCATGCAATGACTGTTAAAAGGTGGGAACACATTTCTTCCCACAGGGATCCAAACAGCAGGCTAAAAGTGCCCATCTGAACACACACTCTCATACGCTCCCTCCACCTTTACTTTTGCATAAGCAGAAACGAGCACTGAGACTTTGACTTCATAACAAGCAAGCCTATGAAACTATTGTTTCAGGTTGACATTTCTATTTTGGCTTAGTTGGGAGCCATAACCAGAATTCCTAGTTCAAATCTAATTTAATTATGTTTCCTGACTTCCTCACATAAAGGAGGACCAGAGCAGCCACATCTGCATGCTGAAGATGCATGCAGATCTTGGCTTACTTCACTGGGATCAATCAAACTGGGCATGTAGTGTGAGGGGGAAAAGAGTTAAAATCTAGTAAAGAAGCAGTTGAAAATGTCTTGTGTTCTGGCTACCTCTCCTTGCGAATCCAGCAAACGCTTAGAAGATCTCAAAGAAAGTTATGAGGAAAAGCTGGAAAGTAAATTTGAAATGTACAAGGAAGCCATAAAGAAGCATGCATACATGTGCGCAATGGAGCAAATTGAGGAGCACTACGTTCCAGTGGAAGAATTCATAGCTGAACAAGCAAAAGTTGAGGTAAGTTGTACATTAAAATTTCTATGCAATGGGTGTTCTCTCCAAGACAACTCCGGAAATTCTTGTAAAAGGTAGAAATGGCAAACTGGAAATCTGAAAATTGTGGAGAGGCACTACCTTGTGACTTTGAATGTGTTGCTCTAATTAAAAATAATATTGTGAGAACAGGATTAGTTCGGTACCCTCAAGTCATTTCTGATTTATGGCATTTTAAAGGTAGAAAATACGCAGCAATGGTTTACTGTTTCCTTCTTCTTTGGGTGCCCTGGGACTGTGCAGCCCATCTATGACTATGATGGTTGGCTTTTCTCCCAAGAGGCACAATTGGGAACCAATGGCCTGAATAGGCTCGTTAGGGAGACAATAGTATCCATAGCCTTAAGGTGAACAACGGCCTAAGGTGCTGGAACCTATCAAGAATGGATCGTTAGCTATGGCCTTGGTGGTGAAGGTTTTTTATTTGTCTGGGTACTTTGGAAAGCACAGCCTGATAAGTACCTTAAGGCTATGGATACTATTGTCTCCTTAACAAGCCTATTCAGGCCATTGTTCATCTTATGAGCCTAATTCAGACCAGGTGACAAGAGGTCAAAGCTGACTATAAGATGGAGGACTTGCACTAGCTGTATTCAGACCGATGAAGCTGTTTGGATGAACAGGGAAACATTTCTATCTCTCAAAAAGAAGTCCAATAGCCATGACTCAACTTCCAGATAAACTCACCTGGATGACTGAGAATCTTCACAGACATAACTAAATTAAACAATAATTCAAAAAGAATTTCTAGATTATCTGGAAGTTGAGTCATGGCAACTGATGAAGCACTTGGATGAATAGTGAAACGTTTTGAATTTACAAGAAAAGAAGTCCAGTTGCCATGATTCAACTTCCAGATAACCTCATCTGGATGAATGAGAATATTCACAGACAGTTTCTAGATGAATAAGAAAAATGTGCCATTCATATAAAATACAAACTGATGTAGCATATTTTATTGTTCAGGACCGAGAAATGAAAATAATCCAGTTGAAACTCAGACTTGGAGAACAAAATGGTTCGCTTTCAGAAAGTCCTAATTCGAACTTGACAGAAGGAAATATTAATCCAGGTAGGAAACTAATCCTGTGTTCCAGAATCCAGGAACAGATATCTGTGACCACTCCTGTCCCTGGGTAGCCACAAAATAAACCTGCTGCCACCAAAATTTTATTATTTTCTTAGGCTTTTTTAAGCCCAATCAATTCAGATTGAAAGATATTTCAGTGAACCATAAATTTAACGTTTTTAAATGATGCATAATGGTTTTTCATTACAGTTCAACATGCGCATGGTTACAGTTTCTACTTTAGTTTAGATCTTATAATTTCAGTCAGATGTTCTCAAAATACTGTAATCTGGTACAAGTCATGTTAACTCAATTCACTATTTAACTGTCTGCTACGATAAATTTTCAAAACCATGTCACTAAATAACAATCTCCATATAGTATTTTTCATATAGCAAGTCTCATATCAGACTCATTCTAACTTAACATCTCCCCCACTCAACTGTTTATCTCATTCTCTTATTCTCCTCCTGTTCTTCTGGCATCACATCACACCTATATAACGTCTTTTGTTGGTCACTATTGGTTCTCTCCCTGGTTGTCCTGCAGCCAATCACAACTCAGTCCTATGTTGCTGAGTAGACTTTCCTGTCCCAATCCTAGGGTCCATCAAAATATAACCTCTCACAACTTTAAGAGGGATTCTAATTATAGGCTACAGTTAACTTGTGTCAGGCCAGAGTTTAACCATCCTCTACAATACTGTCCAGATGTTTTTATATGTTTTACACAGATATCAAGTGTGAGGCAATGCAGAAGACATCGGATGCTTTGCAGAGACAGTGTGAAGAAAAAGATGAGGTAACTATCCCAATTCTAGCTTGCATTGAAAGGCTCCCAGAGTGGCTCTTGTTCTCTCAGCAGATTATAAAAATGAGGCGTGGGCCCTGTTGGTGAGAATCAAGAACACCCACTCTGAGCAGAATTCTGTATGCAACCATAGTAGCTACATGGTAAACTAAATTAGATTACAGGACATGTTCCAAACAAGATAAGTTGAAAATAAAATAATTACTCTTGGGTTAAGAGAAGGGAGAATATGTTTTCATGGACCTTCCTGTCTAGCTTCAAGGGAAGTACAAGATGGTTATATGAAGGAAAGCTAGTGTGCTTTTTAGATGCTATTGTGCCCCAATAACTTCACAATCCCATTTTAAAACCCTAAATTCTTCAAAAAGAAAATCAAGCCATAGTTAGTTGAAACCTGCAATTGATAGTTATTTACCACTATGTGAGTGCCTATAAATCTTGTAATTGTAACTTGTTTTTCAGTTAATAAAATCTTTGAAACTGAAAATACAGAAATTAAATGAAATATTGCAAGATGCCAATGAAGTCTGCAGAAAAGCAGTAGAAGAGAATAATAGACTGAAACAAGTGGTAAACCTCAAGGTCAGTCTGATAAATATGTGTCGAGGCTACCCATATCTCTTCTTTGCCATTTCTGATTTTGCCATTCAGTCTATCTATTTCCTATCATTAGCCTCATCTAGAACCTAAAATTGACTACATATTAAATTTTTCAAGTCAACAGGATAAGATCAGGCAAAGAAAGCTATGTCTCTGGTCTTCATCCTGTATACATTTATTCTAGCTTCCTAAAATGTAGCTGTAAATCAGCCTTCACCTGATGACTTCCAAATCTGTTGGGCTATAACTCCAACATCTCAAGATTTATTTATTTATTTTATTATTTATTATTAAGCTTATATACCGCCCATCTTTCCGAAGGAACTCTGGGTGGTTTACAACAAAAGGAACAAAAAATAAACAATAGCAAACAATTAAATAAAACAATTTAAAAGACAACAAACAAACAAACAAACAAACAAACAAACAAACAACAACAACAACAACAACAACAACAACAACAACAACAACAACAACAACAACAACAACTGGTAAATAGTAGATGGTGGAGAAAAGGAAAAAAAGATGGCAATAGATAAATAATCTCAATAAAAACTCTAGTATCATCTTATCTTGGAACGGAAAGATGGGTTTTGTGTATATGTATGTGTGTGCCTGTGCATAAACATTACAGGAAATAAGTGAATAAGGGGATTGTTGCCAAATATATCAGTATTCTTCTATGAAGAAATATACTGGTAGAACATTAACACATTCACAGTAACTGAACCATCCTTTATTTTCAGGTAACAAAGTTATATTTCACCTTGAGTGATTTTAAGAGTTCAACTGGAGTCCCTTTCAGGAAAAAAAATATCCTAAGCATTTAAATTAAGATGCTTTGGTTTAGAAGAGGCCATGTGATTAAAAACAGTATTTCTCATGGCTTACCTCACTTGAAACACCCTTTCAATGTTTTTAAAGGAACAAGAAGTGAGAGATCTTCAGAATGGGGCTAAGCGTGGTCATGAGCTGGAAGCCACATTGTGTCGTCTGCAAGAAGAACTAGATGAAAGCAGACAACTCCTAAGCCTGGGAGAGCTGAAGCATCACAAATCAAAGAAAGGGTTCTTCTCGAATCTGAAATACACCGTTGCAGATGCTTCTAAAATGTCCAGTACCAGAGAACCAGAAAAACCTGGAGGCTCACCTACAGCTTTATACAGACTGACATCAGCCCATAAAATTAAATAACTTGGAATCTTTAAAAGTATATTAGAGCAGCTACTGAATGTCAAGGCAGCAGATGAATGATTGACCACCTGCTCAGACAAAAGCAATGAAGATGTCCTAGATGTCCTGAACTTCAACTGAAATGACATGCCAGACTTTGTGCAGCAAATTAACACGGATTCTGAATCTTTGAGGTGAGGGTGGATACTCTTCAGCTAGTCTTTGCAGTAGGTACTCATTTGATGACGTGCTTGATGATGGCTCGAACAAGAGCACTTTTTAATATCTCTTTATTCAGTGTGTGTTTTGGTTAAGTTTTGGATCGTTTTACTGTAGGAGAAATGCCAATAATGTTCTAAAACTAATAGCTTTGGGGTTACTGCAAAAGTTCATCAAAAGAACATTATTTCCTTCTTTTACTTAAGTTTTTTCCTTTGTGTGTAGAAATTCATTGAACACCCAATTCTTATATTTGTTAATAAAATGTTTTTTGCTACTTGATAAGTGATTGCTCGTAAACTATAATGCTTATTATTCAGGGAGCTAAAATGTTACATAAGGTAAAATTTTAATGATAGGTTGATAAAAAAAACATTTTAAGAGCTGCTCTTTTATGCTGTGATTAGCACAAGCCGTTGGAACATAATTATAAGGTTGTAGCCTCTTTCTCATGATACACACTCCGTTTGAATAATTAATTTACTTCTGCTGTTTTCTCGAGATCATACATTTGCTAAAACTGAGTTCTTATTTACATTTGAAAATTCCTCAGTGAATTATTTTAAAATCACATTATGTGCATCATGGTTGGGAATACACCAGCCTTGTGTGTGGATTACTGTCTGAAGAGGCTCTGTATGCCCCCATCTACTCTTATCAGAAAAGCTGTGTGGCATAAGCATATGATATTCTTAGAAAACAGGGCTTTGAGATGGCTGTAAGTAGTCACTGAGAAGGCAGCTCCATCTAATTCTTACCTATTGGAATATCAAGGCACACATAAAGCTAACTTTCTGCTATGTGAGGGAGAATAGGACATTGCATTGTTCCCACCTGTAGCTGATATGTGGTCCCTGCATTGCTACACAAGAATGAAGCAATGGTCTTGAGTGGGGAGAGCAACATTCTATAAAGCAATTCGAAAATTGTGCACAGTTGAACAACAAACATACTGTATAACTGTTAAACTACATAGTCTTCAGAAGAGTCCCAAATTTGGCACAATTGTAGCAGTCAGTCTGCTCTTTCTCTGTGCCAAGTTTGGGGAAGTATAGGCAAAGTGGTTTTGAGTTATGTTTTTTTTAAAAAAGTAAAACTGTTTTAACCCTCCTTCAGAAATAGGTTTCCAAATCGCCAGATTTAAAATCACTCACATAAATCAAAAAGACCAGTCTTGCTTGGAATATACAGTATGTGTGATCATCAGTGAGCATGATGAAATAAGGATATAAGAGTCATTCTGGAGCAGGCCTAGGGCCCGGTCAAGTCCAGCTTCCTGTATCTCACAGTGGCCCCACCAGATGCCTCTGGAAGCATAGTGTCTGGGGGGCATTGTAATTCACATTAAAATATTTTTTTGGATCCCTCCCCTTACTATATTATATATTTAGCACTCACTATTATCTGCAGATTTCAGTATCCATGGGATGGGGGTATGAACAAACCCCTTGTGGATATGGGGGTCCTACTGTACTTAAGCATCACCTTCTAGCCACAGTCTTGATCTGGTATTAGAGATGGGCACGACCAGGAATTTTTTTTTCCGAGTTGTCGTTTTTCGGGACGGGTCCGTTTCGGCTCGTTTCCGTTTTTCGCGAAATTTTTCAAAAATTTATCGTTTCGTTTGTCGTTTTTTCGTCTGTTGTTAGTACTGGTTTAGGGGGGGTAGCGGGCTCCTGGAGGCACCTGTGTGGGGTGGGTGCCTCCTCTGGCCCGCTATGAAGGGAAAGCGGGCTCCTGGAGGCACCCGTGGGTGCCTCCTCTCCTTACCCGCTACAAAATAGCATGCATAGCCATATGGATATGCATACCAAGTTGCAGACTTGCTTGCAGGTTGCAGCAGTGGACTGGCAGAGGCACCCCTCTTTGGGGTGCCTTCCCTGCAGCAGTCAGTCAGAGAAAATTTCGTGGGCTCAGTGTACACCCACTGTGTCTCACTAAGAAGGGAAGCGTACTTGCGTGTAGTGCAATGCGAGTACACAGATCTGGCTTTAGGGTTAGGGTTAGCGCAAGGGCTAGGCTTAGGGTTACAGGTAAGGTTAGGGTTAGTATTGGGGTGCACCTCTGGGTGCCTCTCTGACCCACTTAGAAGGACAGTGTACTGGCGTATGGGTTAGGCTTAGGGTTAGGGTTAGGGTTCGGGCTAGGGTTAGTGGGCTTTTTATGCCTGATTGGCACATCCCAGAAGTCTCTGTGGTCAAAACCTGGCCAAGTGGCCATGCGATTGGTGGAATGGCTCCAAAAATTTGCATGGTCCACTCCCATGGCCAGCCCATCATTGCGCAGGTGTAAATAAAATAAAATAAAATAAAATAAAATAAAATAAAATAAAATAAAATCAATGGAGAGGAGGACAGGAGACATTTTGTTGCAAGAAAAACCCACTGCTACTGTAAAAAATCTGGCAGTTTTAAAATAGCAATTTTCGCATGTTTCTGTGGTGCTTTGGTGTGTTTTTGGACCACGACGATTTCAAAAAAAAGATTGCAGTCACCCGCCCCATTTTGGATCCCCCGCCCGCACCGCATGGCAGGCGAGTTGGCGAGATGACAAGGATGCCCCACCAGAGCAGCCCAGGACAGGAGAGGGGGGAAGGCCGGAGACCCCCCCCCGAAACCACCCCTCTGGTAGGTAGGTGCACTCTCAGGCAGGCATATTTTCGCGTGCTTTTTTGGCCGGGAATCAGGGTTTTTAAAACTTTTTTTCTGTGCTGCTTGAATGGCAGCGGCCGGCGGCGGCGAGTCCGGCTGAGTCTTGCGAGTTGCTTGCGACACGAGACGACGAGGATGCCCCCCAGCCCCCACCAGAGCAGCCCAGGACAGGAGGGGGGAAGGCCGGGGGACCCCCCCCGAAACCACCCCTCTGGTAGGTGCACTCTCAGGCAGGCAGCCAGGCATATTTTCGCCTGCTTTTTTGGCCGGGAATCGGGGTTTTTAAATCTTTTTTTCTGTGCTGCTTGAATGGTGGTGGCGAGCCGGTGAGCCGGCGACTTTGGCGGGACGACGAGGATGCCTGCCACTCCGCCAGAGCAGCCCAGGAAGGACAGGAGGAGGGGGGAGGCCGGGGACCCCTCCCCGAAACCACCCCTCGGGTAGGTGCCCTCACTCAGGCAGGCATATTTCTGCCTGCTTTTTTGGCCGGGAATCGGGTTTTTTTTAACTTTTAAAAACTTTTTTCTGTGCCGCTTGGCATCGCGTGATCGCCGCGATGCCAGGAACGACAACACGACAAATCAGACCCAATTTTTCTTTAGTCGGTTCGAGTTCGAGTTCTGGCGGAGTAATTGTCGTTTCCTTTTCTGTTACATAACGGAAACGAGGAACGGGAACGGAAACAGGAAGTTCGCTAAGTCGTGCCCATGTCTATCTGGTATCTGTTTCTGACCTCAAGGGCTCATGAAACAAAAGTAAAACTTCAAGATGTAAGACACACTACGTGCAACACAGAATCATGCACATATGGTAATTTCAACACCAAATTATAGTAATTATGTTAGCAGAGCGTACCAGGGAAATAAAGGAAACGTCTGGCTGTGGGCTACTACTAATTATTCAGGATGCTCATGACAAGGTAAAAGGGAGTGTTTATTTTTCCAGGAAATCCATGTGAACTAAAACCAACTAAATCCCTCAAGCTGGTTTCTCTGTGTTTAATTGTGCTGTATAGACATCTTCCATCGCTGTTGGAAGATAACATAAAGTATTCCCTTGAAGGAGGACAGGAGTAGTCTTAGACTAGGAATTATTAGGCAACCATCTACAAGTGATCACTTAAAGAAAATGGATGTGCTCAATTCCATTCCACTGTTTATTGCCCCTCTTCCACTAGTTAACTTCAAGTACAGTAAGTGAGCCTTGGGGCTCAGTGCTTGCTTAGTGTACCCTGTTTCATATGTTCATATATAGATGATTGGTTAGATATAATGGCCAGATTGCTTAGGACAGTGCTAGAATGTGATCTGAAAGATCTGAGAAAAACGGAGTTGGCTGGAGTGCACTTGGGTATGTTTACAAAAATGCTAAAAGCGTTGTAGGACAAATGTATAAAAATGTCACAATCACAAATACAGTTACCCAACATCCAGAAAAGATATATTATGTAGAGGAGCATCTAGTAAACCAAGTATGGGCCAAAGGGATTCCTATGGAAAAATCTTACAAACAGAAAATAAAGCCAAAATTCAAACATTTAGTGTCTTTCACAGCAAATAAATTTTCAGTATCCAGTACTCTGGGGAAGTGATCTGCCACTGAAGAGCCATCCTGTGGTGGAAGGAGCAGCCACTGAGATCACACCTTTTCTGGTGCTCCAGTTGCCTGGATAAGAAAGAGCAGAGCTCAAGAGCGGTATTGAAGCCTCTGCCTCTAGTGTCATGATACATATCCCAAAATGTTGTGGGGAGGGTATTATATCAGCCCTAAGTATCTTCTGCTTTATTTTGTATGAGGACAGTAAGGCTTTGCTGGTCCACTTCCTCCTCCACTTCCTCTGAACTCAAGTTGGACAAGGGCTGAGTTAAAAGGATGCCTGTGTAGCTCCATGAATTGGGTACCTGGCCGCAAAGCCAGGGAATATGAGTTTCAATTTCCCATTATACCCCCTGAGAGAAAAGTCAGACTGCCTAGCCTTGTACAACCTGCTTAGTCCCAGCGCATTCCCTCAGAACCAAGGAACACTGAAGCACCTCTATGTATTTTTTACCTAGAACCCCTAAAAACAAACACCATAAGTCAGAATCAACTTAACAGTGTATAATGATGGCACAAAAGGAAGGAAACCAGCCATTCTTCACCAATCAGTTTCTTTTAAGCCACAGCTTTTGAAGCTCATAGTGGACAGCGGAGACACAAAGGCCAAAAAAAAAAAAAAAAACCATTAAAAGTTGGATATTTAGTAAATGTAGCACTACCTCCTTCCCTTCCATGTGTTGATTAACTACGGTTCCCACATTTTGGAATAGTATTTCAGTGAAAATAACATTCAGTGTGATTTTAGGAGAAGAAAAAATTAAAAGGGCTTTTTGGAGTAACGAAAACAAAATTCTAGGACTGTCTTTCATTTGAAGACCTTGATGCCCTATGACACCTTAAAAACTCCCATACGTTTTATTTTGCATAGGCTTTGTAAAGCCCATGCCAACTTGTGACCTCTTCAGCAGATGCATAAATCTTAGGAAATGGATGATGTCCAAGAAAGCTTATGTCCTCGTAACATGTTAGCTTTTAAAGGGACACAAGATTAAGTTGTATTTGGTCCAATGCATTGACGTGGTTGCAACCGCACATAGCAGAAATTACATCTTCATGCTGGGAATGAAGAAAAGAAAAAAAGATCTATTTACACATGTGGTGGTTCTGTGAAAAGAGGAAAAAGAGTGGGTGCACATTTTTAAACAAGAATATATAGGATAAGGAGGTGCACATGTCTGCATAGATAGCCCTGTTGAATATGGTTAATAATAAAAACTAAGTCAAGTAAGTAATATATCTAATTATTGTGGCAACTGTACAAAGTTAATCATGGCAAAAATTTGGCAAGTTAGTAATCAACTTAAAATAGATGACTGGCATAAGGAAATCTGGACCATGGCTATCAATGACAAATTAACTTGTGATCTGAAAATAAGCAAAGGTGTGCCTCATACCAATAATTTTAAAGATATCTGGAACCTATTCTTGGCATATGTATTTGGAAAAGGAACAGGATATTCTCCCTGTGAGGATTCAATGTATTTCTTGAGAGAATGGGGGCAACATTTTGAAAGATAATAACAAGCAAGTTAATAACAATCCAAACAGTTTTGGAAATACTGTTGAGCAGGCCTGCCCGACAGGTAGCCTGCGGGTTACCGGTAGCCCGCGAAGGGTTCAAAAGTAGACCGCTGGCCACCAATAAAAAAGTGAGGGATAAGTTCTCCACCCCTCCCCCCCCATCCCAAAGACCACCACTGCCCCAGCAAAGTTCTGGATCTGCCAGCCCACTGTCTCAGCTGAGCGGGGCAGTTCAAGGGCCATGGTGCATGGTCCCCCATTTCCCCACACTGGCCAGATGATTGAGCAGGTGCAAGGAAAGTGTGTGCATGGGCAGCCTTCCCATAAGAATGCATTGAAAATCAATCTGTTCTGGAGGGAATGGATTTCAATGCATTCCTATGAGAAACCACTGCTCTATTTACATTTTTTTAAACTTACGAGCATGTGCTTGGAATGGGTAAAATTCGTAAGTAGAGGCATTAGTGTAGTAGCCCTCAGGCACTTTGGGCCAAAAAAAGTAGACCTCGGCTTGTTCAAAGTTGGACAGCCCTGCTGTAGAGGAATAATCCCATGGGTGAAGGGTGCACAAAGTAACATAAGATTATGTTGTTTTTATTTTCTCTTTCTTTCTGTATATTCTGTTTTGTTGTTGTTTCGACTTTTCTCCATTTCCCCCATATTTTTTATTAATGAGGTCGTGTTATATGGGATATGTTTCAATTAATGTGTGTTATATATAATTTTATTTAATAAATAATACTTAAAATCATTTTTAAAATACACATCCTTCATCATTATGCGAGAATTCTATTGGTGTTCATATAACTTGCCTATTGCACCTAACTGATAAGGTGACAAGGATTTGCATGCCTATTCACATAATGCAGATGCATTCTAGCACCTCATCAGTTAGCGGCAATTAGCTACAGAGAGCTGTACAAACTTTACCAATAGAAACTTAACCAATAAGAATCCAGCCTTTGACTTAGGAGATTTCAACATCTTGCATGGATCAACATTTCAAGAGTGCTTATTTATTAAAATCAAAGTGAAACCGAAAAAAGTATTTACACAATGAGAATCTGGTTAGCAGCCTGCCAACTGGATTCCTTCATTTAAAAACAGTAAACAGCATGTATACAACAATAATATTGGTTTGTGCAGCTGAACATAAACATTGTGAACTTCTATAGAATTTTAAAATGTAGAAAAATCCCTTGGTAATATTTTTCTTGAAGTTCTTAGAGGAAAATAAAACAATAGAAAAAGCTAAGGCACTGAGAATTCTGGTGTTCCATCGTTCTGGTGTTGATATTTGTCTTACTAAAACGGATTTCAAGCCTGGTTTTCAAATACATTTCTCTTCAGCTTGTTTAATACTCAAGAATAGTTGTTCCATTGTGGTGCTTTTTATATAAAACACCATATTTGACATGATGGGAATCTGCTACATAGCCAAGAATGAGAACAACAATAGAGAGTAGCTATACATTCAGGAAGCACTGCCAAAGAACATTCTAATGTGACACTATCTTTTTTGACATTAATCACAACATATTCAACCATGTATTTGAAACTGCTGCATTTGAAAAAGCAATCTTCAACAGAAGGTTTTTCTAAGACTATTAACACTTGAGTATATTGATTAGTTTACTATTTTAAATAAAACAATGCACAGATATTTTGCATATTCAGTGATTCCTGATATGTAACATGAACTTTTTAAAAGGCACTAAGTATTGAATCTACCCTCCTCCCCTCCTCCAAGGGATGGATTTAGGCTTCTACATTTAAAGCTTTTGAATGACAAACTGCTTTGGCGTACAAGAAGAAAGGGATGAAATGTGTAACGTGATTTCTCACCTGAATTAACTACCCAAAAATTGTCTTTTCTGATGCCCATGCTCCACACTACATCAACATTACAATGAAACACCACATCATCTTCTTCAACCTTAACACTAATATCAATGCAACGACAGCCACTGAAATATAACTCCCCCCCGCCAATTCAAGATCCACCCTGCATTTAGAAGGAGTAAAGGCAAGAAGTGTCCAGAAGCTGCAGACCAAGCTAGATGTTACAGGTTGCCATTTTGAACAGGTTGGGAAAGTGGTTAAACTTGTCTTTGTTTGTCTCAACGCTAGCCCTCCAAGGTGGTTTCCAACCATGAAAAAAAGAGATGTGGCCCAATGCATTTCATTCTATCAGCAATCAGGTAACTAGGGGGAATTTAGAGTGAAGAAATGGTGAGATTATAAAAAGATTATTCACTCTTTGCTCCCTATTATGAGTTTAAGAACTTTTCAGAGAACTGAAAAAGAACCAAGATTGGCATGGGTTGTTCTTCCATCTCCTGTACAACATCTAATTTGGCTCCACCACAAGCTGTTTTCAGGATGTATAATATTCTTGGCCACTTGCTGATAAGTTCCCAGTTATGTCATGAACATTTGTTTCTGTTCACTACAGTTGCGGCTCTGTCTTTCTTCGCACTTTTGTTTGCATAGGGAGGGCTTCTCTTTCTCCTCTTCCAGGGATGCATCAATGTTTGTTTTACTGAGAAGTTTATTTAAACAAAATACAAGACTTTAAACCTTAAGCAGGATGTCGATAATTTGCATTGTCTACTTGAGCCGCAGGCTTCAGTTCAGGAGCTGCAAGCAAATACGAATGTCCCAGTGCATAAATGTAACTGGCTGAACCACATTGTCCTGGTACGAGGTTTAAACCAATCAGAGGAAGGAAGAGCAGTTCTTTCTTTCTCTAAGGCTGCTGCTGGTATTGTCCTTCTGTAGCCGTGTAGAAATCATCAAGGACGCTTTGCAAATATTCAAATGTTGGCCTCTCTTCTGCTTTATCTTTCCAGCATGTTTTCATGATATCATAGAGCTCAACTGGGCAGACTTCCATCCGTGGCATACGGTACCCACGCTGAAGAGCTACCATTACATCGGAGTTACTCATACCTGAAAACAGTACAAACAAAAGCATCTTTCAGTCTGCTTGAATTCATTATGTCAGAGCAGAACATAGCTATTACTAACTATGAGAGATTGTAGGAGCTGCAGTCCAAAAAGTATGTTTCCAAAAGCTCTGAGTAACAGCAAATTCATCTGACTCTACCAGGGATGAGTGTGTTTGTGCATGTGGACGGGGTGTGGGTTGTTGTTCACCAATCAAAGTTTTATGCTTCCCACACTTATATCCACCCACCCCTTTCTTACACTGAACAATCGTCTTCAGGCTGATTAGCAATAGAGAATTTAGATATTCCTTAACAAGGAAATACGAAGATTGACTCTTGGGAAAACTCATAAAGGCATGCTGTCTTATTTAAATTAACCTGCTATTGGACAGTGTAATAACTGAGCTTAATACAGAGGGCTCATCCTAAAACAATGGTAATCCGAGACTGCTCCTGTGTATGATTACGTATATAAAAGGAAAGCCAAAAACAATAGTATTCCACAAATAAAAAAATGAAGAACCAATCCGGAAATCTTTTGTAGTCAAAGAAATACAACAGATATGTCTCTCTTTTAACAGCCTTATAGCAATGGGCTACATCAGGCATGCCCAAAGTTAGGCCCGGGGGCCAAACGCGGCCCGTTTTCAAATTCCGAGCGGCCCGCGGCCTCTTCTTCCCACCGACTCAGCCTGTCACACATTCCCACCAGCTGGCCCCTCCCCATACTGGATGGAGATGTCAGGTTGCAGATTTACAGTTTGCCTGCCCTCCCTGCCTCCATCCATCCTCTCCACCCACCCACCCAGCCTACCCGCCCCCAGCTCTGTTGCTGCAGCATCCTCCCCGCCTCCTTGCATGGCTAAAGTCAGGCCCGGGGGCCAAATGTGGCTGGATGGTCGGCCCCCACACATTTTCCCCTCACCAAATCTGGCCCTCCTTGCACAAAGTTTGGACACCCCTGGGCTACATCAATGCCAAATTGACCATCAAATGTAGGATCTGGGATATAGATATGATTTTTTTTCATTTTGTTTTTGTTTTGTTCCCTAACAAAAATGAACTGCCCCTTCAAAGAAAAATGAAACAAAACAAAACGAAATTTTTCATTTCGTTTTGTTTTTCATTTTCCCATAGGAATGCTTTGAAACAATGCATTCCTGTGCGAAATCGCTTTAAAAAGCCTGCGGCTTTCCCTCCCCAATGCAACCGATCGGGTGGGGGAAACCATGGCCTTTTAAAACTTTTTTGCCACCCAAAGCAAGCACCAAACAGTTGGCGCATGGGGCTTCAGCAGCAAATAATAATAATAATAATAATAATAATAATAATAATAATAATAATAATAATAATAATAATAATAATAATAATAATAATAAATAAATAAATAAATAAATAAATAAATAAATAAATAAATAAATAAATAAATAAATAAATAAATAAATCAAAACCCCCGTGGTTCCCCTGCCCAATCGGGTGTGTCGTGGGAGGGAACCGTAGGGGTTTTAAACTTATTTTTCTGGCAATGAAGCAAGTGCCGATGGTGGTTTTAATCTTTAAAAGCCTGTATTTCCCCCCAACATGTGCCTTTCCCCCCAACTGGGCGTGTTGGGGCGAATGAAAAATGAAAAAACAAAACATCCCTTACTCATTTCCACGAGTAAGGGATGTTTTGCAAAATTCATTTCATACGAAGCAAAGCCCCTCAAAAAAAAAAAAAAATGAAAACCAAAACAAAATGGAATTCTTCCATTTTGTGCCCATCGCTAATTATGTGATTTGGTTAATAGCCATAAATAAACATCTATCTATCTAAAGAACCAATCCCGGATGTTGAGGACAGTGGCTGTGTTTTCATATTGTCACTGCCTCAGTACTATTTGTTCAACTTGTACACAAGCATATTACAGAAGAATGTAGGGCTCCTATTCCTGCCTTTCATGGGGAAAACTATGCAGGCATTATATGCTTGGATCTAAAAATATGGAGGTTAAACAACAGAGCATATATTGTCCTTCGTTCTGTAAATGTTATTTTAGCCTCTTGGCAAGTTCACTTAGCCCGGGGGTCTGCAACCCGCGGCTCCGGAGCCGCATGCGGCTCTTTGGAACATTTGCTGCGGCTCCGGGAGGGTTCAGAAATTTCAATACAAAGGTGCCGAATCTTGCGAGGACAGCCCGTCCCACAAGGTGGCACGAGGCCAAGCACGGCCACACTCTCTGCGCGCTCCCTCTTCTTCAGAGCAAGAGAGAGAGAGAGGGAGGCGTGGTGGAAAGTGCCCACTGAAAGGCAGCCTTTTTTTCTTTTCTTTTTTTAACTTCAAGAAAACCTCCCAGATCTGGATTGTTGCCTCCCCCCCCCCCGAGAAAAAAAGACGGGAGGAGAAAACCCTCCTTCCTTCCTTCCCCCCTTCCCCTTCCTTTCTTGCTTGGGTGTTTGGTGGGAGGGGGAAGAAGCGATGTGTGTGTGGGTGTGTGTGGGTGGGTGTGCAACGTGGAGGAAGAGAAAACCCTCCTTCCTTCCTCCCTTCCCCTTCCTTTCTTGCTTGGGTGTTTGGTGGGAGGGGGAAGGAGTGACGTGTGTGTGTGTGTGTGTGTTGTGTGTGTGTGGTGGGGGGGCAGTGCTTAGACGGGACGGTTCAACGGAGGAAGACAAAACCCTCCTTCCTTCCCCCCTTCCCCTTCCAAGCATTGCACATGTGCAGTTGGCATCTCTCTCTCTCTCTCTCTCTCCTTTTGCTTCGCTACAGCCCCCCCCCAAAAAAAACTACGGCTTTGCACTAACTTGCCGGGATGAAGCTCCAAAAACGCAGGGGAGCGGGCGCGCGCACGGCGTGTCTCCGCAAAAGAGAGAGAGAGAGAGAGAGAGATTAGAAATTCCCCTCCTCTCCCTCCTGTACTATTTTTTGGAAGATTTTTAAAAACTGCCCCCCCCAAAAAAGTGGAAGCGGTGTGGGCACGACGCACTCGGGCTGCGCTTCCCTCCTCCATGGAGGGTGGGGGCGAGAGGAGGAGGAGGAGGAGGGAGAGATGGAGTGTGTGTGGGGGGGGGGAGAGTCAGACCATGACTGCAGGATCCGGGCAGAAGGCAGCGAGGGCGGAATGGGAACCTCAAGAAAGGCAGCGTGGGGAGGGGGCCAAGGCTAGTCTTCTCTCTCCCCACCCCACCCCGCTGCCGCCGCCGCCGCCCTGCTTCCTTGCCCGGTGCTGTCAGTTCTGGCCCAACAAGCAAGGGGTTGGTGGCAGCGGGAGCGGGGAGGGGGGAGCGGCGGTGGCGGTGGAGAGGCAAGAAGCAACAGGAAGTCGGCTTTTCTTTTTCCTGCGCGAGATCAACTTGGCAGTCGAGGGACGCGGCATGACAGCTAGTTCGAGCCCGCCCCCCGGCCCGAGGAGGGGTCTCTCTTATTAGACTTCGAGCGGCTCCCTCCTGGAGTCAGCCGGTTTCGGCGCCGGGGTGGGGGCGCCGGGCTCAAGTTGTTCAGGGGCCCCTGGTCGCCCGGGGAGGCCAACGGCGCGCCACCTGGCTCGAGAAGCTGAGCCGAGCCGAGCGGAGCACCTGTGCGCCTACCTGCTTGTCTCCCTCGCTCTCTCCGAAAGCCCGCCAGCAGCTGCCTTCTGATCCATTCCAATACAGAGAACGTGCCTCCTGCGCGCCCACCCACCCCCAGCCCGGCCCTCCCCGAGGCTGGCGGACACGCAGCCGCCACAGTTGCGCGCGGGGGAGAACTTGAGGCAGGTGTGCTCCTCGATGGAAACCCTCGGGGACGGGGTGGCGGGGTGGGGGGAGGAGGAGGCGGCTCGGGCTCGCCCGCTTGCTCGCTCTCCCGGTGCCCGAAGTGCCGAAGAAGCAACTTTCATTGGATTCCTTCTCAGAAGCCCTTCGGGGGTGCCCAGAGGAGCCACAGCCGCCGCCACTCCTTCCCACCCCACCCGAGCCTGGCGCCGGGGCGCAGCGTGTCTGAGGAGCGCGCGAGGGAGTGTGTTGCTTGCGAGCGCCCAAAAAGCCACGAGCGAGGGGAGGGGAAAATATATTTGCAGTGTTATATTTGTTTTAAATGTCGCAATGGTTTTGCGGCTCCCAGGTTTTTTTTTCCATCGGAAACGGGTCAAAGTGGCTCTTTATGTCTTAAAGGTTGCAGACCCCTGACTTAGCCATTTGTTACTATCTATGGCTCTTCAATAAAAGGGCACTTTAGAAAGAGGTCAGTGTATTCCAAGGCCAGTTGGGTCATTGGCCAATTTCATCAGAAGTCAGTTCAATTTATCACCAAAGCTCAAAGCCAACCTCCTCTATTCTATCTCCAATTTTTTCTTAGGCTGCCAAGATTTGGCACTAACCCATCTCTCCCACCCCCCCTAAAGCTCGTTTTCAGTTAACTTCCCAGATAGGATACAGCAAAGAACATGTGAGAAGAATACTGTTGGTGCAGCCTAACAAGTCTCTCATTTTGTACAAGCCAGACGGAGGCCAAGACATCCATCCATCAAAAAGGATATTATAACATCCTGAAGAATTTGTAGAGGAGTGTCAGTGATGACTTTGAAGATGCAGATACTTACTCTGTGTGGCCAACTGTGTGTGTCTGTGTGCTTATCTGTACATGCCTGTGCACTCATGTAATTGGAGAGCAGATGCAAGGGGAAAAGGTACATATCTATATTCCTCTCATATTTCTCAAAGGCCCATGGTAACAAACTAAGGCGCTAGTCATGCAAGTGGAATATTTAGTCCTTCCAATATTTTCCATACATCTGCTGTATGGGTTTGCTGTCACAGCAAACCCATACAGCAGAGGTGGTGCCAGTTTATTTTCTCTTTATCCTCAAGGGTCCATTTATCCCACTAATTTTTAACTGACACAACATAGACTGTGGGTCTTTGATGGCAATTTTAGCGTAATGATTTTAGTGTAAGGTTTTTTTTTTATCATTGTTTTCATTATTTATTGATATGTGATGTTTTACTGTTTTAAATCTTTGATTGTAAGCCGCCCAGAGACCTTTGGGTAGCAGGCGGCATTTAAGCTGTAAAAATAAATAAATAAATAAATAAATAAATAAATATTTTGAAAATATTATTTATTTTATTGATATACTGATATTGATGCATGGCATCTTCCGTTTTGAGGATTGTTCTCTGCTCCACTTGTTCATCATGCAGAAATGCAGAAATGTGTGGTCTGTAAGTATCCTGTGCCCCTTGCGCTGCCCTTCAGCTCTCTAGGGTGCTGCCAAACCAGCCAAGAGCAATACAGAAGTTTTTCTTTGCTTCCCCACCCACCCACACCATGCTAGTGGTGGCTGCTGCTGTTCTTCTGGCTTTGGCTCCTCCGCTCCTTCATAATTCAATGCATCCTATTTTGTTGCGCACCACTCGTCATTCTCCCTGCTGTGCCGCTGCCGCTCAAGGGAGCCATGGGTTGAAAAGGTTTGGGAACCACTGCACTTGCACATAACTATGATTCAATGTATCTTTATTGTGGAATTTTAAATTTATATTTCTGGCGGTAATGTTCTTTTAGCAACATATCGATGTACCTGCCAGTACATGGTGTGTGTGTGGGGGGGGGAGAGGGAATATACAAGCCACAGTTAATGTGGCAACCTTATACCCTCCAATTCAGAAAAGAAATGGGTTGGGCCATGCACACATGCAAAACCAGTAAGGAATGAACCAGTACAACAGATATACAAATAAACACAGCCCTCACAGTGATGAGGAAATGTTATGCAGTCACCCTACTGACAGGCAAATTGTCACGCTCTCGAACCCGCAACATATGACCGGGGGGGGGGGAGAACCCACTATAACTGCTGAATAAGTTAATAACATTTCCTTTTTGTGACCAAGGCCTACAGGTAAACTCTACATGAAGAGTTGGCAGAGAAGATTGTGGTAGATGGGCAGTCAAAGAAAGCGATAGTCCTTTAGGACCCCAGATCACAAAACACTTAGGGTTTTTTACATTTAGAATAAGTCTGAATTGGTCCTGAAAAATAACTAAGAATGTGTGTTGCTTTTCCAAAACTGACAAACGCCACAAGGCAACATGGCCAGTGGCTGGAGCTTGGTGTTTCCCTCTAGTATGCTTGTGTCCATGATGGAAGAAGAGCAACATTTAATGGCTGTTACAAGCTAGTTTTCCAGCCTGTCCAAATAGAGTCCTCATAAATCATAAATATACATACCTGGATAAGGGATTTTGCCATATGTAATTATTTCATACAGAAGAATTCCAAAAGACCATACATCTGACTTAATAGTGAAGGAACCATAGTTGATGGCTTCTGGTGCGGTCCATTTGATAGGGAATTTGGCACCTGTAGGGGATGGGAGCATATTATTTTATCCTATAGTTTTGTTTTATATATGTAGCCATTTCATAGAATGATAGAGTTGGAAGAGACTTCAAGGGCCATCCAGTCAAACCCCCTGCTATGTACTCCCGACAGATGGCCATCCAGCCTCTGCTTAAAAACCTCCAAAGAAGGAGACTCCACCACCCTCAGTGGCAGCATATTCCACTGTCAAACAGCTCTAATCATCAGGAAATTCTTCCTAATGTTTGAACTGAATCTCTTTTCCTGTAGTCTGAAACCACTGCTCCAAGTCCTAGGCTCTGAAGTGATGGAAAACAAACCTGTCCCCTCTTCAATATGACATCCTTTCAAATAATTAACCATGGCTATTATATCCCTTCTCAACCTTCTTTATGCAAGGCTAAACACTCCCAGCCCCCTAAGCCGCTCCTCATGAGACATTTCTTCCAGATCTTAACCATCCTGATTGCCCTCCTCTGGACCCATTAGAGGTTGTCAACATCCTTTTAAAAACTCTTCAACCTGAAAAGTGGTTGAGCTATTGTAAAATATCAGAGGTGAACTATGGCAGTAGTTTGGGAGTCTTCAGATGACACCCTGCTTCACAGGATTGCCATATCAGGTGGCTACTTCCAAAAACAAAACAAAACAAAAAGATAGGGAACAGTCATAGGAAAGAGCGGGTCATGGCAGGTCCTGGACCTGTTCAGCTCATTCTCAGGTACAACAGATACTGCTGTCCCCTCTCCAGCATAAGATTCAGTTGTGTGGGGGAAAGCACTATCTTTTTTGTTCAGTACAAAAGACTTCCTCATCCTACCTAGGACAAGCAAGGTAATGGGAGTGAGGAAATTCAGTTGCATATACAGATCCTTCATTTATATCCCAATAAAGGTCAAACTAGGTACTAGGATAATGGCTATTTTTTCTGGTTAACATGTTTTCTGATTCACTCAGAAATATTCTTCAGGAATGAGGTCTGCATATTAAGGTCATGCTTTCTGGTACTAATCACACAACAGAGCAAGATATACCTGCAGGCATGATAGTGGGCTGAGGGAAATGACATGGAATGAAATAAATATTTCACCACCTGGGGGAGTACTGCTGCCAAAAACATGACCCTACAGACAAATTTAACCCACAGCTATGTGCAAATGCATTAAACAGCTTGCCTAATTTGACCCTCGAGGTTTTTAACAGAAAGTTTGCCCTGGGGACTAAAATTATCAAAAAGATACAAACCTTCCCTGGCTGTATATTCATTATCTTCAATTACTCTAGCAAGTCCAAAATCTGCAATTTTGCACATAAGTGAGTCTGAAACGAGAACATTAGCTGCTCTCAGATCTCGGTGTATGTAGTTTTTTCTCTCGATGTATGCCATCCCTTCTGCAATCTGCAACAACAAATGAATGTTCTTAATTTGTGTACTTTTTTCTTTGCCACTTTCATGTTCACACAAATCCTTCTCACCAATGAACAAAACTTTTAATGCAACACTTATCACTTTTATCTGTTAGGTATAATGTGCATAGCATATTTCTCACATCAAACATATATAACATTATAAAGGCAATATTTGTAGGCTAGGAGAGGAAGTGTGAATAAATCAAAAGAGGGAAATTGTAGAGAACAAGTTTTGAGGCAAATGGTAATGGGTAGGAATGATGAATAGATATACGCAGAGAAAAGCTATGAGAGAGAAACATTCATTTAAATTTTATATTTCAAAATTGCAAAGGAATGTAGAAATTTTAGACAAATCATATTTCTATTCCATCCTGCCTCAAAGCACCTAGGGCAATATACACTAAACTTCACAATATCCTTTTGCAAACAGATGGACAATCTTGCTCGTCCGTAACTTGAATCCCAGGCAACCCATGAAAACAAAAGCTTGTTTTATGACAGGCCTATGCAAATGCTAACAAAAACGTGTCTGAAAATGGAAATGACCTTTTTAAATAAAAGCTTCCCATTCATCAAGGATAAGTGGGTCAAAAGAACTGAGGCACCTGTTCTGCATCCATTTCACAATCCAGTTATTGCATTAGTTTGCCAACTCAACTTTCTTACTCAAAGCACTGCACAAAATTCTTTTTCTAACATTTAATTAGTTCTGCCCTAAAATAATACTGGGCCATATTTTTTTTTAAAAAATACAAAGAAATAGGATGTTATTTCAGAAGAAGACTGTGTTCTTATACATTCACACACTCACACATGCACACATGGCTGGCTGACTGGCTGGCTGGCTGGCTTGCTCATTCATTCATTCATTCATTCATTCATTCATTCATTCATTCATTCATTCACTAGTTCCCTACCTTTCCTTCTGAATGGTTGCCTGCTACCCCAACACAGTGACCTTTCATGCCTCCAACCCCGAGGTGGCTCAAGCCACTTTCTTGGACTAGCTGTACCTCCCAGGTTGCCCCAGTTACATGGTCAATGGCCAGCATGGTTGGGATAGTGTGGGTGTTATAACTCCCAAACAAAACATATTTTTTTAAATCTTTGTATCACTAAGCAGGCATATATAACACTATAATTGATAATGATTTGGGTGGTTGTTCACCACTGACCCACTTATCATATTTTTCACTAAGCACTTTAGCAAGAAGCAAGTAGCAAGCCCTTTCTTTAAAAGCATTCCCAATTTTCCATCTTCTCTCTTATCCCACATCTGAGATGGTTGTATCTGTTATGCATGACTTCAGTTGCCTGATTCTTTTGTCTGCAGTCACATATCCAGATTAAAACACAAGAGTTAGTAATCATGAAAAGATCCACAGATTTTGGGAATGCAGTCTAGTTAGCCTAATTCAGTCTTTTTATGACGCAAAACAAAAACTTAGCCACAGGCTCTAATTGTTTGGTTTATACCTCCCAATAAATACTGTATTCCAAATATCATGTGAATGGCCTTCCAGGGCATTTCCTTGTAACAGGACAGGGATGTCTGTGACATTTTTCTGTGGAGAGTAGACTGCTTCATCTTCAGGCACACAGCCAGCTCAGTTTGCTGCCTAACTCCTTACCCCCACTGTGCTCAGCTCAGAGTGCCACTTGGTGGCCCAAACAAGCCAAGCCACCAATTTCACAAAGAGAAGCTGAGCTTCCTTAAGAGCTGATGGACTTTTGTTTCTTCTCCTCCTCATGAGGTTTCCTCAGCTCCCAAAGCAGCAAATCAACTTGTAACTGATCACAAGCATCAGGCTCAATTTATAAATTTATCTCTCTGTGGGTTAGAAGGAATTGTGTCTCTGCATCTTTTATCACCTAATTCTGCAGCTGAAATTCTGTCTGCCCCATGGCGGAATCAAGAAGGGTCTGAGAAAGGAGGGTGCTGTTCAGTGTAAGATTGCTGTCTGTAGAAGGATGGTTGCAAAGTAATCGGTTCACCGCTCAGTTCACATGGTTGTCCCAGTTAAGCGACAGGTGGCATGCATTGAAATGGGCTTATAAGCAGAATGATCCCTAATGTGAAAACACCAGGAGATGGACTGGAGCAGCACTTTACAGGCTAATGAAATTAACCCTATCATACAGAGAGAGAGAGAGAGAGAGAGAGAGAGAGAGAGAGAGGCAGGCAGGCTAGCAGGCAGGCAGGCAGGCAGGCAGGCAGGCAGACAGACACACACACACACACACACACACACACACAGGTGCAGGGGGGGGTCCCACAAAATGGTAGTATTGCATGCTATAAATAAATATCCTAAATATAAACATACTCTTTAAAATGCCACTCAGGTACTAGTTTGCTTTTTGATATGCAGTCTAGCATCTATAAGATAGAAACTACACACTTTCCTAGTTCCTCTTTTTGAAGTTGAGGCAATGGAAAAATGCTGGTGGCATTTCCCACCACATTGTCACAAGTCTGGAACATACTTTTTGCAAAGAGAAATGCTGCACCAAAGTTAAGTCCTTATATCCCCCCACAAACCTTAGAAAGGAACAAGTAAAGACCTTACTCTAAAAAGCACATGCTGTCATTTATACATGTTAGCTATAGGAAGGCCCACAGACAATACCTCTATTTTTTTACTATTTCCCTTACAGGGAAAGGATGGGTAGGCCTTTAATCTTATGGATCCTACTTGCCTGTGTAACTTTTGGTGTAAAGATGGAGATATCACTTATGATAAATACAGTGTGCACATATGTGTATCTAAGCACTGTAGTTTATTCATATTACCTGGCTTTCAAGGGATGTCTGCATGTGGCTATGCAGATGGATATATACAATAGATACACATCCTACTGGAATCTATGTGTTGTCAAAATACTATATCTATTTATGGATGTATTTTGGTTTCCTCCACACATGGATATTCTTAGATGGGCAGGGTGGCTAAGGAAGCAAGAATGTCCTCTTTCAATCCTATCCATGGTATGTATTTTAAAGACCCATGCCAGGGTTGCCATGTCTCAGGGGAATACAAGGAAACAAACCTCAGAGCAAGTAATGCTTTTGTGTGTGAAGCGGCCTCATAACTTGGCCGTACATCTTCAATGATTCCCAGCTGGCTCTAGAGTTCACAGACTGTGTGCAATGTGTCTGTACAGTATGTATTGTGATTATACAGCATTGGTGCACTGAAAAATCAGCAGTATGGGGAGAACACCGAGGGGACATCTGGGGATCTAATGACTTTGAGTATACTAAAGGTGAAACTCAAAAAATTAGAATATCACGCAAAACTTCATTTATTTCAGTAATGCAACTTTAAAGGTGAAACTAATATATGAGATAGACTCATTACATGCAAAGTGAAAAAGTTCAAGCCTTAATTTGTTATAATTTTGATTATTATGGATTACAACATGAAAACCCCAATTCACAATCTCAGACAATAAGAATATTAAATGAAAGCAATAAAACAAGGATTGGAATTAGAACATTATCGGACCTCTGAAAAGTATAAGCATGCACATGTACTCAGTACTTGGTTTGGGCCCCCTTTGCATCAATTACTGTATTAATGCAGCGTGGCATGGATGCTATCAGCCTGTGGCACTGCTGAGGTGTTATGGAAGACCAGGATGCTTCAATAGCGGTCTTCAGCTCTTCTGCATTGTTCGGTCTCATGTCCCTCATCTTTCTCTTGGCAATGCCCCACAAATTCTCTATTTATTTATTTATTTATTTATTTATTTATTTGCTTGTTTGTTTGTTTGTTAACCTTATATCCCGCCCATCTTCCTAGGAGGGAACTCTGGGCGGCTTACAATAAAACCCAATAAAACAAACAGAGACAGTAACAAAGAGAACAGAGGAGGCATAATCCAAGCAGAGATGGCACGAAAAAAAAAGCAATTAAATAGAAAGGTTTCCAAACGCCTCCCTGAAAAGGAGTGTCTTCAGGGCCTTTTTAAAGGCGGGCAGGGACTCTGCTAGGCGCAGCTCACTGGGGAGATGTTCCATAGCATGGGGCCCACCACAGAGAAGGCGCAGTCACGCGTATGCAATTTCCGCGCCTCTCTGGGTGTGGCCACCCTCAATAAGCACACCTGTGCCAATCTCGAGGTTCTGGCCCCAGTTGATCTCTGCTCCGCCAGATACTCTGGTCCCAGACCATGGAGGGCTTTGAAAGTCAAAACCAGGACCTTGAACCTAATCCGGAGGACAACGGGTAACCAGTGCAAGCGAGCCAGGACTGGGGTGATGTGCTCGAATCTATGAGCACCCACCACCAGCCTGGCCGTGTTCTGCACCCGCTGTAACCTCCAGACCAGGGTCAAGGGCAACCCCATGTAGAGGGCATTGCAATAGTCAATCCTTGAGATCACTAGGGCCTGCACGACTGTCCTCAGGGAGGACTCATCAAGGTACTGGCGGATGGGGTTCAGGTCTGGGAGATTGCTGGCCAATCAAGCACAGTAATCCCATGGTCATTGAACCAGGTTTTGGTACTTTTGGCAGTGTGGGCAGGTACCAAGTCCTGCTGGAAAATGAAGTCAGCATCCCCATAAACCTTGTCTGCAGAAGGAAGGACAAAGTGCTCCAAAAATCTCCTGGTAGGCAGCTGCAATGACCCTGGACTAAATGAAGCACAGTGGACCAACACCAGCAGATGACATGGCTCCTCTAATCAACACAGACTGTGGAAACTTCACACTGGACTTCAAGCATCGTGCATTGTGTGCCCCTCCATTCGTCCTCCATACTCTGGGTCCTTGGTTCCCAAATGAGATGCAAAAATTGCTCTCATCAGAACAGAGGACTTTGCACCACTGAGCAACAGTGTTCAGGAGTGGCTCGACGAGAGGAATATGACATTTAAAGCCATTTCCAGGATCCTTATTGTGTGGTGGCTCTTGATGCATTAACTCCACCCTCCATCCACTCCTTGTGAAAGTCCCCAACCCTTTTCAATGGCCTTTTCCTGACAATCCTCTCCAGGCTGCCGTTATCCCTGCTGCTTGGGCAGCTTTTTCTTCCACACTTTCCCCTTCCACACAACTTTCTATTGGGGTGCTTTGATACAGCACTTTGTGAACATCCAACTTCTTTTGCAGTCTGTACCTTTTGGGGCTTTTCCTCCTTATGGAGGGTATCAATGATGGCTTTCTGCACAACTGTCAGGTCAGCAGTCTTTCCCATGATCGTGATTCCTACTGAACCAGCCTGAGAGACCATTTAAAGGCTCAGGAACCCTTTGAAGGTATTATTGATTCATTAGCTGAATAGAGTGGGACACTTTGAGTCTAGAATATTGAACCTTTTCATACTATTCTAATTTTCTGATATTGTGAATTTGGGGCTTTCATAAGCTGTACACCATAATCATCACAATTATGCCAAAGTAAGGCTTGACATATCTTGCTTTGCATGTAATGAGTCTATCTCATATATTAGTTTCACCTTTGAAGTTGCATCACTGAAATAAATGAACTTTTGCATGAAATACTAATTTTTTTGAATTCCACCTGTATATCATTTGGAGTAAGGCAAAGAAGAAGGCATGCTGTGTCCATTTCCACAGTAAGATGAAGCTGTTCCACCCACTCTTGTCTTCCTCAACTCTTGCAAAATACAAAGAATCTAA
>JAHTLZ010000204.1:40655135-40672000 GCA_023846285.1 Phrynocephalus versicolor
TATTATTATTATTATTATTATTATTATTATTATTATTATTATTATTATTATTATTATTATTATTATTATTATTATTATTATTATTTACTACTACTACTACTACTACTACTACTACTAACTATCACAAGATATAGCATACTTCAAACCAGGTTGATTCTTTACTGTTTCAGAAATATAAATTGCAGCTCAATTAGATTATGTGGTAATCTAAATTGTCATGCAAGCTGGATCTAAAACATTGGCTGATTTTCATAGACAGCACTGATATGAACTACAGTTTATACTCTTCACATATCTGCAACAGTCTTAACAGTAATGGCTTGAATAAAAGGAATTTATTTGTTCCTAGTCTTTAAAATTAAACACATCTAGGGACGTTCTCCTGCTATATAAAATTGTCATTTTATACAATTCATATGTTTGTACAGTATCTTCCTCTTACATGACTTATATTGATGTGAGATTGTTTGGTCTATGAAAAAGAAGCAGATATTATGAAACCCACACTCAATGTCTATGAAAAAAACACTTATATGCACCGATTTCTATTGGATAAGCACACAGGCACATACACAAAAATAGTACAGTTTGATAATATTCACCTTTTGCCATGTATTCAGTTATTATATAAATAGGTTCTTCCTTGGTGACAACAGCGTACAATCTGACCAACTTGTCATGTTGAAGAGTCTTCATGAGGTTGGCTTCTTCTAGGAATGCTTGCACAGACATGGTGCCAGGCTTCAAGGTTTTCACAGCCACTTTGGTATTATTGTTGTAGTAACCTAGAAGAAAAGGGATTGTTATGATGGAAACATTGCCATTCCTCTTCAAAAGCCACTTTGACAAATCCAATGCCATTCTTCGCATAGAGCTGACATGTTTTAGCCTTTCCATCTTGTGGCCTTCAATGGTACAGAAAATCTGCTCCGGATAATCTCCTGCCCCCTCTTCCCAAGCAGGTTTTTAGGAAGGCGAGGAAGGGCTATTAAGGCAGTGGCACTTTCAGGTTACTGACAACAAAATAAGATCTTTCATAGCACATTCTTATTCTCATGCCCGTATCCTTGAAACTCCCAGTACTGAAAAGACTGAAGGGAAAGGGATGAGATTTCATAACATAAAATATGAGGTATGCTTTCAAATAGAATAAGCCACACTTTTGTTTCACTGTTTGTTTCTAAACGAGAAAGGCTCCCTGAGAAAGTAAATTCAACTAGATACTTATCTTTGACTCTTCTGGACTTGAGATTGCTAAATGAAGGGTAAATACGAAGGCATCTAAAATTACTCTTTGAACTTTTTCTTGCAACTTATTGAATGAGCCTTTTCATGTACTTATATATTAATTTAATGGGTCTATAGATGAAACAGCAAAACTGATACTGTGATAATGGTATGCATCACAGCAGAGGCTGCTCTAGTCTATGAAATATGCGTTTTAGATAATACACATATAAGATATTCTTGCCTTTGAAGCTAAATCAACAGACTTGGTAGTTGGATTATTTAATTTATTTCAGTTGGTAACTCAATACAATATATCACTGTGGACATCTTTTGTGGCAATCCAGTACTCACTGAAATTAATGGACTTATATTTTAACCAGATGTGTACAATATTGCATTGGTAGGCAATAACCTCCACATATTGAATCAATGCAATTTACATATGTGCTGGTAGGAAGGGGAATTTGTATCTTAAAGACTTCCTCTCTTATAATTCAAAAAGAACCCACCGAAGCTGAATTATTGGATCACAAATTTTCAAAATGGCTGGCGACAGTTTCAATTGAAACTCAACGTCCCATGCACCTTTGTGAGGGGACTGCAACTTTCATAACACAGCAAAGAAATTTTCTTCCCACTCAACAGACAACAGGTGTGGGAACAGCAGGGAGATGAGCTTGCCAGTCTACCTCTTAGTGGATTGAGAGCTTTCATTCCCATAACTTGGCCTTGGGGGTCTCAACAAATTATGGAAGTGCAGGCTCTCAATACACAAAAGTCCCATATCTGGTTCCTGCTGTTTCAGTGGGTCTCATCTTCTTTTAAAAACTTCATGGGACTATGCAGCTTGCCAAAGGCCTTGCAGGCTGGTTCTTTTGGGATGCACAGTGGGAAATGAACTCCCAGTTTCTGAAACCTAACCAGCCAATGCTGTATTGTGCTAGAATGTTTGAGCACAATGGATTTTCCCATTATCTTCCAATGACCACCATGTGACTTCATTGGGGGCCACCTATTTTTATTGTCTTTCATTTTATTACATTTTCATTTCTTTGTCACTGCAGAATCATTCTGAAACATATAAGACCGAATTAACCTTGACCTTGCAGGTGATGAGACCACCAGTCACTTAGGAACATAAAGACAACTAGAAGAACATGCTTTTCATTTCCATTCTAATTGGAATCAAGGTCTGCTACCATGCAGATAGCCTATTTGCATGCTGCCAAGGGGATGAAGCATGTAACTTGGCTTAAACAGTACAGTAATTTTACCCATAACGTAAAAGTAACCCACAGAGGACCACAATAAGCCAAATTTAGATGTCAAAGAGCCTCAACGTAAACAAGAGGAAACATCTTGAACCAGAAAGAGCCCCCCCTCCTACATTTGTATGCACACATGCAGGCACATAACTTCCTGAAATGAGTTCTCTCTTTTGCTGGTGACACAACTGTAACTAACTTCTGCATATTAACTCAATATACAAAATGTTTTCATACTGGCTTATTAAACAGTATGAAAAACATGACTTAAGTCAAACGAACTTTTCCCATAGAAAGTAATGGGAAAGTGGATTAATCCGTTCCAGATGATGAAAAAGACCCCCGAAAACAGCAATTTAACACAAATTTGACTGGGATAGGAGATTCCTTCTGGGGATGTAAATGAAATGTTTCTTCAAAGAGAGGAGGAGGCAGTGGAATTATAGTCCACAAGTTATATGCCTCCACTTTTTAATGTTCATAGCAACAATGGTTTAACATTTAAGTTTTACTTATTTTTAACCTGACGTTTCAAGTTCTGAACAACTCTATGCTTACCATTAGAGTCCCACAACTGTACAGCTCCCCAACTAAAATGCTTCCATTGTGGACCAGACTTCTGCACCCAGATTTTTTACAAGACTGAACTGACTGCCTAACCAGCGAGGCCAGCCCCGAGCTCCCGGCCCTTCTTCTCCTTCGGCAGCGGCGGCAGCTTTGGCGAGGCCGAGGACAGCTCCAGGTGCTCGGAGCTGGCCTCGCCAAAGCTGCCGCTGCCGCTGCTGGAGGAGAGGAAGAAGGCAGGAGCAGTTTGGAGGCGGCAGCCGTGATGCTGGGTCGTGGCTGCCATCCGATTCCGGTGCCTTGCGCTGGGGCTCCGAGATGTAAGTCAAAGCCTGCGACTCAAGTCAAACAGGCCCCTTCTTGCTGCAAGTCAAATATGCTGCAAGTCAAGCAGCATGTAAGTCAAGGTTCCACTGTACTTAACTCACTGAGCTACATGTTTTGTCAAAGTAATAAACTGCTACCATTGTGATAAGAATCATGGAAAGCATGTATTCGCTAAGCCTCCCAGAGACGCATTTTGGCAGGCAAAATGAGCATAGCTGGTGCAACTAAATCAGATATTGAAGACAGAAAGGCTTTGTGAGAAGCTATGCGGAAGGGGTGCTGCTGTTTTCTCTGCATGGCATAGCCGAATTCCAGCTGTCATCGTTGCATCTAGAGCCACTGTAACATTCCAGCCATGCTTAGCCTAGATGAAACCTACTTTTATGCTTTCAGTTTCTGTCCATTCCAACAATCATATTACTCACTGGTAGAGTACATCAGGTGTGGATAACAGATCAAAAGCCACAACAAAGGTTTGCTAGTGTAGATGTGTTTGCAAGACTATGGGGGATATTATACAAACTTTACCCCCAAGTTATAGTATCCGTGTTTGGTGGCCTGAGCACCTTTAACCACAGTTTGTTTTCTACTGTTAGCTCTATATTCTTCCATTTTGTCGTGCAAACTAGGAACCATAGACCGGATCACCCCCAAGCGCCTCCTCCGTTGCCGAGCCCGGCCCTCTCCTTGGTTCACGGGGGAGCTTAGGGCAATGAAGCAGCAGAGGAGGAGGCTAGAGCGCAGCTGGAGGAAAACCCGGACGGTGTTGAGTAAGGCTGCGGTTGATGCCCAGTCTAGTCGCTATATCAACGCGATCAGGGAGGCCAGAACATCCTTTAACTCCCTGAGAACTGCTGAGGCCTCGAACCGCCAGGCGGAGCTCTTCCGAGTGGTTCGGGACCTCAACAATCCTAGTCTGGCCAGGCCTCCTCCTACTGATTTCAGTAGTGAGCAGTTTGCAGCCTTTTTTCGAACTAAAATAGAGGCCATCCATGCCGGCTTTGACTCCGGTTGCAGTGGTCCTGCTCCGCCATCCCCAGTCGCTGGTCCGCCTTCGTCGCCCCGGTTGGATGCACTTGGGCCTGTTTCTGCTGTCGAGGTCTCCAAGGCTATGGCGCATTGCCGGCCGGCCTCCACCCCTTTCGACCCTTGCCCTGCCTGGCTAATTCGAGCTGCCAGAGGGACTATGGCCGAATGGGCTTCTGTCATCGCCACCGCCTCCTTCAGTGAGGGGTTTTTTCCCTCTCGTCTGAAGGAGACGGTGGTAAAGCCCATTCTGAAAAAACCTGGCCTTGCGGTGGACGATTTATCAAACTATCGCCCAATCGCCAACATCCCATTTATGGGCAAGGTGATCGAGAGGGTGGCGGCGGTCCGGCTGCAGTCATACCTGGAGGATCGGCAGTGCCTCGACCCATACCAGTCTGGGTTCAGGCCCCGTCGGGGTACCGAAACAGCTTTGGTCACCCTGCAAGATGACCTTCTCCGGGCGGCCGACAGGGGTTGCTCTACCCTGTTGATCCTCCTGGATCTGTCAGCGGCCTTTGATACCGTCGACCACGGTATCCTACTGGATCGGCTCTCTGAGGTGGGAATCGGAGGCTCTGCTCGAAGTTGGCTCCGTTCCTTCCTGGAGAGCCAGCCCCAGTACGTTCAGCATGGGGGGGGGGAGTTATCGGCCCCTTGGATTCTCCCTTGTGGGGTGCCACAGGGGTCATCTCTGTCCTCCATACTGTTCAACATCTACGTAAGGCCGTTGGCGGGGGTCATCAGGAGTTTTGGAGTCTGCTGTCATCAGTACGCTGATGACACGCAGCTCTATCTCTCCTTTTCCACCTCTGCAGTGGAAGCTGTGGGGATCCTCGATGGGTGCCTGGAGGCCGTACTGACTTGGACCGGGGCGAACAGGCTTAGGCTCAACCCCGAGAAGACGGAGGTTATGTTCTTTGGGAGCTCGCCATCGGGGTACAGTGGCCCTCTTCCCTGCCTGGGGGGAGTCTCCCTCCAGCTCGTGGATAGGGTGCGGAATCTGGGTGTGTTCCTGGACCCGGCGCTTACCATGGAGTCCCAGGTGGCGTCGGTGACCAGGTCCGCCTATTACCATCTCCGTCGGATCGCCCAGATCCACCCGTACCTGGACGCGAACTCTCTGAGAACAGTGGTCCAAGCACTGGTGATCTCGAGGCTGGACTACTGTAACGCCCTCTACATGGGGTTGCCCTTGACTCTTCTCCGGCGTCTGCAGCGGGTACAGAATGCGACGGCTAGGATGGTGGCTGGTGTGCGTCGTCATGAACACATCACACCAGTCCTGGCCCGCCTGCATTGGTTGCCCGTTGCAGCCCGGATTAGATTCAAGGTCCTGGTTTTAGTTTATAAAACCCTCCATAGCTTGGGACCGGACTACCTGGCAGAGCGTATCGCTCAGCGATCCGCCTCGGCCTGTCCCGTTCGGCAGGCGCGAGCGCACTTGCTGCGGGTCGCCACCGTCCGAGAAGCCCGGAAGACAAGTACTCGGACCCGGGCATTCTCGGTGGCGGCCCCTAGCCTTTGGAATTCCATTCCTACTGAAGTGCGCTCTGCAGAGTCCCTGCTGGCCTTCCGGAAGGCTTTAAAAACCTACCTTTTCCAAGAGGCCTTTGGCGATTCTTATTCTTAGTTTTTTTTTTCCCTTTTCTCTTCTCCGCCATCATACGCTTTAGTTGATGAGGTGCCACTAGGTTTTACTGTTCTTAAATTTATTGTTGTAATTTTATTTGTTTATCCTTGTACTTGTATGGCTAACATAGCCCTTGTAAGCCGCTTAGAGTTCGTTTGAAGATAAGCGGGATATAAATGCAAAAATAAATAAATAAATAAATAAATAAATAAATAAATAAATAACAAAAACCAATTTCCTGGCTGAATCTTGTTGCCCTGTGTACGAAAACCTGTAATTTTCAGGTTATACCTGACTCAAATCCCCTGTGAATCACAGCAAGGATTCTTTATTCACAATACAGGAACTGTGTGAGAGTTACAAATTTTCATGTTTTCAGCCTTCATGTAACTGTTCACCTACCCTTACTTTTTTCCTGAATTTAACAGAAGGCTGAGGCAAAGGATGTTCAATGCTGCTTGCACATTTGGTTGATGGCATTGAAAAGCAGTAAAACAGCATTTGTTTATAAATAACACTACAGGGAATAATATACTGTATTGTTGAACATGCTATTGGAACTTTGTGTATGTGCAAAAGAAATCACAAAAAATGCTGCAGCTGCTTGATAAAGTGGTGGACAAAGGCTTGGGTGGGGGGAGAATTGGGGGCACATCCAGCACGCAGCTAGCAAGTCATCAATCATCCACAGCAACTTTCATGAATCCTTTTTCATGTCCATAAACTTCTGTTAGAATTCAGGCCATTCTCTCCAAAGCTATATTCAAATAACGGGGATTGTAGTATTTGCATTTTACAGCATTTTCAGTCATTGTTGTTTTGTTTTTAGCCTTTAGACTTGCTGTATACAATAATACCTTACTTTAAGAGTAACTTGGTATAAGAGCGTTTTGCAAGACAATCAAACATTTCTTCTAAAATTTGTCTTGATCAACAAGCAATATCTTGCAATACAAGCACGGGAGCAGGTCCCATGATCACAAGTGAGCCCATGGTAGCTCTCTCCCTATCCCTCCCTGCTGGATTGTGGGGGATTGTCTGGAATGTTCCATCTCAGGCATCCTCAAAAGCAGAGCAGAGAGGAATGGATACTTGCATTTCCCTTGCACCAGCCAGGAATGTTTTAAAAGGTGAGTGCAGGCTAGGATTTTAATTTTCTTTATATTTATATTTTTATTTAATTTGTTTTCAACATCCTTTCTTATTTTTTCAAAACATTTCTAGTCATGGGGCAGCTAGTCAAGTATGTATAGGACTACAAATTACACATTATTATTGTCACATTAAAAACAGAGAGTGAAAACCAGTTGTTAGTCTTAAGCAGAACAGATTCTATAGCCAGGTACCTAAACCATGGTGTGGACATGTACTTCTAGCCAACTTCTTTTGTGAGTTTTGACATTTTGTGTGCAGAGTACGTGGTCTATGGGACCCCAGAACAAATCATCTGAGTTTCCATTATTTCTTACGGGGAAATTTACTTTGGAGAGTACTTTCATTTACAAGCATGTTTCTGGAATGTACGCTCATAAACCAAAGTATTACTGTATCGCCTTTATACGCTGCAGTGGAGCAGCGTAAGAAATACAAGACACTACGGATTGCTCTGACCCCTGAAAAATAAGCAAATTAACATCTGGATCTGGTCTTTGATTTCCAAAGAATTTCTTTTTGGATGGAATCAATATCTAAAGAAATAAATGGAGGAATATATACGTATACACATGTCCCCACATAAAGCCCCATTGATATAAAGAGGGTTTAGATGAGCTCCAGCTTTGGAAACAGAGATGCCCTTTATACAAATGCATTTACTGGTTTTGGTTTACAAAACCATCCATGACCTGACTATCTGGCAGAGCAGATCTCTTAGAGGCCAGCTTCATCCCGACCAACCAGAGCCTCGCTCTCCCTATTGCCCCGGGTGCCCACTCTGAGGGAAGCCAGAAGGGTTTCTAACTGGAGCTGGGTCTTCTCAGAGGCCGCCCTGGCACTCTGGAATAGACTGCCTTTGGAGCTCAGGCTGGCTGAGTTGCTGCTGGCCTTTAGGAGAGCTCTAGGGAAACCTTCGGTGATTACTGGGCCCACGTTGAACTATGTCTGTTTGTTGTATTTTTTTCCAGCCCTTTCTTGCCGGATCCTGTGTGGTACGTGGTATGTTGTTTGTTTTATCTTTTTATTTGATTCTCTGTTGGGTGAGGTTTTTTTTTTTTGGGGGGGAGGAATTGTTTATTTTGATAATCTGTTGTACACCGCCCAGAGTTCCTGATGGAAAATCGGGTGGTCAACAAATACAAAAAGAAATAAATACTAGTAAATTAACCATGTCGTTTTCCTTTACCGTATCACCAAAAATGAAGGACTGACACAGCAAACAAGCTAACCTGTCAGTTTTATGGACATATACATGAGTATCTTTAATGAGCAACTTACCCATCCAGACTTCCCCAAACTGACCCGCTCCAAGCTTTTTTACTAATTTTATTGAGTCCCGTGGGATCTCCCAGGCATCTTTATCCCATGGTTTTTGTGGTTTGGGAGTAATACATGGTTTTTCCAGTTTTCTGCATAGGCCATCTGGTTGCTCTGTACAAAAGACAAATATCCAACATTTGTACCTTAAGCACATTAATGAACACCACATGATTTATCCAGAGTCTAACTCTCTTCTCTAAAATTATTTGTATAATAAATTCTAAAAGCTGTAAACTGGGAAGGTTGCAAGACAAATCCAGAAAACTATCTCTGGCACATACAATATTTTCCCCCTATCTATAAGATGCACCCATGTATAACACAACCACACGCTTTTCCAACCCAAAATTACAGTTTCGCAACCACACGGTTCTCTCCTTGGCTTACTTCTGTGTATAAGATGACCCTCAATTTTTACTCTAATATTTTTAGACAAAAATATAGTCTTATACATGAGACATTATTTTTATTTATTTAAACGTTTTTTAAAAACAGCCCCATTACCATGTCGTCTCTGGGCAACATACAACAACATAATTAAACTAAAAGCCATCAAAAGGATGATATCATTAAAATAGCAATATACAAATAAAACAAAATAATCTTCTCTTCTCTCATATTCTGAAGCAATACATTGTAGGCCACAGATTCTGCTGCACTTTTCAGCCTAACTCCCACTGTTGAAACTTCAAACATTTATACTGAAAGTTACTATGCATGAACTAAGTTGTATTCCCTTAAATGCTGGCAGTGTTTTTTCTTTCCCACAGAAATATGTTCAAAGCACTGGTAAAGTGTTGACACAAGCATTTATAATGTTGATAACTTGTTCAGCTTATCAGTAAATTTGTACAGGTCTGTAAATAAGGCTTATCCTCAACAAGCAAAGACATCCAATCTACAACCAAACTGAAACATTTTCTTTCACTTAGCTTTGTTTCAGATTAATGTAAGGCCTGCAATTAAATCTCATTTACTTCCAGTTCCCACCCTTTGGGAGATTATACTGAACCTTCATGAATGTTCACACTGACACAAACAGCACAGTAAGAAATGTATTTGGTTTAAGCAAGGCATCTGAAACAGAGAGACATGTTTCCTTTCAACAACACAGCAATTTGACAAACAATATGTTAAAACTGTTGGCTTACTTTGATAATGTTTGATCATATCACTGATAGAGGGAAAAGTAATTCTCGGAGAGATGTAATACCCTCCATTGTCTAGACTTCTGATTTTGTAGTGCTTTACAACATCACCAAGCTGCGCATCATGGTCCTTGAGGGACAGAGAATAGCTACCTATGGATTTTAAAAAAAGAAGATTTAGTTTTTTGTTATACAGACACATGTGGCTACACTGTCAGCATTTTTACAAAAAAAAATTGGCTAGTTTAATACTAAAATAAGAATTATTCCAGAGAGAACCACCTACTAGAAGAAATAGTGTACATTCTTCTTTGTTGTTGAGTGATGGTCATTTAAAAAGCAACACAAGGCAAAACACAAAGATGCTATCTGGATCTCACAGTGATCCAGAACAAAGTAAAACACTTCAGATGGCAGTGGCGTTCCTTATATTTTCTCTTCCTCTAATGCTACTACACTACCTTTAGGCTTCCGTAGTGTAACATCACTTTAGGAAACTGCTTATTTTTTCGCATTGCACCGTTGATTTCAACTGGACTAGCTATACAACGAAACGACCATAGACTCAGGTTCGTCATATTAATGCAAATAATTTATACTGGTTGCAACATAGGCTGCCAATCCTCCAGGCATATTGACAAATAACTAGGAAGTTTAAAACTGCTAAGTTTGCTCTTATCTCTTCTATCTCCTCCCCATCCCTTTTCCCAGTATGTTGCATTTTCCAGATACTAAACCAACCATTATTTTTTACATCCATGAACTTGCTACATTATTGTTACATTACAGTGGTACCTCTACTTACGAGCAGCTCTACTCACAAGCCATTCGACTTAAGAGTAGAAAACCATTGGAGTTCTAACTGCTGCCTTACAAATTTTAGATGCGGTCTGCTCTACTTACAATTTATTTTATTTTATTTTTTGATTTATTTATTTATTAGATATGGCTGCTCTACTTAGAGTTGTTCAACTTATGAGTACAGTGGTACCTTATATAAAGGAATTAATTCATTCCAAATGAAATTATGTTAAGCAAATTTTCCTTTATCCAAATTTCCCATAGGAATGCATTGAAAACAGAGTAATCCTTAATCGTGACCATTTTTATGTTGTATGGATTCGCCCCATAGGTGATTCTGTTAAGCAAATTTCCCTTATCTCCATAATTTTTTTTGTTTTACAGATTTTATGTTATATAAACTGTTTGCTATACGATGGTCCACTGTACTCAGTAAAATGAGTACTCAGCTTGCTCTGAAAGCAATGTGTAGCCTGCACAATTAAATTGTAAACCACCCAGAGAGTCCTTTAAGCACTATGGGGCGGTATATAAGAGGGACATTTTGATTTGTTGATTATCTAATCTAATTCAAACAAGTGTATAACAACAGTCAAAGCTGCAAAAATAACTGTAAGATGGGGGTAGAACAGGCAGGCCTTGTTCAACTTGTTTGAAAACACAAGCCGCTTCAACTGCACCTCCCAGCAGCCCTGGGCTGGCTTAAGCGGCGATGACAAATGCCAGCAGCTTATAGCACAAATGATGGAAGCCTTCAGTCAACAGAACACACTAGCTGGATTTCACTCAGCGCTTTTATCAATTCTAGAAACCATACGTCAATATTTATATGCAAGAGTTATTCTCACACAACCATTTTGTGGTTAACCACACCAAACACAGCCATAGGTTTGATGTTCTGATTTTCACATATGTTTGAGAATGGTTTAAGAGGAATAATACTTTTTTTCTCTCTTTAAAGTTTTGCTTATTCCCTTCTGGTAGCCCAGAATTCATTTGTCAAGATATGCATACAGGTCACATTTAAAAGTCTTCTTCTTCAAGTGCCATGTCCTCGTAGAACATCGATGAGGACAAGTATTAAAAAAGATCTGGAATCATTTGACAATTTCTTCATGTTTCTACATGAGTACACTTAGACAAAAACAGAACATTTTGAGAACTCTAGAGTAAAAAAATCTGAGGATGAACTGGTTATGGAAAGTTGCATTTATTTACTTGTAGCTCTAATGTAATCCAGAAAGCCTACCTTTTAAGGTTTCACTCTCTCTGATAAGGAATGCCCCAGGAGCATTTCCTGGTGCTAGAAGTTGTCTTTCTGCATCTTTCCTTGTTATGTCTTTAAAGAACCATCTGGAAAGTATTGCAAAGGGGAAAGATTAATTTTTTTCCTCTTAAAAGCCTAATGTGAAAAAGAGCAATCAACAATGAAGATCAGTTATGTAAAACGATGAAGAAACTTACTCTTCTGTTTCTAAGGTGTTGACTTTTGCGACATAATTACTTGGGATAAAACCTTCCTTCTTGGTTGAAAGGGACTTAGCTCTCCACCATTCTCCATGTCTAAGGAAAAGAAGAAAACATAACTGAAGTAAAAGAGATGGGCAATGATCATCTTCAGCACACCTACAACGACTTCTGAAACCATACGAAGTTTCCAGACTTGCACAGCAGAAAACAACTGACTTGAGTGCATGGATCCCTCAGTTAATATTGAGAATGTTTCTAAATCTGGTATTGTAAGAACAAAAGAACAGCCAGTCTGGATCAGAGCACATCCAGTTTAGCAGTCTGTTCCCACAGTGATCAGCTAGACGGCCCTTGGAAACACAAAAGCAGCAAGTGTGTGCGACTGCAACTTTCCAGCCATGATCCCCAATGACTGGAGTTCAGAGGCACACTGCCTTTCGTAATGAGATAAGATACAGCTTGATTAGGTGTGCGATCCTCCATGAATCTGACTAACCATCCCTACGAGAAGTCATCACCGCATTTAACAGAGCTAGATTTGACACACTGGCTGATGCCATTCTGCGCAGAAGAAAGGCAAAAGTTGTAACACTCACACATTCTGAGATGGCAATTTAAAAGTCATAGTTGGGATTCTTGGAGATTTTCATGCCCATTGGGAGCCCAGAAGGGATTCTTGAATTCTTAGCTACAAACAAATGAATATTACACCTTCTGCCTGCATAACAATGCAATAGGATTTTCACCACTGAACCCAGATCTACGGGATCACATAGAATTTATGTGTATAACTACTTATAACCTTCTGGGTTTACATTGACACTATGTTTTCACTGTTAGTTTCCATCACTCATAATCTCACATGGAACTTTACTCCCCTTTAACTGCTTGTGTTGTCTTGTAGCATTAATGTAATGTTGTCTATTAATGCTGTAAGATTTTTTTGTCAATACTTAAACATGTCTTAATTGTACTGAGCTGTATATTATCCCTCAATCTGTCAGCCGCCTTGGGTCCTTTTTCCAAGGAGAAAGGCGGGATAAAAATATTTTAAAATAAATAAATAAATCTTTGCAACCCAACACCAGCACTATAACCGCAACACTGCATTTTATATTACTGGGATTAAAATAGCAAAAATAATCCTCATTACTAGGTTGTATCATTGTCTAGGTCAGAGTAAGAGAAGAAGAAAAAACAGGTGTCTAGTGGATAGTTGTATACTTACTCCTCCAGAATTTCCATTCTTTCTCCTTTTTTGAAGGACAAATCATCTTGATGAATGCCATCGTAAGGATACAGGGCTACTACAACATCTCGATGTTCACTTTCCTCTTCTAATACAGAAATTCAAGAAAGATCAATCACAGACATTTATTAGGGCTTGCTATGTTTAAACATGATACAGCAATTTATTTATTTATTTATTTATTTATTTATTTATTCATTTATTTAATTTGTACACCACACCATGTAGCCCCAAGGCTACTCTGGCCAGTTACATAATTTTTATATTATAAAAATTCTTTAATATTGTTGTTATTTTTAGAAACATACCTTCTGAAATAAACCTCTGACCCGGCAGAAGTGCATCAACATTTGCCTAGAACAACAAGTAATATTAAACAAGTACATTAAAAATGGTTGTCAACATAAACTCATAATTATAGCATTAGAAATGTTTGGGAAATAGTGACCGCAGATTCTTCCCATCCACTTTCTTTCTTTCTCTCTTTCTTTTTTAATGATAGTGATTTTATCTTGGCCAGCATTCAGAAGCCATTTACAGCACCGGCAGCAAAGCTTTTAAACCTCTGAGCACAATAGGTTATGTTCCGTTTATTCAACAATTCATCCTAGAACCAAAGGTCATCCAATTAAGGTGAACAGCAGTTGGTGGGGAAATGATACATGGGTGTATGCACATGCATATGCTCTAGAATTTACACTGGACCAGATGGACCTTTGATGTCATCTACCAGGGCTCTTCCTGTTTTATCATACTTTTGGAATGCAGAGGAGAAGCAGAATCATATGAAGACACCAGCTATTTGGTAAGTGAGAAGCACTTTTTAGCATGCCTCAAGCAAACAAAAAAGAGGCAACTTTTGCACATTTTTGTTTTGTTTATGTATACAAAGACAAAAAATGGCTAGAGTTGAAGGTGATTTAGTCTGAAGTCAATGCGTGCACAGAATTTTAGACAGACTGAAATTGCCCTTTGGGAATAGAAGCAATGCCATGCCCTTAAGGCCAAAGGAAATGTGCGGCAAAAGCTCAGTATTTTGAAGAGCCTGTCAAAGTCAAATATTGAGGGCTGTTCAGAAAAAAAAAACAAGCATATAAACAAACAAACAAGCTGCCAATCAGCTATTGGACACCATTCAAGGTGCTGACCTTAACCTACAAAGCACAAAATGGCCTGGGTCCAAGCGACCTCAAAGACTGAATCTCACATTACGAACTGCCTCGGGTGCTTAAGTCATCAGGAGAGGCCTTTCTCTCCATCCCGCCACCTTCACAGGTGCACCTCAAAAGAACACATGAAAGGGTCTTCTCTGTTGCTGCTCCCAGACTTTGGAACTTCCTCCCGCTGGAGGCCAGGACTGCCCCATCTCTGCTGTCTTTCTGGAAGCAGGCCACGGCCTTCCATTTCAGGCAAGCTTTCCCTGAATGAGGGACTACCTACTATGTGCCTTTTATATGGATTACCCTACATTATTGCATTGACTGATTTCATAAGAACACCAGTGATTTCCATGTTAGTTTCCACCCCTCATAATGAATTTTTCTTTTCTTTTTGCATGTTCTTTGTATCTTTAATATTACATTTTAATGTTCTAATGTGCCTCTCCTAATTCCCTGTTCTTAACTTGAATATATCTTAAATGTTCTGCGCTGTATATTGTCCCTCATTATTATAAGCCACCTTGGGTCCTTTTCCAAGGAGAAATGTGGGGTAAAATTATTCAAAATAAAATAAAAAATAAATATTTTTGCATGTCCAAATAAGCAGGCACTTTGGTTCAGTCTTGGATTCTATGACTGATTATTGGTGTTGTTGCTCTTCTTTCTTTTGTTTGCTTGTTTACAGACCCAACTACCTCAGACAAAAAATTATCCCAACAATGTCTTTTGTCACTGGAAAGCTATTTTGGCCCCAACCAATATGTGAAATTCTGTTGCTTACCATAACAAGTCACAAGTAGAGCAGTCTCACTGGATTAATGAAAATTACAGAGAAGTCACTTGACCAAATCCCCCCAGACAAAACTGGCCTACTCTAGTTGTGACTCACATTAAGTAACAGAATTCCATCCAATGTAATATATTATTGGGACAAAAAGAGTCCCAATGATAGTTTTGTTTTCGTTCATTCCTATATTTTTATGTTTTCAGTCATGTAATGAACACCATTCATGCTACAAACTCACTGTTCAGCATCCTCCCTGAAACTATCTACTTACTGGCCTTTGCTGTTTACTGGTCGTTGGATCCCTCACATAAATAGTTCGTTCAGTTTTACGTACTGATTGGATCTTCCCATCTCCTGGCAGACTTTCTTTTCGCTTTGATTCTATACATCCCATATTTCCCTGTTGGAACAACAAGAAGAAAATTAAGCAAAAATGCTATCTTGGTCAGCTTCAAAAACTACTTTTTAAGGACTGCTCCCAGAGTCTCTTAATTACTACATACATTGACCATGCTGGCTAGCGGTTTCTCTGAGTAACAGTACAAATAAGTAACTTTTCCTACTTCTTTCCTAATTTATCATGGAAAACATTACTTAAGTCATTTTATAACTACCTGTTCCCCCAGATGTGTGAGGTGTTTACTTGGCAATAATACAACAGAAATGTAATTCTCTCTCCAAAAGGAATTTACACAACAATGTTTTAAACACTGGGCAGTTTCACCTGTCTTCTTTGAGGCATTCTAATCTATTGCAGCCAATTTCACTTAATGTTTTATCTAGAGATGTAAAATTTCCAGAAATTTTGAAGGTCAGAAAAAAGCCTGTTTTTATTTTTCCAGAAGAAAAACAGAAATGTTGGGGAAAATTGAAATATTGAAAAAAGGTACATTCTCCCCTCCCTTTTACAGCTTGAAAGTCATTCTGTTAATTTAGGAACAGAAAATATGACTATGGACAATTTGACAGCATAAAATTATCACAACTAGTATATTAAAATATAGGGTATCCAAACAACTATTACAAACAGAATTTAGTTTTTAAATAATATTTATTTGTACTTGTAAGTAACAAATGGAGTTACCGTCTCCTGAACTGTTTACTAGTTTATGTGGAACAAAAAAACCATCTACAAAACAATGTTTAAAAATCCAGAATTGACAATTATTCATATTTCCTCTTCACAGTGTTACTGCTAGAGGAAGATGGGAGGGTTCTTACTGGCCACCAAATGCTGCCCAAAATGTAGGAGAAGGAAGAGGAAAGAGTTAAAAAAGGGAACATTCTGGGGGGGGGAAGCACCCCACAGTGTCCAGCATGAAAACAACCTACAGCCATTTGCCTTTTGAAGTGAATTCCACAAGTAATTATTGTGTACAGTAGTTTCCCCTTATCTGGTGACTCCCCTAACAAACACACCATTAGCAAATCTTAGTTATCCTGTTGCAATAGAAAAGACTGCAACAAGTGGATAGTTGACTATATATCTCATCCCCCCCCCCATCATTTACCAATACACTCACATTTACCTACTTGACCTCTGATCCCTTGAGTAATGTGCGTTGCCTGAGGAGTTTATCTATGAGTGCCATAGTCTCCTGGGAATGTTTAATAGGACTTCACTGCTATTCTTCAGAACTGATAAATTAGTTGCATACTACTACTACTACTACTACTACTACTACTACTACTACTACTACTACTACTACTACTACTACTACTACTACTAC
>JAHTLZ010000204.1:40674666-40690320 GCA_023846285.1 Phrynocephalus versicolor
TCATCATCATCATCATCATCATCATCATCATCATCATCATCATCATCTAACATCTATATGAGGCCGCTGGCTCAGGTCATTAGGGGATTTGGAGCTAGCTGTCACCAGTCCACTTGATGATACGCAGCTCCATCTCTCCTTTTCCACCTCTGCAGCGGAGGTGGTTTAGACCCTTGATCGCTTCCTGGAGGTGGTAATGGAACGGACAAGGACAAACAGGCTTAGGATCGACCCAGAGAAGACCGAGGTTCTGTTCCTCGGGGCTTCCTGTGCTGGGTATAGTGGCTTTCTCCCCAGTCTGGTTGGTTCTCCCCTTGTGCTGGTGGAAAGAGTGAGGAGTCTGGGCATTATCTCGGATCCGGTTTTGTCCCTGGAAGCTCAGGTGGCAGCTGTTTTCAAATCGGCCTTTTTTTCATTTTCAGCTGATCGCCCAGATTCACCCATACCTGGACGAGGCCTCCTTGAGGACAATTGTGCAGGCGCTTGTGATCTCAAGGATAGATTACTGCAACACTCTCTACATGTGGCTTCCCATGACCCTTCTCTGGAGACTGCAGCGGGTGCAAAATGCGGTGGCCAGATTGGTGGTTGGTGCGGGCAGGTATGATCACAACACCTCAATCCTGGCTGTCCTGCATTGGTTACTTGTTGCCTCCTGAATAAGATTCAAGGTATTTGTTTTGACTTACAAAACCCTCCACGGCTTGGGACCTGAATACCTGGTGGAGCAAATCTTTCTAAGGTAAGCTGTGGCTCGGCCCACCAGAGCTTTGCAGGCATTCTCGTTTAGGGCAGCTACTTTTAGGGAACACTCGGAACAGGGCCTTCTCAGTGGTTGTCCCTACCCTATGGAACAAGCTACCTAATGAGATATACCTGACGCAGTCCCTGCTTGCTTTTAAGAGAGCACTTAAAACCTTGCTCTTTACTGGGGCTTATGGCAACCACTAGTGCATTTGTTTCTTTGACCTTGTTGTTTTTACCCTGGGGCTTGTTTATAAGTTGCTCTTGCCGGTTAGTTATTAGTTTAGCTTAGTTTTTTGTCTTTTTAACTATTTTAGTATTTCATATGTTGTGTTTTATTTACTGTTTATTATTGTAAGCCACCCGGAGTTCCTTTTTGGAATACTGGCAGTGTATAAATGCATGCATGCATGCATGCACACACGAATGAATGAATGAACAAACAAACAAACAAATGCTTGTGCAAGCAAGCAAACAAACAACAACAATACTGTAATGTAAAACCATATATGACCAGAGATGAGGCAGATCCTGTATGTGCTACTTTAATGTAATGAAAAAGAATAATAATAGATGGGAAGAGGAAGGTGGTAATTCTTTTCATGGAATCATTGTTGTGTGAATTGTGATGCAGAAGAAGGAAGGATAAACAGAGGTGTCCCAAAAGTGCGACTAGAAGAAAAGAAGGGAAGAAGGGAAGCTGTGAGCTGGAATATGACTTGCATCCCATCCAGTATGAAGGAAGAACTGACAAATCAATATGTAGCCCCTGTTTGAGCACTGACACAATTTCAAATGCAATACAGGCTGCAAATAAAATGCAGCCATGTAGTTGGTCCGTTAGATGGCATGTTATTACAAAAACAGGAGATTTTGAGTAAACACTGAGAACAAGTTCTTATCAAAGGGGGCATCCAGACAACATTTTTTATCCTGTTCAAGTCTGCTGACTCTCATTTTATATTGTAGCAATAGATTTTGTGGTCTTAGATTTCACTTCAGAATTTATCGGTACATATCTCCTTTGCTTTCCTTTCAGTTGCAGTGGGCACTGGACAGGCAAATGCAAATACTGAAGAGGAAGTATGATTGCAATGGAAAGAAAAAACACACCAATCATGCCCACTGCTGCCTTGCAGGTTTCTATGATTAATACCTAAACATTTCAAGATGTTGCAAAACTGCCCATGTTTATTCTAAATGTGGACCTTAACAACATATACCTTATGCCAATGTAACATGTTGTTAAGTTTATGGAATGTTGAGTGCATTATGGAATGTTGAATTGTTGTAGGCCTCAGAAAGCTCAGTTCTCTACCACTGCCCACCATCATCATCTTCTTTAGGGTTTATCCCATATGGTGGTGGGGTGTGCGATTCTGATTCGGGGATGCCATTTCTCTCAATCACCAGCTTGGTCTGGGTGTAGGCAAGTGGCACTCTTGTCACTGCATAGTGTGTAAAGCCAAGGTTTCTTTGGTCGGCTCTTTGATAGTTTTCAATCACTATCCAACTGAAGGCCCTTCTGTGCTACCCTGTTGATGTTAGTGCACAAGCTGTGGCCATACCAACTAGACATGGGCACAACCAGAAAAAATGACGTTTCGAGTTTTCATTTGTCGGAACGGGTCCGTTTCGGGTCATTTCCGTTTGTCGCAAAATTTTTCAAAAATTTGTCATTTCGCCGTTTCGTTTGTTGTTTCCACTGCGATTTAGCGCGATTGGATGTCCCAATGTAATATATATTTAAAATAAATCCACACCTCCTCCCAGTTGAACCTCCCCCTTTACCCAATATCAGAAAAAAAATCCTCACAAACTGCCAGAGGAAAAAAAAGAATAAACTGCTATTCCCTTCAGCAGACAAAGCTGCAGAGAATCAAAGAAATTATTTTCTAAATTCAATTCCCTCCCTGCCTGCCTAACATAAATCTAAAGCCTCCAGCCTCCCTCCAATCAGCCAGCAGCAGCCAGCCACACAGCCCTCCACCCGCCACATCCAAGACCCGACTGCGACTTCTGGAAGGTGCCTCGGCTTTTTATGCCCTCCAAGACATGCAGAAGTGTCAGTCAAAACCTGGCCATGCCATTGGTGGAATGGTTCAAAAAATTTGCATGGTCCCATCCCATGCCCAGCCCAAATGGGCAGGTCTAAAAAAAATAAAAAATAAAATAAAATAAAATAAAATCAATGCGACATTTTATTGTTATAAAAAAACCCACTGCTGCTACTATTAAAAATCAGGCATTTAAAATAAATAAATTTCACATGTTTCTGTGGTGATTTGGTGTGTTTTTTGACCACGATTTCTAAAGCAAAATTGTGGTTGCCATTTTGGATCCCCCCCACCGCATGGCATGCGAGACAGACGACGAGGATGACCCCCCCAGCCTGATGCAAGCAGCCCAGGACAGGAGAGAGGGGAAGGCCGGGGACACCCCCCCCGAACCACCCCTCTGGTAGGTGTCCTCAGGCAGGCATATTTCCGCCTGCTTTTTTGGCCGGGAGTCGGGGTTTTTTTTTTTTTTTTACTTTTTAAAACTTTTTTCTGTGCTGCTTGGCATCGCGCGATCGCTGCGATGCCATTAACGACAACGAAAAACCCGACCCAATTTTTCTTTTTTCGGGTCGGGTTCGAGCTGGAGCGGCGTAATTATCGTTACCGTTTCCGTTACGTAACGGAAACGATAACTGAAAACGGAAACGACAATTTCGCCGCTCCATGATCATGTCTAATACCAACATAGCTGGGCTTCTTTCCTCTTGCTGGTACCACCTCCTATATCCCACTATTTATTTATTTATTTATTTATTTATTTATTTATTTATTTATTGCTTAGAAAGTGCCCTTGTACCCTCTTGGGGCTATCTGGGGCAGTTCTTTCAGGTTCTAAGGTACTTAAATACCCCTTGGCCTCCACCTACTGCCCTCCAATTTAAAAAAATACTTAAGTTTTAAAGTCTTGTCTTTTCCAACTCATTTTTGGTTAACAAAAAACTAGTGTGGCAACATTTACAACCATTGCATTTTGTTTAAAAATGTGAATTAGCTTATTTGACCCATCCCTTCACCTTTATCCATTCCCCCCCCCTCTCTCTCTACACACACACACACACACAGAGGGGGAGAGACAGACAGACAGGCAGGCAGGCAGACACAGACAGAGAGAGACAGAGAGAGTTAGAAGTACATCCTTCACGTTACTAACAAATCTGAAAGATGGATTTTAGTCTCTGAGAGTATGAACTCATGATACAGTCTTGTTTTTACAAGCCAGATATTCTATCTGCTTAGTTTCCTCCTCAAAGAGATGTTTGGCGGCACTGACTACGTCAGAAGGTATATTCTTTCTGACAGGAAATTTTAAAACACTGGCTAAAAGTTCATCTGCCAGGCAGACTTAAGTTTTCTGCACTAGCAGAGGATTTCCCAACAGATGTTTTGTATCAGTTAGAGCCTTTGTACATGACCCCTAAATGCCGCAGCAAATGGCTGCAAGCTCCGGAGCTTACAATGGTTTCCCCACCAGCTCCGGAGTTTGCAGGAAATTAAGTGGGACCACTCCCACCTAAGTGCCTCCCAGCGCACTTTTCTTGTACCTGCTCCAGGAGGGTGAAAATCGCCAGGTCCGGATTTAATCTGGTCAGTGCGGGGCTCTCCTGGCTTCTGTTTGTTTGGTGTGTTTTTTTCTCCCACCCCTTTAAGAGAAGGGGCGGGAGGAAAAAAAATCAAACAAAAGAGAAGGAATCAGCACGACGGAGCTCCGACGGAGCTCCGGCAGCTTCTCCGAGGTGAGTCTGCATTTTTCCCCACTTTCTTCCTCCCTCCCCTCAGCAGATAGGTGCAGAGTGGTGGGGAAGAAGGAAGAGCAACGAACCCCTAAGATCTCTGGTCTGAATTTAAGTGGCCAGTTAGAGCTGTTCGGCAGTGGAATATGCTGCCACAAAGGGTGGTGGAGTCTCCTTCTTTGGAGGTTTTTAAGCAGAGGCTGGATGGCCATCTGTCGGAAATACTGTGATGGGCTTCCTGCATGGCAGGGGGTTGGACTAGATGGCCCTTGAGGTCTCTTCCAACTCTATGATTCTATGATTCTATGAACTCAAAAGGAGAAACTAATATATGAGATAGAATCATTACATGCAAAGCAAGATATGTCAAGCCTTACTTTGGTATAATTGTGATGTTTATGACCTACAGCTTATGAAAACTCCAAATTTACAATATGTCTACGAAGATTTTCAGTCATCCAGGTGAGTTTATCTGGAAGTTGAGTCATGGCAACTGGACATATTTTCCTGGAGAAAAGAAGGAATAGACGTCCAATTGCCATGACTCAACTTCCAGACCAAATTCACAATCTCAAAAAATTAGAACATTACATGACACAAGGATTGGAAATAGAATACTATCAAACCTCTGAAAAGTATAAGCAAGCATATGTACTCACTACTTGGTTTGGGCCCCTTTTGCATCAATTACACATGGCATGGATGCTCTCAGCCTGTGGCACTGCTGAGGTGTTATGGAAGACCAGGATGCTTCAATAGTGGCCTTCAGCTCCACTACATTGTTCGGTCTCATGTCCCTCATCTTTCTCTTGGCAATGGCCCATAAATTCTCTATGGGGTTCAGGTCAGGTGAGTTTGCTGGCCAATCAGGCACAGAAATCCCATGGTCATTGAACCAGGTTTTGGTACTTTTGGCAGTGTGGGCAGGTGCCAAGTCCTGCCAGAAAATGAAGTCAGCATCCCCATAAAGCAGGGGTGCCCAAACTTTTTGTAAGGAGGGCCAGATTTGGTGGCTGAGAATGTGTCAGGGGCCGGATGCTCCCCGACCCTGCCACCCCACTGCAAACCCCACCCACTGACCCCTTGCAACCCCACCCACAGGAAGGAAGGCGGGGACCAAGGGAGGGAGGTAGGTAGGTGGAAACCACAAGAGGAAGGAAGGAAGGTGGGGAACAAGGAAGGGAGGGAGGAATGAAGGAAGGAAGGTGGGAACCAAGGGAGGGAGGAATGAAGGAAGGTGGGGACCAAGGGAGGGAGGAATGAAGGAAGGTGGGGACCAAGGGAGGGAGGAAAGAAGGAAGGTGGGGACCAAGGGAGGGAGGAAAGAAGGAAGGTGGGGACCAAAGGAAGCACAGGGAGCCATGGCCACAGGTCGCCCCTTGGAAGAGGCGATCTGTGTGACCTTGCACCCCCCCAAGCTCTCCAGTGGTGGCGACGGCTCGCCCGCCAGCCCACCCCAAAGCTCCTTGGCAGTGGCAGAGGCCCGCTGGCCTGCCCACCCCCACACTTTTCCCTGCAGTGCCGGTGGCGGCAGACCGTCAGTCCGCCCAGCTGCCCAGGCTTCCCAGCAGTGTCAGTGTTGGCAGATTTTTTTAAAAAAAGAAAAGATGGGGCGAAGGAGGGGGAGGGAGGGGCGGGCCAGCCAGCCACGGGCCACTCGGAATGGCCTGACGGGCCGGATTTGGCCCCCGGGCCAGACTTTGGGCAGGCCTGCCATAAAGCTTGTCTGCGGAAGGAAGCATGAAGTGCTCCAAAATCTCCTGGTAGACGGCTGTGTTGATCCTGGATTTAATGAAGCACAGTGGACCAACACCAGCTGATGAGATGGCTCCCCAAATCAACACAGACTGTGGAAACTTGACACTGGGCTTCAAGCATCGTGCATTGTGTGCCTCTCCATTCTTCCTCCAGACTACGGGTCTTTGGTTCCCAAATGAGATGCAAAAGTTGCTGTCATCAGAAAAGAGGACTTTGGACCACTGAGCAATAGTGTTCAGGAGCGGCTTGACAAGAGGAAAACAACATTTGAAGCCCATGTCCAGGATCCATCTCTGTGTGGCGGCTCTCGATGCACTAACTCCACCCTCCGTCCACTCCTTGTAAAAGTCCCCAACCCTTTTCAATGGCCTTTTCCTGACAATCCTCTCCAGGCTGCCATTATCCCTGCTGCTTGTGCAGCTTTTTCTTCCACACTTTCCCCTTCCACACGACTTTCTATTGGGGTGCTTTGATACAGCACTTTGTGAACATCCAACTTCTTTTGCAGTCTGTACCTTTTGGGGCTTTTCCTCCTTATGGAGGGTATCAATGATGGCTTTCTGCACAACTGTCAGGTCAGCAGTCTTTCCCATGATCGTGATTCCTACTGAACCAGCCTGAGAGACCATTTAAAGGCTCAGGAACCCTTTGCAGGTGTTATGGATTCCTTAACTGGTTAGAGTGGGACACTTAGCCTGTAATATTGAACCTTTTCATACTATTCTAATTTTCTGAGATTGTGAATTTGGGGCTTTCATAAGCTGTACACCATAATCATCACAATTATGCCAAAGTAAGGGTTGAGATATCTCGCTTTGCATGTAATGAGTCTATCTCATATATTAGTTTCACCTTTTGAGTTGACTTACCGAAATAAATGAACATTTGTACAATATTCTAATTTTTCGAGCTTTACTCAAAGATAGACCAATGTTAAGCAGCTTTGTGCCCTTGGGTATACTTCTATAAGTTAACATTTCCTTGTGGTAATCGTTCCTTAACCCATCAGCTCTCAGCCTAGTAGAAATGCCACTGCTTTTCTTATCTTCCCCTTTACCATTCTTGCCGGTAATACCTCCTGTGAAAAGTGTTTGTTACAGCGGAAAGGGAAAGCTAAAGACTTTGGACATTGTGATGTCCTTTCTCAGAAAACAGCTAGCACTTCTCATGGAGTGAAGCGAAACTTGCTAAAGATAGGAAACTGCAAAGGCAGCAAAGAACACAGGTGAAGCAACTCTGGGAGAAGCAACAGGAAGACAGAGAGAGGGGGAGGGAGGGAGGGAGGGAGGGAGAGGGAGAGAGAGAGAGAGAGAGAGAGAGAGAGAGAGAGAGAGAGGCAGCATGAAATTGGGGAAGAATCTGCTCAAGCTGCACTGAACTAAGCACAATGAGGATGACACTCTTTTGTCTGTCCTGTTCATTACTTCCCCTCAGTCCGTTTTTCCACATGCTTTTCTTCCTCCCTTGCTCTAATACTAGAATTAAGCCAGGAAGGCAAAAATGTGTTCTCAGCAAAGGATTTACTTGAAGGGATAATGGTACACGAGGGAACAAGAGTATAATGCCGTCTACATGAGTTTACTGTGATAATGTATTCTCAAAGGCTTTCATGGCCGGGATCTGATAGTTGTTGTGAGTTTTTGAGGCTGTTTGGCCGTGTTTGGAAGTTTTTCTTCCTGATGTTTCGCCATACTCTGTGGCTGGCATCTTCAGAGGGCAAGGGAGCTCAGGGAACTAGGAGTTCTCTCTGTGCTCTGGGGTACAGAGTGAGTGAGACTGTTTTTTTTAAAGTTGTGGGAAAGAGGAAACTTGTCCTATGCATGAGAATAGGTATTAGTCATTGTATTGTGGTGAAGGAATTAAGAAGTTTCAATGCAATCAGGGGTGGCAACAATCCTTCTGTATAGCTGATGGGTGTCATTAACGGTTCTATTTTGTGAACTGATCACTGTGGCTTATCATTGAGCTTTGTCCTTTTGCACTCTGCAGCTTTTAGTACTGGAAGCCAGGCTTTATCGATTTTCTTCTTTTTTGTTGAAACTGTGCTTAGTTTGTATAAGGGTGTGTTCAGCTACTGCTGATTTTTCAGGTTGTTTTGGTCTACAGTGTCTTTCATGTTATTTGATTCTGGTCCGGATGCTGCACTTTGTGGTCCCAATATATACCTGGCCACAACTACAAGGTATCTGGTATACTCCTGCAGTGTTGAGTGGGTTATTTTGTCCTTTGCTGACCGTAGCATTTGCTGTACACACCCTGAAACATAATGGACATGAAATCCTCTTCCAGGACACAGAGGTACTGGACAACACCTCCACAATCACTATGTCAGACTACATAGGGAAGCTATTGAAATCCGCAAACATAGGCACAGTTTCAACAAAAAAGAAGAAAATCTACAAATCAACAAAGCCTGGCTACCAGTACTAAAAGCTGTAGAGTCCAAAAGGTCAAAGCTCAGTGCTTCCCACCCAGCTACTAGCAAAAGTGATCAGTTCACACAATAGAACAGCTAACAACACCTATCAACTATACAGAAGGATCGTTGCCACCCCTGATTGCATTGAAATTTCTTAATCCCTTCATTACAATACAATGAAAAACATCTATTCTCATGCAAAGGACAAGTTTCCTCTTTCCAACAACTTAAAAAAAACCCAGTCTCACTCACTCTATACCCCAGAGTGTAGAGATAACTCCTAGTTCCCTTAGCTCCTTGCCCTCTGAAGATGCCAGCAACAAAGTCTGGCAAAACGTCAGGAAGAAACTTTCAGAACACTGCCAAACAGCTCCCAAAACTCACAACAACTTTACTGTGATAAACTACAATCCCACTTCAAGTGCGTATGGAACAGACATTCAAAATGAACAAACAAATAACCCCCTCCCTGCCCAAAGAAAAATCACCATCAGGTCTAACTTGGCCTCAAAATGGGCACATTTTCAACTAGATGGCTCAACTAGTCTTCTAAAACCATCTTGTCTCCTCACCTCCTCACTATATGTTTATAAAGTCAAGGGAGTTTAAGTTCTGCCCAGCTTCATGCAATTCACACTAGTTCTGTGTGCACTAGAGGAAGGCAAGATGACAACAGAGGAAGCAGCGTAGATGGGCAGATGTCTGAGAGAGAAACAGACGTCTCTTTGGAAAGTGTTGATCACTTCCTCATTTTAAGAGCCAGTTGTCTTTTGAGAGTGCTTCAATAAAAGGTGACAGTCCCTCACAAGAAGAGGGTCTCAGGGATATGGGGTGGAGAACCTGTGGCCTTCCTTATGTTCCTGGACTGCAACTCTCAGAATACTTTACCATTGGTTGTACTGGCTGAGTCTGATGGAAAGTGAGATTCTACAACACCTGAGAGGCCAATGTTTCCTTACCTCAGCTCTGGGCCAGCTCTAGGCCATCACACACCAGCATAAGTCCACTTATATTTGCATTCTTTTTTGTTGACATAAATATTGATAAAAATGATGAGGTTATCACATTGCTAATCATGTACATCCAGCTTGGTTGGGCTCCAAATATAGGTGTCTCCAGTTCCCCTTTGTTTGTTTCCTGAGAGAAACTTTCACATCCCCATCTGGAATGCAGTCATCTGTCTTAACTCATACATTCCATCTTCCTTTCACCAGCAATCTGTACCCAAACCCTTTAAGCAGAAAATCATGAGACAGAAGAAAACTTGAAAAGATCTCCTACCTAAAGTCACCAAACCTACCCAAAGACTTCAAAGAGATTAGGTAATTTTCTTGTGGCCTAACAACTACATCAGCCCACTGTGTTGCTAAACTATCTTAACACAGCAACAATTTATGGCAAACATACTCTTAAACAACCTCACTGTTAGAGGAAATGTCATACTTCACTAAGATGTTTGTACTCAGATAATTAAGGAAAAAGGAGAAGACAAAAATACTGTACGATTCTGTCAAGTTCCCAGAGCATGATCTGACTGGACAAACAGATTTTTACAGGCAGACTGGCATTATTATCATCCTGTGAGAGGTAATATCACAGAACTATATAAATGGAAGGGATCCAAACAGTGGAATCCAAGCAAGCCAACCCTTTGCTAAACCAGTAACCCTTTCAGCTAAAGCATCCCTGATTGATGGCTATCAACTTTTTAGCAAGAAACCTGATATGAAGGAGAGTCTGTCGATTATTTCACTGTAAACTAACTGTTCACCAAGGTAGTTGATTTCACTGTCAACCAATTGTTAGGATGTTATTCATAAGTTTAGGCAAAATCCCCTTTCCTGAAACTTGCATACCTGATTTCAGATGTGAAATTTTGCATGTATACAGTACAGTGTTCAAGATTAAGAAGGGTATAGGAAAAGCAGCCTTGAAAATTCATATTATGCATTAGAAATGAGGTTTGAACAGCAGTTTACTAAACTTTACTAAAAGTCACTGCAAAACAATCTGCCAGCTCCAACCAAGCCTGAAGGCAAGTTCACTGTTCATTGCTTTGCAAAAGAGTTTCTTTTATTCATGATAGTTTAACATGTTTGCAAATGATAAAAACCACAAGCAAAGGAAAGAATCAAAAGGGTACTAAAATAAGCATCTGTGCCTCTCTGTTTTCCATGTCTGGAAGTTTTTTGGATGTTTTCAACAACTTTGAAGTATTTATGTGCATATGGAACAGACAACCAATGCAGATAAAGCTTGAAAAATTAGACCTGGAACCATGGCAAGAATGAAAATACACATAAGTTGATATGCAGGAGAATTTTGAAATGATTGGAAATGGTTATCTGGTTTCATTTTGGAATTAAACCTTTCCAGGATAGATGCCATGCTTCTGTTTTTATCCCCTATAACTTTCCTATAAGGTTCTTTAATGTTCTAAGGAGGATGTTTAGATGTTCAGCTACCATATCACCTTTCAGTATTCTTTTCTCTAGGCTATCCATACCGCCAAGTCCATCAGTGAGTCTTTGTAACACTTGGTTTCCAAACACTTTACCGTCTTGACCACCCTGCTCTGGCTATGCTAGATACACACTGTGGTCTTCAGAACCGGACATAAAATTTCAAATGACCAAAGCAGAATAGATATCTATGCTACATTTATGTTGATGTAGCATCGTATTGCATGGGCCTTTTTAAAAAATGACAACAATAACAACTACAACAACACACTATTGACATGTTTAGCATATGGCTTGCTAAGTCCCATTGCATATGAACCCATTTCATATGACAAAAACCCAGTCAATGCTGGAGGACATAATTTACAATAGGACTGCCGTATCCGGGGGGGGGGGACCGTTCCTGGGACACCCCCCTCCGCAGGTAGTGAAATCTGCAGATAAGAGCAAATGCTCTTATCCAGATTGATGGTGCCAGGGTGAAAGCATTTGCCCCGACAACCCCCAAATGCTGACTACTGTGGTATCAGTGGCAAGGAGGAGGAAAAGTTTTTTTTGTTTCTCCTCGCTAGCAATGGCGGCAGCCAGCTATTGTCCTTGCTGCCATTGCACACCCTCCTCACCACTGCCACTGGCCAGCCGTTCTCCTCATCACTGAACTTGGCAGCCAGCCTGCGGGGGCAGTGTCAGCGGTGAGGAGGGGGAATAAAAAGAAAACTTACTGATGATGATGGAGGCTGGGCTGCCCTCGCTCTCGCCACAGCCACCACCGCACCACACTCCTCGTTGCCGCCACCGCAACGAGGTGTTGGGTGGGTTGGGTGAGGACTTTAAAGACCCAGCTGGCCAACCAGCCTTTGAACTTCCCACTCGGGTCCCGGGCAAAGGACCAGAAGTTTTGAAATTTGCACTTGAGCTCAAACTTCTGGTCTGCCACCAGTGACCCAAGCAGGAAGTTCAAAGGCCAGTTGGCCAGGCAGGTCCTCTTAAGTCCCCACCCCACCCCACACCTCTGGCGGCAACGAGGAGTAGTGTCGGTACATTTTTCTTTTTTTCTTTTCCCCCTCTTCTCTGCCAGGCTCTGATCACCAAACGCGGATAACTGAATCAGCGGTTGGTGAATGAAAGGATGTGGAGGGTCGTACTGTAAATACAGAAAGTTCCAGGTAGGAAGGTGCTGGTTTTAGAATGCAGTTCCCCGAGTTCCCCAGACAGCACTGCCCAGAACCAGACTGGAACTTCTAGAATTCTCCAAGAATTTTCCAGGCAGAATTTTTAGGCATTGCAGGCCACAAATACAGATGTCACACAAGTGCAGGCTAGAGGAGGGTGGAAGTGAAACTAGCAATGGTGCCCAGCAGATCTTCAAAGGGCTGTGCTGGGGCTGTAGGCACTACCAATTGGGACTGAGGCACCCTTACCTGGGTCCACTTTTCTCCTGGGTTCAGGTGTTGCAGCTGCAACCACTGCCAGCCAAAGCATCTGGCAGAGGGAAACCATCTCCAACTTATCACTTGGACTGCACAGCACACACAGCCCTCTATGCCTCCTTTCAAAACAGAGGCATGGCCCTGCTGCTGAGCCTCCTAGAAAAGGAAGCTCCCAGAGTATATGGATCTGCAGCTTTGTATCTGTGGTCTGGAACTATCAGAATTCAGTCTCATAAATTCTTGGAGAATTTTGAGAATTGCAATCCAATACTGGGAAGAGATGCCTAGGGAATCTGTGTGTTTGTGTCTGCACATTCCAGAAACACAAAAAAGCACACTCCTGCCATTAGGTCCTGTATCCCCTTCCTGTGACATACCATATGTGATATTTAAAATTTCAGACCATATGAAAACTTTCACTAGAATGTGACAGTACTTGACTAGATCAGCCAATGGACATAATACTGGAGAGATTCCTATATGGTAAAGAGAATTAGGAAATCAGATTACAGTATTTCCTGAAGATGTAGGTAGATATATATGAGAGCCTGCATAAGCAGAAATTATGCATATAGGTAAGTTCTAGCCATTGTGTGGAGGCAGAGGCTGATCCACTGACCAAGCCTATGTGTTTATTGTACCATGACTGTTGTCAATTGATTTAGGCTACAAAAGCAAAAAGGAGCCATCATGAAGAAGCGTCTATACTTTGTCTTATTTAGCACAGTTAGTCTACCAAAGCAAACATTTACATTCTTTGAAAATACCAAGTAGCAAAGTAGTCAATGGGATAGACCAGGGATTCCGAATCCTAGGCAAAGCCAAGGAGAAGTGTCAAAGTAAAGCATTTTAAGAGTAAATGGGATATAGATCCCGGACCACAAGGAAAACCATGAAACAAACATTAGTGGTCATTAATGCTTTATATGACTCACTTAAATACTCAGTATTAACAAGACATGACAAGGCATTAAGTGCTAGTTGCAAAGGAGGTTACTTATCCCTTCAAGATAGGTTATCTTACTCTCAGTCAGCAGACGAGAAAACCCTATGTGGGACAGCATTAGGCAAGACCTGCCCTCTCTGCTGGTGTTTCCCCAAAGAAATGAGGAAATACTCTTTGTAACGTTCGGGCAGTGACCTCACAAATCAGGTGATTCTGAATCAGCCTTACCACTTACCCACCCCATCATTATTGGGGGTGGGTCAATGGTAATTGCCTGGCCGAAGATGAGTCACACTTAGTAAGGAGCTGGCTCTGAACAGAATATCTCTGAAACCATGGAGTTTAATGCATGTGGTTTTTATACACTATATACAGAGAAAGGGTGGGTGGGTGCGTGCGTGTGGGGGGGGAACAGTCTCAAGAAAATGGGTTAGGAACCTAGCTTTTGACTGACAGAGATCTAACAGTATAAAAAATAAATGTGTACTTTGCTCAAAAGGAATGGTCACATTAATATGAATTTGACATAGATCCATTGGGGGGGGGATAAAGTTTTGGCAAAAGAAAGCAGAGCAGTATGAGCAAAAGTGCTCAACAACAACAACAACAACAACAACAACAACAACAACAACAACAACAACAACAACAACAACAACAACAACAACAACAACAACAACAACAACAACAACAACAAAGCAAAAAGTGGCTTTGTTGAAATCCCGGAAAGTGTAATGTCTGAAGAATTCCTAGCATTTCCCGGATATAATTGTAATAGCGGCCCCTAACGGCCTGGAGGAAATGTGCAATGTGGGAATGGTATGGAAAGAAATAACAGTTATTGTTTGTTTTTTTTAAATATTGGTGGTGTTGGGGGAGAGAGAGAGAGGAGGCAAGAGGCAAGAAACAGGAGAGGTGGAGAGGAATGAAAGCAGAACAGCTGCTCCTGAGGCAGCAGAAGCAGACAGTAGCAAAAAAGGGGAAGAGGAAGAGAAAGCAAGAACAAGCTGTGTCCAGTAAGCACTGACACAAGAGAACAGCAGAGGAAGAATGGTGAATGCGGATCCCAGAAGCACTATATTAGTAATAGGGGTTGGATGAATCTGTCAGTTTTGCTTTCTCTTACCTGCTCTCTTCTTTCAAAGCATGTGTTCATTCCATCACATTTATGTAGAAACTTGGAAACTGTTAGACTAGGCAAGGTGATACTTTTACAGGCTAACAAAAAAAAATCGCAAGCTTTCGAGGGCAATACCGTCTTTATCAAAGCATGTACCCAAAGTCCAAACATGGCAAAAGTTGTGGTTTGCCAGGAGATAAGTCTTAGGTGTGAAGTTCTTGGCAAGATTATATTAGCCAGGCAAGTCTTCTTAGATAAGGCAAAGCAGGAAGCAGGGCTGTTGTTAAAACTGCATCCGAAGTACAGGATTGGAAATTGTTGCAAGTTTAGACAAAAATGAACAGAGCAAAACTCTTAACTACCTGCATTGGCCAAGCTCAGGCAGTAAGACTGCCTCCAATATGGGGGTTGAGTACACTGGATCTTTATTGTTAAGGATGCAGCACTTATTTTAAATAGAACTTGAATTCACCACCACAAATGTGTCTTGAGAACAAAGCGATTTAAAAGCAGAATTCAAAGGCCAAACACTTACATTCTGCTGACTAAATGGGTGAATTTGTCAGTTTCATCTTCTCCTGTAGTTTTTCAAATCTCAAATTCTTTCAAAATAGAGACATTTTGCCTCCTAATTATTTTATACTGGCTCTGGTAAAGCTATGGTATTTCCAGGACTGGTATCCAAAATCCTTCCCTCTTTTAAGAAAATGAGGTGCTCAGGAAACTGCACTAGAAGCTTTTCCTGGCCATATTTTCTTGGCTTCTTGATCATTTGTTCTGTTTTGAAGCTGCCACAGCACTCTAGATATAATTTTACTGCACTTTCCATAGGTAATAGAAAAAACAACAACACGTGGTCCTTGTCCAAAGAGAAGTGTGGGCGACATGTTTTTAAAAGCCATGTGTGTGTGTGTGTGTGTGTGTGTGTGTGTGTGTGTGTGTGTGTGTGTGTGTGTGTGTGTGTGTGTGTGTGTGTGTGTGTGTGTGT
>JAHTLZ010000204.1:40699078-40719752 GCA_023846285.1 Phrynocephalus versicolor
TGTGTGTGTGTGTGTGTGTGTGTGTGTGTGTGTGTGTGTGTGTGTGTAAACTTGTTTTATCCCCTCATCTTTCTACAAATCTCCACTTGACTTCCCACTTGACTCTCTCTACAGGACACAATGATGCAGAAGAATGGGAAGGAAATATTCAGATGGCCAGTGTTAACTGGGCAAACAACAGATAAGCAACCGAGTTCTTGGGACAGTTATATAATTTTGTCAATCAAGTCAATTGGAGAAGGAAGTCTTATTGCACTTCACAGAATTCTAGTGTTAGGTAAGAAGAGATTCTCCCCCCTCCCATGTATATTCTCTCTTAGGAATCAAAGAGTGGAGCTCATTACCTGTGTTTGCTTGGTGTGGAAGTTAAGAAATAAAAAAGGGGGCATTAATCTGCTCATGTCTGGAAGTCAGTTTCTATCTGGATGTCCAAGGAAATCACACCCAATCACAATGGAGACAGAGTTACTATTTAAGCCTGTTGCTTAAACAGCAGGTATTCCATACTACTGCCAGTGTGTTGCTCTGAGGAACCATATTCAAGGAATATACACTAGTACTACCAAAGGACGATTTAAAAAGAAAAAAATTAGATTTTTCTTGATGGCAAGAATGAAAGGCACAATTGCAGCATGAGTGAATAATAACTGGTGAAAAGACTGTTAGACTGAGAGAAAGAATGATCTCAACACCATCTTTTGGGGGGAGAGATAATGTGAATGCTGGACAGAAACCATAGTGAGGAATGGCTAGAGCCTTTGCTTAACTAAAGATGACCTGACTAAAGATGTACTGAGACAAAGTTCCTTGGAACCCAACATAACTTCTTCTCTCTTTTTTTGCATTTTAACCAACTACACAGTTATTTGACTTAAACTAGTACTCAATCGTTTTTAATTCCACCTAATGAACTAGGACCAGTAAAAGCAAAGCAAAGTGTTCTGCTTATATACCGCCCATTACTACTTCAAGTAGTCTCTAGGCTGTTTACAGTTTTAAATATAGTATGCAGACTGCACTAATAATAATAATAAAAATCATAAGACTAACAGATGGGTGAGATAATTCAGAAATTTTATTTTATAAAATTAGCCATTACAAGTTTTATTTTTAATTACCCTTTTAAGTTACTCTCACAAAATATTTACTGATGTTAGCACAGTCAAAAGAATGGCTTCACGTGTATCATTTTGGTTTCATAGAGGGTCATGTTACAGACCACTCTGTGAGGAGGTGTGGTAGCATGCCATGCATGGTGTGCAGTGGGTAGAAAGTTGCACTAGAATTCAGGAGGCCCATGTACAATTCCCACTTGGCCAGGGAAACTCGTAGGACGGCACGGTAAGTCATTACCTGAGCCTCTCCTAAAGGGTTGCTACAGGTTGCAAGCTACATACACATGAAGTGACAGAATGGCCTGCCCTACCACAACAATGCTGTGTCAGTACATCACAGTGCTCTCTTTTATTGTGCAGGCTCATCAGCCCTGGAAAAGCATTTCGATCTTAACAGGAAGCCTGGAAAATGTGAGTGATCCTTACAAAGCCCTTAAAACAATAGGTCAGATGCCCTTAACAAGTCATCAACGCCACATGAGAGTGTGAATTAGATAAACTCCCCTCCCCCACCAGGCTAAAGGAAAAGTAAGCCACTGTGAAAGATAACACCGACTTCCTTTTAACTAATGTACCATAACGTGCCTTTTAAGCTAGTTTTCAAATAAACGTTCCTCTAGAGGTCAGGCTCACGAACGGTCCCATACCTTGTATCCCACTTCCCCTTTTTCCTTTTTTTTTTAAATGTACTCTACATATGGTTCAGATTATACTTTAAAAATGTTCATGCAAAAAGAAGAGAGGGGGGGAGTGTTCTCAGGTTTGGGGGCTGGATAATGTCCAACCTTCTCAAACCCCCTTTGTGGTCCTCTTGCTCTTTCTTAGCGCTCTGGGCGAAGTGCACCAGATATTTATTGTACTCAAAAACTAAGCGAAACAGGGATGGAGGTAAGAGGAAGGACTCACTCGAAGTCAACCCCAGGAAATTTCACAGCGGACGGCACGGGAACGGCAATTCTCCGGCAGGACAGTAACCATTGTAGCCTACTGCCCCACCCCAAGTCACCCAGACTCGTGCGGCGCGTCTAGAAACACGCTGATTCCCCCCCCCCCACACACACACACTTTTTTCTCTGAGCTGGAAACTTGTTTTATAAAACATCCGAGCCAAGCCGGCAGCGAGGATAGTTTTGTAGATATGGGTGATACAACGGTGACCCTATCCACAGCCACAAAATGTCCGTGCGTTTCAGAAAGAATGCCCGCAGGTGCTCCTTGGCCAGGAGAGGCGGGTGTGTGTGTGGAGGAGGAGGACCCGGTTTGCTGGCTCGAATCGTTCCCCCCGCCTTCTATCTAGACCCGGGACAGGCATCCAAAGAAGAGCAAACTCCGACCAACCGTCGAGGGCGAGCCTTCCTCCCTATACGAACGACGGGATTTGCTTGGTGGCTAAAAGCGTGCGCGCCAAGCCCAGCTCCGGTGGAATCTCAGGTGGGAAGTGAGCCCGAGGACTTCGCCCCTGAAAGCCCAGACGATCCGGCGTGTGAGCAGCAGCGTCCCCAGTAAAAGGGCGAGGGCGAAGGGGGAGAGAGACTTACGCGCCCGCTTGATCTCGGCCACCGCAGTCCCACTCGCTTGCTGGCTTCAGTCCCCCCAAAAGGCAGCGGGGACCAGATGCGCCCGCACGCGTGCCCAAGCCCCACTCGCCAAGCGAAGCGGCACCTTTTCTTTTTTCCCCGTCAAGGCGAGAGGAACTGAAAGCACGTCGAAGGAGAACCGAAGCAGCTCATGCTCCCACCGCCGCCCAGCGTCGCCCTGCCTTCCGCCAGAGGGGAACTGGAGGCGACTTTCTACCGCCGCCGCCGCCGGCTGCTGGGGGCCGAGCGTTTGCAGCTGACTTCCTGGTCGTGGGAAATTTGCATAGTTCTTCGGGAAGGCCGGGTGGGTCCAGCGGCCAAGCGGGGAGGGAGGTTGCGCTGGCGCCGAGAGTCACCAGAACAGAACACGGAGATCGCCGCCCCCTTGAGCCACTTCCAAGGGGAGCCCCATTGAACACGTCCGACTGGGGGAGAGCTGGCGGCGACCGAGAGATAGAGCCGCAGACCATGATAAAAGGCCAGGGTAGAGGAAGTGGGAGGTGGGTGCCTGTCGTTATCAACTAGGACGTAATTCCAAATTTCCCTGACAAATAGGTATTTCCTTCTCTGCCTGTCCCGTGTGGTGCAGTGGATAAGGTGTCGAACTAGGATTCAACAGGTAAGTTGGTCCCAGGCAAATTGTTCTGATCTAGGTAATAATTTAACAGATCTTCCTGGTGAATGAAATCCTGGGGTTCAATTCTCTGCCATTATCAGTGCTACAGATGCGCTGATGCCAATCCAAAACGTGTTTTCCTAGAAGCAAGGCTTCTGAAGGGCTTATTCCCAGTTAAGTGTGACCCCTTGAGCAGCAATCTATCCGTGAATTAAGTGTGTTGGATTGTGGTTTCTTGGTCCCCTTGGCCAGATCTCAACATTTCTGTTTAACATCCCTATTTATGAAACGGAGGAAGCACAGGCTTGTTTTTTTTTAAACAGGACTTCTTTTTAAAAAGAGGAAATTTCAAATTGTCAGTAGCAAAGCAGCTACTTTTGGGGCTGGGCTGGAATGATCTCCCTCCCAGTAGACCTGCTGGAATGACCCCCCAACTTTAAGAGACATTGCTCCCCTCAAAACAACCTTGTGGATTAGGTGCTTTTCGGCATCTGATTTCACTCTGAGATCTGGAGGCATTACAGACAGGTAGAAGAGGACACCCCCCAAATGTGTCTTTTAAAAGTGGCTAAAACCTAGCTAAGCCAAGGGAACTCAGAGGGATAAAGGAATTCCTTCCTGTTAGTGGTCTGACAGGTGGCACTGTGTGTTATGGTTCACACCAAAGTACTGTACAGGATTGTGCCTAAGATCTAAAACCACATTATGAAGGAAAACGTTGAGCTTCTCCAGTGCTGCTCATTCTCCCCATCTGGAGGTGAAAAGAGGGAGGAAAGCATAGGCACACATAAAGGATGAGTTTCACTAATTCCAGGACCAGAAGTTGGTTCATACTACACCTAATTAATATATGGTATCAATTTCATTATCTTGGGTGGGGTTTGATTGCTTTGGGGCATTCATGAAACATCTTTTCAAATATGGCCATACTGACAATGGGATCTCCATTTTTCAAAGACAGTATATGTGTGATCCCCAGAGACAAGCAGAGAAGGGCTGTGTCATTTATATTTTGTTTGTGAACATCTCAGTCTTCCTGTCTTCCTACTTAGTTGGATGGAATGCCAGACCAGGTGTGTAAAACTGAAGTAGTCTGATTCATGAAAGCACTCCTGAAATCCTTTATATTGCATATTAAAACTTCCAAACATGGCTTACAATCCCAGGGTGGACACGAGCACCAGAATAACCCCAATCTCTTTGTGATTGAAGCAAAAGCATAAAATAGAGAGTGTGAATCAAGCCATGGTGAGTATAGCTGCAGCCTAATATTGGTCATTTTTCAAATATAGTGTAGAAGGTTGCTGTGATACATTGACCCATGTAAAAAGAAAAGAAAAGAAAAACAAACAAACAAAAGAACACCCCCCCGGGAAATCGATGAAGAGTTTTCCAATAAACATTATGCATCAAATTGAAAGGGTTATATTTTCATATATTTAGAATGCTAGTCGATACAAGGAAATAAGCCTGAAATCCCCCCACCAGCCTGCATCACCAATGGGCTATATGCTTTCCGAGATACAACTTTTTTCTTCCCAATTTGGCAACCACTGTAAAAACAGTTGGAATGGAGGCTTCATATCTGGGGTTACCCTTTCCCCACACGTATAATATGCCAAGAAGGGTTCTTCTTGCTGTTGTCACAGCAGGTTAATGTCTAAGCCACTGCTTGTAAAAACTATTTTTTCTTGGGATTTTGGAGAATTGCTTTCTGGTAGTATCCAGTTTAAAGAAGCCATGTAATAAATGTAGATTATGTGTTAGACTAAGACTCAGGAAATGTAAGTTCAATCCCTCATTCAACTGTGGAAGCTCACTTGGGAAGTGGCAATAGTAAATTACTCTTAAACATCTCACAGACCTTAAAAACCCTATTAGAGTTGGTGGAAGCCAGAAGGAACTTGACAGCTCATAACCACAGGAGATTCATTTTGGAATGTACTCCAAATTGAACACAATGGCAAAAAGAACAGACGAGAACAAGCAAGGCTAGGAAAAAAATAGAATTTAACTTGTAGCAAAATATATTTTGAAAAAAACCTGGTACATTTGTTACTCTAATGTTCTGTTACTTCAACCTGACCCTGTCTGCCACAGCCTACTCATACCTTGAGTATATAAAAAAACTACAGTATAATAAAGAGTAAGATAAATTGTCTCTATGAGATGCTTGCATTCATGTGTAATTTAAGTGTACATTGGAACAAGAATCATGTTTTGGTCTAATGGATGAATATTTAGACAAATGAAACATAGCTATACAACCTGCAAAATCCACAGTTGCAAACCGTCTATTTATTTTGGCCAGCTGACAACAATGTGAAAGAAAAAAGGCTTGGCATGATTTCAGCACTGGAGAAAACAATGGGTTTTCAGCTATGGAGAACCTCTGACCAAAGTTTGGTTACACAAGAATTCAGAGATGGGAAATGTTACTTCTGGGACTTCAGCTCCCATAATTCTACACCAAACACAACATTGGTCATGATGGGAATGAGATTATTGGTATTATAGCCCCATAAACGAAGGTGTCCCCTCTCTGCAGGAATGATTATTTTTCATGTGCTTCACATAATTGTATTTTAATATTTATCTATGCTTCAGTAATGTTTTACTGGGTTTTTAATTTTGTTTAGTTAATCTCTTAATAGGTTATTTATTTATTGACTGAAATCCTGTTCAGGTTGTGAATTTTGTGTGATAAGGCTGCAGAAGTGCTTCATTTGCACACATGGAGTTTCATTCAAAATGTATTGAGTTGGACTATGTGCCACCAAGTTTCTTCCAATTTATGGCAAGCTAGCTGAGTCTTCAACGTTATGTGAGATGTTCAAGGCGTGCTTTACCATTAACACTTCCTAATGAATTTCTATGTCCAAGCTGGGATTTGAACCCAGATCACCCCAGTACTAGTCCAACACATTATCTGCTCCACCACGTTGGCTCCCATAAGCCTGGGTTGTGGATTACACTGAACTCAGTATTCTGAGATCATCCCTGTGCATGCCATTGTTGTCCTCCCTATTATAGATAAGAAGGACCAAAGTAAAGCTGAGAAATTATGGACCTGTATTTGGAACATGTTTATAATGTATCAGAGATTTGGTTTCTAGCCCATAGGCCAATTTAGTTACTGTGTTGAACCCCCCTTGGGAATTATGACAGCCACAAATTTACAATAAGGTTATTTTATAAAGCAATCTATTATTGCCTCTAGCGTTTCCATCTGCTTAAACCTTCTCTCATGGAATAAGGAAGTGCAGTTATTTTTGTTTGGTTTGTTGCCACTAAAAATCAAACATTCTTGAACTGGTTACCTGAGGTGACATTCCAGCATAATGCAAGAAAGAAATGACTGCTGCTGTGGATTAGACTTTGTTATGTGACAAAAGATTACTCTTACAGGAAATATTTGAAGCCAGCTCACTGAGTAAACTCAAGAGCTTTTAATGAAAAACCTTTTAATAAGCCTGTCATAAATAACAGCTTCCTCCTTGTACTTTCCTGCCTTCTTACCCTGCCCTTGTTCCCCATCTCTCATCCCTCAGCTGTTGTGGACTGGCCCTTTTCTTCTTCCTCCTCTTTTTATGCCCTTCACATGGAATGACTCCTCCATGCTCTTTTCCTGTCCAGCTCTTGTGTGTTTCCCCTTCATTTTCAATGGGAGCTCCAAATGTCACACTTTAGATTCCTGCCTCTATACTCATGGACTCATAGCTTTCCACGGTTACTGACAGAGATGGCACCCCGGCCGGGGATGGGCTGTCCACCCTATTCTTTGCACAGTTGTGTACTCTTCTAGGTGTTACACTGGTTTGTATGCTTATTCAGTTTATATACCACTCGTCTAGCCAATTGCTACTCTGGGCTGTGTAAAACCAAAACATAGGAAACATAAATCATATAACTACTACTCTCCATTTATATGTATGTTTTATGCTAGAAGTCACAGGGCACCAATTGCTTTCTGTCACCTAGCTACCATGTTCATCTAAACATGGTTGTTTTGACAATGTAATGACTTGTTGTTCTTAATAAATATTTGGCACTACAGTATTATTGTACAGGCAGGTGATTTCTCCACTCTCTGAATAAGGGGGGGGGGCACCATCTTAACCACGGTGTGGGATTCACGACCCCTGCAATGGCTCATAAGCACCTAAGTGACTCAGTGCTACAGTTTCCAATCCACCCGTGGTTCTGTTTACAGCCACTTTTAATGGCATTATGTGGTGTTTTTTGCTGAACCTGTTGTTAAATCTTTGACTCAGGAACTGTCATCTTGAATGGCGGCTCTTTTGACAGGTGTGGGGTATCGGTCAGGGATAGAAGAATCCACACACGGGATATCAGAGCGCAAATTGTGGTAATGATTTCATAATATCTCCCACAATTTTATTTTCCCAGTCCATTTTTCACCCAGGTGAGGTGGTGCAAAAATACATAACTTTTTTGGAATATGATAAGAGGATCTAGTTTTTTATCCCTTATCTTAAAAAACGCAAACAGTACATTCCACATCAGGTGCCTGTGTGGCCTCCACCTCCAGGAGATGCTTAGCAGCTTTGTAGGGTAGGAGTGGTGAGTAGCATTATACAGTACTAGTAAGGGCAGGCTTATCTTTCATTAAGAAGCACTCAGTAGTACACAGATCAGAATTTAAGAACCCAGGTATGTCATGGCTGACACTCATGTCCCAACTAGCCATGAAAGTTAGGGATACTTCCTTGTCCACTTGGCCCAGTGGGTTGATGGTTATGCATCAGTGAGTTATACCGCTACTGCCCTTCTGTATTAGCACTCAGTTGTTACATCTTTGACTCTGTGAGTGATTGGCCAATCATTGCCGTACAACATTGCTGTTAGAACATCGCCATGTGGGAGGAACCCACAGGAATGTACTGAGTATGCCCAAGCACACAGGTAAACATTGCGATTTTCTGGTAAACTTGTTGGATCATCCTGTGGAGATCAAGTAGTTCCTCACTTTGATTTTGTTATGCTTCACAAACAATGGAGTTGGAACATTCCACACAAACAACCTCTGTAGAGACCACTGCTGAGAAGCTGTTGGCATTGGATGTCCACGTCCAGGTATGAGGAAGGTAATTTCTGGCCCCTGTGCATTGTTCCAGAAAAACACTTTTAATATACTGTATAGCAGTGGTGGCAAATCTTTTAGAGACCGAGTGCCCAAACTGTGATTCAAAACCTACTAATTTTTTGCTGAGTGCCAATACAACCATTTAACCTGAACACAGGTGGCTGCGAATGGGGGATGTCGGGTGTCCACAGAAAGGGCTCTGAGTGCCACCTTTGGCACCCATGCTGTAGGTTTGCCAACACTGCTCTATAGGGAAGTAGTATATGATGAGGCTAAGAGAGAAATAACCAGCAGGAGAACATATTGTGCAATTTTGCAACCTTATTAACCTTGCTCCTTGGACAACAACAACAACAGCAGCAGCAACAGCAACACCAGCAATAGCACTGTACACCAGACTGCATTCCAGTGGTCAAGGATATACAATATACAAGCATAACATTAAAATAGAAATATAACATTAATACAGTATACTGTACTATTAAAATATACATCAATATAAATAATCTGTCCACCACTAACAATCAATGGAGGAACAACTGTTCTTCATGCAGAGATCCTGGGGAAACTGCAGTGTTCTCAATTTCTTCCTGTTGTGCTCTCTTCCTTGCCACTTGTTTTGCAATGCTATTTAAGACCAGATTAATTGTCGTAGGTGAGAAATATGATTACACTGTTTTTGATGGGGTGAGACGTATGACCAATTTTTCTATGTGTCCCACCGCAAATATAGAAGCCCATACAGACAGGTTGCAACGTTACAGCCATGGGCTATGGGCAGTTTAGTCCTAGAGGAGAGAAAGAACTGATTGCTAATGTAAAAGGTAGACCTACCAATGTGTTAGAGAAGCATGACATAGGATGTGACACACTGCACATGGTTAAGGTTCCCTTACCAGAAGAGTTATACTTTTTGCAAAAGAGGGAGAGAAAGAGAGGGGGGGAGGAATCTGGAAGTTGAGTCATGGCTATTGGACTTCTTTTTTGAGAGATAGAAAAAAGAGGCAGGGAAAATGAGTAGAGATGGGCACAACCAGGAATTTTTTTTCGAGTTGTCATTTGTCGGGACGGGTCCGTTTCGGGTCATTTCCGTTTGTCGCGATAATTTTTTAAAATTTTTCATTTCGTTGTGTCGTGTGTCGTTTGTCGTTACCACCGCGATTTCGCGCGATTTGACGTCCCATTGGCGTCCCGCAATCAGGGCCGGCGCTAGGTGTTTTTGCACCCTAGGAGGCGGGCGGGGTGCGGGGGTGGGGAGGTGTGGGCGGGTGGCGTTGGCGGGGGGCATGGGCGGGCGGCAACAGCAGGGGGGGGAGGGGGGGGCGCGCGGGCGGGCGCGGGTGGCGGCTGTGGGTCCCGCAATGACCCAGAGCAGGCGGAAAACACTTTAAACTGGGTGATTGCTGCACAAGACTGCATGCATCCTATCAAAGCAAACAAAGTGGGCAGAATGCAATATATTTCTTTTTTTTTTCTCTTGGACTTGGTCAATGATGAACCGGGCAGCTACCAAATGTAATTGAGTGCACTAGCGCACTGGAAGCAAGCTAATTACTTGTTGGGAAAATATAAAATATACTGTTGTTGTAGTATATTTCTTAAATAAATCAGACCAGTCACCTCCCCTCCCTCCAGGCAAACTTCCCCTTTCAACAGAACAAAAATCCTCACAAACTGCAAGAACCTCCCCTCCCTCCAGGCAAACTTCCCCTTTGAACGGAACAAAAATCCTCACAAACTGCAAGAGAAAAAAAACTGCTTACTGCTATTCCCCCCACAGCAGACAGAACTGCAGAGAATAAAAGGAATTATTTTCTATTTAATTCAATTGAATAAATTCCCTGACTCCCTGCCTGCCTAAGAGAAATCTACAGCCTCTCCGGCGCCTCCACCCCTCCCTATCGCGAAATCGAAACTAGCACAAGCCACCAGCTACACGCAGACAGACAGTCCTCCACCCTCCACAATCCCGACCCGACTGCGATTTCTGGAAGGTGTCTCGCCTTTTTATACCCGCTGGCACATCCAGAAGTGTCAGTCAAAACCTGGCCATGCGATTGGTGGAATGGTCCAAAAATTTGCATGGTCCCATCCCATGGCCAGCCCATCATTGCGCCAGCGCAGGTATAAAAAAATAAAAAATAAAATAAAATAAAATCAATGGAGACGTTTTATTGCAAGAAAAACCCACTGCTGCTACTATAAAAAATCAGGCATTTAAAATACCCAATTTTCACATGTTTCTGTTGTGCTTTGGTGGGTTTTCGGACCATGATTTTAAAAAAAATATTGCTGTCGCCATTTTGGATCCCCCCCACCGCATGGCAAATGGAGACGACGATGCCCCCCCCCAGCCTGGTACCAGCAGCCCAGGACAGGAGGGGGGGAAGCCAGGACCCCCCCAGAAACCACCCCTCGGTAGGTGCCCCCAGGCAGGCATATTTTCGCCTGCTTTTATGGCCGGGAATCGGGGTTTTTTATTTTTAAAACTTTTTTTCTGTGCTGCGCCTCTTGGCATCTCGCGATCGTCGGCGCCGTGATGCCATGAACGACAACGACAAATCAGACCTAATTTATCTTTTATCGGTTCGAGTTCGAGTTCTGATGGCTTAATTGTCGTTTCCGATCTCGTTACATAACGGAAACGACAACCGAAAATGGAAACGACAATTTCGCCGAGTCGTGCCCATCTCTAAAAATGAGTATGAAACTACTGTTTTTATTGGAGCCACACTCTTTCTTGGGAGTGGGTGCTAGAAAATTGTGTCCAGGAGAAAGCATAATCCCTGTTAGTAGTATTTGTGGGCAGACGTTAATCTTCCATGGTGCCATTGTTCTCAAGACATCCAGCAACATGGACCAAGGGTTCTTCATACAACACATGTCTGAACGAGATCCAAGGGACACAAGCTCCACAGCAGTGTTCATTGGAGTGACACCCTGGGGACTGGGTGCCTTCCAAAAAGCACCAGCGAGGACACCCCTGCAAGCAATGCAGAAGTGGCCTCACCTGTAGCAGCATGCAAGTCATCTTTTCTTTCCACCAGGCTTGGCAGGCAGACAAGCGCACCCTATCTTTGAGGCATAGTGGAGACAGGCATGTAGTGAATGGCATCATGTGTCATGAATTTCTTCCATGGCAAGGTCTACGAGAACATCTGTTGTTTGTCTTCATGCCAGATGGCATGTTGCCCTTTAAATATCATATCTCTGTGCCGGAATAGACAAGAGAGAAATAGCTCAATACTCCCACTGCATGCAGGCACAAGCAAAGCAATACATTTGCATGTAAACCATTATTGGGAAGGGATAAAACTCCAATGGGCTCTATCAACTTGACCACAGCCTGAGGACAGAAGAAAGATGTAAGGAAGGAGAGAAATGTAGCCCATCTTTCAGTACAGTTATATGTGAATCTAAGGACACCTCGGCGTTCATAGGTGACAGACATGGCCTGAATAGACAAAGAAACCATATAAGGTATTGGTCAACAATAGCTACATGCCATTAAACAGCAGACATAGATCAACCTGTGCCTTGTAGCATATTTATTTATTTCTATACCACCCATCTTCTTAACTGGGTGGTTAAGAAAGCAAGACTGGGATCCCCACAAGACAGGTAGAACACGTCCTAGGCCTTTATTAATTACTAGTATTAAACCCCTCTTATATGGATTGTGTAAAGATTCTAAGAAACAACTTACACTTTTCCCTCTTTTTTCTTTTTCTTTGCTGAAACAAGAATCCAGCACATGTAATATACATTCATCTAATGAACAGCTGCACGTAAAGAACCACCGAAAGTACATGCTCTGTAAAGATATAAAAATTGTCCTGTGCTTCTTAATGAGCAAATACATTCCTCAGTTAGATTTTTTTTGGTGGTCTAGAGGTGCTTAAAAAAAAACACTGCCATGCACCAAGATGATGTTGAAAAATGATAAAATGTTTATTCACAGACAGACAAAGTTATGACAAGAAAGAAAACACAAAGATACACAAATGTTAGAGGTTTGTTAATAGTCCCTGTCAAAAGGCTTGAGTTTTTAGGTGCACAAGGATGCAAGACATTAAGGATCAATCAAACAGATTAATGCCACTGTCTTGGACAAAAAGCATTACGATCTCTTGTCTCTTAAGTATGTTCCATGACCACGCCTTCTACACAACTGGACAGCCTTCCTCTGCTAAGACTGATCATCCTCCCTGGCCAAAGCTGAGGGTCTCTCAGAGGGCTACCGTGTTGTGGTGAATGATGGGAAGGTTGGCGCTCAGTCTGTCTATCATCTCCACTTCCATGTGTTGGGGGGCGGTGGCAGATGCACTGGCCCCCTGGCTGAATGCCCCCCCACACACACACACCTCAGCAGGGACAGCCTGTGTGACAAGGGAGCTGCTGTGAAATAAAGTTTCGTACTGGGCCCAGAAAAAAAAATCTAACACTCAATACATGTCTGAATGACATAGCGCTTCATAAATTCCTCAATAAATGCTTGAATGACATAGCGCTGACCCAATAGCTGCCAAAATAGGTTCCAGTGATTCCGCTTTCAAAGGGAAGAAGGATAGAGGGAAAAGGGAATATAGAAAGAATAGGTGGCTTTGACATCTGTGTAATAAAAAGAGAAGGCAACCATTTCCAGGGTAAGGCAAGAAAGATGGATACAAAGTACAGATGCCCCACAGGAAATTCTAGGAAGAAGACACCACCACCTGCAGTAATGTGTGAGAATGATGTGTGTGTGTGTGTGTGTGTGTGTGTGTGTGTGTGCGTTGTGTTGTTACAGTCCTGACCGACTCTTTGTGAACCCATGTTTATGGAGTTTTCTTGGCTGGAATATTGGAGTGTTTTGCCAGTTCCTCCTCCAGGCGCCTACAGCACCTGGTATTCCCTTGTGGTCTCCCATCCAAGTACTAACCAGGGCCGACCCTGCTTAGCTTCCGAAATCAGGTGAGATAGGATGTGCTTAGGGCATCTAGGCAGCTCTGTGAGAATGACATGGGCCTTCACAAAGCAACATGTGTGGCATCTTTTCAAGTGCCTCTTGGTGCACAAATTGCAAGATATTTTTCAATGCCTAGTCAGAAAAGGAGGCACATTTTATTATAATTTGGAAGCAGAAGGAACTGGTGAAGCACCAGAAGCTAAACTGCCAGCTAAGTAGCTGCCTCCAGTTTCCATCATTCAAATGATTGTGCTAAATGAGAAAGATTAGGTTCAAGGTGATGGTTTTAACTTATAATGCCCTCCATGGCTTAGGACCTGAATACATGACAAAGTGCCTGTCCTTTAGTAGATTAATGAATGCCCGTCCAACTAGATCTTCTTTAGTGCTGATACCTAGGGTGACCATCCCTAGGGAAGCTCAATAAACTGTTATGGGAAACCGGGCTTTATTGCCAGTTGCCATCTGTTTGACTCCACCTGTGGCAATGTTTAAGAATTATTAGAAGACCTGGTTCTATCATGAGGCTTGTGGCAGTGCTGCACTTTGCTCACTGCCTAATTGACTCCCAATTTTGTTTGTTCTATGTGTTCGTTATGTTTACTTAATATATGTAAAATGTTTTTATTTTATTGTTTTAACTTTGCTTGTACACTGCCTGGAGATCTTTTCTGAATTTATTTATATTTATTTATTTTTGCATTTCTAGGCCACTCTGATTTCCCCAAACTTGGTGGGATATAAATAAAGTTCCCCAAACTTGGTGGGATATAAACAAACAAACAGGGAAGGGAAGAGTTCAGACTGCAGGGAATCCTGCAGTTGAAAAACCATGAACTTTGCACTCAAATCTTGGCAAACCCCACAGAAGCAATTTATTCCAACGGAAGGGATCACACATATCAAAAGAGTATATAAAAAGCACAAACAGAATCAATTCAAAATGCACAAGTCCCTAATGAATGTTTCCCTCTCCCCTGAAAAAACACTTTCTGATCAAACAATATGTGCTTAGCTATATGTCATATACTGTAGTTGGATATTTGTAATATGATTTCAAGTGTGCCAAAACGGATGCAAAAACTGAAGTATTAGAATGTACAGTCAAGCCTTTACTTTCAAAATTTATTTTTAAAATGAGAGATTTTTTTCAGGTTCCATTCATTTATGAATCCTAAGCAGCAAAGTATGCACTCTTTTTTTGTAAACATTTTGAGGTATAACATCAGAACTGGCTAACTGGGGGTGGGATGGGGGTGGGGAGCATTTATTGGACTAGCAGGTAATAGCAATGCAACCTGCTAATAATGCATGAACCTGCACAGAACTAAAGAAAAGCCCAGTTGCAGAGAGCTACTGGGCAACATAACAAAATTTCTTAAAAACCAAAGTTTCAAGCTCTTATTTGGGGACCCAGTGATTTTCTGATCCATTGAGCTGTGCTGCTGTGATTTGTAATCTTGCCCTGAGCAGGGAGTGGGGCTGAATGGCATTGTAAGCCTCTTCCTACTTCATGAGTCTATGATTCTATGAACAGGGTAGGGGGTGAGGCAATGTCTACGTGAATGCTTGCCTTGTTGTTCATGGGCAAACATCTATGAATGAACAGTTTTCTCCCTAGCTCTGATTGCCATGTCTGGCTCCACGTTATTTGGTTGCTCACCAACCACAACAGGTAACAAATCTCCACAGTAAAAATAATATACAATTTAAAAAAAAATCTATCTGCATATAGAGCTAAAACTGCTGTGCGGCTTTTGGAATGCATTTGAAACATGGCTTTCTCTTTTGCTTCTTTCGGTTTTTTTCTGTGAGCTCTTCCTGCAATCATTTTCTACACATGTTTGTCAATGTGGACGGTGAAGAATCTAAATAAAAACTGGGCAGCTATGTCAGGATATCCTGTTGTATTTATCTAAGCAAGTCAGATACATGACTCACCAAACTGTTTAATAACTAGCCTCTACTGTGCAGTTTCTATTACTTAAAGGTCATACATATATTGCATCTTACAAGCATGAATATTTGTTTATTTAAACCACATTCACTCTAGTCTTTAGCCAAAAACGATCCCAGAACTTATGAAAGATTCCTAAATATAAGACAGTCCCACCCTGCAGGCATTTAACACAGGAGAGAAACATAGAATAAAATGAAACAAGAGGAAAGAGGAAAAACAAAAACGACAGGAACCAAAAACGACAATCATTTAAATTTGTTATAATAGCCAGCTAGAAAAAGCTGAATTGAGCTAGTTTCTCAACAGTGCAGAGCAGTGACATAGGTATGCTACACAGTTTTGGGTTGTAGTACAAATTTACTTTTGAGGTTTGGAGAGGAACCTAAAACTTAGGAGACTTGAGTTAATAAAATTGCATGGCACTGACTCTGTATCTTCTACTGCATGATGGATAAAGTAAGAGGGCTGTTCATAATTCCCATCTCTTCAGAAAAGGTATACCGTATATACTTGAGTATACTGTATACTCGAGCAGGAAAATTGATTGACTCAAGTATAACCCAAGTCAATATTTCCCTCCGCTGCCTTCCCCAAGCCGGTGCTGCTGGTGGTTCCCCTTCCCTTCCTCCTCCTCCTCCTCCTGTTCTTCTTCTGCCAGTGGTGTGGGGGAAGAAGCGGCGGGTAGAAAGCCTCATCCAAGAGAAAATCTTAAAACACTTAGAAGAACAAACCTTGCTGAGGAGAAATCAGAAGACCTTACAGAAAAGTCTTGCCTGACAAACCTTTTAAAATTCCTTTAAAAGGTCAACAGGCATGTGGATTTGGGTGAACCGGTGGATATTGCCTATCTTGATTTTCAGAAGGCTTTCGACACAGTCCCTCACAAAAGGCTGCTGAGAAAATTGCACAGTCTGGGGATAAGAGGGCAGGTCCTCCTATGGATTGAGAACTGGTTGAGATCCAGGAAACAAAGAGTAGGTGTTAATGGGAAATTTTCACAATGGAGAGAGGTGAAAAGCAATGTGCCCCAGGGATCTGTTTTCAGTCTGTTCATAAATGACCTGGAGACAGGGATAAGCAGTGAGGTGGCCAAGTTTGCCAATGACACAAAACTTTTTTGTATGATAAAAACCAGAGAAGATTGAGAAGAGCTCAAGAAGGACCTCTCCAAACTGGGAAGATGCAAAATGGCAAATACGTTTCAATGTAGCAAAATTTAAAGTAATGCATATTGGGGCAAAAAATCCACACTTTATCTATCAACTCATGGGCTCTGAGCTATCCCTGACGGATCAGGAAAGAGATCTTGGTGTGTTGGTGGACAGCTCAATGAAGGTGTCTACCCAGTGTGTGGCAGCAGTGAAGAAGGCCACTTCCATGCTAGGAATTGTCAAAAACGGGATTGAAAATAAAACAGCCAACATTATAATGCCATTGTAAAAAACAATAGTAAAGCCGCACCTGGAGTATTGTGTACAATTCTGGTCACCGCATCTCAAAAAAGACATAGTCGAACTGGAAAAGGTGCAAAAGAGATTAACTAAAATGATTACTGGGCTGGAGGATCTCCCTTATGAGGAAAGGCTAAAAAATTTGGGGCTCTTTAGTCTGGAAAAAAAGCGCCTGAGGGTGGATATGATTGAGATGTACAAAATACTGCAGGGCATGAATAAAGTGGATAGAGGGACTCCCTTCTCCCTCTCACAAAATACCAGAACTAGGTGACATCCAGTCAAATTGAGGGTTGGGAGAGTGAGAACAGACAAAAGAAAAAAAGTTTTACACAGTGTGTTGTTAAGTCTGTGGAACTCCCTGCCACAAGATGTGGTGGTGGCATCTGGTCTGGGTGCCTTCAAAAGGGGATTGGACAGATTCCTGGAGGAAAAGTCCATCACAGGCTACAAACCGTGAAGGAGATGTGTAATCTCCAGGCCTAAAACCAGGCTACTTCAAGGGCCAGATGCAGGGGAGTGGTATCAGGAAACAGGTATCTAGCCTCGTGCACTCCCAGAGGCATCTGGTGGGGCCACTGTGAGATACAGGAAGGTGGACTGGATGGGCCTTTCGCCTGATCCAGCATGGCTCTTCTTACATTCTTAAAACTTTTTTTCTGTCCCGAAGCAAGCACCGAGCATGTAGAGGGAGAAGCGGCGTTTTTCTAAAACTTTTTTCCTCTCCTGAAGCATGCGCCGATGGCAGACATCGGCGGTTGCTTCTGGGGAGAAATTTTTTTTATAACCCGCAGCTTCTTCCTCTATGCACATGAAGGGGGGAGAAGCAGCGGGTTTTTAAAACTTAATTTCTCTCCTGAAGCGCCGATGTCCACCATTGGCGCTTTCTTTGGGAGAGAAAAAAAGTTTTAAAAACCTTCCGCTTCTCCTTCACCCAAATATAAGTCGAGGGACTTTTTTTCCAGCCCAAAATAAGGGCTGAAAACTTGACTTATATTTGAGTGGATATGGTAGGTACCCCTTCATACCAGGGCAAAACAGAGCCTGAAAGTGGGACATAGGAAAATTTTAATTAGCTTTACTTTATATCACCCACCATGGATGATGATGTCATCTGGTGTAAAACTAGATGAACAGGATTTGGTTCATCATGCAATATATTAATGTCTCTCACACACATATTCAATTCACTCTATTTCCTTCCTTCCTTTCTCTTGCATCCCCCAAAGCCTTACCCCTTTTAACACCAATCCAAGTATGATCCCTATTTTCATTTTCTTTTCTCCAAGTCTATCCTTTGTTTTGTTCCCACAAAAATCTTAATCAAAGGTTGTTCGGTATTTAAAACACAGCATTCCTTAGAATCATATAATCAGAGTTGGAAGAGACCTCAGGAGGCATCCAGGCCAACCCCCTGCCATGCAGGAACCCCCATCACAGTAGGGGGGATATGATCGTTGTGTTTAAATATTTGAAAGGATGTCATATTGAAGAGGGAACAGGTTTGTTTTCCATGGCTTCAGAGACTAGGACTCGGGGCAATGGTTTCAAACTACAGGAAAAGAGATTCCATTTGAACATTAGGAAGAACTTCAAGACAGTTACAGCTGTTCGGCAGTGGAATATGCTGCCACAAGGGTGGTGGAGTCTCCTTCTTTGGAGGTTTTTAAGCAGAGCCTGGATGGCCATCTGTCAGAAATATTGTGATGGGGTTCCTGCATGGCAGGGGGTTGGAGTAGATGGCCCTTGAGGTCTCTGGTTCTCTGATTCTATATGGCCATCCAGCCTCTGCTTAAAAACCTCCAAAGGAGACTCCATCACTCTTTGTGGCAGCATATTCCACTGCCCAATAGCTCTGTCACGAAGTTCTTCCTAATGTTTAAATTGAATCTCTTTTCCTATAGTTTGAAACCCATGTCCTAGTCTCTGAAGTCATCCTTTCCAATATTTAAACATAGCTATCATATCTCCTCTCAGCCTTCTTTTTGTTAGGCTAAACATTCAGAGCACTCTAAGCCGCTTCTCATAAGACATTTTTCCAGACCTTCAATCATCCTGGTCACCCTCCTCTGGACCCATTCGGGGTTGTCAACATCCTTTTTAAATTGTGCAAAACTGGACACAGTATTCCAGGTGGGGTCTGACTAGAGCAGAATAGAGTGGTACTATCACTTCCCTTGATCTAGGCACTATGCCTTTGTTGATGCAACCAAGAATCTCATTGGCTTTCTTGGCTGCCACGTCACACTGCTGATTCATGTTCAATTTGTGGTTCACCAAGACTCCAAGGTCCGTTTCACAAGTACTATTTTCCAGCCATGTGTCTCCCATCCTATATCTGTGCAACTCATTCTTTTTACCTAGATGTAGCACCCCCCATTTCTCTCTGTTGAATCCCATTCCATTAGTTTTGACTCTCCTCTTCCTACAGTTACTATCTGCCCACATTTCAGCTTCTCTATGAGTCTCTTGGCACAGTGGTTCAATGGCTGCGCTGTGCTCATGACTTAGGTTTCAATCCCAGGTAGCCAGTTTGTGGTCAACTTAGGCTTCTATCCTTCCAAGGTTAGTAAAATGAGTACCCATCTCACGGGGGGGGGGGCAATGTGTAGCCTGCATAATTAAACTATAAACTCTTCAGAGATTGTTTTAAGAACTATAGGGTGGTATAAAAGCATAAGCCTTTGCTTTGCTTTCTCTATGCTCACCAATTCTCCTTTGATGAAATCTCTGAATATTTTATAAAGCCTAGAATTTAGAGTATACTATGTGGACAGACTGACCAGCTTCTGATGCTAATACAAGTTCTGAAATACAGTATGCACTCCATATGTAGAACAAAGTCTAAATTATTAACACTCTTTTCCCCACTTCACATTGGCTAGCACAGAACACTCCTTTAATTTTATTTGAAAATATTTTATTGGTATTCATGACAGGCACTGCCCACCATTTCATTCTCCAAACAACAAGAAAAACATTTTACAACAGTCACTGATTTAAGAAATTATTGAAAGATGAAAAGATGAACTGGTGAATCTTGAGGGTCATCCATTTGTACTGTAATCTAGCTCGCTCACATAGACAAATCAGGACACATCTTGTCTAATTAGATCACCAAAATAAGCAGTTATGGTCTTCAATCTGTTGTTCAGAAAATTTTGTTCAATTTCAACTTTCCCTCCTGGTCCAGCTAAAGAAGCAACCTAAAAAAATAAGAAGAAGAATTAACAACATTCAAAATGTGCTATTATTATACATGCTATTCAATCTGCCCCTAATTTTGCAGGCAGCCATTGTGATAAGTAGCCAGTGACAGCCTTTATATAATTCCTCTTTGGTACGCATCACTACATTTTGGGCTAGCATGTTCTAATATTCAGTTGCTTTGAAATTTAAAACAAAACCCGCTGCAGTTTAGTCCTCTATGTGGTAGCGGCAATAACATTTGTTAATGCCCAAGCTCTGTCCACATGTAAATTCAAAACGAGATCTTTCAAAGCTTCTGCTATCTTCATTGAGAAGCCTGCAGATTAAAAATCGGTGGAAGTAGTCCAAATGGCCCAGAGAAAAAACTGAAGGGATGAACGTGCTCTAGTCCAGAAACTGCAACTGAGTACTTTTTGACAACAAACAAGTAACAACTGAAGCAATAAAAAGACCACTCTTTCACTCCCCTTCCCTGACATAAGATTTGTTTGAATGTATTTAACGGGACCTCTCTTTCCCGCTACGTTATTTTAGCAAACACTCCTTGAAATGTTATATACAATCCTTCAGATCATCTCTTAAAATATATTGCACAGCTAAGTACACAACGTAACAGTCACTCATCATGAAAACCAAATCCTTAACACACACACACACACACACACACACACACACACACACACACACACA
>JAHTLZ010000204.1:40719762-40733244 GCA_023846285.1 Phrynocephalus versicolor
ACACACACACACACACACACACACACACACACACACACACACACACACACACACACACACACACTGCCCTGACAAAGCAATTAAAACTTTCACTTCTACTGGAGATTAAAACACTGACATTACCTGAGCACCAGAATGGAGTACGTTTTGCTTTTGTCCAGTTATCACCTGCTCCACACAAAGCCAGCTTGTGAGCTTACTTATTTTTGTTTTTGTTTTAGGCTGGCATAAGAAAGCTGTAGCATTAGGGCTGCCAATGGTCCTAAATCTAATTTTTAGCAATGCCACTTTACTTTCAAATGCATTAAGTTCCAAGCTCTATTGAAAAACTTTTCTACTTCCCTAGGAGCCTTCTGAGCAGAGAATCATAAAATAAACATAAACTCAGAGATTCATAAAATAAACTCAAATATGAGTTTGAAGGAACCTATAAGGCCATTGAATCCAAGCACCTGCTTAATGCAGGAATTCAAATCAAAGTATAGTATACAAGTATACATTCTCTTGAATGCCTCCAGTACTGGTGTGCTCACTTCCCTCCCCGGAAGGTAATTGGTTCTATTGTCAAGACTACTGTCTTGGTAGGCAATTTCCCCCCAAAGAACAGACAGTCCTAGATGAGAAATAATTTTGAAAGCCAAGACTTCTAAAGATGCTTTCTCAGAAATGCTACCAGTTCCATATTTAGAGCCTGTTTCTGAACTTCCTTATTGGCTTGCCAAAGGAATCTGACAGCCATGCTAGATTCTGAAATTTATATTTGACCTCAAACGGGAGAGCTCTTGCTATATCCATATGAAGTGGCACAGAAGGCATATAAAAGACACCTTTGTTTTTTCTGCCAACAAAAGAAGAAATACTTTTTCAAGATATTTATTCATTTATATGTGGTACATTGCCCTTCAATATACATTTCAAAATAATAGGAGTTTATATAAATACATTAAAGTGGTTCATTTAAATATTTAATGAAAACTGTTAAATGTACTATATTTAAAAGGGACACTTTTAAAACTGATTTATCTATCTATCAAATCTTTAAAAGACTTGCAGCATTCCAAAACCTGATTTATTTCACTTAAACTTTATCTACAGGAGCTTATGTGAAAACTTTAGTTTTTAAAAGGGCCACAGTATTGTAACCTAATCTACAACCTAAACAGATTATATCATTGCTTCTTTTGCAAATGTATTGGTAGGTCCAGTACTGCATTCCACAGTACTGCAAGACTTAACTCTGGTCACATGCAGTCAGGTACATAAAAGTGGAACAATGTTCTATGCTGATAGTACATGTGGAATGACTACTCCATTAAGCCATTTTAAATTTCTTGCTACTGACTGCCAGATTTTCAGTAATTTTTTTTTTTGTATTCCTTCAAGATTTCAGCTTCAAAGCATTATTTTAGGCATGAAATTTCTCTAAGATATTATTTTAAAAAATAAACATGCTGTACAGAGGAAGTTACAAATTATGGATGGGCAGGAAACAAAAAGCGAAATGCTGTTTTGTCATTTTGTTATGTAACGAAATGAAATGAGGAAGCAGCATTTCATTATAGACGAAATGAAACAGCCTTTTTTCCATTGAAATGAACCATTTTGTTCCATCGTTTTCAGGCTCCTGCCGAGCTGTCAATGGCAATGGGGACCCTCTGGTGTTGATTGGGCCAGGTTTAAAGGGCTCCAGCTATTGACAGCTCGGCAAAAGCCCTCTGAAAATGCTCAGGACCCGGGGAGCCATTTTGTTTTGTTTCATTTCATACAATTTTTTTAAAATTTTGTAAGAAACAAAACAAAATGGTGGTGAGCATGAAACAAAATGAAACAAAACATTTTTTCCGTTTCCTGCCCATCCCTATTACAAATTAATTTTTTAAAAGACCAAATCCTTCCATGAAAAAGTGAAACAGCCACTGAAAGCAGATTGTCCTAAAAGCTGTTCATCACTAAAATTATCATTCTTAGTATTAAAATAAGAGAATAACTGAAATCTAAGTCAGCAAGTTCACGCAGATAGTCACACTGGAAACAAATACAATAACTTGAAAGGCAAGCTTAGTAACAAACTTGTGGTCACCAGGGCTGTGACAAATACAAGAGTGCACAACTTCCCCAAATTCCAGGAGAAAATGGGTGGGGTTGGCTGGGGTCTCACGGATGAGAGTGAAGCTACCAGTGTAAAGGAGCAAATCTTCAGGATCCAAGGCTACAATTCACTCTCTCTTTCTCTCCTTCTTTCAGCCACTTGCTCCTTTCTGTCCCCTGCACCACTGAATGGGCAGCCACTGAAGGGACAGTCTGTCCTTTCAAAAAACTGATCTGGTTAATGGCACAACGATTGGAAATTAAGACCAAATATTGCATGACATCAAGCTGAACATGGATGGGTAGCCCATCCTCTTGTATGTGCTTCTGAATACACAGATGGGCTTGTGCTGTGAAATTAGTATGTTCCCCTAGGAGAGTTGTTCAATGTCTCACTAGGCGGAAGATGAGAGTTCAACAAAATGCTGATGGTAGTGAGAAAGCAATTTGTTAAGTCATGACCATCCAACTTATATTACCCAAAAGGACACCTCAGCAGTTTCTACTCTTGCTTATGAGCAAATGACTGAGAACTATGGTCTAAATATAAACCGCTACTAGATACGTCCAAAGAACATTTACCTTTGACAAAAGGAAATAACTGGATTACACAATCCGTAATATAGTTAACTCCTTTGTGGAAGCCATGCATTCACTCAGTTCCTGTTTGCTATCTGCTTGACTTTTTAAACATTCAGTATATATTCTGATTTTGGCTTTGAAGCTTTAATAATTCTGGAATCTATCGCAATCCATTTCACTAAATATCAGCAAGTTTCTCTGAACTTTGTATGAATTTGCAAATCGACTCAAGATACTGAAAGCAATCCATTTTTACTGTCTTCTGTGTACTTTGAAACTACAATGAGCTGGAGATGTGGTTCCAGAAAAGATGGTGGGTTACATCATAAGATCATTACAAGGACCCTGGACATCTTAAAGCATAACCAAGTATTTTGCTTATTCAGAATAGCACAGTAAGAAAGGCAGTACAGTATATGTAAATGTGAGTATGCAGACATTCAAAAAATATGTATGCTTCTTTTCTGGTTGTATGCACAGGTATTGATCAGCTGTGTCATTTAAATGGCAATATAGCAATATGTGGCGCTATTAAATCTCATACTAAGCATAGATAAACATTTTGATGCCACACGCCAGCCACAGAAATATTATTTGTTAACTTAGTTTGCATTCCCTTTGTTAGATTTGCACTTTGAAAAGAAAAAGCAAGTGACACGTAACAGTTATCTTTGCACCTGTAGACTTAACCACAGATAAGTGTACACAAAGCTAAGGACAGTTGCATCCATTGCTTTGGCTAGCTTCACGGACAGAATGCTTAGTTTTCTAGTGTTGTATCTTTTGATATGACTGCTCCCTCTAGAGGGAAAAGGAAGAAATGATGGAGAAGTAAATTTCAATCAGGGACCTCCAGGTTCACAGCTTGTCCCCTAACTACCATGCTACACTAGGCTACACTTGTAAATTACAACTCACCTGATCGATATCAGCATTGCGGGGAAGAAAATACACGATGTTGTTGGTAATCCTTTGTGAGATCTTGAAAATTTCAAATGTAAATATAGATGTTAAAGAAGAAGACAAAATGATGAAATTGGAAGCTTGACTATGACTGCTCCCTAATAGGCAAACATTGGCCTTTCTTTCATTGAAGGAGCAATGTGCCCTGTATCATTCAGTTCTGTTCTTGTCGTACTGTTTTTCCTTTTGGGGATCATTCATTTACTGGATGGAAATATCAAGGTGTGTTACCATCCTGCCTATTGCATGTCCATTCTACCACTTCAAACTCAACAAAGCCTTAGTCCCAGCTCTTTTACTGTAAATGCTGTACATGCCAAACTTCACATCCTCCCAGAATAATCTCTCTCCTTCACCCTTAAAATTCCTATAGATCTTAAATTCTATAGATCTTAAATGCAACATTTCACTACCGGTAGTTTTGATGCACAGAACCATGAATCAAGGAGCTTATTTGTAAGACTGTGAATAATGGCAGTGAATTGATAGAAATTAGTTACTGGACAGTCTGGATTATCCTAGAATTGTGGTTCCCAATCTTAGGTAAGTCAGGAGTTCTTGGACTGCAATTCCCAGAAGCCTTTATGGTCAGCTGGAAGGCTGGGATTTCTGAGAAGTGTAGTCCAAGTACACTTAGGTTACCCAAGATTGTGACCCATTCTCTTAGAAGATTTTAGCAATATTAACCATTTGGAGTTTATTACATCATGTCCGTGATAGTGCTTAAAAGAAAAAAAGTGTTCTGCTTATATCCCTCCCCATAGTGCTTAAAGCACTCTCTGAGTGGTTTGCAAGTTAATTATGCAGGCTACACAGTGCACCGCCCAGTAAACTGGGTACTCATTTTACCAACTTCAGAAGGATGGAAGGCTGATTGAACCTTGAGCCTGCTTCTTGGAACTGAACCCCAGAAGTTTTAGCTGCAGTACAGCAATTTAATCACTGTGCCACAAGGCTCCTATTATATTTAAAGATTGAAGATTACATTTAATACTACCCTACCAGAAATTCTGAACCACATTCAATTTCTTGAAAAGGGACAACATATACTTTAAACTTTCAGTGTAATAATGACAATTTGCAATTCAGATTATACTTTTTCAGAACACCCGAATATTCCCTAATTCCAGACTTTAAATGACCTTCTCATCTAAAAATGTATGGCAGAAAATTTCCAAATTCCCTAAAAGTATCTGATCCTGTGAGAAAGAATAGTATTTGCTTTCATTAAAGGGGGGAGGGAGAGTAACAGTATGACGTGGAAAAGGATATCCATCAGGAGAAATCATGGTCTGGACATCAAAGACTTCTGCAGTGGCATATTCAGGGCCACCCCAAGGAGGACTCAGAAACACGACATCTGCTTTTAATCGGGATGCAACCTTCATGAAGTCTCCACACACAAACTCAATCTTGTCAGCCACACCATATACGGCTGCGTTGTTCCGAGCAAGACAGATCTTCCCAGGATCAATATCAATAGCAATTACTGGAAAATATAGACAAAATATTTTTAAACCATTATAAAAACACACGCACACCTAAATCATCCATGTTCAGCTATGGAAACAGTCAGAATTAATACCTGATCTCAAAAAGGAATAAATTGCTTAGCTGCTTGTTTAACAGTTGAACACCTTTATATTTTCAGTGGCCGGTATCCTGTTTCATTGGTGCCATGGCAACCGCAAACTGCCACTAACTAGAGCACTTCAGCTTTGACTGGGTTTTGAAATCTGACTAGTGTAAAACTCAAAGCTCCCCCGCCCCCCCACGTAGGGCTTGATTTTGAAAATATATCAAAGCGAGCAAATATCCTTAGCTTCAACTAACCAAATTAAGCCTTCCCAATATCTTGCAGAATGCAGCTAGCATGAATCAAACACACACATATGAGTAAAGCATTTACCTCTTTTTTCTGTCAGGGCAAACTGAATAGCGTTTCCACCCACACCACAGAATGCATCTATTATGATGTCTGATTTGAAAGACTGCCGTACACGGTCTGCGATATGTTCTGCAATCTTCTCAGGTGTAACGGAAAACCATCCCTCTGATAAAAGAAAGCCATTGCTATAACTCTGAAATTTGCAAAACAGTCTCAACATCAACAGCTTTGATGCAATGTTCTTTACAGCTGGTTTGCATAAGTCTATTTGAGAATAAACGAGTAAGCCTATAGGCCAGACCAAAGGCCTATCTACTTCAGCATTTTCTTCACCTACAGTGGCCAACCAGATCTCTACATTCAGCACTTAGTGAACCTGTTTACTCATAACAATATGCCACAGTTCCTGAATTATCTTTGTCTAGTAAGAATATGAAGAAACTTGTCACATGTTGGTAAAAGCAATGAGGAAAGTTTGATTTATTGCAGGTATGTGTGGCCTTCCAATAATGGCCATTATTCTTTACCACTGGATATGTGGCAAAGAATTCATCAAACAATGTCTGAGGGATATCTTAAATTCCCCCACACAAGAATTATTGTGAAAGATCCTGATTGGTGCTGCCAAACAAAGGCATGTAACATAAACAGTCCTGGGTTATTGATAACTTCTAATCCAGGCTTCTCTAGGAAAAAACAAATAAACCAGGATCTTGGGTTAACATCATTTAGCCTTTCTTGATATTTTTTCTTGTTGTCCATGAGAAATATGGTAAATAAACTACCCACATTCGCAAGCTGCTTGTTCACAGGAAGCCAAAAAAAAAAAAAAGCTGGGTATCCTGGCTACTTATAATGTATGAATGCCATCAACCAGTGTCAATTTAAGTAGCAATTTAAGTGTATATAAATTTAAGCAGTATAAAATGTAATAAATAATAAATATAAGCAAACAAATGAATGCATTTATAACAGAATCTGTTGGCTCCTTTAAAATAGTCCAATTTCCATTTCAAAGTTCAGTTTAGCAATGGGGTCCCCTCTAGGTTTTTACCTCTGTCTAACTGAATCCCCTCATCAAATCGAGAGAATAACCTATATCGCTGGGCCCAGTATTTAGCCAGCTCAGGATCATCAGATATTTCAGGGGGTAGAGATGGTTTATTTCTGTTTTTCTTTTTCCGTGTCTTCTTGTTTTGCTTCTTCTTTGCAGTACCTGCTTCACCTAGGCCATGTAAACCATAATTCCAAATCAGAACATTTTTCTCAAAGAGTTTTAACATTATTGCAGCAAAACTGTACTGTTTTTATCACCCTTTTCATCAAAAAAGACTGCAAGAGGAAGATACAAAAGACAGCTATTTACTTTAGTATTGTAGCAATTTTAGCAATTACTGTAAATGTAAAATTCATTGGGCACTTACCTCCCAGAGAAACTGCTAAAAAGATGAATTCAGTCAATAAATAAAATCATATCATAACAACAAAAGAGATACAGCCAACAACAGCAGGGAAAAATCTTTAAAAGTATTAGATCATGAATGAATAACTTTTAGCACACACACCCCTCTCTTGCAAGCTACTCAGGGAACAGCTTAACACTGATAAGCATTCCCAAATCTGTAATCAAATACAAAGCATTTGATTGATGCTTTGTCCCTTCAAATGAAGCAAAATGAAGAAAAATTGGAAGCAAGACTATACAATGTCTTGTAATTATCTTCTATGATATTACATTACCCTTATTTATGTAAAACAGCAACAATTTGCAATTTATGCTTTTTCAATAAAAATGTATATACACACCGTTAATTCTGAATAATTATTAAAAATGATACCTTCTGTTTCCATTTGGAGGTAGTCTGGAATGTCCAAGGGAACTAGCTCTCTGCCCAAAGGACATTCGTCGTTTCCTTTCTCTTCATCAGGTTTCTGAAAACTACAGTTGCTTGTCGCCAGCCTTTCCTTATCTTTCTCCTCAAGGCTATTTCTTCTAAGTTTGCAAAACTCTGAACCGGGGGATATCACGTCCGAGTTCTGGGAATTCAAATTGTTTTGTGAGTCGGTGGCATTTTCTTCATGTTCTGAACTGCTGCTATTAGAAGCATGATGAATTTTGTCTTCACATAGTTCTTCTTCCTCCACTTCTTTCAAGAACCTTTCCACCTAAAAACGACATTCCCACAATATCTCAGCATAAAGGTTTGCTTTTATTTAAAAAAAAAACCTAATTTATGTGTTTGGATAAAACTGGATTATATTATAGAAACAAGAAATTAGTACCTATTATCAAAACAGTCAAACACATTTATATGAATAATGAAAGGGTTCTCTTGCTGCTTCAATAATGGAATAACAAAACAAAACAAAATAAGCATATTGGCCAGAATCCTGTTGCATGGCTACTCTAGCACCAAGGTGGAAGTGATATCCCTGAAACACTTCTACCAAGTGCGTATTGCAGCATTGGTCATACCAGGGACACATGACTGACGGTGCAATTGTACAGTACAATTACGGAGACACAACTTTATATTAAATGGGTGTGAAGACATTTTTTGCCCAGTATCTTTTGTCAAAAAAACTGCCAATACAAAACATTTTTGGCTATCAGCCCAAAAGCTCACACCCTCAGTAATTCCACTGCACAGGAAGATTCCTTTATTTATTTATTTATTCATTTGTACTGCTATCATTTTCAAAACTAATGTACTTAGTGCATTACCTTTAACTGTTTGACATTATAATTGTACAAAGCCTTACCATATTAATAAGCAAGGGCTTAAAGTTTCTTTCACTACACATCTATGAATCAATTTTAAATGCTATGGCAGACACATGAGGCATTTTCCCCCTCTAAGACAAACCATATCAGAGTGCTTCAGTATATCACAAGCATGCATTAGATGTTGGACATCAGGGATCTGAAACAGCGCATTGCAGCAATTTTAAATTCCAGCAATTCCACTCCATTCTCATAAATCTGGGATATCCAGTTTCTCCATTTCCCATCCTCACAATAATCAGCATTTTATAGGCTGATGATTACACACTGTCCTCACTCTGCTTTTTCAAAGGTTATCTTCTTCATATTTTTTGCATCCTTAGAAGATACATCGCACACAGACACACACACGAACGACAGGTATTTCTATAATGCAATTAACAAAATTTAGAAAGCATTTTATAATAAAAAGACAACAAATTAAAAAGGCGAACTTCTTCATACACTAAGTTCTATCAAGGGTCTATGTTCGTCACTGTCAAACAACCAACCTTGTTCAAAGTCTCACTCTTCCTAAACGCCAAAACTTCAGGTTCTTCGGTAAAAAACGTATGTTTGTTTTTGGCTTTGATTGTTCTGCGCATGTCCAAAAATTTTGATTTGAATTTCATGTTTTTATTGAGATGCCGCACTCGCCTTTCACTGAAGCCCAAAATGCCTTTGTATCTGGAGAAAGACAGATTCAAGTTGGCAATTGATTTTCAGTTCCAGGAAAGAGGTGGGTAAGAAAACAAGAGACAGCCTGTATTTACTGAGAGGGGCTTCTTTTTAGGTTTTCTTTATATTTATCATCTGTGTCTTCAACAGAAGACTTCCCTCCTTTAAAATGTGTTATACAAACGAGTTCAAAATACTTTAATCTCAGCAGTCATCTTTACTTTTAGATACACACTGATATATTCTTACCAAACAGATTTAAAGGTTCTGAAGGATGTTGTGTATTTTCTATTCATATATTTCAAAAACACAGTAACTCATGCAGAATCACCTACTTTAACAATGCACATAGGAATTGTGTGTGAGACCTTTCACTTACAATAAACATGTAACTTTCATTCTGCTACATTTCAACATATTTGTTATAGTTATGTCTAAAGTTAGGGAAATATGCTTTGAGTGTTTTACCATTAACAAATGTTTCTGTAAGAATGGAACCTCAGTACTATTTCAGTAATATCACAGGAAAAATATCAAACACATAAATCAATTTGGTCTTTTTTTCTACAAGAAACAGAGGAAATCATTACACATTACTTTTGCCCTGAGCCGTGCTTGAGCCCCAGAAGACAGCAAAGCTTTTCCGAATCAGCCTGAGGATCTTCTTCGACATCCAGTTCATGACTTAAAAGAAACGACAATGTTTGTGTTACAATTCACAGCTAATGGGGGAAAATATGTTACGTGTTCATTGCCTATTTCAGTTCATAAATTAAGAATAAAAGCTTTTCAGCTATTTATTCTTCAGTTTGGTGTTGTTTTTTGGTTTTTCAACACCAAACTGAAGAAGAAAAACAGCCTCCAACAAAGTATTTCTGCCAGACATAAAAGGAGTCACAGACCACATGGACAAGGTCTTGAAAACACACACCCTGAAACAAATTGGACATGAAATCCTGTTCCAGGACACAGGGGTACTGACAACGCTACCAATCACTATGTCAGACTACACAGAAAAGCCATTGAAATCCACAAACATAAACACAGTATCAACAAATAAGAAGAAAGTCTAAACATCAACAAAGCCTGGCTTCCAGTACGAAAAACTGCAGAGTGCAAAATGTCAAAGCTCTATGATTCCCACCCAGCCACAGGCAACAGTGGTCAGTTCACACAATGGAACAGCTAACGACACCCATCAAGGATAGTTGCTATCGCTGATTGCATTGAAACTTTTTAATCCCTTCATCACAATACAATGACTAACTAATACCTATTCTCCTGCATAGGACTCTTTCCCACAACTTAAAAAAACCCAGTCTCACTCACTCTGTACCCCAGAGTGCAGACAGAACTCCTGGTTCCCTGAGCTCCCTTGCCCTCTGAAGATGCCAGCCACAGAGTCTGGCGAAACATCAGGAAGAAAAACTTCCAAACACGGCCAAACAGCCTCAAAACTCACAACAACTATGAGATCCCGGCCGTGAATGCCTTCAAGAATACATTTAAAAACTATTATGGTTCCAATTCAAATTATAACTTTTCCAGCACACAATATCAGAAGATCACCACTCCCTCAGAAACCTCTAATACCAGTAAGTGTACACCACTCTTCTCCCTGAGTTATCAAGAAATTTGGTACTCCTATAGGGAAAACTTGTGTAACATGACTTTAATTAATTTTGCCATTTATTGTTGTGTTGAATGTTTTAAGCCACCAAGGATAGGTGAGATATCAGTATAATAATAAAGAAATAACTCTTCACTTCTGAAGAATGGCACATCTCTCTGATGAAAAAAGGTTTCTAACAGAGAAAGGAATAATAGGCATGCCGTTGATAATAACAGCTTTCAATTCTGCAGAATACTTATAGTGTATTACCGTTTAAAGATAACAATGTTTTGCTAGTCAAAGGCCACAAACACTACAATGCTAAATATGGTTTAAAATATTAGTGAAATATTAGAAATCCTAGAACTGAGATGGGAGGGAGGTGTGGAAAAAAAGGGTAAGACGTGATTGATAACCTGCCTCCTCTTCAATTTGACATTTTTATGTTCAGGTGGCTGCTCATCATCACCATTAGAGTCTGATCCCCCATCTCCTATGGAATCTGGTCTAGATGGTCCTTGAGAAACTCCTGAGAAAGAAAAGCATGGTCTTAAGAGAAACATCAGAAAAATTTTTGGAAGCCATTTCGTAAAAAACATCCTTCTTCTATTTAATATAATCAGCTGTTTATCACATGGCTACTCTGTCCCTGCCCCAACAAAGCGTGTGTACTTTAAACAGCAGAACCAGGGGCAAATTCTAATGTTGTCCCCATGAACACCAGGAGGGTTAGGGGGAAAACAATCACAGTGTTCTTGCTTTTTCACAGAGATATATGGTGTCATCACCATAAATGTAAAGAATTTATTTTTTTACAACTAAATAGGATATTTATATTGTCCCTCATTGTAAGCAACCTTGGGTCCTTTTCCAAGGAGAAAGGAGGGGAAACAATATTCAAAGTAAAAATAAATAAATATTTCTCCGAGGAAACATTTTTTTCAAATGGAAATGTGGAAATATAATTTGGAGTTAGGTCATCTATATACCAACCTGGCTGGTTTGAACATTCATTTTCAGAAGACACACTTTTGTCCCTCATTTGTTCATCAGATTTCTCAGCATGCCTAGTATCACAAGGGCAGTGCCTTTCAATGCTTGTTAAGCTAAATCCTTGATTTCCATTGTTATCAACAACAACTTCTGTTCTGTTCTGCTCTACATTCAGATCCATTTTGCTGATTTCAGTAATGACATCATTATGGCACTGTTCATCATTTGGAGGATATTCTTTACACATTGGAATGGAAGGGAGAGAAGCCTGTAATCTTGAGTCCATCACTTCTTCACACTCATTATCTGCACCAGTATTTTGCGTGTCTCCTGTCTGCTGTACGTCCAGCTTACTTGCATCAGGACCGCTGTCATGTGTACTGTCAACAGTCCAGCCCTGATTTGCCCAGTAGCAAAACTGTTCCCAATAATACCAGTATAATTCCTTATAATGTTCCTCCCACTTTCCCTTCAATTCAGGGTTATTCCAAGGCTCACTGATAGACAAAAGGTCAGAATTAGCATTTCCCTGCTTCTCCTGCCAACTCTGCCATAGGAGCCCCTCTCCGTACTCGCCCCAATATGTTTCCCATTTCTTTCCCACATGCTCATCAAACAAAACTTCTCCATTTTCACACGGTCCATCGCTCCTTATTCCTTCTTTAATTAAGAGCATGTTATCTGAAAAAGAGTGGCTGTCATCAGCATCAGAATCATTGCAATGATCCTCTTCCAAAGTCTCTTCCATTATTTTGAGAATATCTTTTTGCACCATCTTTTTCTTCTTCTTCTTCTTCTTCACTACTTTGTGACGCTTTTTGCCAATATTCTCAGATGTCTGAAATGCAATATGAAATAGAGTAAGTAGGTATGCTACTTTGTGTACTGAGCAATGCTCTACAGTAATACCTCTTAAGATGGGGCAGCCAAACAGAAGCCCTTGGGGTGATGGGATTTTGAAAGCACTTTAGGCTTTTAAATGCCCTCGCTCAAAAGACAGCAAAAGCCTCTTCTGTTTCCAATGATTAGCTGCACAAAAGGAAGGAGCCAGTTTCCAATGATTAACTTTCATGCAGCTAATAGCTGGAAACGGAACCCTTCCTTTCATACAGCTAATCATTGCAAATGATTTTGTGCAGCTAATCATTGCAGACACAACCCTTCCATTTGCAATGATTAACTTTCGTGCACGAAGCACTGCCCCTGTGCATGCTCTGCCTTGCGCTTCTGGAACCGGCGCTTCCATTTCCAATGATTAGCTTTCGTGCACAAAACCTAATCATTGCAAATTGACCCCTGCCTTTTGTGGAGCTAATCAATGGAAATGGAACCCTTCTCTTTGCAATTGGCTTTTGTGCACAAAGCACTGTGCAACCCCCTCTATCAAATAGCACCCAAAGACTGCTTTGCACAGCCTGACAGACAGCTGGTTTTGACAGCTTGGAGCTGTCAAAATCAGCTGTTGTTGGGCTGTGAGGAGCAGCCTTCAGTCCCGGAAATTTTATTTGTCCTATGAGTTTTTTTGTCTTATGGGGGATTTGTCTTAAGACAGGCATGTCCAAACTTCAGCCCTCCAGATGTTTTGGAACACAACTCCCACAGTCCTTTGCCATTGGAACTACAGGCTTGGAATGCTGGGAGTTGTGGTCCAAAACATCAGGAGGGCCGAAGTCTGGACATGCCTGTCTTAAGAGGTATTACTGTATTCCAATAAAGCTTGGTTTGCTTCATTTATAAGTTCATTTATTCATTTCATAAAGTCTCATGAGTTATGTTATAGCTTGATTATGACAGAACCAGATGATCATAAATGCTTTAGCAACTACAGCACCTATAGGTCTGCTATGTGATTTAGTTGAAGCACATTTTTGTTGCCTGATATTTTATTTGAAGCAATTTTGTTAAACATCTTCC
>JAHTLZ010000204.1:40733254-40748161 GCA_023846285.1 Phrynocephalus versicolor
CAGCCAAAGATCAGATAAAGGTTTATATATAAAATAAAATAAAATAAAATGTTCCCATAACCTTCAAAAGCACAAAGGAAGAGAAACAATGAAAATAAACTCTGCTTTACCACAAAAGTCTTATGCTTCATCACACTGCCAAATTGTACAGGCAAACCCATACTCTTCATGAGTTCAGTCTCTGAATCTCTTTCAGTATCTTCTAGTCCAACAACATGGCTGCTACATATGCCATTACAACCACAGGCATTATGTTTCTCTGTTTTTTCATCATCTTCAGTTACTTGATCTTCTCCTGTTAATACCAAAAACAAAGAATCACTTTTTAATTCCATCCTCAGTCTGGTACATCAAACACACATTAAAAGCAACAGATGTTTTCAAAAAAAGTACATTTAATAGAAAATGTTCATATTTTCATTGCATACAGAGAAAAGGGTGTCTTGAACAGACCAACTTTTATGTGCACAAGAGATACAAGAATGCTTTAAATGTTGATTCTGTATTATGACTCCTAGTTCCCCAAATGTTTGGGTTTAAAAAATTGTTAATTGCATTTGTGATGAATTCTAGAAAATTCATCTTTTGATATGTCCTATCATCTGTATAATCTGTTGATCCCTGGCTATGTCATGTCCTGGGAAAGGAAGACACTGACTTCCTTTGTAATTCACAGGTGGATGCCAAGTAGCAAATGTTATGTTTTCCTCATCATCAAAATGTTTGTTTTGGTTGTAAAGAGCAAATGGAAGAGACCTTACATTGCCTCTTCTGAATATCAAAGCCTATCTTCACCAAAGATGTTTATGAGGGGATAGCAAACGGATAAAATGGTTTTTACAATGTATTTCCCTGTATATCAAACGGTCCCTGGGCTTCAAAGGGTTACAGCAGATGGCAACAGGTTGCTACTGTCAACTAAGGAATCTTCCTGTCAAATACACATCCTATTCAAGTGATTGAACACTTGAGATCAATAGGAATGTGTAGCCTTTTGTTCACTATCAAAGGAAAAGTCTGTACTCGTAAGTATGCTAATTGATACACTGCCCTGAGCTTAATTTACATTTCTGAAGAACAAAGACAGATCCTAAGAGATTTTAGGTCTATAAGAATGGTTGGCCCTAACAAGGGAGAGAGAGCTTCTCCACAGAACTATGCAGCCATGTGATCTCTGTATTGATGCTGGCTGAACGCCAGAGATGACAGCAGAATCCTTTTCATAATGTGAGTACTAGATAGATCAGCTAGATTTATTGTTTTCCGTTTGGTTTGCCATATATTCATCCTATCTTCCTGAAATTGGTTTTTTTAAAGCTACGTTGCAAGTTTGTCTTAGAAACTTTGCCTTTGTTTTGTTAATGCTCCAAGCATCTGTAGCGCTTGCCAGAATGATGCTGACAAAGTGAGATTCCTGTTTTGATTCTTTGTTTTAAATAAAGTTCTTTTCTTTATCTTTTTAACTGGAATCTGTGTGTGCCTGAGAGGGAAGTCATTGCTAATTAACCAGAGCCTTAGCCAAGGCTGCACGCTACTGACTTTTCTGTGAGCAAGAAAGTTTCTCTTGATTGAACTCTATGGGACCTGGAGCAGAGTAGCTGTTCTGAGGCACCTGGGCTGAGGGTTGTTCAGATGAGACAAATCCCTTTTAACTGGGGCACAGCAGGGACAGCTGCTCACCCTTCCCCGGTACCAGTTGTGTCGCTAGTTAAATTGAGGAACCTTCTTGAATAATCCTGGGGCGTGTCAAGTTCCCCAAATTATTATATTTTTGGTGGCAGCGAAGAATGGCATGTGGTAAACGCCCTGAAGGCATCACAGCATTTACTTCCGCAGACATTAATACAAGGATCAGAAGCCAACAGTGTGCTTCTGCAATCTCTGATTCAGTCCCCCACATGCATTAAAATGTGCTGGAAGGTCTGGGACACAACACATCCCACCATGGCCACCGTTTTTTGACACTATCAACAGCCACTGGAGGAAAGAGGCAGAAAACATTACATTAGGATTTGGTCAAAGAGGTAGGGGAGATAGAATACAATGATACTGTCATTAAGACTAACTACATGAAACTACTGATAAATGAATCCAGTTCAAAAAACCAAGCCCAAATACAATACGTTCTGTTTCATGCAAAACGACATACATTAACTAGAAGTAAACTTATTCTGCTCAAATAAAAAAAGATATTACTGCTGTGCTGATCAACAGTGTAACTGAAGCAATGCAGTGAAGAGGCTTTTTAGACAAGCAAGGTTATTAAACATATTTAAGAAAGTACACAAGATGGCTAGCTCCATGTTGATGGGTACAGAATGTTTGGAACGTGTAATAGTGCTGCAGTAGTTAAATTGAAGTAGTGCAGCAAAGACTCTATTAGTTGGCTTGAGGCTGACTCAGCCTTCTATTCTTAAAGGTCTATACACTTATTGTCCAGCTTGCTCAGGTGGTAATGTGTAGCCTGCATAATTAAATTTTAAATGACCTAGCGGGAGCATTAAGCAATAAGGACTGTATATACGTACAGTGGTCCCCCACCCATTCGCGGTTCATATACTGAGGTCCCGCTATATCGTGGGACCACAGTATATGAAAAAAGACCCCCTGTGATAAGGGGGAGGGCCTGTCAGAGGCCTCAGAAATGGCTTCCGGTTTGCAGGGAGGCCCTTTGGGGGCCTCCAAAAAACCCGGAAAGCCCTTGCGGGCCTGGGGCAGCACCAGGCTGGGGGTAAGTACAAGAGTCCCCAGCTAGGTACCCCAGGCCCAACTTGACCTGAATCTGCATATCACAGTGTAGGAGAATCTTTCTCACTCACAGTGCCTCTGTGGCATCCATTAACAGAAAGCTGGAAGGCACGTAACAAACGAGGACAGTTTAACAAAAGCATATTGTACTAAATCAATTCTGAGACACTATGTTTCACTTATCATCAGTTTCCCAGGCTAGTTCACACATGCGTAGTGAGCTCAGCTCTTAGAACAAAGAAATATCTGTATTTGTGTTTTTATGTGACGTATAAGTCTGTTATTGGTTGAGAGATTGCTGCAAAGTTAAATGGGATTTGTAGTAATGTGGTTGGCAATAAAAGGCTCTGCCTGGATGCAGCGGGGATGGATGAATGGATAGACAAGGGAGAGAGAGCTGCACCATTTTGCACCAAGAAGCACGTGTGGACTCTTTTCTTTATTTTCCAACCCATTAGGGGGGGTTGCTGGTTAAGCTTCCCTGCTGGGTTCCCATCAATACTCAAGCTTATTTCTGGAATAGGCTTCCCAAGTTTTTTCAATCCTTAAAACGTTAAGGATTCACAGGAGTTAAGTCCTCCAGTTGGCGAGCAAGCTTTTCAAGCCTCACAGATTGGGGCTTCCCACGTGGGGGTTATTCCCACATATTGGCGTGCCAAGCCAGGAGTTGATCTACCATCGCTCACCATTTCTCATCCGGGTAAAAGGATCCCAAGCGCGCACAAATCACCATTGAAGACGACCTTCGATCCCATCGGTGAGTGATCCCGTACTTTAAGACTACCGATACTGTTTCAACATGGGCGGGAATGCTGTTTCCTCCCCGCAACAAAAGTTCTGCCAGGAACTGCATTATCTGCTCACTAAGAATAACTACGAAGCTCCTCTAAAGGAGGTGGAAGATCTTGCCAAAGAAATTGCTGAAATATGTCCTTGGTTTCCACTAGCTGGCATGTTAGATCTTCAAAAATGGGACAAAATTGGCTGTTCCCTTCGGGAACATCCCAGAGTTAATTTTAAGGTCCGGCATACGTGGTTTCAAGTCCGTGCATGCCTTCAAGGACCCAATGCAAGCAATCCTTTATTGGCAATAAAGTCACTGCCAACACCATTGCCCATCATTCTGCCTCCCTTACCAGCCTCTTGTCTAATTGTGGCTCCTAAAGCTCCTAAAGCACCACTGCCGGTGAGCACAGATACACTACCAGCGTGCCCAGTCCTTGAATTCCCATGCCAGCAAGTGCCTGAGCCCTCTCCAGCCTTATCCACTGCTAATGATGGGAAATTGCTCAGTGCAGGCTTGGTTGGCTCTGTTCCAGCAGCAGCCTTGGCCATCTCTTCGGTCCTGCAGGCTGACGCCCCTGCTCATGCTGAGAAAAGTGCCCCAATTCCCTCTGAAGCACTGAAAAAGGGTAAGGAGGCTTATGCAATGGACACTGCTTTCTCCAGTGTGGATGAAAATGTTCTTAAGGCTGCCAAATCTGACTCTAATGTTGCTGAGCGTACTGCCATTCGTCTGAGTGCCAAAGAGTTGTGTGCTGAATTTGTGGCATTTGAAGAGGAGATGGGAATTACAGAGGAGTGGAGAATCTTTTTCAGCATGCTTTGCATAAGCATCACTAAACATTTGGCTTTGGAGAACTTTAATGCTGGACGCAAGCCAGATGTTGCTACTTTCTACGGCAATTCCGCTATCTCCGTGGCTGGTATTCTGCATGCGTGCCAATTTGTGAGTAGTGACTCTAAGGCAGATTATGATGATGGCGGGGGTGGCGGTGGAAAAGAAGAGGTTAATGATCTGTGGAGCAGAAATCGTGACGGAGAGAAAAAATCCAGGCCTAAACAAGGCCCTTCCTGGGATGGAGTTGCTTCTGTGCACCCCCCATGGGAAACGCTCTGCTTTTCTTCGTTCCGAAAAGGCATCTCAGCTGATAATGGCATGATTGCTACGTTACATGGATGAAGTTATTGGGAATAGTTCCAGAGATCAACGGTTCTATCGTTACAAGCTGTGAAACTGTGAATTAGCTCTGAAAAAACACTTTGTTCTGAAAAGGCACCTTTTTCTGAAACATTTTCTGTCCCTTGCTGTGGAAATCAGCCTCAGAGTGAAACTGCCATGAATCTCTACCTTGTTGCAAAGGGAACATTGAATCGGCGTTTTAGAAGGTCAACTGAGACTGATGTTTTGCCATTCATCACAACAGAACACTTTCACACTTTTTCCTGCTTTCCTCAAAAGGAAATCAGCTTTGGCGTTCATTTTTGCTGCCTTGCCTTTCACCTTTATGTCTTTGTCAATCACTGGACAATGCGTTGTTTATAGCAATTAATTACTGCCTCTGTTTAATGTTGACTTATTGTCTCTGTTTAATTTTAATTATCGCGGGTTCGGTTTGGTCCCTAACCCCCATGATAGGCGGGGGGGGGGTCCACTGGCACACTTTGTTTTGCCTTTATATATGCTGAACCATGACCACCATCATAAATGAGACAAAAGTATCTATATAAGAGTTTGCTTTACACAAATACATGCATGAAGCATATAAAAATGGATATGAGAAATCTCTGAAATAAACCAAAATGAAACAGAAAAAACAAAACACTGCTGTCATGTACACTCCTAACTGTATTTATATGGAGAGTGTTTATTTTTCATTTGAGGCATATCTTACCTGTACTTTCCTCTTCCTCCTTGCAATAAAATCCCTTTAAGCCTAGTTTGTATAGCTTCCGGTCTCTGGAAGAAAGTGAATGCATACATTACTATGAATGCTGACAATAAAACAAAGAAATGAAACACTAGTCACCAAGCCAGCCAAAGGTATAACCAAAAAGGCTTTCCTTGCACAACAGACTTTATTAGCACACCAGAAAAAAAGTCATCATGTGTTCCTTGTGAGTCTACAATAAGTATTTCCATACAGGATTGAAAATTGGTTGGGATTAAGTAGGTCAGTGAATTTCTGTACATTATAATAGGCAAACCACTGGCCTGATAAACTTACAGTACCCAGTCTAGTCACCAAATTTCGAACCAAAGGCCATTTATACGCTTATGTATAACTCTTTTGGTACTAACAGAATTCTGGTTTCGGGCAATACCTTAAAATTATGAGCAAGGTTAATTTTTGAGTTCTAACAAAAGTGTTCTGCTTCTGGAACTTTGAGTTGGAACTTCCAAAAAGATGAGGGTAAGGGAGGAACACCTTCTTTGCCTAATGAAGACTTCCAACTAAAACTTCTAGCATGAAAAGTAGCATTGTTTATAGCTTTTTTATATCCAATAAAGCTTCAGCAAGATTCCAGTGTACAACCTCAATGGTGGCCTGATGATGACTGTAAAATGAGTCATTGTTAAGCTGAACCCTATCTTCTCATTAGGTTCATCTTTAAAACAGGAGTTTGGTTTGTGGATAATGTTTATGGCCTTATAAATGAACCACTGCTGTCCTCTCACTTCTTCATCACACATCCTATTGCCTGCTTGCTGGGTACTACTCTATTTATTTCTCCTTCATGCCTCTGTACTCTTGGCTTGTTTGCTGAGCGCTCTGCTCCAACCTTTGCCGCTGTCTCTCTTGACCCTCTCTCCTCTCCTGCTGAGAGATGTAAATGTTTGAGTAGACAGCACTAGGTTTTGGTTACTAACAAGGGGCATTAGCTAATGCTGGCACCTTGGTAAAAGTGGAGGCCTGCAAAGTGAGGTTTTAAGCTGGGGGTCCTCTGAGCACCAAAGTTAGATAGGCAGTTTTTAACCTTAGAGTCTTTTGGTGGTGCATGCAAATTGATCTTACAGAAGCCAATGAATATTTGGTATGAAACGTATATTCCATTACATATTATATCACATACCTCATTCTGCTGCTATGTGGACATGTCCACAAAGCGATACATTAAACTACGAACGTTAGTCTTTAAGGTGCCACAGGATTTTTTTTTGTCTTTTATTTTGTTTTTCTTTGATTTTCGCCTAGTTAGCCATATGTTTCTAGATATGACCAGAATTCCCCCTTTTCCTTCATGTTATTGTTGCAACTATCTAACACACAAAAGGATTCTCTTACATGCTGGAAGAATGTTTTTGCTTCCAACTTAGGTAAGAGAAAGTGACAGCCCCCCCCCCCCCCAAACCAGTGCCTGCAGTCTCAGCATTTGGACTTAACCTTAACTTAAAGGACCTCCCATGGCTGAACTCTACAGGCATGATTAGGTCCTGGTTAGGGCAAACCCCCGAAAATACAATGGTGCTGGGAAACGTGGGAGGCAGAAGGCAAAGAGAAAGACCAAACGCCATACGGATCAATTCCAATAAAGCAAGCCACAAGGGCTGAGCAGGGCTGTGGGGGGACTGGGCATTTTGGAGACGGCTCATTCATAGGGTCGCCAGAAGTCCGAAGCTACGTGGCTGCACTTAACAGCAACAATAACAACACAAATCTGGCTGCTGATGACAACGTGTGGAGCTGTGCGGCGCAAAAGCAAGGGTGACACCTTTGCCCAGGTAAAACCCAGCCTGGGGACGGGTCCTGCAGGCCCAGAGAGAGCTGACATGGGCAGGATACGAGTGCTCCAAGAACGGTATCGTCCACCCTCGTTCCGATTATTGCACGCCACCCCCTCCTTCTTCCTCGCTTGGCGTTGCAGATATTATGGGCTACCCGGAAGCAGCAGGAGCCCAGACCCGCGTGTCCCTTAGTCCTCCTCCCGCCAGGGAGGGGAGGGGTCACGGGGAGCGCGCGTGTCGGCCCCACTCCTCCAACCCGCGCCCAGCGGAGGATCCCTCCCCGACTCACTCCACGAAAGCCCGGCTGCACAGGCAGAGGATGGAGCCGCCGGTGCAGGCGCTGCGGCTGCCTTCCTCCTCCTCCTCCTCCCCGCGGAGCACGAGCAGCAACTCCGCCACCAGCAGGCTCCGCGGCGCGTCGCGTAACATGGCCGCGAGGTGGGCGAGTGGGCCGCCGCCGCCGCCGCCGCCACCCTAACTCGCGCTCCGTCTACCCTCGGGGCCGCCGGTGCCCAACTTCGTGCAGGCGAGAGCGTGGCCTCCGCCCTCCGGCCCAGGCCTTTCCGGCGGAAACGGGTCCCGGCGTGCTACAGCGTTAAGCTTCCCGCCGGCGGGGCGATGGCAGCGCGCTGGTGAGCGAGAAGGATTTCCCACCCTTGCGGGGAGGAAAAGACGCCCTCGCTCGTCGTTCGCTTCTTGCTGGCTCTGCGCCACCTCCCGGGACTCTCTCTCTCTCAATCTCTCTCTCGGAATTCCAGCAGAGAGGCCGTGAATCTGTTCTTAAGATTCTTTTTTTTTAAAAAAAAAATCCATCTCACCACCTCTGCGATGAAAGATAAGAAATGGAAAAAAATGTCTGGGTAGTGCGTTCGGAACTGCCTGCTGTCTTCGCTTCTCCTCCCCTATACACCCTCACCCCCCCTTCTGCCCAAAATAAACTTCTACCACACTTGAGACTATCCAGGAAGTCCTTCAGGATTTAGGGTAGTTTCTCTTGTTTTCTGTTTGGATTCCTGCCTTGAACCAAAACTTTCCAGGATGAGAATTCATTATATATGGTACACCACTCGTGGGTAGTTCTCTGCCACTGTTGGTCAGTTTCATAGGCTTACAGAACTTACTTTTAAAAATAGGAGATGCCAAATTTCTCAGGGAGCTTCATCTCTTAGGCCGCAAGTGCGTGAGTTAATGCTATGGGATGGAGGCATTTGAAGATTTTCACCTGATCTCATATGGCATAAAGGCCAGTTCGAAGTCCCCTGCCCTGTGGGGGAGGGGGGAGGGGCTTCTACTTTTTTCAAGACAGAATACGTTGACTGGTGTTTGCCATGTACAGTATAACTGGTTGTTTTGCTGTCCAAAAGGATTGGGATTTGATTGTGGGTGGTTTTCTGAGGAACTTGATATGATAGTTTGCACAGTGGTAACACCTCAGCATCCTTTCTCCTTAGTTGCCCTAACATACTATATATTTCTTTTCCAAACTACCAAGTTTAGCACTGGATCACTTCTGCATGGACCAGACATGCACACACCTCAATATGAAATGAAAACTATTATTTATTTATTTATTATACATACATACATACATACATACATACATACATACATACATACATACATACATACATACATACATACATACCACCCATTTGGCCTGAAGTTCACTCTTTGCGGTGAACACAAATTATAAAAACATCAACTAGCAAAGATAGATACAACATTATAATATGATAGATATACAGTGGTACCTCTGATAACGGATTTAATTCATTCTTAGAGGCAGTATGTTATCTGAAAAATTTGTTATCCGAAATGTGGTTTCCCGCTGAAATGAATGGGAAACCGATGAATCTGTTCCGGAGGTCTGAAAAAAAAAGCAAAAATGCTGGGGGGGTGGGGGGGTTTCCAGACCTCTTCATAAAATGCACTTTAAAGGCTTGCAGTGCTAGAACACCTTCCAGAACATCCCCCTGCAGTGCAAGGTAAACATGGACAAGAGAAACCAGCAAGACTACCCCAGCCTGTTCCCACCCAAAGTGCAATGAGGAAAAAATGCAAACAAACAAACATAAGCAGGAAGAAAAATCCAGCCCATTTTGCCTGCAGAGCAATGAAAAAAGACTGCAAACATGGAGAAATTAAACTAGCAAGACTGCACCAGCCTATTCCGGCCAAAAATGCAAAGAAAAACAGTGCAAAGATTAATAAAAGCTAGCTCCATATCTTACCAAGTTCGAAAGGTTCAAATCCCTCAGCAAAACATGTTCAAAATGGACCCAAAACACCATGAAAAATGCTCTAACTCCTTCCACCCCTCCACAAACGATGCATCCTGCAATGCATGCAGGGTGCAGATTTTTTGCAAGGCATTATGAAACATTTGTTATCCAAGGCAGCCCATAGAGAACATTTGCTATCCGAGGCAGCCCTATACCTGGAAATTTTCATTTGTTATCCGAAAAAATTGTTATCTGAGACATTCTTGATCCGAGGTATTACTGTACAAAAAAACCCCAAATCAAGTATAAATTATAAATAATGTCAACCAGATAAGATATAAAAAAGTAAGATAAATGAATCAAAAGCGGATAAGATGGAAAACAATTAAGAACTTTCATTGACAACATATGCAGGGAAGGCCAACCTACAAAGCCAGGTCTTAAGTTGGCGTTTAATATATGCAGCGTAGTGGCCAGGTGAATTCCAAAGGAAGACAATTCCAAATTTGAGGGGCAACCACTGAGAAGGCCTGGCTCCTTGTCAACACTTTTCCAGCCTCATTTGGACTGGGCACCCTCAAACTTCCTGCCTGGGATGAACTAGTGATTTGGGCATTACTTCTTGGGAGAACAACTGACAAGCTGCAACACACTACTATGTTTCTATTTTGTATGTGTATGTTTGTGGATTATGTACAGCTTTGAAAAACTATCTCTGATGCCATGCGACATTATTACAAATTCCACTGGCTTTGCATAGGAACCTAAAAGGAGAACCAGGGATTGACCGAAGGTTCAATCAAACCACATAGTTTTGGTAGGGCCAGTGTGGCTACTGCACTGAAACAATCTGCAGTTTCTGTGTGATCACTTAATCGGAAATATGAACTAGGCTGCGAATTAATCCACTCGGATTTAGCTTGCCAGTGTCCTCACAACCTTAGAGATGTTTCTCCACCTGATATAAAAAGTCTGTCTATGATCAAAGGAATAGTTCTGGAGCAAATCTGAAGTAACTCTTCAAATTAACTCCTCTGCTATGACACTGTCTTCATAATTCCTTTAATTTTCTATTGCTGTTTTTATATTGCCCAGTATTTTGTTACATTTTAAATTTATTCATGTATTTATTTATATATTAATTTCATTTATACAGCACCTATCTCCAGTAGGAAGAACTCAGAGTGGCTCAGTGTTTAAAAATACTCCTAAAAACACAATAAATTATACATTAAGAACAATTTAACTGTAATTAAAATATACTGAATGGCTTAAAACATTTACTATATAAAAAAACAGCATCTAGGGCCTCTGCTTTGATAATACAATTTGGATGATGATGATGATGATGATGATGATGATTTCCCCATACATATCAGAAAAATTATATGTAGTTACCCGCTGAAATATTAGCAATTCTTTGTTATTTTTATAGTAGCCTAAAGGTATCACCTGTCCCACTTTTGTATTTGTTTTCTGTGATGGCTACAGGGCTCAACTTGTTTTGCTTCAACATTTTGTTTGCCACCGAATGTCTTGAAATGAAGATTGGGATCTCTCAGTGTGTTCAATGTGTGTAGTTTGAAGATGATAACAGACTTCTAATATCATGGACAAGATTATGGTAGAGCTTGTGTTTGAGGTGGACCCTTAATTCACAAATTGGACCATTAAATATTTTTTTTTTGGGGGGGGGAATGTCATCTGTCTATGAATGTAAGTTTATAGAGATCTCTGATGTCTTTCCAGAAACAGGCAAAGACCTTTCTCTTCAGGCAAGCTTTCCCTGAATGACGGACTATCTATTATGTGTCTATCATGTGAATCTATAGGATCACATAGACTTTGTGTTTATAACCACTAATAACCTTGTGCGATTGCATTGACACTATGTTTTCAATGTTAGTTTCCATCACTCATACCTTTACATGGAATTTTGCTCTCCTTTTAACTGCTCACATTCTCTTGTAGCTTAAATGTAATGTTGTCTTTTAATGTGGTAAGACAGTGGTGCCAAACTGGCAATTTTGACTTGGAATTCTGGGAGTTGTGGTCCAAAACATCTGGAGTGCCAAAGATTCTCCACCACTATCATAAAATGTTCCCTAATTCCCTGTTCTCAATACTTGAATGTGTCTTAATTGTACTATTATCCCTCATTACTGTAAACCACCTTGGGTCCTTTTCCAAGGAGAAACATGGGGTAAAAATATTATAAAATAAATAAAATAAATAAGTTATCTGGGCAGTATCCAGTACACAAACATAGAAACAATACATACACTCTCCGCAGAATAAAGATAAAACAAGCATTTAATTGGTTTTTTAAATGGTACTGTTTTTATATGGTTCTCTAAAACTGTTAGGTGTTGTATAGTTTTAGTTGTTGTGAAACCCCTTGCAAGAAAAACAGCATATAAATAATAAAAATAAATAAATAAACCCTACAGCAACCCCATGTTAAAGAACACAAATTAAAAAAGAGGGAAACCCAGGCAACATTAATTATTTAAAAGAGCTGTATGAATAAAAAGGCCCAAATCCAGTGCTTCCAAGACCACAAGATTAGTATTATTTATTTAATTTATTTTAGAGTATATTTACCCTGCAAGGACAGCGGTTATACAACTGAGGGTGTGTGTGTGTATCCCTGCCAAAGAGGCCCTTCCTATAGTAGCTACTCACCTTACTTTAGTATCAAGCATCTTAAGATCCCTTTGTTTGTTTACTGCAATGGAAGCACACAGGGCTCAAATCCAGATCAGGATCAGTGAATACAAGTAGTGTTGATATGAATTATCAACCCTGTACAGTACAAGGTACGGGAGTGTGCTAGCTAATGGGTTTCCACCAGCCAGACCTCCACTGACTGAGCTTATGTTCTTGGTCCTGATGAAGATACAAGGCCATTGTCCTTTAGAAGGTTTATTATGTGGATGGATAGGTGACAGAGTAGCAGCATATTACTAGTACAGCAAAAGAAAATGTGGACGCCCACACATGCTCTGGGGAGACTGGATGGGCATGGGCTCTGAGCTCCCCCCCATAGGAAAAAAATTATCACAAGGTGGACATTCCAAGTTTTTCTTCATAAGCTAGTCTTCCTCCTAGCTTCGAACTGGCCCAAGGGAACTGGTACTCCTTCCAGGGATTTGTAAGCGCTGAGCACTCAGAAAGAGTATACTACTCCCTTCTTCTCCAGGCATTTTCGGATGGTGTAACTTTGTCCAGCACCACACATGGCACCTTTTATCCTTCAAGAGTCAAACTCCCTGCTTCTGGCTTAATAAGAATGTCAGGACTTCAGAAGGTTTTCCTTTGTTGCCCATCTAGATAAACAGGCACAAAAGCCTTTTTACTTGTTTAAAAGGCATTTGGAGGAAATCACTTTGGGCTGGATTAATTTTAAAAATATACACTACAGTATTTCAGGCAAAAATCAAAGAAAAACACCTTAAAGACTTTCATATTTTAATGTAAAGTTCCGTGGACGCGTCCACTTCTTCAGACATATAGCAGCTACCTCTCTGAAACTTATACACTACAGTAGTTGTACTAGGATTTCCAAATGCCCCGCTTAGGGCAATCCGTGGCCCAAGACAAGTTTTCCTCCTTAAATAAGCAAACACGCGAAGCGAAGCTTTCAGTCTTCTCCGGCCAAACCAAACCGAATAAAAGGCCCACGCTTCGGATCTGCTTCATGAAGCGCTTTCTTATCCATACTGTAATCCTATTCTCCACGCGCTCCATCTCTGCATGCAAGGAGCGTGAAGGAGAGCAAAGCGGGACGGCTTGCAAAGAAAAGCCTCTTCGGCAGCATCTCTGGGTATCATTTGCAGGAGGCACGTGACGCAGACGGAAACACCGGGCAAGAGCGGGCAGGAGGACAAAGCCGGCCGTTCCTGCTGCGGCCGCTTGGCCCGGGAGCCTCTCTCTCTCTCTCTCTCTTTCTCTCCCGCCCCCCCGCCCGCCTCCCGCCTCCAAATCCTCGTCTCCCTGCATTGCGGCATAGGCAGCGATGCCCCCCTCGCCTAGGCTCTGCCCAATCCCAGCCGGCTCTCCAAGGAACCTGCGCAGGCTGCGCTCGGGCCCAGGCGCAGGCGAGCCACCGGCCGTTCGGCGGCTTCTGGGTCGCACGTGCGTGGGTGCTGCGCTTCCGCGGGGCGTCTCCAGCGCCGGCATAATGTGATGGCAACCGGCCTTGCGGAGGGAGCGTCGGGACGGGGGACGGTGCCAGCGCCGCCGCCGGGAAGGTGATGCAGGGCGAGGGCGCAGCCTGAAGGGAGGCGGGGTGGCGAGCGAGCGGGCGGGGTAGGTGGGTGGGTGGGTGGGTCGGGGCTGGGAAGAGAGCGACCCCAGAGCAAAAGCCGAAGGGCGGCAGAGGGTAGGGAGCAATCTGCAAGAGCGCGGAGAGAGAAGAGGATGCCCTTGCCAGGATCGCGGGTGCAGACGCCCACGTAACGCGGGAAGAGTAGTCCCCCAGACTTCAGTGGGGCTTACGCTTGTGTCGAGAGGTGCCGGGGCAGCCAGGGTTGAAGCTTGGACCGGTGGCACTGGGGAAGCATCTCCAAGGGAGACCGAGTTACCGAATCCATTTTCCCGGATCATATAACGCCGATTGTAATAATTAATGTCTGTTAAACATTTTCCACATTTAGGGCCAACGTTACGACGCTTCTTTTCCTGGCGAGTTGCTCTGTTTAGTTTTAAACAGAAGATGATCAGCATAAGTGCACTTTATTCTTCTGGACAGGAAAATCTCACCTGGCTGATCGATTTACTGAAGACCTGGATGTATTCAGACAATAACCTTTGCAATTTTACCACCTACCCAGTATGCATTCATTGGGTGCTAGCACCAGTGGCACTCCTGTTTTCACCTGTTCTAGTCATTCTTGGCTGCATCTACCTTTCTAATATTTTCCTGCATATTTACAAGAGGCAGTTTCATTTGAAGGAAAATTATCTCAGCAAATCTTGGGACAATGGAAGAAGGACAGTGTCTTACCTTTGGGATATATATGGCAAGCTGTGTCATGGTAAGCACAATTCCCTTCCCCTTTAGACTTGCAGAGTTCAGTTGTTCATAGCACTATACAACAAATCTTTCAGCAGTCTTGACAACAGTGCTTTAAAGCAGATTATACTTTTTCTTCCTTGTTGCATGGGGTGGGTGGGTGAAAAGGTACTGGTTTTCCAACTGTAATCCTATGTACACTTGCCATAAAGCCTTATTGAATTCATTCAGATGGACTTCTGAGTGGATACATATGTACTGTGTAGGATTCTGTAAGTAAGCTGCGATTATGTGCCCACTTGGGAGCAGGGTTGCAAACGAGGAGGGGGCGGCACAGGGAGGCAAAATAGTATTTGTACCATTCTACTCTCTCTCTCTCTCTCTCTCTCTCTCTCTCTCTCTCTCTCTCTCTC
>JAHTLZ010000204.1:40748171-40760383 GCA_023846285.1 Phrynocephalus versicolor
ACACACACACACACACACACACACACACACACACACACACACACACAAACCATTCCACTAAATGCAGTGAAATTTATTCTGAATAGGCATATACAGAATCTTGTCACATATAGCTTTGTGGCAGTTGAGATCTGAACCAGGGCAACAGTTTCTGTTTTATTATTTATAGAATACTGGCTTGTTTCAGGGTCTGCCTAGTTAAAAAACACATGCTAAGCTATGAGCAACTGTTTATGAATTACTTGTTTAATCGTACCATAATCGCATAAAAACCTCTCCAAAGAGAAAAATAAAACCTTGATTTTAAACGAAAATGTCCTGTTCAAGTTACATTCTTAGAAGTAAAGAAATTCAGAGTATAGCTCAATCCAGCTACTTCCCCTAACAGGGATGCGGCAGTACATTTACATGAATAAATATAAGAGTGAAACTGCACTCTGATTCTCAAAAGATAAACTGCTTTTCTTTACTTTGACTAACTCCATTGAATGCACTTACTTACTTACAAAACCACCTGTCTGGCCAATGGTAACTTTGGGTGGTGTACTGTACAACAATAAACGGTATATACATATAATTCAAAGAACAATTAATTGTGTAATTTAAAACCAGGTGGTGGCTGTAGATGTTAAACATCAAGACTGCCTTCCCTGACAGATCATTTGGGTTGGACTAATAAAGCATAAGTAACTATTGATAGGATGAAACTGTAAAATCTGCAAATTTTTAAATGTTGACATTATTTGAGTTCTTTTACATAATGTTGTGCAGTATAGGCAGTATGGCAGCTAAAGTCAGTCATTCAGTTTTATTCTACAGCCAAAGGCCTGATAAATTACATCAAAGTGTTTACTTGAGGTGAAAAGTAAGATAAAAGAAAAGTGCACCAATGTGACCATGTTTGTGGTGATCTTTGGTTCATATTTCTTTAGTTTTCCACCACAAATAACTAAGTTATTGTTTATATATAAACAGTGAACAGTCAAGAATTATGGAGGCATCATAGACCTCAAGGCCCTCCACCACATAGCAGGGGTCCATTCTGTCCATGCCTCCGATCTATCCTGTTTGCTAGTGAATGCCAGGTCTGTTCACAATAAGTTCCTGGTCATCCACAGCATGGGACCAAGACAGTCCTGGTCACATTGCAAGATGACCTCTTGAGGGGGGGCTGACAGGGGTTGCTCTACTCTGTTGGTCCTCGATTTTTCAGCAGCCTTTGATACTGTCGACCACATCCATGATTTAATCATGGATGAGGGAGCCGACCTGGCCTGCAGTTGTTTCTAGGGCAGCCTGGGCGGGTTAAGAGGGCGGGGCTTCCCTTGCCCAGCTTTACCCTCCTGGGCTTCGTTACCAGCATGTGGGCAAATTGCACCTCTTCGCGGGGAGCATGGCCCTTCTGTTTGGGCCCAGCCCCAGAGGCTTCTGGACCCCGTTCAGTTCTCAAAGGCCTTTGGGGGCTTTCTGGATGGTCTGGTCAACGATCATATTGATGCCTTGGTGGATAGATGGTATGAGGATGCCACCAAGGCCATTGACCGGATTGCCCCCAAGCACATCATCCAATGCCAACCTCACCCTTCGCCATGGTTTACTTGATGCGATGAAGCAAGAAAGGAGGAGGCTGGAGAGCAGATGGTAGAATGACTGGACTGAAAGTAATAGAGCTGTGGTTAAACTGCTGACCAGGTGCTATGTCAGGGCGATCAGGGAGGCTGAAATATCTCATGCAGGGAGGCTAAAAGATCTCATGCAACCCTGAGAATTGATGAGGCCTTGAACCGCCAGGCTGAATTGTTCAGGATGGTTCGGGACCTCTCCAGTCCTGGTCAGCAGAGGCCTCCTAGTGATTTCACTAATGAGTCCTCAACAACCCATTTTAAATCTAAGATAGAGGTCATCTGGGCCAATCTGGACTCCGGTTCCACTAGTCTGCCCCCGGGATTTGCTTGCACTGTACCCCCTCAGCCTTTTGTTCACTTTGGGCCTGTTACTCCAGCTGAGGCCTCCAGGGCGCTGGCTTACTGCTGACCTGCGGCCTCTTAGTTTGACCCTTGCCCATCTTAGCTGATTAAGACTGCCGGAGGGAACATGTCGCAATGGGCAGCTGCAATCGCATTGGCTTTCTTCGGGGATGGAATTCTTCCCGTTCGCTTGAAGGAGACCGTGATCCGGCCCATTCTTAAAAGACCTGGCTTGGCTGTGGATGATTTGTCCAGCTATCATCCAGTAGCCAATGTTCTCTTCATGGGAAGGTGATCAGACGGGTTGCCATGGTTAGGCTCCAGTCGTTCCAGGAGGAAGACCATGTCCTGGATCCATTCCAGTCCAGGTTCAGGCCGCAGCATGGGACCAAGACAGTCCTGGTCACATTGCAAGAGGACCTCTTGAGAGGGGGCTGACAGGGGTTGCTCTACTCTGTTGGTCCTTCTCGATTTTTCAGCAGCCTTTGATACTGTCGACCACAGTATCCTCCTGGGCAGGTTGGCTGAGGCGGGTATTGGGAGTCATGCTCTGTGCTGGCTCCAATCCTTCTTCGACAGCCATGCCCAGAGAGTAGAGATGGGGGGGGGGATTTGTCGGCCCCATGAATACTCCCTTGTGGGGTGCCCCAGAGGTCGGCAATCTCCCCTATGCTCTTTAATATCTATATGAAGCCACTGTCTGAGGTCATTTGGAGTTATGGAGTCTGCTGCCATCAATATGCTGATGACACACAGCTCTATCCTTTTTCACCTCTGCAATGGAGGCTGTATGGACTCTTGACCACTGCTTGGCCACGGTCGTGGAATGGACCAGGGCTAACAGGCTCAAACTCAACCCTGGGAAGACCGAGGTTCTGTTCCTCGGGGGATCCCCAGGTGGGTACAGTGGCCCTCTCTCCAGTTTGGGGGAATTAACCCTCCAGCTGTTGGATCAAGTGAGGAGTCTGGGCATCATCCTGTATCCAGTTTTGTCCCTGGAAGCCCAGGTGGCAGTTGTTTCTAGGGCAACCTGCTTCCAGTTCAGGCTTATTGCCCAGATTCACCTGTACCTGAATGTGGATTTCCTTAGGACGGTAGTGAAGGCACTGGTGATCTCAAGGATAGACTACTGTAACGCTCTTTACGTGGGGTTACCCTTGACTCTTGTTCGGCGATTGCAGCGGGTGCAGAATGTGGCGGCCAGGCTGGTGATTGATGAGGGCAGTTATGACCGCATCACCCCCATTCTGGCTCACCTGCATTGCCTACCCGTTGCCTTCCAGATAAGGTTCAAGGTATTGGTTTTGGTTTACAAAACCCTCCATGGCTTGGGACCTGACTATATTTATTTATTTATTTTCAGATTTATGTACCGCACCTATTTCCCGAGTGAGAACTCAGGGCGGTTTTCACAAAAATGTTAAAAGGTTAAAAACTGTCACAATAACAATATTATCTGAGCAGGCAGACAGACATGGCAGGGGCAAAAGCTAAAAAAAAAAAGAAAGAAAAGAAAAGAAAAGAAAAGAAAAGAAATAAAAGAAAAAAAGAAGAGAGAGAGAGAGAGAGAAAGAGAGAAAGAAGCCCACATCCCTAGTCATTGCCGAAGGCGTCCCTAAAAAGCAAGATCTTTAGGGCTTTTTGAACGACGCCAATGACAGAGCCTGCCGTAGCTCGCTCGGCAAAGAGCGTCAGCTTCGTCCTGACCAACAAGAGCTTTGCTCACCATTTCGCTTCGGGTGGCCACTCTGAGGGAGGCTCAAAAGGTTTCCACCCGTAATTGAGCCTTCTCGGTGGCCGCCTTGACACTTTGGAATAAGCTCCCATCAGACATTAGGCTGGCAAAGTCTCTGCCTGCCTTTAGGAAAGCTTTAAAGACCTGCCTTTTTTTGGAAACCTTTGGAGACCGCTGAATGTATGGCTGTGAGTTGTTGTTGGTTGTATCGTTTTGTCCCTGCCCTTCTTCTTGCCGGATTCTTTGTTGCCGTATTATTTTTGTTGTTATTGTTTTTAGTTTTATATTTGTTTTGTTCATGATGGGGGCTGAGTTTGGGTTTGTTGTGTTTGCTATTTGTTGTACACCGCCCGCAGTTTGTGAGGGAAAGTCGGGCGGTTAGCAAGTACAAAAATAAATAAATAAATCTTCCACTGTCTCCTGGACAGGCTGGTCTCAGAGAAAACCACATCCACTTCCAGAAGAGAGAAGGCTGTAATGTAAACATCTGTCTTTAAGAGCTAGGTCCTTTATGCCATGTTGTGATGCTGCTCAAAGTTTTTCAAGACAAGCACACATTTCTTCTGAATTTTGCCTTGATCAACAAGCAATGTCTTGATATACAAGCATGAACAGGTCACATGATCACAGCTGAGCCAGTGGTGGCTCTCTCTTCCTCGCTCTCTCTGCGGGATTGTGGGTGATTATCTGGAATGTTCCATCTCAGGCAGCCTCCAAAGCAGAGGGAGAAGAGAGGAAATGAGGTCTCCCTTGCCCCAGCCAGGAATGTTTTCAAAGGGGAGTGCAGTTAGGGTTTTATTTTTCTTTATATTTATATGTATATGTATATTTAATTTGTTTTCAGTATTCTTTCTTATTTTTTCAAACAATTTCTAGTCATGGGGTAGCTAGTCATGTATGTATAGGGCTACAAATTGCACTTTATTATTGTCCCATTAAAAACACAGAGTAAAATCCAGATGTAGTACCCAAGCAGAGCAAATTTCACAGCTAGGTACCTAAACCATGGTGGACGTCTAGCCAACTTCTTTTGTGAATTTTGGCATTTTGTGTGTATAGTATGTGGTCTATGGGACTCCAGAACAAATAATCTGAGTTTCCATTATTTCCTATGGGGAAATTTGCTTTGATATAAGAGTGTTTTGTTTTACAAGCATGTTTCTGGAATGAATTGTGCTTGTAAACCAAGGTATTACTATATCATGTGGAAGGAGACTTTTGAGCGAATATGAATTTGAATTCATCATGTTTATGTAGAGCTGTGCAAGTACACATCGTACTACATAATGTTTTATGAGGTCTTACCTATAATACTTCTTTAGTTTGGGGGGCTACAGTTTCAATAACAACAAAAGGATGCCTTGGGTCCTTTTCCAAGGAGAAAGGTGAGGTAAAAATACACTAAACAAACAAACAATAATGTTTTGTTGTAAGCAGAGGCTTTCTTCTCTTGAGGGAATTCCCTTGCTAGCAGGTCTAACAGTACCTTTATGGTATTTTGCCACATAGCTATACAAATTGGCAATCTGGATTTCTTTTTGATGTGACAGCATGATGATTGCATAGTAATTTCATATTTCCCCACAATAATTTTGGGAATAGGTTTGTGGGTGTTTAGATATTAGTTGCAAATAAAGTGCTCAGTGCTCAAACAACGGCCGAGTGAGGCATTGGCGGAGACTTTTGTACACCCAGATCCTAAAGGCTTGTCCACAGGCATTGGGTAACCACATGGAAATGAGGGCAGGAATCCTCCATCCCCCTATAGCTGCCTAACTTGTGTATGTGTGTGCAAGAAGAGTAGGACTCCTGTACCTTTAATTATTATCTAGAAGAAAGAATTTCAGAAGATGTACTTGGCATGCTACTGACATTTTCTCTTTGCATGCAACTGTTAAAGGGACAGAACTCCATCCTCTTTCTCACCCCCCACCCCGTTAGGTGGCAGACTCTGGCTGATCTTGCACTGACATCACGGATGGAAAGAGTCTGCTAGTCCTGCCCGATTCCTTTTCATTTTCTCCATATGACCAGGGTTGAGTCTGAAGAGGAGAGTTTCCTGCTCACATATAGGCTCTTTGTACAAGAATCCAGATGTAGTTGGCTAGTTGGTTCATACACTGCCCCGTAAGTGGTGGGCATTATTAACAAATAATTCAATGAAAGAAAGAACCGAGACATGTGATTTCTCAATATCCTGTCCCACATGAACCTACATGCAAGCAGAAATCTCTCCCCTTGTGTCTTGTCTCTGCCTGGGAAATGTGAGGAGGGAGGAAGATGGAGTCTAGCTGTCTCCATTATTACTCTATCTGGTTCCCCTGAAAGGCTGTGAGTATTAAGCATGGATTCATACCCTTGAAAAGTCCACCTTTATCTCCTTCTGAGTCAGTCAGTAGAGGTCACAGGAAGATCATGGACCTTTGTCTGTGAATGACAGTGCTACAACACCCTGCTTCTGTTTGAGAAATGTAGAAGACCAAATTCATTGAGGAAAAAAAAGGCTCAATGTTGAATGCTTGTTAGATTTAATAATTGCACTTACGTTTAAAGTGAAAACTTCTGCTAATAGTAGAGGCCTGTTGTATTAAAAGACATCTAAAGCTCTTGTATTCTGTATTTTGTACAGGTTATGAGATACATGGGATGGATAAACTACCAGAAGGACCGGGGCTTCTTGTGTTTTACCATGGCGCTTTCCCTCTAGATTATCAATACTTTGTGTCTAGGCTGTATTTACAGACAGGAAGATTCTGCCACACGGTGGTTGATTACCATTTTTCCAAAATACCAGGTAAAACATAGTGAGTGTGCCTGAGCATTATTTGCTTCCTTATGTACTGTATTTGCATGTATATCTCAACACTCATCCAGTGAGCACACACTGTTCTCTTTGCTCTACATTTTTCTCTTGCATTAATTCTATAACACTGTGACTGGCTCAAGATCCCATAGTGAGTTTCATGAGTGAGATAGGGTTTGAATTCAGATTACCTGGATCAAAGCCAAAAACAACCCACCACATAACACTGCAAGGCTACCCCCGCTTTTAACTGTATATGGTAGGTAAAATGTCACACTGTGTGCGATGTTATGAGGCTGTGATGACACACTGATTTGGAACAGAGTGATCCCTGACGGGTAACTATAAATTTTGTCACACTTGAGTGTAATTCCCATTTAGGTCCTTAGATTTGTCACAACTATCATTGTTTTGGTTGCTTCCACCTAGTTTTGGGGGCTATGATTAATCAGACCTATTAAATTCCCATAGTTTCACTGGGTCTGCTCTAGGTGTAATTTAAAACTAGATTTAGGATACAGCCTTAAGTGACTAGGATTGCTAAATCCTGGTGAGTTGACACTCAGTTGGCTGAAGCTGTGCCAGATGCAAACTTCTCAAAGCCCTGTGATAATGGAAATTTATGGTTATTGTGACTTTTTAAAAACTTTATGTCTGCCTAATGGGTGTGAGTCTGGACAGGAAAGGAATTCAATCCGGCATAATACAACTGTTCTTTCAATTCTGCCTTCTTTTTTTTGGCTCAACTGTATTTCCCTGTATGAACCTTCTCAGATCTTAAGATCTTCAGGGGAGGCCCTCCTCTCAGATCCCCTGCTTTGTCAGGCACATGATCTTCTCTGTGCTGTTCCCAGATTGTGGAATGCCATCTCTCAGGATGCTAGGTAGGCCCCTTACCTCGTGACCTTCTGGTGACAGATGAAGATAGTCCTTTTTGATAGGCTTTTAACAACTATTTGAGTAGTTTTTGATTCTTGTGTGCTTTTTAGATGTGTTTTAACGCGTTTTAAGGGGCGTTAAACAATATTTTAAATGAAATAATAACTTGTGGACCACGTTGGGTTCCCTACTTGGGAGAAATGAGGCATACAAATGAAAATAAATAAATACAATTGCAGTCCTTGAACTATGTACATGGGAATAACTGTGCTGAATTCAGTGGGTTTGGTTTCTAAATAAACATGTAGGATTGCAGTGTAAAAACATCACGTCTGCCAGCTCATGTCAGTCGGCACTGCAATTGTGCCAACAGATCAGAGATCAGTGATCAAAAAATGAGTTGTGTCACTCCAAACCCACTGTATCTGGCATATCTTTGCATTTCAGTGTTGTTAGATAATAATATTTGGAAACAAGGGTGATTGCTTTCTGTCCTTTAATGTTTAGCTATTTTTATTCACTCTGTTTATCCATCTTTGTTCAGCTCTGATATGTAGATGTTGGCCCTATGATGTCTTGCCTTTTCACTCTCAGCTGGCTTACAAAATTTATTACAGTTTAAAGATGTATAGTCTGTGCTTCTTTAGCAACTGAGGCTTTCTATGCATAATTAAGTGTAAAAGAAAGGAAATTTGTTTATTATGAGTAAATGTGCAGAACACAAAACGTCTCTTACATAGACTGTTTCAATGTGACAATGTGTATTGCCGATTGTCTTGCAGGGATAAAGCTGTTTTATAACGTGCAAGGTCTTACACACGATGGAAGACTGGAATGTGTAGAAATTCTGAAAAAGGGTTACTTGTTGGGGGTCTTGCCAGGTGGAGCCCGAGAAGCACTTTTTAGTGACCAGAACTATGGTCTCTTGTGGGGTAAACGTAGAGGTTTTGCGCATGTGGCCAAAGATGCTAAAGTGGTAAGTGGCCTTGCATTGTCTACTTTGAGGTTCTCCAGTATATTGCAATAGAAATCTCTTTGCAGCAGCTCAGTAATTATGAATACACATCTAGAACAATGCTTCCCAGCCTTGGGTTGCATTCTTGGACCGAAAGTGCTAGTAGCCCTTGCGAGTACAGCTAGTAGTGAAGGTTCCTGGGAGTTGCAGTCCAAAAACTCCCGGCAACCCAAGTTTAGGAACCACTGATCTAGAGTACCAAAGAGTGGAAGCCATTGCTTTTAAAAAGAAGGTTGGCAGCCTTTTGCACTAGGGTTGACATATTCCCCAACCACGGGGCATTTTGCTTTGGATTATGGATGGTTGGTTGCACAACATGTTGCTTAGTTCTGATTTAGATGGAAAGGCTTACCATTGTAAAATGCACCCATGTGGAGAACAGGTAATAAAAATCTCAGTCGATATTTTTCTGCATTGCTGAAGGATAAATTAACTAATAAACAGAAGTATTTTAGCAAAATATTTCAGCTATCACTTTCCTTGATTGTTCTCGTAAAGTCCACCTGTTATGCTTTCCCCAGATATAGTTTTTTCACCCTGGAAACAACACACTTTTACCAAAACATCTGAGAAATGTAGAAACCAAAACATTTTACTAAAACATTTCTGTTTGTTAGTCACAGTTGTAAGCATGTGGGGGGGAAAAGTGGAGGAGGTGGGTTCTTTTAAAACAAACATTTATCATTTCCTGTTGTATACACACATTCTTCTGACATTTATAGACTTGCTAGGCAGGAGACAGAGGTAGACAACATAATCATATTTATTTTGCATTTTGAATTTTGCTGGTGTGCAGTAAGTAGCAAATGACAAAGAGCACAATTTAGTCAGATAATCCTGCCTTAATGGGATATTCCATATCCCATGGAACTACCGTTAGTAGTTTTCATTTTTTAATCTCCAGAAACATTGCTGTACTAGTATCAGTATGGCTATTAGTTATATGCTCTGTTGCATGTTGTTTTACTGTGATTTTGTTAAAACAGTATTTTATTTCATTTAATATTGATTTTGTGCCATGAAATCGATCCCAACATGTGGACTGAGGTTCTCTTGCTTAATATTGTAAGTTGCAATCATTGGAGATTGGGTGAATCAAATCTTTTGTTAATTCCCGTGACTCTATGGGCCTACTCCAGTTGTAACTTACTAAGTCACACAAGTGGATTTAAGTCACACAAGTGGATTTTAGCCATTGTAATCCTTCCCAGGGTTCTCAATGAGGTATTCAGAAGTAGATTTAAAGTCCTTCGTTCTGATGGTGCTCTGGGACCATGCAGTTTACTCAAGGCTGCAAGATGGCAGTTCTGGGATCCTCAGTGGGGAACTGATATCCTGACCTGTGACTTTTTGGGTAGATGCTGGAACCAACAGCCACTTAAAAAAAAAAACTACCTCTTATTGTAAAATGAATGGTATAATCCCTAAGGAAACATATTTTAGGAAGAGGGTAACAGATGCAATTAAATAATGGAAGAATTAAATATGTAGCTCACTTTTTACTGTTGAAAACCACAGACATACAAATTATAATCCCGATACTGACTTGTGTTCCATAATGCATAAAGGATTGTTGTAAAGGTATGCACCACATATATATAAATGAAAACAAATGACTTCATCTATTTATAATTTACAGTTAGGTTTCTGAGGTTTCTTATTCGTGTTTCTGAATCTACTGGCTGCGTTTCTATGCCATATAGAATAGTTGACAGCAAGTCATGACAGATCCAATGTGTAAAGTATTATGATTTTTATTGCCAGCAATTAACTTCAGTTGCTTGACAAGATGATGGCTGTGTTTTGATATGAACATTATTGATGTCACTGATCTGATTAAACAAATAGGCATCTCATTCTTACCTGTTCCCTTCCCTTTTCTTCCTCTGCTATGATGAATGTTAGTCACTTCTTCATGCCTGTGCCAGAGAAGAAGAGAGAACTGAGAGTTGCAGGAGGCTTAATGTTATTCATAGAATAATAAAAAACACACATTCATTTGTTATGCAAGGAAGTCTGATAATAGAGTATTTGCATTCCATAAGTGCTTCTTAAAGTGCCATTTTTCGGATGACGATCAAACATCCTCATGGGTCTGGATATAAAATCCATGATATAACAATTGTTTAAAAGGATATTGTGATACTAGTGCAGGGTCTTTAAATAACTGAGACTGAAACACAGCCCTAATTGTGGCTACTTTTCTCTCACCTTTCTCAGCCTGTCGTCCCTATATTTACAAAAAATCTACGAGAAGGATACAGAACACTTGGAAAAATATGTAAGACGGGTTCCGCTTGCATCTTCCCATATGCTTATGCTTTTTTGCTAAACACAGTACACAGAAGCAAAAGCTACAAATTTTACTTAGACCTCTGTTTACTTGTGTTTGGAATCTTGGCCCTGGAATATCTGCATTGCAGTCTCTCTGCTTTCATACAATCTTCTTTTCCTCCTAGTCCTCCTCCTGTCTCTCTGCCTTGGGCTTCTACCCCACTGTCTTAGCCCAGTTTTGTTTCCTCTGTGTTTGCTCTTCTGTCTTTGTGGGTGACAGCGTCCCTGATTTTCTCTAAGTGTCCAGTTACCCTCAGTGCTTGCCCAATTGATGCAAATTTAGCTGGGCCGCATGTTTAACACATATTTATGTGGATATTAGCCATTGAAACTCAGGAGGCTTAGATATGGATAATTAGGCATTCAATTGGATTGTTCCTAATCTTTATTATGCATGACGGCATAGTCAGACTTTTTGCACAATTGTGTGTCAAGTGCATGGCTTTTGTTCATTTAACAGCTGGATTGCTTTCTAAGTCTATGCCAAGTTTCTATTTATCAGAAGATGAGCATGTTTTAAAATTTCCACACAGGGCCCTTGAAGTGGGTATATGAACGTACCCGGTGGCCAATTGTTCCAGTATATGGAGGCTTTCCAGTCAAATTTTGCACCTATGTAGGAGATCCGATTCCTTATGATCCAAATACAACAGCTGAAGAACTGGCTAGAAAGGTATGTGTGGTCTACTGATGAAATCTGGACTGTGCTCACGACCTGGGGTTCAATACCCGGTAGCCGGCTCATGGCTGACTCAACCTTCCATCCTTCCGAGGTCGGTAAATTGAGTGTGTAGCCTACATAATTAAGCTGTAAACCACCCGGAGACTACTTGAAGTGGTATGGGGCAGTATATAAGCAGAACACTTTGCTTTTTATGGTTTTATTGGGTGCCAAACGATTACTTGTCTGTAGGCTATGAAGGAAGGCAATTTATGCCTGGATGGCAAAACTAAGACCAAAATGGCTCTTCAGCACATGAATGGACAATATGTGGCTCTCCAGATGTTGGTAAATTGCATTTCCCATGATCTTTCTCCTTTGATTGTGTTGCCTGCCATGAATATCCAAAAACATTGACATGGAAGGCCAGCCACATCTGGAGGGTCACACATTGTCCCTGTTGCTTTATAGTTTCTTAAAATGTTTCCTTCCTCCCAATGAGTGAAGCTCTTTCTTGAAGTTTGGGAATAGTTGAGTTTTTTTCTGCTCATCGTGTTAGTGTTGCATATCGAAAGGCATCATGAGATTTCTTCCAGTAGCAGAAACTCTGGTGTTCCCTCCAGCTCTTTCTCTGACCAATGATAATAAAGTGAAAGAAGCAAGACAGTAAATTAGTATGCTTTTAGATCACTTCTGAAAAAAATCCCTTTGAAGCTTTATTTAGGTGTTTGAGATTGGGTTGATTTGAACACCTGAGCAGAGGGGATATCAATCAATCAATCAATCAATCAATCAATCAATCAATCAATCAATCAATC
>JAHTLZ010000204.1:40765393-40779736 GCA_023846285.1 Phrynocephalus versicolor
ATAATCAATGGTTTCTTGTGTAAACTTTTTGTGTTATTATATTGAAGATGAATTTCTTTAATGCCACAATCCTGGACATATTCATGGATCTGCTCCCTTTTGTGCATGTAAAAACTTGGTCAATATATATAATCCTGTGTAAATTGACATCACATCTGTTTGTAATTTTAGATGTAATTTTGCTCATCCCTTAATTGCATGAATCCTAGAATCACGTGGCTTCAGGGAATTTGGAAGTAATCTGTTTTGGCCTGCTGTCCCATGACAGTAATCCACAGTTAAAAAGCTGTTCTGAATGTTTACTTGCAATTTGTTTTCCTGAAGTTACTTCCCAGGACAGGTTCTGGACTTGTCTCCTAGAGCAAGGCTGCTCCGTTTACAGCAGGACTATTGTATTGTCATGGTCAGTACTCACAGTTTCATATACTCACTGCCAGAACATATTAAATAACAACACCCACATCCCCCCAAATATGCATTTCCAGTTGTAGTACCAGAAGCGGCCTCTAGAGGGAACAATAAAAGGTGTTATATATGACATTTCTATACCTGCACATTTTGAAACCCATGGAATCCTTGGAATTGATGCCCCATCAATACTTTAGTCCTACTGTTTACACACACACACCCACACACACACCCACCCACACACACACACACACACCACACACACACACACACACACATCAAGTCACAAGGAGTGCGTTTTTGGGAAGTGTGCAACAATGAGCAAAAATTGGAGAGTTTTCTCTAGCACTCCCATAGCCCTCATTTCCAAATTATAGTTAGAATCATAGAATCATAGAATTATAGAGTTGGAAGAGACCTCATGGGCCATCGAGTCCAACCCCCTGCCAAGCAGGAACAATATTTCTGACAGATGGCCATCCAGCCTCTGCTTAAATACCGTCAAAGAAGGAGACTCTACCACCCTCCGTGGCAGCATATTCCACTGCCGAATAGCTCTAACTGTCATGAAGTTCTTCCGAATGTTCAAATGGAATCTCTTTTCCTGTAGTTTGAAACCATTGCCCCGAGTCCTAGTCTCTGAAGCCATGGAGAACAAACCTGTTCCCTCTTCAATATGACATCCTTTCAAATATTTAAACATAGCTATCATATCCCCTCTCAGTCTTCTTTTTGATAGGCTAAACATTCCCAGTTCCCTAAGCCGTTCTTCATAGTTGATTCCAGTTTAACATTATAGACCATGTGTAACTCTAAAATAATGTCATAATATTATATCCCTAGGCCACTTCTCAATTCATTGTTGCCATGATCAAAGGTACCAAGGAAAGAAAAATAATTCACGTTTTATCTGTCCATAGAAAGATCATGTTCATTTTGTTACAATCTGTCCTACAGTTCTTCCATGTTAAGTGCCTGCATATCTTTGTTTGTATTGACTAAGCTAATTTGTGTCTCATTATCTGGTTCTCTCCTTGCATTCATTTCTGGGATTGCCTCTGAAGTTTAGTTTTATGTGTTGTATGCCATTTTTATCAGGATTTGAATTGGTATACCGTCGTCCCCCACCATTTCGCGTTTCATATACTGCGGTCCCGGTATATCACGGGACCGCAGTATATGAAACAAACGGCTCCTGGGGCAAGCCGCATGGGCACATTTGAGGCGTCCTGCACTTACCTGAGGTCTGGTGCTGCCCCAAACGGGCCTCCGACAGGCTTCCTAGGCCTGTCAGAGGCCCCAGTAGTGGTTTCAGGTGAACTGGAAGTAACTTCCAGAAAAACAGAAGTGACTTCTGGATCACCAGAAACCACTTCTGGGGTCTCCGACAACCCCAGGAAGCCTGTCAGAGGCCCGTTCGGAGCAGCACCAGGCCTCAGGTAAGTGTAGGAGGCCCCAGATAGCCCACCCAGTCCCAACAAGACCCAGCAACCGCATATTGCGGATTTTCCATTATTGCGGGTCCGGTCGGGTCCCTAACCTCTGTGATAGGTGGGGGATTACTGTATAGAAGGGTCTAGTAGACAAGTGGTGCCCTTCACCTTTCCCAGGTTCTTGTCTATATCACCAGGATGCAAAATCTGAAACGTATCTATCAACTCTAGACAAGCAGCAACTCCTTTTGTAACATTTAGTTTTATTCCAGATATTCTGAGAGGTGCTTACTGTCTAAATTTTTTCTAGTTTGAGGATTTTTCTTAGTCGTTCAGTATCCTATTGTAAAAGTATGTAGTGGAGGTTGGATAGGAACATGTTAGAGCTATTTGTATGGGAAACTATATACAGTCATTACTTATCTTTGTGATGACCTCTGGGATTTATTTATGAAGAAGGTGAAATAATTCAAATGTGTCACTTAACATGTTACAGCTGCAGCTTGTAAATGATATGTTTACAGGCAGGACACATATTCATTTAAAATGAGGAGGAAACACTAGGCGTACAGCTCTTGAACCGGTTTCCAGAATAAACAAAGAGGAAAACACATAGCATTTCTATAAATAAGCACCATTTTAATTATACTCACTGCTGATTTTATGCTATTTCTGTTTGCATACAAGTCTGACACATTCATCCAGGCGTCCAGCTGGCAATCGTATCTTGCTATGCAGTTTTTAAAAAATACACCCCTTTCTAAGTGTATATGAAGTTTGTCTTACTTAGGCACCCATATGTTCTGTATCCCCCTCAGATTTTCTGTAAACACAGGAGCGATAGGCTAAGTGAGATTGAAACATACTTCTAGCTTCAGTCAATAATAAATGAAAATGCAAAACTAGGATATTTGGAGAGAAGACACATGGAAATAAATTATTTTGAATTCTGTCACGAGATGTGTGTGAGGAGAAATATGGGGAAATGCTTGATATTTTTGATAGCAGATGTGGTTTGGTCCTGAGACTGAAATAAAATAAATACCCTAGGATCTATTGGTAACAATTGCTATAGGGGGGGAAAAACCAAACTCTTACATTCATTTGTTTTTTGAAATCAATTTTGAAATAATGTTAAAATAAAATGGTAACTCCTAAAATATTAAAGATGGTGCTGGTATTAAACCCATCTTCAAAATATCAGTGTCATATTTCAGATAGCTAGGCCCTGCTTCTTCATCTGGTTGGGTTCTGGGAGACAACTAAGTTCTTAGCAAATGACACAGAATGTACTATTCTTGCAGAGCACTGAAAATGAAACAATAGGATGATAGAATGTTATTAAAATCCTTAACATTATTAGGGGCCACACAGGAAAGGCTGGAATCCTCTTCTCATGTAAGGCAGCCAGCCTTGCATAGTTTGCAATTTCTGCTCTCATCTTTGTCATAAATGAAATCTGACAGAGAATTTTCTTCATAAAAAAAAATCTCTTCCATACTTTTCTCCCTTGTGGGAGGGGAAAAAGCGAGAGTGAATGTACAACAAACAGACTTAGGATGCAACTGTAACTGAAAAAATCCCAAAGGGTAATTTTAAAATTTGTAAAATAAATTTTTTTCACAAGAATACAAAACATACATTAAATTACACAAATCATATCTGTAGCAGTCCACCATGTGCATAAACAAGAACCATTATAAAAAAAACACACCACACAATATACAGTATTCTAAAAAAATTGTGAAAGATGGGAAGAGAAGGAGCCAGTGTCTCATCATAGAACTTCTATATTTTATAACAGGGGTCCTCAACCTAAGGCCCCAAGGCCGGATGTGCCCCCCCCAAGGTCCTGAATCCGGCCGCCGGGAACAATTGCAGACCCCCCCACCTACCCCCTGCTTTGCGAGCAAGCCAGCCTCCACAGCTGCTTCTATTGCTGAGGCAGTTCAAAGCAGTGGGCTATGTCGCTTCTCCCACTCCCCCCAACTACCGCCCAGATGATCAGCATGCTGGCTAGTGGGGCATTCAAAGTGGGAGGGTTACGGCAAGGTCCCCCACTCCTGCCACCCACCGTCCAGATGGTCGGGGCGCCAGGTGCAGCCGAGCAGGGCAATTTAAAACAGGAGGGCTGTGGCAAGGTCTCCCACTTCCTCCATGGCCCTGAGGTCCCACCCCTGCTCCTCCACCCTGCCCACCAGCCTTCCTTGTGTGGTGCCGCCTGTGTTATTGTAGTTGTGAGGAATGAAGGGGGCAGGTGGAGGCAACGCCAGCCAGCCTTCTGAGCCAGAGCAGCCATGGCAGTGGACCGCTGGAGGGATGGACGGCAGGTGACCGAGGGGGAAACGGAGCTACTTCCCACCCACCCAGGCCCCTCTGAGCTGCTGCCTTGCTCCGTTGAGTGGGGGAGGGGAGGAGGGAGCACAGCCATGGCCGGAGGCTGAAGCTGCCACCACCATCACCAGGTTAGAGACCAACGAGGAGGAGGTGGAGAAAGAAGGGAAGAGAAGGCCAACGGTGGCCTGGGCCTGGTTCCTTGAAGGCTGGCAGGGCTGCATTTGTCTCTGGTTGGTGATGGGCAGACTGGCAAGCCAAGAGAGTACCGCATCCTGGCTGGACTCGGCCAGTGAGCAGGCTGCAGGTGGCGTTGGGCATGCCTTCCTGCCTCCCTTCCCTCCTTCATAGCCCTTGCTCCCTCCCTCCCTCACTCACTTGCAGTGCACCAAGTCGGGCCGGGATGGGCCAGGCCCAGAGAAGAGGCAGCTTTCCCTCCACGGCACAGTGAGGACGTGATGGCCAGGGCACATGGCTGGATCTGCATGCAGTGGCACCAGCCTTGCTGCCCTTGCTGTGGCTGCTGCTCCTCATCCTGAGTGGCCGCTCAGAAGGTGATGAGGGGCCTGAGTTTGCCTGGGCTGCCATCTCCTTCCCAACTCAATGAAGGAAGGAAGGAAGGAGAGCCTTTCCAGCTGCTGCCACTGGAGGAGGAGGAGGAGGAAGAAGAGGCACAGCAGAGGGATCCCAGCGGTCTCACCTCAGGGTGTTGATCTGGAGCAGGAGGCATTGCTGGGGCCCTGGAGACACAATGATCATGGTCCAGTCATGGGGGGCTCTGCCCACTTGCCCCTTCCTCCCCCCTTTTTTCCATGTCGGCCTTTTTTTTTTTTTTTTAAACTTTGGTCCGGCCCTCAGTGATGTCTGGGGTGTCGTGGACTGGCCCGCTGTTTGAAAACTTTGAGGATCCCTGTTTTATAAAAGGAAACCAAGTGTGATGAAATTAATTCCTTCGCTGTATTTTTGTATCTAATATGGGTATTAAGTTTGGCTGGTATTGCTAGGTGCCAATCTTGGATAACCATTACAGACAGTATAAAAATGGAAATCTCCTATTAGCACCTTATCAGTTTGCCAGATAGCACCTTGTGAAAGCAACTTTTGTGGTCAGAGCGTCATGCAAACACAATTCTCTGCCTCTTCTCTTGCGAGTCTTGCAAATTGTTGTCTGGAGAGTGAAAGTGATACTAGGAAGAACCAGCTCAGCTACAGAAAGGACATGAAGTTTGCATATGTGAAGGTGTGAAATTTGAGAGTGCTGCATATGGGGCCTGATGGGGAAAGATCAACCAATCAACTTCTCAGGATATCAAAACATTAAAAGACACTTAAAACAGATACATGATAACCTTAATTAAAATATCTGTTACATCAAAGAATAAAGGATCATATAGATGATATGAATCTCTAGCTCTTGAATAGTTATAAACTGCCCTGAGTAAATTCAACAGCAGCACCTATCCACACCCTTATTTCTACCACCCACCCACCATCCTTTTGGGAAGTCTTGACAGTTTTGTAAATCTTGGCAGTATTGTAAACTTAATTCAGTGGTCCTGGTTTCATCAGACTTTTTGAGAAAACTTTTTAGAAAAGGGAGAACACAGGGGGCTACCAACTGGGCATTTTCTTTTATTATATTTTATTATCTTTTTGTTTTGCTGCCTAGAAAGCCAACTCTGCCTGAGGCAGAAAAACTGTGAAGAAAAACTTCCCCTTCTTGCCTTCTCAGGTCTCCTCCCACTTCTAGGAAGAAGCCTTCTTTTTTTTTTCTCTCTCTAAAAGGTACAGTGCTGAAGCACTGTCATAATTTGCTTATTTAATTTATTTGTTTGCTTCTACCTACAGAGAGAAGAGGTTTAAAATGTCCTAATTAACCTATACCAGTGTTGGCGAACCTATGGCACGGGTGCCAAAGGTGGCACTCGGAGCCCTTTCTGCGGGCACCCGACATCACCTCTTCTCAGCCACCCGTATTCAGGTTAAATTGCTGTAATGGCACTTTGCAAGAAATTAGTGGGTTCTGAATCACAGTTTGGGCACTTGATCTCTAAAAGAGTCGCCATCACTGACCTATACAATAACCCCCTGCCCTTTTGCGGCTCATATACTGCAATCCCGCTATATCTACCGTATATGAAAAAAGGCCCTTGGGGTAAGGTAGAAAGGCCTGTTTCAGGACTTCTGTGCTTGCCCCAGGCCTGGTGCTGCCATGAACGGGCCTCCGACAGCCTTCCTGGTTCCGTGCTTCCCAGTGAACTGGAAGTGCCTTCTGGAAAACTGGAAGTAACCTCTGGATTGCTGGAAAGCACTTTTGGGGTCTCCAACAGGCCTGGGAAGGACATTGGAGCCCCCTTCTGGGTAGTGCAGGCCTGGTGTAAGTATAAGAGGCCCCGGATGGTCTCCCAGTCCTGCAGATTTTCAATTATCACAGGTTGGATTGGGTCCGTGATAGTAACCTCTGCGATAGTTGGGGGGTTACTGTACCATTAAGTAGTTAAATTCTATTTAAACTACTAATGGGTTATGTTTTAAGAAGCTCGTGTTAACATTTTTACCAATGTTTTATTGATCAGTGTTTAAACTGATCACATATTTTGTGCTAGTTGACCTTTTAAAATGTTTTTGTTCAAGTGCATCCCATCTCTTCTATGTACAAATTTTAAAACAATAATCCTACACAATTTTAAATGTGCTCCTTTATCAGTGTTCGGTGTGCCAGAAGTAGCCATTTGTCTTACCTCTACTAACATGTGTTTAAGGAACACATGTTAGTAGAGGTACTTTAAGGAAGGAGAACCCATCAACAGTGTAACTGACTACCTTGAAACTCTCATCAAGAAGTTCCTCCCAATTTCAGGTGAAATCTCCTTTCTTATTTGAATCCATTACTTCAGGACATATTCTCTAAAGCAGGCCTGCCCAAAGTCCGGCCCGGGTGCCAAATCTGGCCCGTCAGGCCATTCTGAGTGGCCCGCAGCTGGATGGCCTGCCCCTCCCTCCCCCTCCTTTGCCCCATTTTTTAAAAAAAAATCTTCCACCAACACTGACACCGCCGAGAAGCTTGAGGGGCTGGGTGGGCGGGCAAGGGGACAGGCCACCACCACCAGCTGAGAAGATTGTGGGGCTGGGTGCATGTGCGGGGGTGGCGCGCGGGTGGGCCGCTGCCACCGGCATCACCGGGAACCTTGTGAAGCTAGGCAGGCGCTTGTTCCCCACCTTCCTTCCTTCCTCTCTTGGTTTCCACCTCCCTCCCTCCCTCCCTTGGTCCCCGCCTTCCTTCCTGTGGGTGGGGTTGCAAGGGGTCAGTGGGTGGGAGTTATGGGTCAGTGGGTGGAGCTTGCAGTGGGGTGGCAGGGTCAGGGAGCAACTGGCCCCTGACACATTCTCAGCCACCAAATCTGGCCCTCCTTACAAAAAGTTTGGGCACCCCTGCTCTAAAGCTACAGAAAACAGGCTTACTCCATCTTAGATATGACACCCTTTCAAATATTTGAGGATGTGGCATCGTGATTAAACTGGTACAGTGGTTAAACTGCTGTAGTGCAGCTGTAACTGTGCTCACGACCTGGGGTTCAATGTCACTTAGCCAGCTCAAGGTTCACTTGGTCTTCCATCCCTCCGAGGTCAGTAAAATGAGTACCCACTTTGCTTGGGTGGGATGGGGAATGTGAAGACTGCATAAATAAATTGTAAATTCAAAGTCATTCTCTTACTTTAGGAACATAAAATATGACTATGGACAACTTCACTTGGCAGAAAATTATCACAACTACAATATTAAAATATAGTGTACCCAAACAATTATTACAAAAAGAATTTACTTTTTAAATAATGCTTATCTATAATTGTAAGTAACAAATGGAGTAACAATCTCCTGAACTGTTTTCTAGTTTATGTGAAACAAAAAAAACCTCTCCAAAACAATGTTTAAAAATCTAGAATTTAAAATTATTCATATTTTATCTCCACAGTATTAAATAAAAATAAATTAGAAACCTCATTCTCATAAAAAGAATTGAAGAGGGGGGAAATGTATAGAAGGGAGTGGGACTAAGTTTCAATGAATGGGCATGAAATTTAATCAGAATCATTTTGTTGCTCAGTATTTTCTTCCAGTGTTTTGAGGCCTAGTGAAGAGAACATAACAGAACCAAACATACCCACCCACATGCAAAAACAAAAGTAAAACCTTTTTCTTTTTCTTGTGACTATAGAAGCACCTCCTAAAGGAAGATATGCATCTTGTTCTTGCACTGGAGAGTTTAGTTTGTAACCTAGGACTTGCTTGTCCTCAGTGCACAGAAATTAGAATCATCTGATACTATGCATATTTTTAGAAATGATTAGGAAAATATTTGAACACCCTATCTTAAAATATTTTATTCATTATATTAAAATAAAACATGCCATAATCATTTTTCTTTTTCTTTTTTCATTTCTTCAATTTTTGCAGAGAACCCACAAAGACTTCAGGAAAAAACTGGGAAAATCCATTTCCCCCAGAATTTTTCCAGGTTTTTTTTTTCCTGGCCTTTACAGCTCTAGCTTTAAGCACTATGGGGCAGTATATAAGCAGAACACTTTGCTTTGCTATTAGATTACCTCTCAGACTTGTCTTTTCCAGGATAAATACACACAGCTTCCTTAGGCATTCTTTCTATGATCTTGTTTTCAGAGTTTTTACCATTCTTGTTACCCTCCTTCAAACACTTTTCACCTTGTATATATCTTTGATAAACACTGGTTCCCAGCACAGGCATTGCAAATGATATCTGACTAAAGCAGAACTGAGTGATATTATTGCCTCTCTTAGGGTAACAGAGTTTGAATCCTTCTGCTTTCCAGGAGAAGAATCAGGGTTATATAGCCTTGAGCAATCAAAAAACAATTACTTCTTCAGTTATTTCTTCTGGTTGTCATATTTCGATCTTATGGTATGGCTTGGCCAGTATGTGTCCAACGTCTGAGCAGAAATAATCCACACATAAGAAAAATCGCACCCAAGGTTTGAGCAAAGAGCTCTCTTGATGCTCCTGTATGTGAAGTCAAGATAAGTTTTGGATCACCTGCTGAAACACTGCTGAGAAGTACTGTGGTACCTCTACTTCAGAGAAGCTCTGCTTATGAGCAATTTGACTTAAGAGCAGAAAACCATTGGTGTTTTAACTGCTGCCTTACAAATTTTAGATGTGGTCTGCTCAACTTACATTTTTTATTTTTTTCAATGTTTTTATTTATTTTATTTTTTAGATACGGCTGCTCTACTTATGAGTTGTTCGACTTGTGAGCATGCATTTGAAACTGATCAAACTCGAAAGTAGAGGTACCACTGTATTGTGTTTGAAAGCAGTTTGAGGTTAAATTTTAATGTTTGGAAACTTTCAAAAAGATTTAGCACCAATAACAAACTAAAATAGCCTAAAATGTTCAGGAATTTCCGTGGAGATAAGAGCAAGCTGCTATCACTGCTTCTTGCATGAGGTGGTTCTTCCTCCAGTTGTAGCATGAATTTAAGGGGTGTGTGGAATTAAAGTAACCACAACAGCTCCTGCCTCCTGTCTCAGCGACACTACAATGAGGAATCCCAGAAATGTGATGTGGAACAGCAACAGCAGAGGGAGCGCACAGACTTTCAATGAAAAGGCCATCCAGGTAGAACCATACTCACTCGGAATCTACAGTAAAGAAATCTGCTGGAACCTGTGGAGAAAAGATACTTCAAGGATCACAGAAGGGTTTGCCACATTCAGAGTCTGGATGCTTTGGGAATACAGAGGCCTTCCCTCCAACCATTCAATGTACAAGTGTGTGCCTTTGAATTTTGCTAAAAGGTTTCTGTTTGGAAACGACTAAAACAGTAGCCAGTATGATTGAACCTTCATTCCACCCCCTGGGACCACATGACCACAGCAAATACTGTCAGGTTGGTTGGATTGCTCCAAGTATTTTTCTGGCTTTGAGTACCTTCTCCCATGTGAAGTGGATTGTCCTGAAAAGTAGTGAAGAGAAATAATCAGGGGTAACTTGCTGGAATATTTTCTTTTTTGCAGAACAGCCTTAGTTGAATACACCGGGTAGTGCCAGATTTGTGCTGTCTTACTAATCTTCCTACTTTACCTCACAGGCTACTGAGGAACAGGTATGACTTAATTTAAGAGTGCTATGCATCTGAATTTCAGATGCACATCACTTTTTTGCTTCAAATGGCAGTATACCATTGCACTGGAGGCTGTGCTGGTTATAGAGTCAGTCCATAAGCTTTGATTTTACTGATACCCTACACATGGTGGTGAAAATCTCTTCAGCCAAGGCCTTGCAATTTTATCATTGACAGCTATGGCACAGGGTCCATAACACCCACCCATGCTGTCCACATCTTTTCCTGTCTTTGAGGTTTTTCTAGGGCCTACCTAGAAAAAACTCTTGGAACAAGCTTTTCCTGACCCATGACATTTCAGATAGATTGCTCTAGGTCTCCTATTATTCCTGGCCATTGGTCATGTGTTCTGCAGTTCATTAGACTGAAAATATGAACTGTCTTGAAGCATCCAGGGCGGAGAAGATTGTCTCAGAATCAGTCATGGTAATGTTAATTGCTACTAGGGTCAATCATGTACAGTTTCAGACTTGATTATACTTTTCTTTCACACTGAAGAAGAGGGAACAGGATGAAGATATGTGAAATTACAAGGGAGTATGCAGGATAATGAGCGCTTGTCATAGAGGATGTGGCAGACAAGGAGTCAAGTAAAGGATAAAAACTGGGGGAACGATATACTGTATCAGCAATGCAGTGGGCGAGTCACAATCTGGCCCACCTACATAGTACACCTGCATTAGCATGAAATGGCTGGGTGTGCTGTGTCATTTACATTTCTGTAGTTTTGAATGACACACCTTAGAGCTGAAGAATTTGTTGACTGTACAATCGCAGGCTCCTACGGGGATCTTATTCTCTAAGGGGACCATCCCTTATGTTTTCCTGTCAGTGAGACTGGAAGGACCTCTAGGCCCAAACTATTCATCTGCCATAGGTACTTTCATCTCAGGGCCAAGTTGAGGGATTTGTAGTAGTGAAATCCTTGGCAATCTTTTCCTGTCCTTGCACCCGCTTTGTCTCCATTTTATTTTCAGCAGTGATACATGAATAGTGTTTATGCCAAGTTCACCAGTCACCCCAGCCCAAAAAAGTCCATCCCAACCAAACCCACCAGAGACAGTATCTGAGGTTGAAATAACTACAACAGTAAGAACTATGAATGCAGAGCTTCCTCGCCATAGCTGGATTTTGGGATAAGAGGTTGTTAGTGGGCTAGTGTTCTCTGCGTTAAATGAAAGTGGTTTGTCATACACCAATATTGGGGACCTTAAGTCAAAACTGAATAATAGTGTACCCATAGACACTGAACATGGCCCTAAGTGGGCTCTAGGGTTACAGTGGGGAATGCAAAAACTAATGAATTTCCAACATGGACAAAACTAGGTACATTCTCTATAACTAGACATTAGACATGTGACATTTATTTTGTTTTTGCTTTTAATTTTTTGTTTGTGCATCTTCCTTCCTTCCTTCCTTCCTTCCTTCCTTCCTTCCTTCCTTCCTTCCTTCCTTCCTTCCTTCCTTCCTTCCCTGTGACTTCAAATCACAGAATTCTCTAAGAATTCCCTGGACAGAAATTCTGGGTTTCTAATCCACAGAACCACACCTGCAGATAGGTATCTTGTGACAGAATTCTAGGCCTCATCCTTTTCTCTAATGCTTTTTGGAAGGAAGCTGTTGCAGTGCTTCCTAGCTATCAAGATATTTCGGGGGATATCCTCTGTAAACCTTAAAGGTCAGTGAATCACTGTAGAGAAAAATGAAACCCAGAATTCAGCTTACATAAACCTTGCCCCACGTGAGGGGAATGGGAGCTGCTGCCATCATCCTCTTAATCTTTTGGAAATCCTTTTCATGTTGTTTTATTCTCACAGTTACCTCCTGATACTGCAACTGTGCATGTTCTCCTGCATCTCCCACCATTATAACATAACTGCAGAAAGTTCTTATACAGTATCACTATCTTCTCATCCAGCACAGAAAGTTAGGTCCAGCTTGGGACAAACCCATGGTTATTATGGAGGATATGAGCTCCAGAACCCATCAGAACAAAGTGATATTGACATGAACACTGAAGTCCCTTAACACAACAGTGCAGCACAATCCTTAAGACCTGGTCAGCTAGCTCAGGGAAAGAGAATGTGTTTTGTGCATTTAGGTGGTTGGTGTACCAGCAGAATCTCTATTTTGCTCCATTCACCAATCTTCAGATACATACATTCAGACTTAGCAAACTGTGATGTGATGGGGTATCAAAAGAAGAAGAGAGAATGGAACCATAGTACCACTTTATAACCCTGTCTCCATGACCACATCCCTTTCTTGTTTGTTTATTTTGGTGTAAAAGCAGGCCTCAGCCCTTGTTTCATGCTTTTAGCCCAAGTTGAGTGAATTGTAGCCAGCATCCCTTATTGCAGAAACATAACAAAACACAGGAGTGACTGCCTTAAATACTTCCCATATCTTCTTGTTTTACCTTCATACCCAGATAAACTTTGATATGACTTAGAAGAATGGTTGTCTGGTTCACACTAGAAAGAAACTTTGAATGTGAAAATTTCTGTGGTGATAAGACACAGGCTTCTGATTTTTCCTAGTGGTCTTTAAAAGCCTGTAAGGCTCTTAGGAAGGTGTTCAAGAGTCAGACTTTCTAACCTGACACAATTCATGTGAACAGAACACACATAGAGGGTAATGTCATCATTTCCAGCCGCTGTCCTAAAAAATATCAACCTCAATTGTGAAAAGTCTTAAGGGAAAAATAGCTACCATTTGGTGTCTATGACATGGATTCATGAGACCACAGCTGCATGTTAAAATGTATTTTTTTAATTTAAAATATTTTTACCTTGCCTTTCTCCTAGGAAAAGACCCAAGGTAGCTGACATCATTAAAGCACAATATTAAAGCTGAAAACAGTGACCTTATTCAAATATTAATTGAATTAATAACATTATATTGAGAACATTAGGTAAAGCATTGCTAAAACAGATTTAGAGGCAACAAAATGCAAACAGTCTTGTTTTAAACCCCCTTTTTAGACAGTTTGTCACTAAGGAAAGTCTGCCTGAAGAGAAAAGACAGTCAACCTGGCTTCCTGTGGGAGGGAGTTCCAGAGTCTTGAAGAAGTGGCTGTGAAGGTCTTCTCCCATGTCCCCATCAATCAAATACAACTGGCAGGATGGTGAGATAGATTAGAAAGACCTTTCCCTATCATCTTAACACCTAAGCAGGATCAGAGAGGGAGATACAGTCTTTGAGGCAGCTTGGATCCAAGTTGTTTGAAACTAAAGTTTTCTGTAGAAAGCACTAAAGACATCACTTGTGCAGTTCAGTTCATACATAATTCATTATTCTTACTATTCCTCTTTGTGCTGCACCTCAAAGCGTTCCCAAAGCGCTCTTAATATGCTGCCAGGTACTTTCTGATGTTTGTCTCGTAAAGCTTCTACTCCCTTTCTGGCCTGTTTGGAGGAAAATTGAAGAACAAGAATGGACAGATTCAGAATCAAGTAGATGATTCAGAAGCAATTATCTTTGCCTTTTCCAATGATTTATAATCCTGTGGATTCGCTTTTTTTGCTCGTGGTAATGCACCCTACCATCTATGAGTTACAAAAAGGACTGCAAATTTGAAAAGGACACTTAGTACTGCTTCATCTTCCTAAGTGAAGGGACATAACTATACACATATAATGTACACCCAAATGCTGCTTCCAGAGAAGGGTCCAATAACTGTAAGTGCAACATCCACGTCCTCTGTGCCTTAGGAGTGGGGATGCAGAGGGCTTTAAGATATAAAAGTTGGTTTAGCAGAGGTTATAACATGTTGTATGCCATTGTACAACCTTAAAACTTCTGCCAGTCTTGAATCTGAGCTCCCTTGCAGACAGAATTAGGGGGCTGAGCCAGCCATTTCTTACTCTTATTCCACAAACATTCACAAACCTCCAAATTCATTCTTCTCCACCACCCATATATTTCAAGAAACATGGGATCCAATTTTTGGATAAAATATATAATAATAATAATAATAATAATAATAATAATAATAATAATAATAAT
>JAHTLZ010000204.1:40779746-40831849 GCA_023846285.1 Phrynocephalus versicolor
AATAATAATAATAATAATAATAATAATAATAATAATAATAATAATAAATTATGCTACTCTTGAATAAATTTTAGAAAGAGTTTTCACAAATCCTTATTGAAATAAAAAGGGGGAGTTGTATGGCCATTACAAAATACAAATGCAAGACTAGGCTATACTTATAGTATAGATACTTTATAGTATAGTAAAGATATTTTATAGGCCACTAATAAAAAAATCATTGCAAGTTTTCGTGGGAGTTATTCACTGCTTCAAAGCAAGTACCAAAAGGCCAAATGTGGCAAAATATGTGGTTTGGCAGGAGATTATTCTTAGATGTAAAGTTCTTGTCAAATCTTAAACCCCAAACACTTTTTACTGGAAATGATGTTTAAGGAATTTGAACATTGTGACCTGAATCCTGTTGGTGCTCCCGTAAGATTGATGTAACTTACCGTGGCTAATTGTGGCAAATTGATGAAGTGCCAGGGTGCATGATCAGGCATACAACTAGGATATACGCTGACACCTTAGCAATTAGCTCCAGTTAGCCATCGTAAGTTATACCACTAGAATTTGGGCCATATTCCATTCATCACTTACTTTTTCAGCAAGTTCATCAGCAGTTATATTTGGATCATATGGAATTGGTTGTCCAATATGTGTCCGCAGTTTGACTGGAATTAGTCCATATATTGGAAAGAAGAAGCTTCGTGTTTTTTCATAAATCCAGTACATTATTCCTGTATTTGGAATTAAGATACATTTGGGATCATACACTGACAGTCTATAGATGAATTTTGTATTTGAAATTATATATTTCTTGATTTATTTTTATATTTACAAATAATAGTGTACGGACCAGTATCAGCTCAGATAATCTAAAACAGTATATAATGAAGGACAAGTGATGCTGTGTATTTCCTGAACTTTCTGAACATTATTTTATGCCTCTAGTTATAAAATACTTGAGAAAATTAGGCGGTATCACAACAAATATTAAGGCTGCAGTTCAGAAACTGCATTGTACCTATAAAGCTCTTCTCAAAGTAAGATTTCACAGCACAATCATTATTAATCACAGAGTATTTTCCAGAATATGAAAGCATATAAAGCTTTTAAGGGCACCTGGATTTGAAATCATGCCATTACCCTGTTATTATGAAATATGTGGCAAATTATGTTTACATTTTTCATTTTAACTGTGATACTATAGAGTACTACAAACTAGAAGTACCCGTCCTTCACAACAGATCAGACAAGGGTCAATATTATGAAAAAAAATAGTCAACCGCATCAGTCAGTGATGTTGTTGATGATTCACAGATTCCCCCCAACACACACTCGGAACACATACAAGGATCATGAAAATACAGCAAGAAAATTCATTTGTTTCCTCATTAGAAGCATGAAGAGAGCTGGGTACTAATCAGGTCATCTAGGTTCTGCTATTACCCAAATACCTAAGTATTAAACTGGTCGATTAGTCCAATGTATGAGAACAAATGAGCTACATAAGTTTTGATAAATGAACACATATTGAAGTCAATTCGTTCTAAACGTTTTTCTTATATCTAGAAATCTGGCCTACTAAATGCATGAGGGAAGTTATGCCACAGGGTGCTGGTGGAACCCATATCAGATATCAGGAACATTTAATGTAAACTCATAGAAAGTTTCATATTTCCCTCTTTCAGGTTCTGGGACTCCCCATGGCTTTTGACCTTGGAGAGCCTCTGGGAGCTTTGAGATGAAGGGCCACTTTTAATAGTTTAAAAATGCTTCAAGGATTAGGATTATTGGTGGCAATCCCATAGCAATTTGGGAGTAATAAATGTCCTTGCATCCAGAGGCTTCCCCAGAACAACAAAGGAGCCTTGAAACCTGAAAGAGGAAGAGAGAATTTTTTGTTGAGTTTAATTTAAATGCATCTGTCATCTGATTTGGCTCATGCCGGTGCAAAGCTATGCAAGAAGATTCTGACTACTAAGACATTTCCACAATGACTTTCACTGTTTTTGTTGAACTTTATACTAGATTTGATACTTGGATGCAAGTCCCATTGAAAAGTAAAAGAAAGAAAGAAAGAAAGAAAGAAAGAAAGAAAGACTTGAAAGGTTGCAGTACTTTAAAGATAGGCTATTTTATTTCCATGACAGCTATTATGGATCAAGATTTATTTCTTCAGTTTGATCCATTCTGCTCCCAATGAAATAAAATGGTATTTAGTGCTGCAATGTTTCCTTTCCTTTTTCTTTTGCCAAGGAGCTGAAACAGGAAAACATAACTATTTCTTTTTAAAAAAAATTCCACTGAATTAAACATGCCTTACAAATAGCTAAATGGGTAGAAACTTCATCTAATTAAAACAAATCTGAAAGCATTATGCAGTTGAACTTACTTATGTGTCCATAGGTTCTATATGCCTCTCTAATATTTTGAGTGAACACCGGTACAATGGGCTAGGAGAGATCAAAGGATAAATATTGTTAACTCAGTTTCAAAACATAAAGAGCAAACCCATAGAAAGAAAGAAGAGACTGTTCGTTCTGACACAAAGTATGGTCTACTGTTGTACAGTAGAACCCCTGTATCCATGGTGAGTTGGTTCCAAGTCCCCTTTCTCCACAGATACTGAAAAATACAGATACAGTAGTGAGTTCTATATACAGTACCTGTATGGACAAAAAATAATGCCGGCCATCAATGACAACATTCAGTAAACTAGAGGGAGCACCACAAGATGCCAGGAATTAGGAAAATTTGAGATGAGTTACCTGTGTGTGATAATGCCCATTCTAGTGACCACTTCTGGTAATTGCATCATGTAAACACATATTTCTGGGTTTTTTAATTTAATATTTTAAATATTTTCAGAGTGTGGATAAGTGAAACTGTGGCTACAGATACTGCAAATATGGCTTTTATACTCTAATTCCATTTCAATCTCAGTATCCTTCTACATTGAAACCAGTAGAGTGCAGGATGTACTTGTGATATAGGTAGCAGAGTATAGGGATCTGGATGGACCAGGAACAATAGCAGCAGAAGTAACAGTGTCCACAAATACAAGAAAATTTTCCTTCCTTCCTTCCTTCCTTCCTTCCTATTTTTGTTTGGCAACAGGCCAATCTGGGCAGTCTATCATGTTCAACATTCTGTTGTTCTTATGTGCTGCCAAATTGACTGTCTGATTATGACAATTGCCAAAACCTTGACACATCATTTCCAGGAATCAGAGATTGTATGCCTGGACATCAGTTCCTGAAGAGCATGAGATCAAGGACATAGCTGCTCTCATGTCCTGTTGGAGGTGTTCCTATAAGCAACTGATTGGCCCCAGTTTAAACAGAATGACAGAATACATAGGCTTTGATTTTGATCCACTTTCTGGTTTCAAGTCAGTACTGGGGATATACAGAAGATGTTTGTGAAACTGGAAAAACCTAATGTATCCCTCTGTGTTTTGCTAACTATTATAGTTCATCAGTTTCTTTTGCATTCATGACACATTGCCTGATTAAATTGTATTCAGATGCAGTATCATCTGCAGAAATTATGCCTTCTTTGATTGATGCAGTAAAGGCAGCTAATTAGATAACCACAGACAAAATGACTCACCACTTTGGCATCTATGGCTACTTGTGCAAATCCTTTACGTTTTCCCCATATAAGTTTGTAAGTGTGATCTCCATAGTTCTGTTCTCGAAGTCCACCTGGTGCAATGCCCACTAGATTCCCTTTCTTCAGAATTTCCACACATTCTTCTCTTGTTGGGTGAATGCAATTATTGACACGTAAGTACTGCTGTATTCCTATAATAATGAGACTAAAAGTAAGGTCCTCAAGAAGACAGAAATGTTTTCTACCTTTTTATAACATAATTCCTCCAGTTAAGAATATCTGCCTGAGACAACAGCTACACAATGACAGCAAAAATAGGCAACAACAACAATAATAAAAAAGCAGAAGTCATGTTTCCCCCTACAACTGTAACTATTATGTAACTATATAATAAAAGCAAGCTAATTTGACTAATTCAGCAACTGTTGTAAACTAATTTGGCAAATGCAGGTTGGGGTAAGCCAATGATAGAATAAACAGGGTTTTCCTCTTAAGAGTGCTTTGTTTCAACATATGTGTCATAGAGAAACTTACCTCAGTGATGCTTTAAAAAAGAGGGGGAGAAAGAAACTGAAATACACCTTAGTTTTCCTCATAAATGATCAAAGCAAAAGAATAAGAATAAGAAAAAAGAACAAGAAAATAGCAGCTTCAATCATTTGCACATGATAGCTGGGACAGGTTTGAATTTATGCTTCTGCTCTTCATTACCTATACCAAACAGAAGCAGATAGTCTCAGATATGACATGAGAACTTGCCACTGGCTTTTTTTGGGAGTGGTGAGGATTACCCCCTCAAAAAAAAAGGGGGGGGACTTTCCCATGCTCTAGCTTTGTACTCCAGGGTAGTCTTGCTTTTCTTTCAACAGTAGCAAGATTAATTTCACTCAAATGTATAGTCTATCCATGTGTGCCAGAGTGGGTGATTTATGCTGTCTTGGGTATCAATAAAGCATGATCTCAAAGACGGAGTGTGAATATTAGGTAGCACCATAGATCCTTCTTGTCACAATGCTCAGAGAAGGTGCACACGGCAGCAGAACCATAGTATTTCTTTCTTTCCATGGACCTTTGCTCTCTACTTGAGTTGGCAAATCTTAAAAACAAAGTCTTTTGTCAGCTTGGCTCCAGTGGCCTTCTAGCTAGGCAGCTCCTTTTTCCAGCTTCTGCTTGAAAACAGAAAATCCTTTCTGCTGCTCATTGTTTAGCCTCCCTTTCTTGCCACTTGGAGATAGCTAGTGAATACATGTTAAGCAATAACCCTTTAATACCACATATTGATGAAGTAAGGTGTTCAGGGTCCCGTTCTTTCAATATCTTTCTCCCTCTCCCAAAATTCTCAGGTGTTGTTAAGATATATAGTTTTAAAAACATATTGTACTTATATCAACTTAAATGTTTTGGTGAATTCTATGATTCTTCCTACCACAAGTTTCTTAGTCCTACCAAAATGGTAGTGGTGGTGGCCACATCTGAGCAGTGGATGGACGTGTTCCCCATAAGATCCTCTGTGTAAGTTGTCTTTCCAAACTCCTTTTTGATCCTTCCTCTAATTCGCGGTTCAGTTCAGATGAATGGGCACTAGTAAGGTTATTTGCCACCATTTGCTAATTTCTTTCATCTTTTAGTTCTGGTTACTTGTGGCAATATTCAGATCTGCCATTCATGAGGAGTGTATGGGCAATTTAGTTTGTTGTTGTTGCTGAACTTTTTGCATGACTAGGGCTTTAACTATAGGGTCAGCTGCTTGAAAAATTTCCAGACCTTTTGACTTTTTTCTAGACATGTTTGTTTCTTCCATGAAATTTATGCAGTGATCTCTTATAATTTCTAAGACTGAAGAAATTAATCACTGCAAAGGACAAAACCTTCACTCAATGATTATTTTAAAATAGTGCATAACAGTGTAGGTATCTAGTTCCAACATAATGTCTTGGAAGCAGTTGCTTCTGCATCCTCGTCATATGGATATCCAGGATGTTCTTTTTAACACTTCAGCAAAAATATATCCTGCGGAATCCTACTGTTGATGGCTAGACACATTTAGAGTAGCTCCATTGTGAGCTGGTGCTGGAGATTCAGAATTGGGTTGCAGACTGACTTAATGCACCATTGGTCTGAAAAAGTGTAAGGAATTAGGAATTAGGTAGCCCTTCTTCATCTCTTAGCTGCCTATTACAATGCAGATCATCAAGCAGTAACTGCAAAAATGCTATAATCTAACCAAGGGTTATATATTAAATAAAGCAATAGCAACCTCTCGGCAAATTTACAGATTTTTTTTTGTTATTATTCAAGAATAATACAGTTAAGAGGACAGAAAAATGGTCTACCTTAGGGCAGTGTGCTGGCTCCTATTTTGTTTTAAATCCTTCATCAGTGATCAAACACATCTTCCACTTGACAAAATGTTTATTTATGCTGACTATTTAACATTTGCTGTCCACTTGGACTGCTTTCAGGTAGAAGAATCTTCTAACATATGCATTGGAGGAATATCTCACATGATATGATAGAAACTCTCACATGATATGATAGAAACTGACCTAAACTCAGTTGTATCAAGATTCAGAAATCTGGGAATTGAGTCATGGCAATTAGACTTATTTTCTTGAGAGACTGAAATGTTTCACTACTCATACATCTCTGAGAAAAGATGGTAGGAGGCTTCTAGACTTCTCAGACTGAAGAAGCTACTTGGATGAGTAGTGAAATATTTCACTCCCACACGAAAAGAAGTCCAGTTGCCATGACTCAACTCCAAGATAACCTCACTTGGATGACAGAGAATCTCCAAAGACTCAGACATGTGCTTTTCATCTGAGAAAAAAGCAGGCATCTTAGAAACTTGCAGTTACTTGGAAGGGCATCCTATTAGATCTTTAATTTGCCAAGAAATACTTAGGTGTTTCTTTGCATTGACCTATAAGAAAAATTGCCAAATTTCAATTAAAAACAAATAAACAGCATTCTTCAAAGCTATTTGGAACCAGTTGGCATACACAACCAAAACCACAAAGGTCTACAACCTGGGCCTTATACTATTGCACTAGTGAATATGCTGGCTCAGTTTGCTACAGTTCATCTCACGTAGAACAAGTAGATGTAGAATACAGTAAAAGCTGTGGAATCATTACTAGATGCCTGAATCCAACCCAACTGATCAAATAAATTGATCCAGCAGTACCTAGTGTAGCCAGTGACAAACACACACAGTTAGCAGCTAATAATAAATGACTCAAAGCATCTACATCAAATGCACACCCACCTTCCTGATTAAAATCAAGGGAAAGTTTTCTCAAGGCATCTGGGATACCTGAAATAACTTTAGGTTTATAATGTGAAAAGAAAGAAGTTCTAATCTAAAACTGATGGAACACCAGGAAAGTCTACTCACTGGCCACATAGATAGCTGAGTTACTCAGAGGTCATTTAAGAGGCTACAGATTGGACTTGATAAAACCAAGGTGAAACTGTGGTTTAATCACATTGATACAGCTCTTTGCAAATATGGAGAACAGGCAACTTCACATCTGTGTATTCTGCGTACTCACACTGAAGTCTTCTGCCCCTGACTACATACTGTGAAAGTTTTCATGCTAGCAGAGCCCAACCTTCTTGGTGTTGCCCATTATTGGACACAATACATCTAATTTGTTTATTAAATATACTGTGGTGCTTCTGACACATAGAAAGAAAGTTTTCTCTTATGTTTATGCATTAAGAGAAGGGTATTAGTATTGTTCCAGATTCCATATGCAGGGAAATAAAAGCAAGATTTATGAAGCAAAATTCTGAGCTGGGAAAACACCAGAGATGAAAGGGTTAATAAGACCATTTCCCCATCCAACCTTTCTCCCCTACAATTTATTTACATTATGGTGAAATTCTGTTTGTTTGTTTGTTTTTAAAAATAAAGAAGAAAGCTACTCCAAAGGCTGTGTAAGGTATATTTTCAACCATAATATATATCCAGCCCAATGAAGCTTCTAGATGGTAAATGTCAAGAGACTAAATGAACATTTTGAAGGATGAATTACATCCTACAACGAGGCACTATTCTCATTAAAAACATTGCCCATAGATAAAACTGATTTGTGTCTTTTACCTGGCATTTTGAAAAGGAAATGGTCTATCACAGAACAGCAGAATCTACCCGTCAGTCTATAGATTCGTGATACAAATAGAAAATAATCCACAGTTAAAGCTCCATGATAATAAAGCAGAATGGCAGGTCCTTCTGGTAGATTTTCTACTCCGCAGACCTCATGACCTGTCAATATACAACATGCAATGGCCTCAGTTTGGTTTCATGTAGATATGGACTTCATAACAGTCTGTTTTCCAGCAGGATACAAAAAGGTACTATGACAAAGACCATACAACAAAACAATTGTAAAAAAAAAACATTCTGTACCTTTAACTTTAAAACATCTCTAATATTGTGCATTAAAGATTTAATTATTTTAAGTGAAGTTGGTAATTGCATATAAAATGTTTCCCTGAAACAAAGATACTCCTGCTTTCTTCCATAGCCATGACCTCATATCCTGAGTCTCAAGAATATGCAAGAATGGTATATAAAGAAGGGATGAATGGTACAGTCAGTTGATGGATACATCGTAAAATTGGAGAGATTTTATGTGAGAGTAGGAGAGTAGGAGAAAAAAAATATATTGGGAATCTTTATTAGACTAATCATAGATAGTAAGCACAACGGGATAGACTAATGGATAACAAAGATGCACTTACTCAAAACAGGGCTATTGCTGCTACTAGGCCATTGCTTTGATACAACTGTTATTGCAATTTTGATGCTTCCATATTCACATAAAAACACAAAATATATCCAAGACCACAGGGGAAAAAAGTGTACTGTCTGGTGTTTGTGAGAAATTTGCCTTGTGAGAAAGGATAATCTGACTCAGGATTTAATTCTCTATTAAGCATTAAGGACATGCCCAGATATCAGTGTTCATACTGTATATGTTACAAATTAGGATTCTTTGAAAGAAAATTTTGAAAGCTAAGGAACCTGGAGCTGTGAGGTAATGTAAATAGAGCCCAGCAATGCTTGTTAAACTGGCTCTTCAGGCTACAGTTCTCTTAGGTTTTCAAAAGCAAAGCAAAGTGTTCTGCTTATATACCACCCCATACCACTTCAAGTAGTTTCTGGGCAGTTTACAGTTTGATTACAGTATGCAGGCTACATATTGCCCCCCCCCCCGCAAACTGGGTACTCATTTTTCCGACCTCGGAAGGATGGAAAGCTGAGTCAACCATGAGCCTGCTACCTGGGGTTGAGCCCCAGTTCGTGAGCACAGTTTTACCTGCAGTACAGGCATTTAGCCACAGAGCCCAGTACATAAAAAGTAAGATCCATTATTCTAAGTTCCTGCTGCAGAAATGGTTACCAATATAGAAGTCCCAGAGTATTTTTACATGTGTTATTCACAATGGTTAGTGTCCTTTAATTCTGTTCTTAAGTGTATTATTCAGATTTTCTTGGGTTGTACAATATTGCTGGTTATTGATAAAATGGCTTTGCATTGTTACAACATAGTGCAGGAATTCCTGGATTCTTTTGCTGTCAAAACTATTTAAAATTCAGCTTTTTGAGGATTTTGAGATGCTCACCATGCAAAATCTTGCCAAACACCCCTGATATAAATGTGATAGATTTCCTTGGTTTTGTCCATCGTTCACTCTGGACATCATCTGGCAAGTCATAAAGTTTTTTACAAATGGCATAATATGCACTGCCCATGTAGAGTACACAGAAACAAAAAAGTAAAGGATAATATAATACTATCCCAAGTGCCAGCATTGTCAAGGGATATATCATGAAGTGCTGACCACCCTCCAAGGCATAAATAGACCAGGATGGAAGTTGTTGTAATCCTACAGTGTAGTTTGTGTTTTCTGCTGCCATCTTTGGTAAAAAAGAGAAGTCAAACAACATTCTGTCCATGAAGAAATGCTGTTTGCACTTTTCTACCTAGGAGAAAAGAAAGAAAGAAAGATTGACTTGTAGTGCAATCTGAACTGAAGTATCTGACAGTTAGAGAAGGATGAACCCTCTCTCCAACTTAAGTATAAAATTCCCTTTGAAAGGCTAAAACAATTTCCTCCATGGGAGATCTTCTTTCAAGCAACCAATAATTTAGTTCTTGGCTACATGACTCATTGGAGCAGGCTGGTGCAGGCTATATAGGGCCACTTAAGGTTGGGTAGAGATCTGATTTGCCATGTGGCTTAATCTTTGCACTTGTATGGCATTGGCATATGCACATTGGCATATCATTATTTAAACTTAACAATATGAATTTTCATTTCCTTCTAAATGATGCAGGAATGCAACATTTTAATCACTTGGCCTTTCATGGGAGTGCCCTTGCTCTCTTCTCCAGGCATATGATTTGATGTTTCTTTACCAATGTTAAATTTTAGTGTAATTTGAAGAACCAGCCATTAGATGGAGCTCAGTATCATATACTGTAATATTAAACTTCCAGAGTATCCAGGATAACCCAGAGTTTCCAGCCAAGCATCTTGTCCATTATGAGCATTGGGTAAAAACATTGTCAACAGTAAACTTCTGTCCTTTCTGCACTGTTCTTATCAGTTTAATCCCCATGTTATCAACTTTAAGCCCTGTTAATACTCAACTACTTTGCTCTTCCTAACTCCCGATAATGTATTTATTTCTAGGTGAAGAGGACTTAAGAATTTTAAGTCCCTTAATACTTTTAAATCGCTTAACTTTCACTTCTCAGTAGTCAAACCAAGCCCTATAAGCCCTTTTCAATTCTATAGTTAATCCATACTTTATTTTACTTTGATAAAGTCATTTGGGAACAACTGTGCACATTTCCACTTGGCTGTATTTCAACATTAACATAGGTCTCATAATTCAACTTTAACATATCTCCGCTTGGCTGTATTTCAAACCCAAGCTGTTTACAATCCACTTTCTAGTTAAACCACCCTGTCTCCTCATACTTATTTTCAAGACAGTCCATTCAAGTTGTTTTCTTTCTTTCTTTCTTAAGAAACCAATTCATAAATTCATGATTCATGATTCTCCATTAACCTTGATTAATCACAAATAGAAACAAGTCACCACTTTTCTAATTCATGCTGATATCTACTCAGAGCCATGAATGCAAAACACTCACTCTGCAAACAGGCTGCCAGCTGACAGCAGACACTGACAGAATAAATTGTTGTACTTGCCTTGAGATTCTTACATACCATTCATTATCAACTGATAATGAAGGAGAGGGAATTCCCTGCGAGTAGGGGCTCAAGCAGATGAGAAGGAGCAGTCAGCTCCAATTTATAGTTATATTATATTATATTTATTTATTTATTTAGAATATTTTTACCCCACCTTTCTCCTTGGAAAAGAACCCAAGGTGGCTTACAATAATGAGGGACAATATACAGCCCAGAGTATTTCAGACATATTCAAATTAAGAGCAGGGAACATCTTAGAACATTAACATGTAACATTAAAGCTACGAAGAGCACACAAAACAGAAAAAAAAAATCCATTATGAGGGGTGCAAACTCACATGGAAATAACTGTTCTTATGAAATCAGTTAGTGTATCTAACACTACACTCCCTCCCTGCTTTCTTCAAATTACTCCATATAACAGTGTTAGAATATGTTTCCATTCACATTTTTAAAAATATCAATATAATACAAGTGAGGTCAATCTTCCTCAGGTAATTGTCAGCCTTTTCCATGTTTACACTCTTTTCTATCAGTTGTGAAGTTTTTTTTAAAAAGGCCCTTAGAATGTATCCTATGGTATGTGCTATCAAGTCAGAAGTAACTTAAAAAGATGTGAGATATTTTAAGTCGTTTTTTTACCACGGCCATTCCCACAAGTGATCTTCCATGGCCAAATTGAGATTTGAACTCCTGAATATTAGTCATTAGTCTATCCACTGTACCAAACTTTATTTATTTATTTATTTATTTATTTATTTATTTATTTATTTATTTATTTATTTATTAGGTATCTATCAAGTACTCAGAAGTGATTTGCCACCCCTCTTTTCTGAGAGCACCCTTTGACGCTTGTGTAAGGGAGGGAGACTGTTCTCCCAAGACGAACTGTGCCTCCCAGGAAGAACAGTGATGTATCGAACTCTTAAGCAGTAATTATCTCACTGAACTATCTAACCAACCTTAATGTCTATAGGTACTGTACAATTAAATGGAGAGTGGGAATGCTGCACCGTTAAAGTTAAAATCATAAACTGGAGTGGTAAAACAAGCCCTTCCTTCCCTCTCCCCTCAGCTTCCACCCAGAAGGCTCTTTTCTGAGTAACTGAAGTGTTATATAAAATGTTACAAACATACACAAAACTATCTTAATACAATGATCTTCCCAAGGAAGCTAAAGGAACAAACAGAAAGAGAAATTTATATTCAGTTTTCAGAAAAGATAGACATTGCTCTGACATGCTCCATCACCAGTGTCTGAAGTATATCTTCATCTATTACCTTTGCTTCTTCCTCCAGGAGATATCTAGAAGTTTGAGGTATGAACGTTTAGCTCTGGTCTCATGTGCTTTCCAGTTTTCTTCTGCCACCCTCAGAGGTATTTATTATTGCATAATGGAATAATATCACTCTGCCACCCCCAGACAGGTATCTTCATCATTGCTTAATAAAAACCCTAAGACGCATTGTTTATTGTCCACAGTATCCATGATGTTGCTAAACTTTGCTATCTTTGTCCTCTGCTGGAAACAGAAGGAAGAGCAGGCATTGGGAAATGAGCTGAACTAGCAAGTACATTACGTAAATGGTTAGTCATTCATTACATCTAACTGCGCTTCTCCTCGAAAAACCAGATTGGATCTTTATCATCTTTGACTGTCTTTTCTTCTTGGCTTTTTTTTTTTTGCTGCACTGAATATCTCCATGACCGCTCTTTACTTTAATATATATAAGGTGTTTTGTCGACTTAATTTAGTTTGAAAAATTAACCAGCTGCATTTTAAAAATAATTGAAAGAATAAGAGCAAACAATGTACTCCTAGTTTATCAGTACTAGACTAAAATATGGTGACCGAGAGATAAGAAAGATATATAACCAAAACTTGGAAAAGTTAATTTTTGGACAACAACTCCCAGAATCCATGAGTCTCATTAGAGTATCCTGTGATGTAAGTAGGCTAAACTGCAATTCCTGTTCTAAAGTCTTGTTAGTGTTACCTGCTACCACTTTTGGTTCAAAAAACAAAATGTGCAATTGATTTCAATAAATTTCTTTGCACAAATGAATATTTTTGCCCCTTTTTTCCACTGAAAGGAGATGTAATTAAGAGATTTACAGCCCAATCAGATCTTAAGGCTTTGCCAGCTCCTATACCATCCAAATGAGGTCTGAGCATGTGTCCCCATTACTCAGAATTGTCATCAACTCCTCTTTCACTTGTCTAGGATGTCCCATTGTTTACCTTGCAGAGGTCAGCCAAGGGATCTGTTCCCATAATAGAGAGTTGCCAGCAGGAAACCCCTGTCCTCTAAAAGGGCATGATTTAGGTTTATCAAGGAATGCCTCTCTCTAATCCTCTAATAATCCTTCCAATGATGTGAGGATGTCAAAAGCATAAAGGTACACAAGATAAAGTACTGGAACAATGAAAAGACAGAAATTACTGGGAAAGAAAATAATGCTAGGAAAAATGTGAGGCAAGCAAGGGAAAAAGAATAAATATTAGATGGATTGATTCAGTGAGGTAAACCAGAGGGCCTTTTGTAGGGATAGCAATAGTGGCCTCTTTTTGCCCTAAGCGAAGCTTTGGCGACATTCTTGGAAACATACAGTCAATTTTCACTTAGGCCAGTGGTGGGTAACCTTTGAGCCTCTTGAACCTCAACTCCCATAGTCTCTTATCATTGGCAATACAGGCTTGGTCTAAAACAGTGATGGCGAACCTTTTATAGACTGAGTGCCCAAACTGCGATTCAAAACCCATTAATTTTTTGCAAAGTGCCAATACAACAATTTAACCTGAATACAGTCGGCTGTGAAGGGGCGATGTTGGGTGCCCACAGAAAGGGCTCCGAGAGCCACCTTTGGCACCCCGTGCCATCGGTTCACCAGCACTGGTCTAAAACATCTGGAGTTTCTCATAGGGCTGAAGTTTCTCCACACCTGCCTTAACCCTATGAGAAATTTGGCTGCTCCTTTGCAAGTCTTCACTTATGGCAAAGAGAAGCAAACTAGGCCACTTTTTGCAGGGACTTCAAAAGTGGGTACTCTTTCCCTAAGTGAAGCCACTGACTCCATCTTGGAAAACGGCAGTGCAGTTTCTCTTAGGCCCCATGGGAAATTGGGTGGTCATCTTTTCCAAGATGGTGGTGGTGACGGTGGCCTAGACTCTGGGAGATGTAGGGAGGCAACAGGGGGTGTTTTGGACAGAGTGGGGTGGGGCTTTTATTTAGACAGCTACAGGTGAATAGGGATGAACAAAAAGGGCAAATATTTGGACCCAACAAATATGAATATTAAACAAATCAGTGATATTTGTTGAATATAGTAGTTCATGTTTTTAATTCATCCCTGTCTCTATTAATAAACCATGATGTCTTCTTTCCAGTGGTCTGCAGGTTGCTTCCAGTGGTTTTCATAATGTTTAATCATGAGAAAATGTTTATAGTGTATAATAGTTCTTTACAATATCCTAGCAAACTACAGTAGAGTTGCCTTTTTGGGCTCTGCGTTCCTAAACTTCCCAAATAGAACAACCTGTCAGTGCATTCAATCTACCTTATGGTATTGTTGGTTTGAGAATGAAGACACGTACACTGCCTCTGCCCAATGGAGTATAAAATGGGTTTTTGAATCAGGCTTGTCCTGAAGATCTTATTATATCCATAGGCTTATAATTAGACAAGCTATTTAATTTAGGGGCTGAAAAATGTAAACAAACATCTTTAATTGAGCCCTTTCTAGACAACAGAGAGGAGGATGGACCTCTTTTCCCCTCACATTTTGTAGCTCATGGATTGCCTGAAAAACTTGTGTTCAGCTTGCTTTTCCAGTTCTGGAAGTCACATAAAAGACACTTGGCAATGTATTGCTTTAGTAGAAGACTACATTTCCACTTGTTTCTCCTGGAAGAGTAGAGGGGCTGAACTCTTGGCCCTTCTGGCCTACACTTTCTGCTTCTCAGCCTACCTTATTGTGTTTTGGAGACAGGAACTGTCTGATTCTAAGGGTTTGTTTAAAATCTTTGCTGTTTCATTTCAAAGTACAAGCATATTTGCAAAAGGTTTTCCTTACTTAGACAGCTCCAGTGATTTTATGCCCACACACAATTTTACTGTGTTCCATCAACACAAGTGGTCAGGAAATGCTTGTGTGGGTGAGAAAAAAGCCAATTCCTGCTCCTCCTTCCCCATTCTTTCTCTACTGCATGACACACACTGATGTTATTGAGCCTTGTCTGCATGGTTTCTAAGAACCACTGTTGCTGAGAGTGGAACTCGCTGGGGAGGCACACACATGTCAATTAAGACCATAGCACTGCAGAAGTGGGATTCTGCCTGTACTGTGATATTTATTTTTATTTATTTTAGAGTGTTTTTACCCCACCTTTCTCCTTGCAAAAGGATTCAAGGCAGCTTACAGTAGTGAGAGACAATATACAGTCCAGTACAATTAAGAGATATTCAAGTATTAAGAGCAGGGAATTGAGGGACATCTTATAGCATACAGATAACATTACATTAATGCAATCACAAGTCTATAAATACAAAGCATTAAAAACAGCATTGCATTAATTTTATTTATTTATTTATTTATTATTTATTTATTTATTTATTTATTTATTTATTTATTTATTTATTTATATACCACCTGTCTTCTAACAGAACTCTGCGCAGTTTACAATAATACAATCACAAAGTCTATAAACACAAAGTCTATGTGATCATGTATGGTAGATTCATATAAAAGTCACATAATTGGTAGTAGAGATGGGCACGACTTAGCAGAATTTCCGTTTCTGTTTTTGTTTTTCGTTTCCGTTACGTAACGAAACGAAAAATGAAAAACGGCTCAAAACTCGAGCGAAAACGGAAACGAAACGACTAATTTCGAGCCATTTTTCGTTTTTCGTTACTGGAAAAGCACTTAATGGAGCTAAATGGGAAGAAACAAAAAAAATTTCATTTTCGTTTTCGTTTGTCGTTTTCGTTACGCAACGAAACAAAAATGAAAAATTTTGAAAATTAGCTCACGAAAACAGAAACGAGCCGAAACGGACCCCTAGACGAAAATGAAAACAAAAACGAACAATTTTTCTGAGTCGTGTGCATCTCTAATTGGTAGTCCATCATTGCCTGAAGAAAAAGGTCTTTGCCTGTTTCCGGAAAGACAATAGAGATGAGGCAGTCCTCACCTCTAGTGTGAGGGAGTTCCAGAGTCTGGGCATAGCAGCCAAGAAGGCCATTTTATGTGTTCCCACAAGATGTACCTGTGAGGGTGGCGGGATGGAGAGGAAGGCTTCTTCTGATGAACTTGACACCTGAGCCGGATCATACTGTGAGATTCAATCTTTGAGGTCGCTAGGACCCAGGTCATACCAGGTTAAGGTCATCACTTTGAATTGCACCCAGTAGCTGATTGGTAGCCAGTGGAGCTGCTTTAATAGGGGTGTAATGTGACCTCTGTACTCTGCCCCAGAGCCTTTGTACACGACCCCTAAACTCCGCAGCAAATGGCTGCAAGCTCTGGAGCTTCCAGTTGTTTCCCCACCAGCTCCGGAGTTTGCAGGAAATTAAGTGCGACCACGCCCACCTAAGCGCGTCCCAGCACACTTTTCTTGTACCTGCCATAGGAGGGTGAAAATCCCCAGGTCCGGATTTAATCTGGTGAGTGCAGGGCTCTCCTCGCTTCTGTTTGGTTTTTTTTTGCCTCCTGCCCCTTTAAGAGAAGGGGCGGGAGGAAAAAAAACAAACAGAAGAGAAGGAATCAGGACGACGGAGCCCCGGGCAGCTTTGGACGTGAGCCTGCATTTGTTCCTGTCTTTCTTCCTCCCTCCCCTCACGCAGACAGGAGCAAGGAAGTCCAGAGTGGTGGGGATGAAGGAAGAGCAACGAACCCCCAAGATCTCTGGTCCGAATTTAAGTGGCCAGCGGATCTTAGGGGTCATGTGAAAACGCCCCCAGTCAGCAATCTAGCTGCTGCATTTTGGACCCCTTGAAGTTTCCTGAGACTTTTCATCAGTAGTCCCACATAGAGTGCATTACAGTAGTCCAAGAGCACCCCTAAGATGCGTACCTGTTTTTTTAATTGGAGAGAGACCTTTTTAAACAGTGGTTTTACTGTTGCCTCTTTCAAGCCTGCTGGAATCCTGCCCTGTTTTAAGGAGGCATTCACTACTCTCTAATCAATCTGCCATGCCTTCTCTGGCAGCTTTTATGATCCATGAGGGGCAAGGATCCAACACACACGTGGTGGCCCTCACCTCCCCAAGGTTCCTGACCACATCATCCAGTTGTAGGACCTGAAAGTCATCCATTAGTACAGGACAAGGAGGGCGGGTTGTTTTTTTTACAGGCTCTTGATCAATAGCAGCATCCAAGGTAACCCGGATCTGTTCAGTTGTGCCCACAAAGTGTTGTGCAAATTCTTCACAGTGAGATACAGAGTGGCCTGTGGTTAAATGCCTGTACTGCAGGTAAAACTGTGCTCATGGCCTGGGTTCAATCCCTGGTACCAAGCTCAAGGTTCACTCAGCCTTCCATCCTTCTGAGGTCGGTAAAATGAGTACCCAGCTTGCTGGGGGGGGGGCAATGTGTAGCCTGCACACTGTAATTAAAATTGTAAACCACCCAGAGACTACTTTTAGTGGTATGGGGTGGTATATAAGCAGAACACTTTGCTTTATCCAGCCATGGGTCAGCGTGTAGCAAACTTTTGACTGTTCTGAAAAGCTCCACTGGCTGATTTTGTTCCAAATCAATGGTAGTAGAGAAAAATCAATGTGCCAAATCAATGGTAGTAGACCTTTCTTTGCTGCCTCCACTGCCTTGGAGTATGCTTAAGTTCCTGCCTTGAGCTAAGTGGAATTGTTTTAACATGGAACTGGAATTCCCTTGGCTTGTTCTCCATCAGCATCCATCAAGAAGGTGCGTTGGGGATTCTGTGGTGTATGTAGTAATCCTAGGTTTATTCCTCTTGATGTCTGGCCCCACTGATTTGGTGGGGCACATTCCATGCTTATACTGCAGCTAAAACAGTGCTCATGACCTGGGGTTAAATCCCAGGTAGCAGGCTCATGGTTGACTCAGTCTTCCATCCTTCTGAGATTGGTAAAATAAGTACCCAGCTTGCTGGGGGAGGGGGCAATGTGTAGTCTACATAATTAAACTGTAAACCTCCCAGAGAGTACTTGAAGTGTTATGGGTGTTATGGGGCAGTATATAAGCAGAACACTTTAGTATTGTGCCCATTGATAATGGATGTACTTCAGTAGGGATTAAAAGTAACTAGTCAAAAGTAATGTGGTTTGTGGTAATGAGTTATATTTTTGTGATACTATGGGCATAAAGATGTTGAATTCTAAAAGTAATCCATTGATTGGGAACCAAGTTACCTTCTTGGCATAAATACCAACATTCTGTAGCTGTTTCTTTAAGAAATATTTATAGAGAGCATTTCTTCTTTTAATATGAGTTTACTTTGTTTCATTTCACTGTGTCATAAATGCCAAAAAGAACCAGTTCTTCCTGTGTAGTGTCTCAAAAACATGGTGGCACAATTGTTACAGAACTGAATGAACACTCTTGATATGTTGACACTGGGACAAACCTACATTGAGCAGGATAAACCATGATCTTGCCTTAATGGTATTTCTGAAAATTTATCAATAGAAAAGGGAATACTCAAACTAAGAGTCAGAGTACCACAATATACATGTCAATTACTGATGCTCAATGTTTGGAAGTCAATACCAAAGCACTTTAGAGGCTTTTAGGAGTCACTAGCTATTGATTCCCATTGACATTCCTAAGTATATTATGCTATTAATACGTTATGTCAACTCTTTCTGTTATCATAAAGAGAAAGGGTGAAGGGGGGCAAGGAGTAGTTAGGAAAACTAAACAGGCTAGGGAAATTAGAGATGAGGAAGCAAGAACTATAGGAGAGAGAAATGCAACAGTTTGTAGTACTGCTATCAGACTACCACCACCACCCCATTTCACAGACTAGTCAGTTGTGACAACAGGCCATCTGGATTGGAAAGGATGCTTCTAACTGCCAAGTGAATTGGTAGGTAGATTGGAAAGCAAAAGCAAAACATGATGTCATTGTAGATGAGGAGGCTGACATTGCCTGAATTACAGAGACATGGCTGGATCAACGGCAGGTGGGAATTGCTCTCAGCTATGCCCACCCAAATTTCCCATGCCCCACCAAGTGAGACATTGGGCAGAGAGGAAGAACTACTGAAGGATGGTGCAGTTCCATTCTTGTCTGCAGATCAGGGACTGAGATAAAATAGAGTTTCTGTTGGCACACAACCCATCTAGATGCACAACGCTCTCCCTCTTTTCCAGAGTTAGCCAAGCAGGTCTTTGTAGTCTTTCTCCCATGGCGTCTTGTGTTGGGGTACTTCGGTATTCAAATGAAGATCATTTTGCCATGAATGACTGTGGAGTTCATGTCCTTCATGATAACCACGGGTTTCTCTCAAGTGTGGAGCCAGTCATGCTGAAAGGCACATCGTGGACCTGGTTTTCTCTAATGGATATTATCATGGTAATTATATCTTATAGGGAAATTTGGCATGTTTGATGTATTAGGAGATAACTGTGGGAGTAAACAACACGAAGAGGATTTCGACAATTTTAAGGGAATGATTGCAATATTCCCCATTGTGAAACATTATTATCAAGAAGAGTTCATAATACCATGATGTGTTGCATTAGAAACAGGTCCAGAGACTGCCATATTGCAAGGAGAACAGCCAGTGACATTTGTAAGCAGAGGATTGTCTGAAACAAAAGAGCTTTGTAGAACCTACAGAAATAATTTGAGACTGGAAGGAAGTAGATAGAGATGAGATATAAATTATTTTCTGGAACCCTTCATACCCTTCATTCTATTTTATATTCTAGATTCCCAGGGTTTCATCAACAAATGAAATTAATGATCATGATTTATTGATCACTATGGATGTTAAATCCCTGTATACTAACATATCCCAATAACAGGCATTAACAATAACATAAAACATAAAACATAAAATATTTATTTATTTATTTATTTATTTATTTATTTATTTATTTATTTATTTATTTATTTATTTAAAATATTTCTATCCTGCTTTTCTCCCCAGAAGGACCCAGGACAGCAAGAGAAATGTCCACCATATTTCCCCCTACATTTTCCCACAGAAATAAGCATAAAAAGAGAGAGTTCTTTCAAATTTGAGAATAAATTTTATTGGCAAATAAAGGGAAAAATAGCTAACCTGTGTATGAACTTTTTTCCTGAAAATAATGCCACTTCCACAACTAATCCCTTTGCAAAACATTTAATAAAAAGGTCGAGATATATTGATGATAGTTTTATAATATGAAGGGATCAAAAAATCAACTCTATTTTTTGATGGGTGAACTCTTTGGATAGTAATACTGTATTCGATTTCATATGAAATATCATTAAATACATTTCCTAGGTCTCACTATGAAAAATCTATAGATTGTAATTCTCATTTAGATTTTGCATTTCTCTTTCCTAGCAAACCAACAATGTAACTATTAATAAGAATAGCAAAACACTGAAAGGAGTCCTATACAATTACACTCCTGGAGTACTATGATACAGTTATAGCAAATTGGCATCCTTCCAAGTTTGCTCGTAAGCATTTTCCTTAATTAGATAAAATATATCCAACTGAATTCTGATGGTGTACTGACAGGTATTTAAAGAAAGAAGTCAAAATATAAACAGTGGCTTGTTTCCTTACAAGTTTACAAATTTAGCAAAAGCAAGAGAGATACTTAGAAAATTTAGGTATTAGGTAACATATTTCTTACTGAAGGAGCCTGTTCTGATAGTGACTTGCCAGTAGCAGCAGTGGCAAACCTTTGGCACTCCAGATGTTTTGGACCATAACTCATAGAATTCCAAGCATGTACAGTGGTAGCTCAACTTATGAATTTAATCTGTTCCGAATGCATGCTCTTAAGTCAAACTACTCTTAAGTTGGGGTACTTATCTAAAAAATTGGGGGGGGGAATAGTTAAAAAATGAAAAAAAAATGAAGAAAAATATTTGTAAGTCAAGCAGACCATATCTAAAATTTGTAAGGTGGCAGTTAAAATGCCAACAGTGTTCCCCTCCTAAGTCAAATTGCTCCTAGGCTGAGCTGCTCTTAAGTCAGGGTACCACTGTATTGCCAATGACAAGGACTGTGAAAGTTGTGGTTCAAAACATCTGGAGTGCCGAAGGTTTGCCACCACTGGTATGTGGGATGTGTGTTAGTGGAGAGTGGGAAAATAAACAAAAATATAAGTAGGGAAGCAAGACATGGTAAAAAATAACATAGAGATACCAGATATTTACCAAGGAATATTGGTAACCTAGAAACCATCAGCCAATGTGCAGTAGCAGCAGCAGCAGCAGCAACAGCACAAAGGCAGAACAAACAATCATGGACTTTTCTCCATAGATTCAAACTGGCTAATGACAGTGGCTTCAGTAAGAAAAATTCATTATTTTTCATGTGTTTCTCTATATGTTTCAAACATATTGAAAAGAAAGAAGAGACAGAAGAGATAAGGAAATAAAATAAATCCTTGTCTGATACCCTTTTTCTATAGGAAGCAACTCTGTCTCTCCATTTTCTGTTCTATTGGTAGCTTGTTGTCCCCAATACAGGATATGTATCAGGACAATCAAGTGCCAAGGCACATCCATTTCTTTCTGAACATAGCTCCTCATGATCTACGCCATCAAAGACTCTGTTGTAGCCTATGTTTCAGTGCACTAATCTGAAGACTGGAGCAGAACTGTCAGCACAGGGTTGTTATAGAAAGGTCACTTCAGATGGAGCTTAGATTCATGTCTCCAGGGGTGGAGGCCTGATTCATGAGGCTGATGGGGGTCTAATGCCTCTCAATGTTTCTTGAGTTTCCTGCCGCTTAGGCAGACAATCTTGTCAATGGCCTGGTTGACATTCTGAGGAGGGAAAGTTGGGTGAAAATAATTGCTCCTAAATGCGCCCTCTTATGAAGTGGAATCAAATGAGCCCTCTCGTTCTCTATGGGCTTGAAGAATATAAAACATAGCAGAGCTGTGCAGAAAAAGGGCAGCCAGCATGATGAGATCACTGGAGCAACTCTCTTTGGAAGTGCTGTAATGGTAAAATATTTTTGTTAGCTTAGGAAACTGATGGGCGAGGAAAGACATATTACAGGTATATGCAAGTCTTCATTGATCAGCAGAAAGGAATAAGAAAACAGTTTTAAGACCCCTCATAGACCCAAATAAATCTGTATCACAATATTGGGCAATATTGGGCAGCAATCCAAGAGTTAATATTGATAAATATTGTTAATAAAACTGATATAAAATAATCTACAGACACAGACACACACACACACACACACACACACACACACATAAACATACACGCATACACACACACTTACATACATACACATGTGTGCACTCTTGTGCATGCGCGTGCACACACACATACACGGACACACGGACACACACATGGACACATACACACATGTAGACATACATCCCAATATATATATATATACATACACCCACAGATATAGAAAAAGGATAAAAACAATAGTCAGCATAAAAAAAAATCTAAGATGGATATAAATGTTGATTGGTGGTACTAATCATCGCCTAGTGTATTTTAATCACAGCCGCACAAAACTTGACAACATTGTAAGTTACAACAAAGCTAGTATCTGACAACAACAAGGAAGTATAAAACTGACATAAACACACTGGGTATTTGCAAACTATTGATGAAATAAGTTTGGTTCTGTAAAACGAACATCGAATAAGCATGTGCTCTGTTGATTGCACATCTCTGGAGTCACAGGGGCATAGTCTCTCCTTCTAGGGAAGGGCTGTCCAACTTTGAGTGGCCCATGGACTACTTACTAGGCCTGTGCGTATCCTTGCTTCAACTAGAGTGCGTGCGTGCACCCCCTCCTCACCAGTGCTCGTGGGTGGGAGGGTGAAGTCTCCTGCTGGGGGCGGGCAGGAGGGTATGGTGTGGTGGCGGCGGCAAGTGTCGGAGGGGTGGAGGTCTGGACCAAGCGTTTGGGTGCTTGCCGCCAGGGGCGAGAGGAAGAAGGCGGGGTGCGCATGCATGCACCTCTCTGCCTGCTTCTGGTGCTGGGTAGCCCGGAGGTTCCCCTCTGTACTGCCAGACTTTGGTTGGCCTCCAGACCTAGATGGATGGGCCCCTCCCCCCTGCCCACCTGGGCTGTCTGGTCTTGGAAGTGGTGGGTGGGTGGGCATGGGGAGAGACAGTGGGAGGCAGTGGGTGGGTGGGGGACAGAGATCGCCATGGCCCTCTCATTTGCCACGTCGCACCAGCTTGTGGGACAGGCAGCGGGGGACGTGAGATGTGGAGAGAGCCCGTGTGCTCCTCGAGGTGGGAGCGCATCATCCGCTTTTTCTTGACCGCTACCACCACCCCCTCCCCACCCCCTTTGGCTTCGTGACTCCCTTGGGAGGCCACTTTGGTAGATTTTCTGTATCTTTTAAGCAGTATGCTTAAAAGATACTGTCTGCTGAGGTGTCCATATATAGATCTTGAAAATAAACCTCCCAAATCCCCGAAGGGATGTGACAGCCCATCATAACTTTGGGGGCATGAAGTAATATGTCAAAAGGTGGCTGAATCTTTAGATCTAACTGTTTGTATGAGTTGTATCCAATTATTTATAGTGGCTTCTCTTTTCTTGTGCTTTATCATTTGCTTATAATATCTCTTTTGCTGGAGGAGGTCCTGAGTGGCTGTTGGAGCCATATTAAATATATAAGAATGGTATATCGCAACAAGTGCTTTTTGGCATTGACACAGTCTTTATCAAACAATGGCTTAGATTAGTTATGGTATTGGTATTGTTTTTGGGCTACATTTTTATTTAGAGTTAGCTCATTAGGGTGTGCTTGAGTCAAGCTCTTATAGTTTCTCAGGGATACCTCAGGCAACGTAGCTGATATAAGGGCAAATTGTAGGCCCATTAATTGCTCTGAGGCTAACATATTTGATATCCTTTGGTTCAGGTGAGGGGGCCACTTAATTCGATGGTAAGTTCTTCCTACTGGGAGTATATCAGATTGATAACGGTCCACTACACACATTTCCTGAGCAAAAATGTTCAATTGAAGCAAAATAGGAAGATGATCACTGTCGAATTTAGGCAAGACCTCTAGAGCTTCGACACAGGGAAGAAGATAGACATGCTTATATAATTGATAGCACTCATTTTGGAATCAGATAAATAGGTAATTTCAGCCAGATAGTCACCTTTAAGGGTGCAATTTAAGGTTCAGAGGTTTAGCCTATAAACTGTTTGGGCCAAACAAAACCCTTAAGTTTATTTTCTGATCTCTTGAGAGGCGAGGAAGGAGATCTTTAGTTTCAGGTTCAGGAGGAAGACATTTATAGGCTGTATAAAGATTTTTGTCATCCGGCCCCATCCTTGCATTAAAGTCTCCTCCCAAAACTACAGATAAATTAAGATTTTGTACTATAAGATCTGCAACATAGGTTTCTAATTCAGCCCACAGGATTTTGATCTGGGGTATCTTTATCACAGCGGGCATGTAAATATTCAGCAAAGAATGTTGCTTGAATTGAATTAATACTGCCATAGCATGAGAGTTCAGCAGGGGGAAGGGACGTGAAGTAGCACATAATGTAAGTAACTTTCCTGGGTTTCCCCCTCTGTATGCCTTATCCTGCCACCGTAAAAGCCAAAAACGAAATCCTCCTTCAGTGTAATCATTTCCACTGACTTCTCCGGTCCTTCTACTTCCTCTTTTGGGTACAATTTTGCTTTTTCTGGTCACGGAAGTAGGCTATCAAAATCAATGTGCCACGTTGTAAGTAATCTAAAGGGAGAACCGGGAAATTAGCTACATCACTTTGAATGGAAGAACAACGGCATTACATTATCCTAAAAAATAATTTCTGAAATTGAACCAGATAATGGGAAAATGTTGGACTAAATCGAAACAAAAAGTGGTTTAGCAAAGTGTGGACGGGGAAACCGGTTCTTGAGAAAACACCCAAGTGTGGAATGCTGAATCGCTTCAGCGACCACATGACCAGCGGAGGGCAAAGGGCGATTCAAAACAAAAAGTGGTTGCTGTTTGAAGTGCGGTAGCAACCTAAGATCCCAAACCACCTTTGCTCTTCCATGCTTGGCACCGGATTCTGTATATAAACAATCAGATGTGTTGTAAGAAAAGAAAATAAGGAGAAATCCACCCTCCCAACACCTTGTTGCAGTTGTGGGTCTCCATGAGTGATGGGAGACATGCAAATAAAAAAGTAGTTGTTCTGCCCAGTGTGCCATAGTGGATTGAGTGATTGACTTCAGGAGGACTGAGTTTGAATCCTTGCTCAGTCATGGGAACTCACTGGGGGTGTGTAACTGCTAAAACCACTCCTTAAATATCTCATTTACCTTGAAAGCCCTATTAGGGTTGCTATAAGTCAGTTCTGACTTTACGGCACTTAAGAACAACAAAAATGGGATAATTTCATTTCATGGAAGCTAGGCCCATCAATGGCTACCAATCAGCTTGGCAGTATATTACCTACAATATCAAAAGCAATATACCTCTATGTATTAATTTGATGGGGGTTGTCAGCCAGAAGGAAGGCAAACCTACACTTATGCCACAGCATGGGATTTCCACAAATAGTGGTCATATGCAAACAGAACTTTTATCTAAATAGGTTGAGATGGCTTCATCTTATATTCTTTGAGTTGTTGGGGTGACAGGATCATTTTTGGCTTCCTGATTAAATTTAGTCAGACCAAGGAATTTCTATGCCCCAAATGTTCTTCTTACATTTTCAGGACTCTGAATTCAGTCAAGACTGTCTCTCAGCAAACATTTTATCCAACAGCAAACAAAGAGAGCGAGATATTTCAAACCAAGTGGAAAAAGAGTTTGAAAATTAGCTTCTGGTATGGATGGTTATGTAGTCCCATTCTCAGTGAGTATTAGAAGCCAGAAGTTTGACATATCAAAGCATTTGTTTCACTTCCTGTGGGGTTTATAATACTGACACACCAAAGAGATGCTTATGCAGCATTGTGAACAACTGAAGTGCAAGGTATAAACACGGCATAGAACAGCATGTTTGTTTAGTCCAACAATCTTTTAGTATTTATAGCAGGAGAAACTATGTAAAGCAGCTACATAATAATAGTTCATCATAAGAACAGTAAAACCACATGGAAACGTCTAATCATAATAATGGAAGATGAACAGGTAATTACGGGAAATGCCAAAAATTATGGTTACAGTTGATTTCTGAATTATTTAAAACAAAGCTATAATCATCAGCTTATGGCAATGTAACACAGTTCTTTGTAAGTGTAACAGTGAGAAGAGATTTATCCCAAAGACAAAATAATTCCCTCCCCTCTTTCCCAGAGCTATTTGGAGACTTACTGAAATAATTAATGCCTTTAAATTAATGTACATTTTTAATATATAGGAAAAGAATAGAAAGTTAAATGAAACCGAGAATAGCTAGAACAGGTTAAAACATGATGATTATAGGCAACATATATACGAGGTATGTTACACTATATGTGATTTTTTTCTATAATTAACCGGATTACATTAACCTGCCAGATGACATTAGCTTATCTCAATTGCTAAGCCACTTAGAACATATCTGATCTTGAAACCTACATCAATCATCATCTGCTTTAAATGAAAGGTAGCAACCTGGAAACTACATGACTTCCTTGAAACTTTATCTATAGATACAGGAAAAAACATACAGAAAGAAACGGGTTATAGAGTGCCTATGAAAGCTTATGCCAAATAAAACCTGGTCTTTTAATGTACCACAAGGCTTCCTGTGATAGTGGTTGTAAAGAACTCCATGTTATTTTATGCTTAAAACATTCATGTGAATTCACTGAAGATATTGAATTGGTTGAAGGCAAGGGGACTAGGAGGAATTTTCTGGACATAGAAGGAAGCAAAACTATCTATAGACCAAGAAGCTGAGCAAATGAAAACTCTTCTTAAGGACTTGCTCTCTTCTCAGTTTATAACGTTTTCTATGACATTTACATTAATTATTTCAGCTTCATAGATCTTCTAACATTTATTTCGATATTAATAACGAAGCTTGTGCATTGTACACACTTATTAGTATATATCCAGAACTGTTCCATACAAGCACACACACACACATCTCTGTGCCTGGCTGCAAAACCCAAGATTTACAAATAAAAGTGCAAAGATGGAGAGGGAAAAATCCCAACACATTCCTCCTAAAAATGAGACATATTGTGCATGCATCCTAAACATTTCTTGATTAATCCAGGTCCTTTCTAGGCACTTCTGTGGAGACAAACCTCAAAGAGCAGACTTTTGAGAACACACTCTGTAGTCTCTAATATAAGTGGATGAGGAGGTGGAATTACAAAGGAGAAGGAAAGAACTATATTATATGTGGGGCTGAGAGAGCAAATCAGAAATGAAAACGAAGGTGTACAGAAGAAGAAAGGACAGAAGGAAAAATGAAACAATACGGTGCGATTGGAAAGCTGAAGCACGGAACACTGAAGAGGAAGAGGGCCACAAACGTGAAACTAAAAAATGGAAGACAAAAATATATCAGAGTGGTAAGAATGGTGCAAAAAAGGGAAGGGAAGTCAGGAGGGGAAGAGGAAGAGTGTGAGAAGGAGATGCATCATAAATAGAACCCCTAGCCTGGCCATAATCTGCAGCCAAGGCATTTACTGCAGGTTAGCGGCAGACAGGCACAAACCTGCTGAAACACCTGCCCAGTTTTAATTAATTTAATTAAAGCTGGTTGTTAATGGCCAGCCAGTGCTGGTCCACATGTCAGCTTTTTCCTGTCAGCTTCCTACACTCTAATATGTTTTGTATGCAGGTTGACTAGATAGGGAGATAAAGTTCAAACCAGTCAGACACAAGTGTCTAAGAAGCCATTATGTTTTGTCTTTACAGTAGCTTTTTGCCCACAGTACATATTATGCATCAGGACTATTAAATGCTGAGGCACACCCATTTCTTTCTGATGTACCTTCTCATCCTACTAATTATGGCACTCCATGATACATATTTTGTCCCCTCCCCCCTTCAGTTCCTCTGCTCCTAAAAGTCCAGTATGGAGCTGGAAATGAAAATCCAGTATAGTGATACCTTAATAGGCCACTAATAAAATAACAAAAATCATTGCTGCAAGCATTCAAGTGCAAAATACTCTTCTTCAAAGCATTTACTAAAAGTCCAGACATGGCAAGACTCAGAGATGTGCTTTGCCACAAGGTAATTCTTAGATGAAACATTCTTGGCAGTATGATATTTGCTATGCTATCTTTTTAGATGAGGCAGGAAATAAGGAGGTTTGTAAAAAGCTCAAATGCAAAACTAGGCTACAGGTGATATACTTATAGGGCACTAATTTAAAAAAAAATGCAAGCTTTGAAGTGCAACACAGTCTTCTTCAAAGCAGGTTCCAAAAGTTCAAACATAGCAAAAGATGTGCTTTGCCAGGAGATTATTCATAAAGTTCTTGGCTGGATGATGTTCACCAGCAAGGAGTCTTGTTAGAGGCAGGATGTTGGAGGGCAGTTATAAAAGCTGCTTAAGCATTGAGTTTCTCACCCCCCATTCTTCAAACAAATTTATTAGTGGCCTATAAAGTTTTTGCCTGTAGCCTAGTTTTGCATTTGTGTTTTGCAGCTCAACCCCCCCTTTTATGCATTGATGGAATTGTAAAAAGCTGCATCTGGAATCAGGGGTTGGGTTTTACATTCCAGCCCTTCAAACAAAGGAACACGAGTCATGCATAGCCTTGCTCCTGCTTCATCTCCATTTGGCTCATGAAGGCGTACAAGCCCCTGTTGGCCAGAGGGGAGGAGGAAGGGTTGGTATAGCGGACAGGACACATGTGCTCCATTTTAGAATTGGGGCAAAATTTAGAAAACCCACTAGGTATGCCAATTGGGACCAAATTAAAATGAAGTGATATTACCTAGTGGTTGCAGTCTTGCCCTGTGGCAAATATCATACTGCCAAGAACTTTTCATCTAAGAATTACCTCATCAACTGAGGGCCTATTTGGGTCCGTATCTGGTCCCAAAACTGTGGTAGGGCATAATTATATTGTTTAAATATATATGTTTGCATTTATGTTGCCTTTTTCCTTAAGGCTGCCCACAAATCACTGAACAAGATAGAAAATAAAAAAACAATATACAAAAAAGCAACTTTAAAATATTAAACATGGCAGCTGTTTCATTTTTTTCATAGAGCAGGGGGTTCTGGGAATCCCCGTGCTTCATTTAAGCCAAGGAATGGCATTGAGAGTTGGCTTGAGATGGTGCTACTCCAAATGGATATTGCCTTTTGGTTCATTTACTTATGGCCTTCCAGTGGATTTGATGGCCTCCTTGTCAGGTGGTGATGTTTCAAACAACATTTATGTTAGCCTTTTTTGGGGGGAACTGCAGATTACTGACATGATAGGTAATTCACAAGAGGATATCAAGAAAGGCATTTAAAATCAGGGACATTGCTATTGCAAAGGAGGGCCTGAAGATGGTTATACGGAGATCAAAGACAGATCAAAGGGAGAGGGGGCATGAGATCTTGTTGAAACAGCAACAGGAAGGATTAGCTATTAAGTAAGGACAATGAGGGCCTTCCTGAAAGTGTGTCCTTATAGCCCTGGACCTTTCTTTAATCACTCCAACAACCATACCTTTGTAACCAATTTTAGTTTATGGCAGTAACGCAGGCAGGTTTAACTTCTCTGGGGCTTCAAGCAATTGAAATTCATATGCATTACTTTAGATAAGGGGCAGCTACAGCCTGTTCATCCATGGGTTGGCCCAATAATTCCAAAACTGTGTGCTGTGGTAACCAGAGATACTGCCAAATCCAGCCAGCGGAACTGCACAATTCCCTCCACCCCACCTGATTAATAATAATAATTATTAATTTTAAGATGTAACCTACCAGCACCCTCATATCCACTCTCAATCTGTTTATCACTACCTCTCCTTCTTGCTTGACGGACCCAGGCACAACTGCCACAGCTGGTCCCATGTAGCAAACAAAGAATAATGGCAGATGGAGATGATGGCAGCAGAACTTTCCCCTGCCTTTGTCTTCTACCCAAAGTGTCCTATTGCAGTCAGTGACCAATAAGTCAAGAGAGCTCTGAGCTGAAAAAAAATGGGAACCATTGGGTTTGCCAGTGACCCAGCTGCAGGCATTAGGTTGGTTGCAGGAAGATGCATACAGATTGTATGCATGCCTTCAGATGGTGCATCTGGACTAGTTTCACCCTCCTGATCTATAGTTGCAACACAGAATTTCAGAAAACAGTCTGGACCTGTGGACATAGCATTGCCTATTGGCTGCATCATGATGCAGCAACTACAGAACTGGTTCTCATTCTTTCTCAAAGAAAAGCCTTCTAAAAAGATCTTCATGGTGCAGTGGTTAAACTGCTGTACTGTAGCCTAAACTGTGCTCTAGAGATGGGCACGAAACAAAAACATTGTGTTTCGGTTTTTCATTTGTCGTTGAGAGGTCCGTTTCGGTTCATTTCCGTTTGTCGTGAAATTTTTGAAAAATTTCATTACTGTTTTTTGTTTTTTCGTTTGTTGTTTCTACCCACTTTTTGCGTGATTTTTAAAGCATTTCTGTGCGCAGGCATCCCCCAACGCCCCAGACCAGAGGGAAAACACTAAAAAAAAAGGATGCTGGCAGAGACACAGTATAGACTAGGTACGCAGGGAGGCTGCAAAGGCAGCGGCGGGCGTTGCCCAGGGTGCAAGGCAGCCGCAGAGTGACTGCACTGTGGGGCAAGGGAGGGTACTGACCGAGAGGGCAGCACGCACACATACAGGGAGGCTGCAGGACTGAAGCTAGAGTCGCAGAGACAGCAATCCCACCCTAACTCCCACCAGAGACTGCAATTAGGACGGGGGCTGCCAGAGCTTTTTATGCCCTCTGTGGCTGCCAGACCTGCCCGCCCAGTCTGCAACCTGGGCATGCTATTGGTTGAACATGATGACATCACATGGTTTGCCTCCATTTTGTGGCTGGTGGTGGCATCCATTTTAAAGGGAAAAGAAAAATACATCACGATGGGAGAAGACAAAAACAAACATTTTAAGGACCCCAAACCCCCTGGTAGGTATTATCAGACAATATAAATAATTATCGCTGCGTTTTTACGGATGTCCAGGGCGTTTTTTAACATTTAAAACGGCTCATTTCATTGTGCATCGCCATTAACGGAAACGAAACGTAACGACCACAATTTTCATGGTTCTGTTCATTTCGTTGCATTTTCATCACAATTTTCGTTTGTCGTTTCGTTATGTAACGGAAACGACAAACGGTAACGGTAATGGAAAAATGTTCGTTCTGTGCCCATCTCTACTGTGCTCACAACCCGAGGTTCAATCCCAGGTAGACAGCGCAAGCTTGACTCAGCCTTCTGTCCTTCTGAAGTCAGTAAAATGAATACCCAGCTCACGGGGGGAGGGGAAAATTTATAGCTGCATAATTAAATTGTAAACCATCCAAAGAGGGCTTTATGTCTTGACATCTATCCTAGGGGAAAACCTGATGCAGATTATTTAGTGGTCAGCCTGTAACCACCTTGAATACAATGCAATGATAATAAAAGCCAATACCAATTTGTCAAGAACTAATCTTGCCAAATAGAGATGGTCACGACTCAAAAAAATGGTGTTTCATTTGTCGTTTGGTTGTTTAGGGGTCCGTTTCGGTTCGTTTTCATTTTCGTCAGTTTTTTTGCAAAAAAAAATTGTTTTCATTTCATTAGGTAACGAAACAAAAACGAAAATGAAAACAAAAATTGCTGTTTCGTTACCATTTAGCACAATTCAATGTATTTGCCATAACGAAAACGAAGCGGTCGACAATTTTTTTCGTGTTCCGGGTCGTTTCGTTTCATTTTGGAGTCAAAATTCGTTTTTCGTTTCGTTACGTAACGAAACGAAAAAACAAAAACGAAAACGAAAAATCGCTTGTTTCGTGCCCATCTCTACTGCCAAACTAATCCTATCTCATTTTTCTGATCAGGTAATCTCCCGGTAGAATGTAGGAATCTTGACCTCAGCAGAGCTTTTGGCAAATTGCCCCATTATATTCTTATTAGCATAGTAACTACTGTATATACTTGAGTATAAGCCGACCCGAGAATAATCCGAGGGCCTAATTTACACCCCCAAAACTTATTGACTCAAGTATAAACTGAGGGTGTATTTCTGTTATACTCAAGTATATATGGTATACCGTCTGAGCTCTAAAGGGTAGTAACTGACAATGTGTGCTGGGAGTGTGGAGGCAATTAGGGAATTAATACCACAGAGTAAACTCCCTCAATGCCTCCACAGTCCCTGCACAATTGCCAATACTACCCCTGGCCCTTTTAGAGCTTCATAATTAAGTCCCCTTCCCCCAAAATCTTTCTAGATTTCAAGGGGTTCCTTAAAATCGCGTTGGGAAGGTATCACTGCTACTTTGGAGTATTTTAAAAATTATTTTAAAAAATATTTTAAATATAATTTTAAAAATAATTTTGAGTGCATATTTTTTAAAAACATGCACTCAACTTACTTTGGGGGCACAAAAGTAACAGGAGTACCTTAAGAAAGCAATTTTAGGGAACCTACTGAAATTTGGAAACTTTTGGGGGTAAGGGGGCTGAGTTATGAAGCTCCAAAGGGTGTGCCGCTAGGACAAAACCTTCCAATTGGAATCATATGTGAAGCAGCAGCAGCCTTATCTCCCAGTACGTCAGCTTCAGAGTAGAAGTTTTCCCCCCCTAACTTTAACTGTTTTCTGAAATTGCCAATGGTGTTGGACTTATTATGAGGGCTGTCTGGCACCTTAAGCATGAATTATTAGGGCTTACCTAGATATGTTGCACTACCCGCTGTTAGTGATCAAGGTGGAAGGGAAATGCCCATCCCCCGAGGAAAAGAGAATAGGATGGGCGAAAACACGTGGCCACTCATGGCCAATAAGAGTGGCCACCAAAAATTCCCATCCGGCTCCAGATGGCGACCAGCTAATCTCATTCTCTTACCATAGGGAGGGAGGGTGGGGCCACCATCTCACCGAGAAGAGGCTGGGGCAAGGGAGGGAGCCCTCTTTATTGGCTCCCATCCCCGGGCAAGAGGACCCAGCTGGGCGCAAAGTTTTCGTGCCCAAAGTCCGGGACTACGGTGTGGAGCTTGGAGCTGCCCTCCTCTCCAGTTGGCACTCATTAGGCCCAAGTACTGTGTCCAGTTCTGAGCAGCACACTTTTAGAAGGATACAGACAAAATGCAATAAATTCTGAAAAGAGCAATAAGAAATATCAGTGGCCTAGAAACCAAGTCCTATGAGGAAAGACTGTACGTTCTGGCTGTCCTGGTCTTAATAAAAGAAGACTGAGGGGAAATATGATAGCACTTTTCAAACACTGAAAGGTTGTAACACAGAAAAGTCAGACCAAAGTGAGGATACGTAGCAGTGGGCTCCAGGTACAGGAAGCCAAAATGCAACTGAATGTCAGGGAAAGCATAATTGTTAGAGTAGTACAACAATGGAATCTATTCCTTTGGGAGATGGCGAGCTCCGCAGCACTGGAGGCATTCGAGGGAAAATCAACATGCATCTTCCTTCTGAACATTACAGTTCAAAAAGCTTTATGTACATCCTCCTTAAAATGAAGGGTTTCCTCCCTCTTTGATGCAATCCCATTTTAAAATGAACTAGTGTGCTTCAGCAATTGAAGACTCCCCATTTCACTCCACCTCCCCAGCTGCCTTCTGGAAGGGATGGAGATGAACGGAGCAGTAGCAGAACTGGGACTTGAAACATAATTGTAAGGCCTCGCAGGGGTCCTCTGCTCTCCAGCTCTGTGCACAAACTGTAAGATCTCTCCCCAACCTCGCTGATCTTCTTCAGTTTTCTGACAGTTGTAATGGTGTCACTGTTCAGCATGAGGGCACTCATTTTACCAAGAAAAGAAACTCTCTCTTTCTCTCTGAAACCACTGTAAAACTGCTGTAAGTGTCCAACCAGATTAACAGTGCCCTTGCTGGCAGATGGGCAGTGACAACAAACAAACAAACAAACAAACAAACAAACAAACAAACAAATAAATAAATAAATAAAATTATTTTGGTGAATGCAAAACAGACTGGCATCTGGAAACCAGAGGGAGAAAGCATGACTAATGTGACAGAAATGCAAGATAAAGCTCCTGTTTGAAAACTCCCTTACACTAATCCCAGTCAGGTGTTTGCATAAGAACAGCAGAGTCACACCCTTATTTCTAAGCTTGAAGATGAGTGCAGTGATAGGCAAACTGATTTTCAATGTTTGTGACTGCTTCTAGTTAAGCTATATGTCTTTGTTCTTCCCATCCCATGACTGCCACCATCCACTCTATTCATTCTATTTGGTCAGAGGTACATGGCAGCAGGCTTCCAGTGGTTCCATTTCATGTGCTACCACAGCAAAATAGTCAAGTTCCTGTGATATCACATGACATAGCCAGGTTCCCTTCAGATGAAGGGAAGAAGCTTGCTTTCTGTCAGAGCTAGGAAAGGTTGCTTTCCAGAATCTATGCTGTCTGTGCTAATCGCACAAAGAGTTTCCCAAATGTCTACAAGAATAGCTACCAATGCAGGTTTTGGGGTTTGGCTTGCTGGTGAAGTGTCTCCTCCTGCTGGTTGGAGAAGACCAAAGCTGAGATCCTGCTGCCAAATCATCTGAGATATAAGTTGAGTTTTGAAAGAGGAGAAAAAAAAGGATAGGAGGAGGCAAATAAGCTCTATAAATATCTTAAAGAAAAACAGGTTGCTGTATCAACACAAAACACATTCCAAAATACAGATTTAGACAATGCCTTTAATGGGCCAACAACAAGAGGCTTTGCAACATGTTCAAGCATTCAGGTTTAGCATGTCCTATAGGGCAAGATACACAGTGGTAACTCTTAATTTGCTCTATGAGTCAATTTGTTTTATAAAATTCTGTCTTACGAAACACGGTTTCTATAGGAATGCACTGAAAATGGATTAATCCACTCCAGAGGCTATGGGTTACTTCGTTTTATGATTTTTTCCCTTATTAAAATTTGTTTTCCATAGGAATGCATTGGGAACAGATTAATCCATTCTAGAGGCTAGAAGAAAGACAAAAATAACCATTTTTTTCATGGCTACAAGCAGAACTTCTTTCCCTGAGAAGAATCCCATTGGAAATTTTTTGTCATATGATGTACGCCTATTTCTGGAACTTTTTTTCTTCCTACGAGTATCTTGTCTTATGAGGCACTTATCTTAAGAGGTATCACTGTACTACAAAAGTGGGCAGGAGGGACCAATCGCTTGGTCTTAAGTTCGTATTGTCTGTATATTGTCTAGGAGTGTAACAGATTAAACAGGCTGCTGACAATGAAAATAGGTCCTGTCAGGTGAGGTAGCAACATTAGATTTTAGCTGGAATAGCCCATGGACTTATATTGACAGCTGGGAAGTTAGAAAGACTTAACCGTCCTCCTCTCCTCCCCACACAAAATTAGTGCATAAAGAAAACTGTAAAAGCTGTATACTTTCTATCTGAAGCCATGGGTTCTTCATTTTGTAGGAATCTGAGAGCCACAATGTCTGTTTTAACCCTTTTCAGTCTATACAGTCCACAGTATTTCAGAAGTGAGTAGGTATCTTAATGGATGCTATTGGAGGTTAATTTACACTCTAGGTTCTCTCTGTTTAAAAAAGGCTGGAGCAGTGTCTCCTTTAGTGTATTTCACCCTGGCTGTGGGAGAAAGATTTCATAGGATCCTAAGGAAATGACTGGCAAGCTTTCAGGTTTGCTTACAAGAAGGCAGGTCTATTGATTAACCGAGACAGGTATCTGATAGCTGGACAGATAGCCACATAGCTCACCAGTCAATGCAAGAAGTCCAACGACCCATTGGGTGGCTCAGGTAACTTTGGTACATTTTTGCTCTTGACACCAAGTTGTACCTGAATAATACATCCATACTACATTATGCTTTGAGGCAGTGCTAGCACATTCCTCCATGTGGTGCTGAGCTAAACATGGTCTCCTACGTCAGATTTAGACAACAGGCCAGTCAGTAGTTTTGTTGCAACAATCAGAAGAACATTGCATTATGCTTTGAAAAGTGAAACAAGCATGTGATCTACTCCCTATGTGGTGTCCCACCATGGTAAGCTCAGGTATGCATAGCGAAAGAATAAACAAGAAACTCATGAGCAACAATTGTTAAACACATATATAGTCTTTGGCATGTTGAACTTCCCAAAAGGTCATAAGGGTAACATAACCATCCTTTCTGAGCTGCAAGGTCTTCTTGCCCCACAGGCCAGATCTTTTTTGCTATGCCATTTGTCAGTCAGGGATATATGGTAGTGCTGATATGGTAAAGGCAAGCACACCATCAGTACAAGCCCATACCCAACAATATACAGTGCATGCTTCTATAGCTTGTTTCCACATACCAAAAGGCAAATAGGAGAATCTCTTTAAAATCAGTCATGATAAGAGGAAAGCATGGTGAGTGGTGTGATATTATAGGAATAGGAATAGGAATAGGAATAGGAATCTTTATTGTCATTGCCCCCTTGCAGGAACAATGAAATTTTGTGGTTGCTATATTCAACTCATCCAACAATTGTACTGCTGTATAAGCACATAGCAACAATAGTCATGGTTGTAAAGATTAAAAAAGAAACATTGTAACAGTTTTGACAAATATACTGAGACATAACTTCTCCCAGATGCTGGGATTTGTCTGCTATGCAATCCTGCAATATAAAAGCATTAGGTTATGTCAAATCAATGTGCTCATTATCTTCTGGATTTGCAAAGGTTATTCATACAGCATGAAAAGGGTGCCACCAGGGGCGACTTTCCCATAGGGGCTTGTGGTTCAAGGAACCAGGGCGCTTGAACCCCAAGGGCGCCTGAACCCCAAACCCCAAAACTCTGGGAGGGGATCGTGGGCAGAAGCAGCCAAGCAAACGAGGCCAGGGGAGGGGAGGCGAAGGAGCGCAGCTGGGCGGGCGATCCAGGGAGCGGAGAGGGGCGGGGGATCGCCCTTCGGCTCGCCGGCGTCTCTCCAAGGCGCGCCGGCCTCCGGCTCTTGCGCTGGGTCGTCGAAGGTGCGCGGAGGCGCAGCAGGGCGGCCCCGCCAAGCCGGGAGGGAGCCGAGCCGAGCCGAGCCTGCCCTGCGAAGCGCCGCCGGTGGGAGGGGAGGAAGAGGTGGGGCCGCCCCCGCGATCTCCGCGCCGGGAAGCCCGAGAGAGGCACGCCCGGGCGCGTCAAGGCAGCTCGGTTGCGCCGCCCGGGCGGCCGCCTCCTGGGCTCCGCGCCTCCATCGCCCGGGGCTGCGTGGCGGCGGCGGCGATGAGACCGGCCCCGATCCCCGCCTCCTCTGTCGCCTCGCCTCACCTTCCTCCTCCTCCTCCGCCTGCCGGCTGCCTGGATCTCATCCGGATCAGCCACGAAACCCGCCCCTGCTCCCTCCCGCCCAGTGCGGCTTCTGGGTAGAAGGGAAAGGGCCAGGGCATTCTGCACATGCACAGAGGGAGGCACCCGGGGATTTACCCAAAGCTTCTTCCTCCTGGCCGATCCGGAACCTCGCGCAAAAAGCCTTGCCCAGGCTATGAAAGGAGAAGGAGTAGAGCATTCTGCTTATGCTCAGGGGAAGTTGGGGTGTTATTTTGGGGCGAATGCTCTCCTCGTAGGTGGCTCCTGCGGGCAGTCGTAGAAAGAAGGCGGGATGCCTTCTGCCCATGCCCATGGGTACCCCTTGCTTATTCGTAAACGCCGCCCTGGGCCTTTATTCCTGACACGCACATGACTCCAGCTGGGATGGGTGCCTGCCAGCCTAGCCTTCTGTGCAGTGCTCCCTTCCGTGGCAGCTCTCCAAACCCACTCAAGGCCCCATCGGGCGGACGAGAGGGACCCCCAGCCCCCATCATGAGGGTTTGGATTTTTCCTTCCAAAGTTGCCTGTACAGTATTTCTGTAAATGCTCCCGAGAGCGCCGGACACCACCCCAGGTTGCCTGCCCCTGCTTTCCTCGCTGCCTGCCCCTTTGGGGCTACAAGAGCCCAGCTGAGGAAATGATTGGGTGCTCCAGGGGCTTCGAATCGTGTGAGTATAAACGCAGGGCCAGGCAGCTCCCACTGAGCCAGGCCAGGTGGAAAGGGTGCACCTCGGGTGGCCTTTCCCTTCTGAAATCAAAGGCGCTCCAGGATTCTCCCCTGAGGCCAGGTGGCAACAGCAGGTGGAGGTTTAGAGAAGATGGAGCAGCTGCCTGAGGCTGTGTCACCTTGCATGAAAATAAAGAGTGGAATCACATCCCAGGTGGCAACAATTACTTTTGGGGGAGCCAGGGGGCTGGCCCTGGCACGGGGGTCTCAGAAGGACTGCTCTGAACAGGGCCTTCTCCAGCACTTGTGATGAATCACAATGTTCAGTGGATTTTTTTCCGGGGGGGGGGGTTGTTGAAATCCACCTCTGAGGTTTGTTGTTTTGGGCATCAACTGTGCAGCTGACACACAGCTAACTGTGCCTTTAGTTAGGCTAGCCAGGATGGATGGCTGAGACTCCCAACACCATGCGCAGATGCCCACTCTTGGTGGCCAAGGGTTGCCCTGGGGAGTTGGGAGCCCTCACGGAGTTATAAATTCTCTGGGTGACCTTGAGCCTGTCGCTTTTATTTCGAGCTGGGCCTACCTCGCAGGGTCAGTGTAGGGATAAAGCACAGCGAGCCCCTTTTGCGCATTGGCACTAAGGGGTAGGGGTGCATGCATTAATAAATAAAATTTAAAAGTGCAGTGTATGAAATGGCAGGGGGGCATTTCCAGCAGGGTGCAGCACGCTGACGTAAAACTGGGGATTGCGTCCAAAACGGAGCCAGGCTCCAGACTGGCCTCCCTCCTGTCGACCCTCTTCTTCTTGGCCTGTGTCTTTCTGCACTGCAGTCTGGTTTTGCATGCAGTCTTCCTTGTGCCCGAGGCCTGCTCTCGTCATCAGAGAGCCTGCAGAATTATGGCTGGATTTTCTGTTCCTCTTTTAAAGGCAGCCGGGGTGGGTTGGTGGGTGGATAGTTGTGTGCTTCTCGGTTCTTAGGGAAACTCTGTGCTTTCCCCAGGCCTTCTGAGAAACACAGGGGAAGGAGGCAAACACACACACACACACACACACACACACACACACACACACACACACACGTAAAATGGAGTGGAAAGGGGGACAGGAGAGCAAAGCAAAATGTGTGTGTGTGCGCGCAAGTCCACACATGCACACCTCCCTTGCCTTGTCACTTGGAATTATGTTGGGTCCGAGACAAGTCCAGGAGTTCCTGGCACAGCACTTTTGAGAGGGGTCAGTCGTTTATTTCTTAACCCAGGCTTGGTTTTGCCATCTTTCGGAAATATTGTGATGGGGTTCCTGCATGGCAGGGGGCTGGACTAGATGGCCCTTGAGGTCTCTTCCAACTCTATGATTCTATGAGAAGCAGGTCCCATCTCAGTCCAAGGGGCAGTGAGCTAATGGGTTTGGGCCACGGGCAAAGGACGATGGGTCACAGAGTTGGCAGGGGACGTGCTGTTTTGATCTGCCACCATGGTCTCTGCTATCCATGACAGGTGGGGGATTCTGGGATTGGTAGTTCCAGGAGGGATGTTCCCAAGATCTGGAAAGGCTCCTTGTCAGATTTTTCGGGACATTAGCAAACAAGCAAAAACAAAACAATGCCGTGGTGTTATATACTTAATAAGTGCATTGTTAATAAATGAGCAACCTGAAAAGTTTCCTGTTTTCTTTATAATATTTAAGTGTCGCGTTAGCTCCCTTAAAAAAAGGAAGGTAGACAGCTCTGTGAAACGGGGGGCGCCAGAGGGATCTTCGAACCACGGCTCCACATATCCTTAAGACGGCCCTGGGTGCCACAGTAAATGAACGACAACCACACATAGAGGAGAATAGTCCTTTGTATAAACTTGGATGAATAACACTATTCTGAAGTGACAATGCTGGCTAGATAGCTGAGAGGTTTGGCCTGGGTGGCCTTGGGCAGAAGAAGGGGACAGGAAACCATTTCGGTGTATTCTCTACCCGGAAAGGGTTAGTTGGAATCAACTTAAAGGCACATAATTATTTTTATTAAGTGACATATTCTCCATGTTTTGCCGAGTCATGTGGTGGGGGTATCTTTAGAGAATCTGGGTGGAGACTCGTTGATGCATAAAACATTTCCTTGTCTACTAACCAGGATTCACTACAACCACTTTTTGTCAGTAGGTGGTGCTGCTTTCTCAATTTTCTTAAGTGTCTCCGTTGAAAAAGCCTTCATATTTCATAATTCTGCTTAATCCTGGGTTTTGTGTGAATTTCCACTTCCCTCAATAAATCTGGACCAATACATGGGGCCATAGTCCCACATCCCCCACCTTCTGAATCATCACTCTCTTGGAAAACTAGCCTTTCCATCAATCAGTAAGGCAGCTTCTCTCACATTTCCAGCAAGGCTACATCCAGCTGCTTGTGTCTCCTCTCTGGGCAGGTCCCTCCACAACTGCCTCCTGGGAACCTTTTTTTTTTTTAAAAGGCCTGAGTGTCTTACCTTTGATGTTGCCTTTCCCTTTGATGAAGCAATTTTTCCTTTCACATAAGTCACGGGTTCATCCATCTGGTCTGGCTGGGTGAGTACAACTCCTGCATCTCAGATGCTACCCCTAGCATTCCTTAAAGAATGCCTTTGTTCATCCACAGGGCATTTCACAGTTGCTTCCTATGCACATGCATTTTAAAGGACTCTACATGTAGGATTTGCCACTGGCTGAATGATGCTTCTGCTGATCTTTACCACCTCTTCTCCAGCTGAACTGTATTCCAGCTGAATTCTGCTGATCTTGTTCACCACCTCTTCAACTACATTTAATCTCCATCAGTGTTCCAAAATCAACCAAGATAAGATTGTCTCTCCCCATTTTTTGCTGTTACTGCTGTGGTAAAATAATTAGCTCTTGACTTGTGCAGTTCTTAACCATATCCACAAGAGGGACATTTTGTTCTGGAACAGTCTTCTGGAGAGCTTCCTTTTCCAGGAGAACTCTGGCCTACATTTCAGTATTATGGTTTAGAAGCTTCCCCTCACACTTATCTATTCCACCATCAGTCTTTCCCTCTGATGGCTGCCAGCATCTTCTGCTTTGTGCTTCTATACCTTTTTGGCTGTCATGTATGGTTACTCTAATTAACAGTCATAAATACTTTTCCTTCCCAAGACCACCCTCCAGCTTCTCCGCATTAATATTCCTTTCTGATTCCTTCTGCACAGCACTTCTCAATGCTGATAACAGAATCCATGCCAGCAAGCCTGAACTCAGGATGTTTCTAGACGTTCAAAATGTCTCTCCAGTTCCCCTCCTTGATCTCTTTTATGGGGGCTTCTGACAACATGCTAATCTTTTTTATTCTACATTCCATCCTGTAATATTTGTGGGTTTGGGTTGTGTGAATCCACCGTCCTGGAATATTTCTTTGTATGTTGATGTTACAACCCTACTCTCCTTTTTTCTAGCCCCCCCCATTCTTCTTTTACTCCTTTTTATTCATTTACTGAGCTGTGTGTAGATTTCTTCTTGTGCCAGTGGATGACTTGTGTTAGGTTTTCTAGGAAGGATGTAGTGGGAAGACTGGGAAGAAAGCACAAGGTGGATCTATGAGATCAAGAAAGGATCCCCAAAAAGAAGTTTTTTTAGGGGGGATTCTTGGAAAACCACTACAAATTATTGACCAAATTGATGTCCACAGACTACACCAAAGAAATTAGAGAACACATAAGAAAAGAGAGAATGGCATAGCTTGAAACACACAGACCACTACTGTACCCCACTGGTAATGTATCATGATGGGCAACATAATATCCAGCCAATTCCTCCCCATTTGCAGCAATGTATCAGGAGAGAACATACCAGCACCTAAAATCTGTGATTGGACATCATCAACAAATCAATGTCTGCATATAATTTTTTTAAAAAGAGGGCGGCAGGGATAATAGGAAACGATGTTTCTGAAACCAGAATGTTATGCAGTGGCTATGTGGATGCATGATTGTTGGTAATGTCATGTTAAGTAACGTGAGACTGCACATAGTCCTCTTGCAACACGATATGAGTCTTGTGACACAGTCACATAACCTTCTGCAAAACAACATGCAAGAAAGAGATCTAAAGACAGGAAACTGACAAAATTTGAAAACATTATAAAAACTATGGGAAAGGAGGAAAGGAAGGAGAAAGGAAAAGATTACACAGATGTTTCACAGAAGAAGATCAATTAGAAAGTCTAAAAACAATATAGGAGGCATATGTTGGGAGACTAGGAAAAAAAGATTGGCAGAAAATCTCTAATGAACGGGTGTTTAAAAATATGTCAATTAGAATAAACAAAAATGGGAATAAAGTACTATAGAGACAGTACCTAACACCAACAAAATTAAATAATATAGATGCTAATTACTCTAAGAAATGCTGGAGATGTGATAAAGAAATGTGAACTTATTGCATTTATGGTAGGACTGCGAAGTGGTATCAAAAATATGCCCGTGGAGATTCTGTCACCCAGGTGAGGTTTCCTGGGAGCTGAGTCATGACAACTGGACTTATTTTCTTGTTTTCATTGGAGTGAAACCATGGTGGAGCTCTGAGTTACAGCCCCCAAAGCAGATTTTCCTGGTTGGCTAAAGAGGCAAAATTCAGATGTCCCAAATATATACTATGCCAAACTTGGAGGGGGCTAGGAGAAAGTCAGTCCAAGAATGAGTCTTTGTTTTCTGATGTCTGAGTTAAAGCCCACATATGAATAACTAATGCTGATAACAATGCTTTGCATCATTTTGGGCAGGTGTGTTTCTCTGAAACAACCCAAAATGAGCTGCAAAATTCCTTGATTTATCGGGAGTTGGTTGCCGTTTTGGTTTATTGCATGCCCATCTCTTATTCTAGCCATGCTACTGATACCATAATGGACCTTTTTGTGATGAGACCTTTTCTTCTAGGCTCTAAACAGCCTGAAGGCCATTTCTTTGAAACAGCATCCACATCCTCCTTACCTTTGAACTTGAACATGTTGGTTCCGTTAACATGTCAACTGGATCACACCCTGGCTGTGGGAGTGGGATTTAGGGTGATCCTTAGGAAATGACAGGCAAGCTCCAAATTTATTTACAAGGAACAAGTTTACAGAATAACTTACACAGCTGGAACAGCATAACTCACAAAAACAAAACATTCAAACATTGATTGGGAGGAGCAAGAAACCTTTATACATTTTTGCTGTTGACACCAAGAAGTTGCATCTGGGTAATACATCATTACTACATTTACTTTGAAGAGCGATACGGGCATGTGAACTACTCCCTATTCAGTGTCCTACTGCGATAAACACAGGTTTGCATAGCTAAAGTATGAAGAAGCTTGTAAGCAACAATTGATAAGAACATATGTTGTCTTTGGCTTACTTCACTTCTCGAAACCTCATTAGGTCAGGTAGACCGTCCTTTGTTCTATCTCAAAACCACTGAAGCAGCTTTGAAAGATCAAAATGAAAGACAGAAAGCTCATCTAAATACTGGGCCCAACAAGTACATGAAAGGGCCTTCTTGACTTTTGCGCTCAGGCTCTTGAACTCCCTCCCACGAGAGGGCAGAACTGCCTCATCTCTGTTGTCCTTCTGGAAATAGGCAAAGACCTTTCTCTTCAGGCAAGCTTTCCCTAAATGATGGACTACAATTATGGGTCTTTTATACGAATCTATAGGTTCACATAGACTTTGTGTTTGTAACTACTTATAACCTTGTAGCTTTAATGTAATGTCTATTCATGCTGTAAAGTATCCCTCAATTCCTTGTTCTCAATACTTGAGCATGTCTTAATTGTACTGGACTGTATATTATCCCTAATTACTGTAAGCCGCCGGGTCCTATTCCAAGGAGAAAGGCAGGGTAAAAATACTCTAAAATAAAAATAAATAAACAAATATATTAGGGGCACATATATATTGTACACAAACTATTTTTCTCTTTCAGCTCCTAAAAGTCTTCCCCTGCCAGCTTGAAGTAACTGAACAGAAACAAACGTATTATGGAATCTTTCTTTTTCTGTTTACTTTTAACCAGAGAACCCATAACATTGATGGAATGGAATTAGATCAAGTGAGGTAACCTGAGGCATGAGTACTGGTGTTTCTGAACCTTTCTAGGTTAGGGTGCCATGATCCCACCTTTCAGCTGAGCTGCTGAAATACTGGTTCATGAATGCAGCCCACTAAGCTCAAGAGGCATGTAGAAGCCTCATTTCCATTTTTTCTATGTTGCCACCATCTCCTTTGTTACCATTATGCCATTTGCTCTCTGTGCATGCTCAAAAATCAGCTTGTAGTAGTGCTTGAGTAATGTCAAGACGATGAGTTCTGGGTAACTGGTTGTTGCTCTGAACGCATCAACCAGACAAATAGTCTAAGCCAATGTTGGCAAATTTATGGCACAGTTGCCAAAAGTGGCCTGCGGAGCCCTTTCTGTGGACATCACCCCTTCAAAGCCATGGCATGTCCCCCTCCGCTCGGAGCATGCCACTGTGCTCCATGCAGATAACTGGGGGAAGGGGAGGTAGTGGCTTGTGGGCTCCTTTATAGCCCCAGTCAGGGCCGGCACGTCCATTAAGGCAAACTAGGCAGTTGCCTAGGGTGCCAAAATGGATAGAGAGTGCTGGCCAGCCTGCTGCTCCCCGCCGCCCTCCGCCGCTGGTCACCGCTGTCTGTCCCCCCACCACCCGCCAGCTGCCCACCTCCTGCACCCCATGCCCATTGCCACCCCCCACGCCCGTCACCATTCCCCGCTATCTGCCGCCCCTGGCCGCCCTGCCCCTGCTGCCACCCCGCCTCCCGCTGCCCCCCGCCCCGCCCCCAGCCCCTCTCCTAGGGTGCAAAAAAACCTAGCACCATCCCTGGCCCCAGTTTACTCTCCAGCCATGCTGCTCTGGGCATCCCAAAAGCAGCAAGGGTGCTGTGGCCATGGGAAAGTCAAAAGCCTGCTCTTTGATCCTTGCTTTTCCCAAAGGGTAGCACTCAAAGCATTTGTAATCCAGGATACCACTGAATTCAGATTAAATACTGGCACTTTGTGAAAAATAAGTGGGTTTTGAATCACAGTTTGGCACTTGGTCTCTAAAAGGTTTGCCATCACTGGTCTAAGCTAAAAACTTTATCAAAAGAAAGAAAAGGGCAACAAGACATTATGAGAAAGGATATTTTTAGTAGAGCCAGAGATGCATCGGGTTGCAAATAAAAGGTGAAAGTACAAAGCAAGCTTTAATATATGCAATGTATAAGCAAACAAACTGAGCACACAGAACCTAACATTCTAACTGCCCTTAGAACCATCCCATGGGGACTAAAACCTTACAGGTTTTTTAAAGCTAGTATTTCCTTTGACATGCTTACTCGTATGACAGTTTCCAGCTCTGTCCATTTTCATTGTGTTCACTTTCTCCTTCTGTGCTTTCTTAGGTTTCTCAAGGGGTCTCTATCCCTTCATCTATCAATTCATTTTCTTCCTGGCTCCTGAGTCTTTTGATCTGAAGATGGTGACTTCCCTTTTGTTCATTAGCTGGTGACTAGGGATGGGCATGAAACCAAAAATTAGCATTTTGTTTCATTTCGTTTCATTTTCATCCCCATTTCATTTCATTTTGTTTCTAATGAAAATTTAAAATATTTTTTTTAGTAACAAAACAAAATGGAAACAAATTGAGCAAGTGATTTTAGCTCAGCCCCCCCCCGCCAATTTGAAAAGATTTTGGGGGAAGGAGGCTGAGTCATTAAGCTCCAAAGGGGGTGCCCCTAGGAGCCTTTTTTCCTTATTGGAGTCAGAAAGAAGCCAAGCCACAAAATGTGCTCAAAAATTACTTACCTTGGCCACCAAAGTAGTAGGGATACCTTCTCAAAGCAATTTAGGGAACCCCATGAAATTTGGAGAGGCTTGGCTTCTTTCCGATTCCAATCAGAGTCCCCCCCCCCCCTCTTTCCTCAGGAGAGGATTTCCCTCTCTCTGTCTGTCCCTCCGTGCTCTCTCTGGAAGAAGTGTCAGTGGGTAACCTGGTGGCGCTGCATCGCCACCTTTCCGTCCCTACATGACACCACAGAAACTTTCCAGCTGCTCTAGCCCTCTTCCTTTTCTGCCTCATTGAAAGTGGTGGTCCTGTTTCCTTAGGAGCAAGTCCCGTTGACCTTAGAGAGGTGGGATTCCGCATGTAGCTGCCGCAGGATCACACTGCTTGCTTTTCTTGGCTTGTGGCTCCTGGCCTCTCCAAGCCCTTGCCCTCTGTTACAGTTGTGTGGGACTTTGGCAGCCTTCACCTCCGTAGGTAGTTCACTGCCAGCTTGAAAACTTGGACTTGAAATATGTTAACCAATAAGTGCATGATCCTAAGAAGTAAACAAGGTGGTCAAAAAGCAAAGGAAGTAGTGTTGGCTATAAGAAGGAAGGGGAAATTAAAAATTACTTACCTCGGGCACCAAAGTAGCAATGATACCTTCTCAAAGCAATTTAGGGAACCCCATGAAATTTGGAGTGGGCTTTCCGAATCCAATCAGAAAAAAAGGTTCCTAGGGGCAACCCCTTTGGAGCTTAATAACTCAGCCCTCTTACCCACAAACCCCACCAAATTTGGAGGACTTAAAGGGGAGGGTCCAAGGGAGCTACCAATTTTTTTAGTGCCCCTTGGACCCTGGGGAGCCCATTTTAGATAGCATCAAATAGTTCATTTTGAACAAAAAAACCCACAACTGTTTCATTACTATCTGAAATGAAATGGTGCTTCTCATTTCATTACCTTACGAAATGATTTGTAAGCTAACAAAATGACAAAACAGCACTTTGTTTTCATTAGGGTGCCCATCCCTACTGGTGGCATTAACAAAGATGAACATATTGCAAGAAAAACAGATCTTCATTTCCCCATGAGGAGCTAAGGTTTATTTCATGTCTTTATCAACTTAAACAAGGGATCGATTTCAAGGAGCTCCATATCTCATGAAAATTGGTTGTTGAAAGTAGGTAGCTTAGTTCTACCCACATCATCATCTTCAGAGTTTTGGCCTATCAAAGCCTAATTGATTTATTTCTGTTACTTTTTAAGTTTCTATGGTTCCTTCTTTTTATTTATACATCTAGGATTGGGGACTGCACCATATTAACATGAAGCCCACGCCTCCCACCTAACACTTGAGTCTTTTTAAAATGGTGTACAATTTTTTTCCATCCACAGCTGATATATAATTCTTCTGGCAAGTGGAATTGTGATAACTGTTCAACATTTGTAGCTGGAGGAGCCTAACTCAGAATTAGGTATGGATGTGCATGTTCTCCTGAGCCCTGAGGAACTTCAGGACAACAACACGTGGGGCGTAAAGTAGGCCTTGGACATAATCCCAGAAGCGGAGCAACAAATAATTTGCACACAATACATGGCAGTAAAGAGAAACCAGACAAGAAATGAAAGAACACTATATTGTCACAATAGGGTGGTGGTTAGGTAACTGATTCATAGAATTGTAGAGTGTGAAGGGGACCCAAGGACAATTGACTCCAGCCTGCTGCCAGATCAATGTGCATTCTTTTTTTATTTCAAATCTTTCAGACTCTTGCTTGAGTGCGTTTCCTCAGATGTTTCAGTCCTAAGTGACAACTTCCTAGTTCATGTGATAATTATTAAACTGCAGTACATATTTGCTGCACCTGAAGCATAACATTCAGTCATGTCAGTCCCAAGAATTTCAGTTGTCCTAAGAATTTCAGTAAACTTAGAAGCATGGCTGATTTTTCATTCACTATGAAGAAGTAACAGAACAATTTGTCTACTTCACCAGCACCCTTGCATTGAGTTGAGTGGGAAGGTCATGGATCACTGCCTATGAAAGTGGCTTTAAATTGCACCAGCATTTAAGCTACATAACTAAAGACCCATCAACGTCACTTCAGTTTTTTTCCCTATTTATCAATGGGCTGAACTTCACCTAGATTCTCCAACTCTGGCCACATACTTATCAGAACACCAATATGATTATGACACCTTCTCCAGTGTTTCCAAATAGTTTCCTTTGCCTTAGAGAAGATTTCTTTTTTTAAAAAATAAGAGGTAGAAAAATATTTGCTACTACTGTGAGGGTACGGAGGAGCATTAAACTGGATATGTACATAACTATTCCATTTTTCCTGATTTAGGAGCAAAGAATATCATTTAATTTGTTTTGAAAATAACTCCGGGCACTTTGCAACATCAAACAAACAATAGTCAAACATACAACAAAATATACTGATACTAATAAAAAGAGAAATAAAAGATATATAAATAAGATTAAACAATACTAAACACACAAACAAAGATATGAAATATTCAACAAGATGGCAGGCCTGAAGTTTTGTTTTCATAAAAGGATAATTAAGATTGTCAACTGCCTCACGAAAAAGCCAGGTCTTCAAGGTTTTTTTTAAAAGGCAGCTCACTTGGGAGATGGTTCCAAAGCAGGGGGCCAGCCACAAAGAATGCGTGGTTGCAGGTTAACCACTTTCCTAGCCTCTCTGGGCATGGCCACCCAGAGTGAGAGCGCCCACGTCATTCTAGTAGGTCAGGCCTCAGTTGATTGCTGATAGATCCGCTCTGCCAGGTATTCTGGTCCCAAGCCGTGGAGGGCTTTGTGAATCAAAACCAAGACTTTGAATCTTATTCAGGATGCAACAGGCAACCAATGCAAAACATCAAATAGAAGTCCCCCGAATTACCTTTTGATTTTGTTTCTCCATGGAGGACCAGAATCACAAAAATATTGTGCCTCCATGTTTTATCGAGTCAGGCAACTCAGAAAGACAAGAAGGTTTACAGACTCAAAAACAACTCGAGAGGTCCAGAAGAACCAAAAAGGATACATAGTTCCTCATGTAGATTGCCCACCAAGGCAGTTAGGCAATGCCTGCTCCATAAGAAGTGGTGCTATAATTATATAGACCAAAATCCTCTTTCTTCACATGGTTAATTGCATTAGTGTAAGGCCATGGACTAAAGAAAACATTGGTGCAGTACTTTTCACTGAATATGCAATTCATTATTTCCACTATTCATGTTTGTGATGCACCTCAAAGCGTTCCCAAAGGGCTCTTAATATGCTTCCAGGGATCTTCTGATGTTTGTCTCGTAAAGCTTCTATTGCCTTTTTGGCCTGTTTGGAGGAAAATTGAAGAACAAGAAGGCACAGATTCAGCATCAACTACAGTAGATGCTTCAGAAATGATTATCTAGCATTCAGGCCATCTTCCTACCTTCAGCTGTGAAACACTTACTTTTTCAGCCAGCTCATCAGCAGTTATATTTGGATCATATGGAATTGGCTGTCCAACATGTGTCCGGAGTTTGACTGGAATTGGTCCCCACACTGGATATGGGAAAAACCGTGTTCTTTCATAAATCCATGTCATTATTCCTATATATGGAATTAAGATACACTTGGGTTCATGCACTGAAAGGCTTTACATAACTGAAAGTTTGAAATTATATACATCTTGTCTCTGAAGATTTTTAGGGCCTTTTCACACGACCCCTAAAATCCACGGAAAATGGCTCCCAGATCCGGAGCTTTAAATTGTTTCTCCACCAGCTCCGGAGTTTACAAAAAATTAAGTGTGACCACACCCACCTAAGCGTGTCCCAGCACACTTTTCAAGTACCTGCTCTCCGGGGGTGAAAAGTTCCTGATGCGGATATAACGAAGTGAGTGCCAGGCTCTCCTTGCTTTTGTTTGTTGTTGTTTTTGCCCCCCACCCCTTTAAGAGATACTAAGAGGCTGGAATGCAGAGCGAGACGGCAGAACGGAGGTAAGCTGGCATTCTTTTCTTTCTTTTTTTCTCCCTCCCCTCATGCAGCAAGCAGCCAGGAGTGCGGAGGGGGTGGGAACACAGGAACAGCGACAAACCCCCAAGATCTCTGATCCAAATTTAAGTGGCCAGCGGATCTTAGGGGTCGTGTGAAAAGGCTCTTAGTCACCCAGGTGAGTCTATGTGGAAGTTGAGTCATGACAACTGGACTTCATTTCTTGAGAGATTGAAATGTTTTGCTACTCATCCAAGCAGCTTCGTCAGACTGACGAAGCTGCTTAGAAGAGTACTGAAATATTTTGATCTCTCAAGAAAAGAAGTCCAGTTGTCATGACTCAACTTCCAGATATATAAATCTTTTTTATGTTAATAGCTTACTGGGATGAACACCAGTACTAACTCAAATAATCTAAAACACTAATGAGTTCATGTGGAGAAAAGAAGGACAAATGACTATGTTTCTTGATATTTTAAGCATAAAAATTATGCAGCTGGCACAAGTTGTAACTTAGGAACTGGAAAGGAACATGGTGACTGCATAACCATAAATGCTATTATTTCAATTCAGAACCTGCGTGTTACAGACAGACTTGCTTTTTAAAAGTAAGATTTGCCAGCACGATCACTCTTAATCACAGAGTATTCCCCAGCAGATCAAAGCTACTAGGAGTGTCCATGGAGTATGGAATCATGCCATTGCCTCATTGTTACAAAACATGGGACAAATCAGATATGGATTTTTCATGGCAACATATTCAGCCATGTCACTATGCAGTAGCACAAACTAAAAATACTTGTCTCTCATACCTTAGAAAAGAGTCAATAGTATGAGGAAGATAGTCAGTATGGGTGATTCTATTGTTGATGATTCATAGAACAAACAGCACCTCATTTGTGAGAAATCCAGGACAGTCTCATTAGGTGATGAAATGATTCCCTTTTTGTTTTTTGTTTTGTTTCCCCCCTGCAATGATGATGACTCAGAAATGCTTCAGATTGAATTGTGCCCAGGGAAGCACCCTTGTGATATAATTCTGCTTTTGTTTTTCAGGAGGCAATGGGATCACTTATAATCCTCCAATTAAGCATGTAATCAAATTTAGCCCCTTTGTTTTAGTTTAGTTTTATTACAAATGCTAGCTATGAAGTTTTTACAAGAATTCGTAAAATTTAAAAGAGAATGCCCCATCTCTCACTTTCTCATTAAATTTCTGCCCACCATTCAAAAAATTCTCTATACCCTTGAATTAATGTATTTGCGTCCACTGACAATACATCTCAAATAAATGTTAATTTGTTAACAGGCCATTGTTTCAGATAGAGATAAATCCATTACCAAATGAGGCTCTGCTCCTATCTGCCCCCACCCTCTTAGCACTGCTACAGCCATTTTGGCAGCTATAAAACCAGGTCAGTATGTGATTCGATGTCAATGTTGATGTTTTTGTTTGCTTCACTGCTTATGAAAAAGCATTTGATTCAGTTAAACATGATAAACTTATTAATATTCTTATAGAGCTGGGCTTGGACAGACGTGATATCAGATTGATTGGGAAGTTTGTATTGGAATCAGTGTGTGAGAGAGTATCATCTTACAAATTCTTGGGATGCTTTGTCAAGGATAACTGGATCCTTCATGTGAAATTCATTGCAAAATTGAACAAGCTAGAAATTCCTTCCAGAAAATGAGAAAAGTCTTGACAAATCAGGACTTATCTATCAGACTTTGGACTTAAATACTGTTCGAACCTATGTATTCATCATACTTCTCTATGGTGTGTTGAAACTTGGACCCTTACAGGCACATTATGCAGGAAGCTGGAAGCATTCAAAATGTGGACATACAGATGAATTCTGAAGATACCTTGGACAGCCAGAGTCACTAACATGGCTGTATTACAACACACGAATAAAAACTTAGAAATACTCAATACAGTAAAGAGAAGAAAACTGCAGTATTTCGGACACATAATGCGCAATAAGAAATACCATCTGCTGAAAGTTATCCTTTAAGAAAAAATAGATGGGAAGCATGGCCTGGGGCGTAGAAGAACATTCTGGCTTAAGAACTTAAGCTAATAGTCCACAGTGAACACAGCTGCTTTGTTTAGAATAGCTTTAGATAGAAATCAGTTCAGGCTACTGATTGCTCAACTTTCTGTGAGGACATGGCACTTGAAGAAGAAGAAGAAGAAGAAGAAGAAGAAGAAGAAGAAGAAGAAGA
>JAHTLZ010000204.1:40831859-40862876 GCA_023846285.1 Phrynocephalus versicolor
GAAGAAGAAGAAGAAGAAGAAGAAGAAGAAGAAGAAGAAGAAGAAGAAGAAGAAGAAGAAGAAGAAGAAGAAGAAGAATGTGATTCAGTTAGATTCAGCTGTATGTTGTATGTTGACAGAAAATGGGAGAAAGAAAGGGAAATAAGATTAACAGAGAACAGCATAGGAGTGAAAATGGGACACCACTAGGCTTGGGGAGGAGTGGTGAGAAAAAAGTATAGTGGAGAACGAGACAAAAGAAAAAGAACACAAGGAGCTAAAGGCAGAGAGTTATGTAGTAGTGGACATTCCTAGCATCCCTCAAGGCAGAGAAGACAAGCCAAAGGCACATAGACAAAGAAAGTAAAATGATCTGTCTTCATTCATTATTGTTCTTTTTCTGTTTATTTGCACTGTTGTTAACTACTTAGAAGGCCCAGCATTCTGTCTCTCATAGTGGTTCACCATTTGCCTCAGGGTATTCCGAAGCAGATGTCTTCACCTGCTTAGGATTCCCTGCAAATGGTATTTAGAGAGATCCTGCCTCTCTCTCCAACTCAGAGTTTGTACTTAGGCATCCATAATGATAGCCATCAATACCCTTGTTCTCCATGGACTTGTCCAATCCTTTCTTAAAGCAGTCAAGGCTGACAGCTGTCACCATTTCTTCTGGCAGGGAGTTCCACAGACCAGTGATCCTCTGAGTAAAAAGGAATTTCTCTTATTTGTTTGAGATTTAGCACCCTAAAGTTTCATGGAGTGTCCTCTAGTTCTAGTGTTGTGCAATAGGGAAAACAGTTTTCCCTTATCTACTTTGGCCACATCGTGTATGATTTTATAAACTTCAATCATGATTTTATAAACTTCAAAACCTCTTAGGCACCGTCATTCAAGAGTGAATTGGTCCAGCCATTGCAGCCTCAGATGATATGGAAGATGTTCCAGTCTCCTAGTCATTCTGGTTGCCCTCCTCTGCACTTTTTCCATTCCCATAATATCCTTCTGGAGGTATGGTGACCAGAACTGTACACAATACTCCAGATGGGGCCTCACCATATAAAGAGGCAAAATGACACTTACTGACTTATTTTCTATATTCTTCCTAATGATTCTTAACATTGAGTTTGCTTTTTTTCACTGCTGTGGCACACTGGGTTGACACCTTCATTGAGCTGTCCACCAGGACACCAAGATCCCTCTCCTTGTTTGTTGCAGAGATTTCAGACCTCAACAGTTTATAAATGTAATTAGTTTTTTTTGCCCCAACATGCATCACTCTGCACTTGCTAATGTTGAAGCTCATTTGCTACTAGTTTTCTCACTCCCTCAGTGTCAAGATATCCCTCTGGAGCTCCCCACAATCTCTGTCAGTTTTTACTACTCTGTATAATTTAGTGTCGTCGGCAAATTCAGCTACCTTGCTATTTAGAAACAGCCCTGTGGTATTTATAGTTCTTTTGAAAACACACTCAAAGAAACACAGCCATTTTAAAATTCCATTTGAGTTTAATATCGCTTACATGTAACTAAATGAATAGATATTTGCATCTGAGAAAAACACATTCCAAAAGATGTATAATATTTAACTTACTTAGGCGTCCATAGGTTCTATATCCCTCTCTGATATTTTGAGTAAATACAGGGATGATGGGCTAAGAGAGATTAAAAGCATAGATATCATTAGAACATAATTCCATTTCAGAATATGAAGAGCAGACTTATGGAAAGGAAAAAAGAGACAATTAATTCTGACACTGAGAATGGTCTGTGTGGGACAAGGAGAGGAGAGGAAGAGAGAGAGAGAGAGAGAGAGAGAGAGAATTAAGAGGACTACATAAGGTGTGACAGGGAATTGAACACTTGTATTTCCATATTAAATCTCTTTGAAGTATCTATTCACAATGGTGCCACTAGAGGGCTTGTGATATAAGTAGCAACACTGAGTATATGCATCTAGAACAATGGTACCCAACCTTGGGTCATCAGATGTTCTTGGATCACAAGTTCCCAGAAATCATGGCCAGAAAACCTAGTAGTGAATGCTTCTGGAGACAAGAGGTTAGGAACTACTGATCTTGAAGGACCAAGAATAGTAGTAACTATATCCACACATTAGAAACAAACCCACTGCTATTGTCAAAAAGATTTGTTGCATTTCCCCCTTTCAGTCAGGCAAAGCCCCAGCGATAGGGCTGATTGAACTAGAAATAGGCACATATTTTTTTTAAAAAATGCATTTTTCCTTCAAAAATGGCTTATCTGTTAATTTGTATTCATACAAATTGATATTCCAGGGAATACAAATGGATGAATTTTAGTGATTTTTACTTGTTAATTTATTGGTCTATAAAATGGCTTTCAAGGCCCCTAGACACACAAAAGTTTCAGGGAACCTACCCTCAGCTCTCCTCTACAACCCAGGTTTGTTGAAGATTAAATTTCTGGGGTCTGAATTAATGCCCAACCCAGGACACTCCCCACAGTACCGAAAGACAACAATCTTGCAGAACATCTTCCTCAGATTCTCCTCTGCAATCTGTTCAAGTTTGGTTAAGACTGAATTTCTCAAAGCCAGTTACTAAAGGGCACTTTTCTGCATTTGTAGTGTGTATTAGAGATGGGCACAAAACGAACAATTTTTTGTTCCGTTATCCGTTATTCATTCCATTATGTAACGGAACGAATAATGGAGCCCAGAGTAATTTAGGAACAAACAGAACAGAACCAGAACAAGTGAGTTGGCCTCCACATGCAGAAGCCGGATTGGAGCCCCCTGTCCAGTGATCTCTGCCCTGGAAATGACAGCTGATGGGCTGTGGGGCAGAGGGTGGTGAGAGGGGGCTGGGATCTGGCTTCCGTGTGTGGAGACTGGATCACGGCCCCTTCCTTCTCGACTCCGCCCCAGAGCCTGACAGGTGGGCTGTCAGGCTGTGGGGCGGAGTCAAGAAGGAAGGGGCTGTGATCTGGTCTCCGTGCACGGAGGCCAGATTGGAGCCCCCTCTTGCTGCCCTCTGTCAGGCTCTGGGGTGGAGTCGAGAAGGAAGGGGCTGAGAGACCATGGCTCGATCTCCTCCGCCCCGGGTGGCAGCCAGGCAGCTGTCACCTGGGGCGGAGATCGGCTGAGCCTCGCGGGGAAGCCGAGTCCCCCCTTCTCCCCTCTGCATGCAGAGGGGTGAAGGGGGGTCTGAAAGGGATCTTCCCCACCCATGCTCTCTCCCCCACTTCTCCCCTCCCAGAGCCAGCACCCAGTAGCAGCTCGGTGCTAGCTTCAGGAGGGGAGAAGAATTAAAAAGCCCACTCCTACTCCCACCTGATGGGGTGGGGGAAGAGCGGGCTTTTTAAATCTTCCCCCATCCCTCCCGGGTGCCATCAAGCCAGCCAGGAGAGCGCTCCTGTGGCTGCGGGACTTTTCTCCTGGCCGGATTGCTGGTGGCTCTGGCAGCGCACAGCTCCGGGGGGGGGGCTCCCTGTGGCTGTGGGACGGCTCTCCCAGGAGGCTTGCTGCCGGCTCTGGTGGCGCCCAGCCCCGGGGTGGCTCCGCATGGCTGTGGGATGGCTCTCCCTGGAGGCTTGCCTCTGGCTCCGGCAGCGCCCGGCCCCAGGAGAAGTCCCTGCGGCTGCGGGAATGCTTTCCCGCCAGGTGCCAAAAAATGACGCCTGAAAAAATGAGTGGGCCCCTGGGGCCCGAAAAACAAAAACAACCTGAAGCGGACCGCAGGCCCCGAATAACGAGCACGAAACACCATTTTGGCATTTCATGCCCATCTCTAGTGTGTATAACTCAGATGTCTGAAAACAAGTCTTCATCAAAATTAGAGGAATTGTAGAGCAGAACTGAGAGAAGCCTTTGGCTTCTCTAGGTGCCTGCAGGGTTTCTTCGGGGGTGCATAACTTATAAACCAGGAAAGCAAATTCCACCAAACATGCAAGGTTTATTGAAGAGAGCCCTGGGAATCATCTCTGAAATTGTGGTGTCTCTAGATGTGTTGGGCCCCATTTTCAGGGTTTTAAAGAAAAATGAATTTACAAATTGATTTGATGATTCCTCAGAAAAAACATAAATTCAGTTTTTGTGATTTGTTAACCGTGAAGCATCACAAATCAAAATGGATCACCATTTTTTAAAATGTGTCCCCATGTATAGGCTGAACCATCAAATTGAAGCGGAGAAGGAAAAATTCACTTATATACTTCATCACAAGCCCTTTAGTGGACATTGAACAAGAGGACTCTGTGGAGCTCAGAACTACATCTGAGACTGTTTTTTTCCAGGAAGGCATAGTGGGAAATTGAATTTTCAGCACCTGCTTCCTAACCAGACATCTAAACAACTGAGCTAGCTCATGATATGTTCTTTGGCCTTTTGGCTAAGATCAAGTGTAGTGTAGTGTGAACAGAATGATAAACTATATAGGCTTTTATTTTGAGTCAGTTTCTGGGCACTAAGGTTGTTCTTAATTTAGAAATATTGGTGGGGCAAATACAGAGACAGCATAAATGTACATATAACCACATGGAGACATTTAAACCATGACCACAGTGCAGATGTTTGTGAAACAGGAGAAACTAAATACAGTGGTACCTCATATAATGTAAGGTTTGTATAATGTAAAATCCGCACAACGTAAAAAATCCAGAGATAGGGAATCCTTCCATAACACAGTAAGAGACTATTGTCTGCTCTGACTCCCATGTCCCTGGCACCTCACGTTCTCTTCTTAAATCTTAACCAGCCCTCCAGGCAAAAACTGCCACAGAGCCACCTCCGTCTCCTCTCTCTCTTTCTCGTCTCTCTCCTTCCCTCCCTCTCTCCCCCCCCACATACAGCAGCTTTCTTTTCCTTCTTGATTTAACCACCCAGCCCTAGCCCGACAGTGTGAGCGAACGAGAAGCAGCAAATGAAAGGGAGAAGGGCAAAAGAGGAAGAAGGGAAGGGAAGCGCATGACGCACTGGCAGGCACCATGCATGCACACATGGGTGCAGAAGAGGAGGAGGAGGAGGAGGAGGGCAGCCTTCCTCCCAAAAACAACAGCAGCAGCAGTGGTCTGGGGGCTGCAGGGAGCCATCCAGGGCGAACGTCGCTGGGAGCCGGCGGCATCTTCCTCAGCAGGAACGGCGGTGGCGGCGGTGGTTGTGGTGGCAGCGGTAGCAGTGAAAGGGGAGCCTTGGTGCGCCAGCTTATAAAAGCCCTTGCACTCTCCCTTTAGACCCTGCCCACGATGCCTGCCTCTTCCCTTCTTGGAAGAGATAAGCGGGGAGGCTGGCTGACTTGGCACAGCGCACCTTGCCTTGCCTTGCCTTTCCTTGCCTGCTCACCTGCCTCCTAACCTTGCGGCAGCAGCAGTAGCACTGCAGCAGCACTGGTGGCCAAGCTCCGACTCCTTTCCTCCCCCCCCCTCCCAAGCATCACAGTCAGGACAACCTCATTAGCCTTGGCTATGCATTGGAACAGATTACTCTGTTTTCAATGCATTCCTATGGGGAATCACAATTTGTACAAAGGAAAATTAATTAATTCATTCCAATTTCATTTGGAATGAATTAATTACATTATACAAGGTACCACTGTAGTTTGTAGAGTATTGAATTTTGGTTAAAACTCACTAGCTGCACAGCAGAAATGCAGGGACTTACAGAGCTGAACTAGCTACAAGTCTCTGAAGAGTAAATCACTTATTGTCTTATCAACCGGCACTTAAAGTCTGAATAAATCAGTCTGAGACATAAGTAAGAGAAAGAATAAAAGTTTTCATTTACTCTCAGTTGAACAGATTACTGTACAAAAATGATTCCTGCAGACTGCATTGTTACTGCTCACATTGCAACTCTCACTGTCTATAGACTATAGAGGAGGAAAATTACATTTGGATCTCTTTAAAATCAGAGGCAGGGAAGAAACAATTTGTTAGTGCTGGATTGATTGACAATAAAGCATCCAATAAAGGTTCCTCCCAGCCAAAAGCACTAGAGGCAGCATGCAACGATGAAACAACTCCAACAAAATGTAACCGTCTATGTTGACAAGTATTATAGTTCATTATATTATAATTCAACATCCCCATGGATTTCATGTATTAAATGTGTTGAGCCATATGACCATCAAAAAATACAAATGTAAGAGTAGGCTACAGATGATACCTTTATAGGCCACTTTTAAAATAACATGACTAGTCCTGCACATATTTTCATATATTACATGAATAGACTGTATTCAACTGTAATATTATCTGCCAGAATTATATATATTTTGATTAGAGATGGTCATGGGCTGCAGGTTCCTTTATTAACTGAACAGGAGTTTTGTGCTTCCCAGACCTGCCTTCTTCGGTGGGCAACTACTAAGAACTAATGACTGGAGGACGCTGACAGGGAAGCGCGAGTGCTGCCTCTGATTGTGCTTGGGAAGTGCTGAATAGTAATACCTGTTTAGCCAGTAAATGAAATGGCCCATCTCTAATCAATGTAGCAAGGACAGATCATTACAAAATTATGGACAAATGACTCACCACTTTTGCATCTATGGCTACTTGTGCAAATCCTTTACGTTTTCCCCATACAAGATTGTAAGTATGATCTCCATAGTTCTGCTCTTGAATTCCACCTGGTGCAATGCTAACTAGATTCCCTTTTTTCAGAAGTTCCACACATTCTTCTCTTGTTGGATGAATGTAATGTTGGAGGTGAAGATACCATCGTAGTCCTATAGTAATGAGACATGATCAGGACCTCAATAAGGCAGAAGTGTTCATTTTGCAATGTTTCTGTAAAGATTCTGAGTCATCCAGGTGAGCTTATCAAGAAGATGAGTTATCACAACTAGCCTTCTTTTCTTATGAGATCAAAATGTTTGGCTAGTCATCCAAGTAGCTTCATTGGCCTGAGGAAAGTTTGTGTGAGGCTTCCAAATTATAGTTCACCTCGGTTCCACTCCACCCTAGTCCGAATAGACTCGTTATGTGGATTCATATAGCTATGGCAGAATCTGGCATAAAGAATGCCGTTCTTCTTGCAGGTGGTGGGGAATTAAGATTCTCAGAATTTCTCTAGCATGCATTAATTTGTGTGCATAAGCTCTTTAGTTGGGTCATTGTTGAACTGCTTAAAATATCAAAAGCGTTCTCCCTCTTCCAAAATTTGCAACTTGCAAGTGTTGTTATAATAAACTTTTAAAAATTATATTAGAAAGATGGTACCTATAAACTTAAATGTTTCAGTCAAATTTAAATGTTTCCCACAACAAGTTTCCTGGTCCTGTCAAAATGATGGTGGTGGTGCCTGCACTGAGCACTGGAACAACACATTTCCCATAGCGTCCTTTTGTTTAAATTTGGCTCTCCAAAATCCTTTTTGATCCCTCCTCTAATTTGCATTTCTGTTCAGATGAATGGTCTTGTAAGGTTATTGGTCTCAAGTTGCTAATCATATTTCATGTTTTAGTTCTGATTTCATATGTCAGTTTTTGTGAAGAGTGGATGGACGATTAAGTTTGTTTGTTTTTTGAACAGTTTGCATTATTAAGTGTTTAAGCTGCTTTAAAAATATCAAGGCATTTTGACTGTTTCTTCACATGTTTATTTCTTCCATGAATGTTATGCAGTGTCCTCTTGTAGTTTCTTTTTTATTTTTTTCTAAAAAATATGGAACGCTTCACGAATTTGCATGTCATCCTTGCGCAGGGGCATGCTAATCTTCTCTGTATCATTCCAATTTTAGTATATGTGCTGCTGAACTGAGCACCTATTGTAGTTTCTAAGAATGAAGAAGTTAGTTACTGCCCAATGCAAATAGTTTCTTCACTTAATGATTTTTTTTCAAATACTGAAAAGCAATTGAGGTAAATATTTCCAACATGAAGTCTTGAAAACTGCTGGTTTTGCATTTTCAGGTTATGGATATTTGGGATTATCTTTTCACCACTTTTGATTATCTTTTCATATGCCTCTACGACCATACTGTTTGATAGAGTTCCACCCAATGCTGTGGTGAACCTCTGTCAAATGGCTTTATAAATATTATATCTGTTGTAGAGTGGTACTGTTGACAATTGGGCACATTTGGAATTAGGGCCCATTTTGACAGTGCATCAGATTCAGAATTGGGTTGCAGCCTGACTTTATTCACTGTTGGTCTCAGAAAATGGCAAGGGAGCATGGCTAAGTGACTTTCATATAAAAGCAGTAACACATTCTATCACAGTAAAAAAAGTGTGTGTGTGTGTGTGTGTGTATGTATGTGTGTGTAGTCTTTAATTTCTTTGAAAATTCTCTTGGCATTCTCAGGATTATGAAAATGGGAGAAAGGAACAAGTGATTGCTATTTTTAATCCTATAATGGATTCACGGATCCAAAATTGTTATTGCAATCTCACTACTTTGTCATCTTTATATAATCCATATAAGAATTATTCTTGGCAACACAAATCCTTCATGGAATGTGACTGGCTTTGGAACTAGGTAGATATATCTTCTTGATCTTTTAGCCACATATGAGACTGCTGAACAGTAAAAAAAACAAAAACAAACTGTAGTCTAACCAAGGTACATATAAATCAACAGCACCCTCTTTGCAAAGATAGTGACACCTTCCCAGGGACAACACCATCCCACTGGTTCAGGTATGTAGATGATACCTGGGTGAAAATCAAGACTCAGGAAGTACAGGCCTTTACAGACCACATCAATGTGGTGGACCCTAATATTAGGTTCACTAGGGAAGACACCCAAGACAACAGGCTGGCTTTCCTGGATTGTGCAGTCATCATCAGACCTGACTGTGGCCTGGGAGTAGAAGTTTACAGGAAACCCACCCACACAGATCAGTACTGTTTGACTCCCACCATCCATTACAGCACAAACTAGAAGTCATCAGGACCCTAAGCCACAGAGCAGAGAGCATCCCCACCTCCACAAAAGCCAAGAAGAAGGAAGACAGGCACCTGAAGACAGCACTTAAGGCCTGTGGATATCCAAAGTGGGCCTTCAACAAAGCAGTGGGCCATCCCAGAAGAACAAGGGATCAGTCTGAGACCCAGACCCGACGGAAGAACCTGGTCATTCCTTACATGGCTGGAGTGTCAGAGAAGCTTAAAAGGATTTTTGGCAAACACCACATTCCTGTTTATTTCAAACACACAAACACACTAAAAAACAAACACCCAAAGGATCCTATACCAAACCATAAAAGGAGCAATATAGTATATGCGGTCCAATGCAGTGAGAAGTGTTCAGACCTCTACATTGGAGAAACTAAACAGCCATTAAAACAGAAGGATGGCCCAACATAGGATGGGTAACAGAGAAGAGTAAGGGAAGCCATTCATATGAGCATTGAAAACCCCTCCCTCAACAGAGGTGGTGGGCTCAGGCATAGTCTATCTGCTACTTATCAGGTTGTGCTTTCCAAAGTACCCAGACAAATCAGAAAGCCTTCACCACCAAGGCCATAGCTAATGACCCATTCTTGATAGGTTTCAGCACCTTAGGCCAGTGTTCACCTTAAGGCTATGGATTCTATTGTCTCCCTAACGAGCCTATTCAGGCCATTGTTCATCTTATGAGCCTAATTCAGACCAGGGTGACAGAGGTCAAAGCTGACTATAAAGTGGAGGACTTGCACTAGCTGTATTCAGACCGATGAAGCTGTTTGGATGAACAGCGAAATGTTTCTGTCTCTCAAAAAAGAAGTCCAGTAGCCATGACTCAACTTCCAGATGAGTCCTATTTCTTTCAACATCAACAATGAAACCCTTCCTAATGGCAGAAATATTTTTATTCTTGGTAAGACTGTAATGCTTGCTGCTCAGTTGGGCAACTTGCAGGAGGCAGAACGTCTAACTAGGGATTTTCACCTTATGAAAAACAAAATGCTGTTTCATCACTTTGTTAGCTTATGAATGGTTTCATAAGCTAACAAAATGACCAGCAGTGTTTTGTTTTGGATAGTAAAAAAGTCATTTTAAAAAACAAACCAACCATTTAATTACTATCTAAAAGGGCTCCCCTGGGTCCAAGGGGCACCACATTAGATGGGTGGCTCCCTTGGACTCTCCCCTTTAAGTCTTCCAAATTTGGAGAGGCTTGGGAGTAAGGGGGCTGAGTAATTAAGCTCAAAATGGGGTGCCCCAGGAAGCTTTTTTCTAATTGGAATTGGAAGCCAAGCCACAGCTTTGCTTTTCCGATTCCAATTTGACAAAAAGCTTCCTAGGGGCACCAACTTTGGAGTATAATTACTCAGTCTTCTGACTCAAAATTGTTTGGGGATGCTACCCCTGCTACTTTGAAGCCCAAAGTAAGTAAATTGTGAGTGCATTTTTTTTTTAAAAAAAACACTCAACATTGTTTTTTAAAAGTAAAATGTACTTACCTTGGGCTCCATAGTAGCAGGGGTAGATTCCCCAAGTGATTTATGTTACCCCCTGAAATCTGGAAAGATTTAGGGGTCATTGGGCTGAGTAATTAAGCACCAGGAGCTTTTTTCTAATTGGAATGGGAAAATCCAATCGGTGGCTTGGCTTCTGATTCCAATTAGGGGGGAAAAGCTTCTTAGGGGCACCCCGTTTGGAACTCAATTACTCAAGCACCTCACTCCCAAACCATTTCAAATGGGGCTGGGGCTTAACTAAAATTGCTTGCTCAGTTTCATTTCATTTCATTAGTAACAAAACTACTTTTAAATTTTGTTAGTAACAAAACGAAATGAAATGGGGATGGAAACGAAATGAAACAAAACACAATTTTTCATTTCGCGCCCATCCCTACTGCTAACCAGTGCAATAGAAGAACTTGGCACATAATAAAATATAAATCAACTTAAGCACAGCTGCATCAAGATGATACATATCTGTGCCTTTCAAGAAATAAGCAGGTCTCTCAGAAACCTCAGCTTCAAAGAACATCCAGCTAGATCTTTGTTTTGAATTGTACCATGAACTATAAGAAAAGCTTTCCAAGTACAAAGCAAAAGTTCTCTGCAAGGAATTGTATTCTTCAAACAATTTGGGGAACTGGTTGGGTGAAATATCCACACATATAAGATCCACAGCATTGGCATTATGGTACTTCAGGGGTTAATATGCTGACCCAATGCAGTCTAGTTAAGACCATGCAAAACAGGTTATCATAGCACTCCATGTAGAATTGTTACTAGATGCCTGAAGCCACACCCTATTGATCAAATTAGATAGCACACAGTCTACCCAGTGACACCTACAGAGGATGCAATGTTAATAATAAACAACTGTATATGAAATACACATTCACTCTTTGACTGCTTCCCAGATGAAAATCAAGGCACTATTTCCTCAGGGCGTCTGTGAATCCAGATGCAACAGTAGAGATTGACAGGGTTATAATTTGGAAAGAAATAACTACTGATCTCATAAAGCTGATTGGACCTCAGGAATGTTCTAGCCTTGGCCTCAGGCGGCTGAGTTACTTGGTGGGGTTTTTTTGGTTTTTTTAATCTGTCCCACTGTCTTCCCAAGTATTTTTATCTGTTATTTTTTATTTGTTGTATTTTATTTTATTTTATTTATTTATTTACAAGATTTTTAGCCACCCCACTACCAGGTGGTCTTTTATTTTATTTGTTAGTGTTGCTGTTAACCACCCGGAGTTTCTTCAGGAAGACAGTTGGTATAGAAATAAATAAATAATAGGATACATATGGAATTGGCAGAATCAGGAGGAGGATGGGGCTTTTCACAGACACAAGCCCTGTGAATAACAGGAAACTTTGCACCCATGAGAGTGTACTCTGTCCCCTCAATACATACTACAGGAGTAATGTCTGTGAAGATTCTCAGTCACCCAGGTGAGTTCATTTGGGAGTTAAGTCATGGCAACTGGACTCAAGAAAAAAGAAGTCCAGTTGCCATGACTCAACTTCCAGACACAGTGGTGATGGTGCTAGCTGTCCCAAATTCTTTTGTTTTCTGTTATTGAGTGAAATACATCTGATATAGGGGATAAATATGGTCCCCTATTTCCATCTGCTGGGGGATGAAAGCAATATTTCTGAAAGAAAATCTAAGTTGGTAAACCACCAGAGAGGGAGAGTTAATAAGACAATCCCAAAGCAACCTTTCTCTACCATAGTTTGTTTACATTCTTGTGAAATTGCTTTTGGTTTTTTTATAATGCAGAGGAAATCTACTCAAAAGACTGTGTAGTGTCAATTTCCAGGCATAGTATATATCCAGCCTTCTAAAAAATAATTATTTATTTATTTATTTATTTATTTATTTATTTATTTATTTATTTATTTATTTATTTATTTATTTATTTAATTGGTTGTTTGTTTTTAAAAATTACCTCACCTTTCTCCTTAAAAGGATCCAGGACTGGTAAAAGAAAATAAAAATTAGAAAATTAGAAAATGGCAAGGGACTAACTTAAAGTTTTCTGAAGCCTTAATTAAATCCTGGGGTGGGGGAAACTACCACTCTCATTAAAACACTGTTCAAAAATAAAACTGATTTGTTTGTTTGTTTTACCTGGCATTTTGAAAAGGAGACGGTGTACCACACCATAGCAGGGTCTACCTGTGAGTTTATAGATTCGTATAGTAAACAGATAAAGGTCTATAGGTGCAGCTCCATGATAACAAAGCAGAATGGCGGGGCCTTCTGGTAGATTTTCTATTCCACAGACCTCATAACCTGTCAATGTATAAAATACAAAGGCCTCAGTATGGTTTCATGCAGAAACTGAATTCATAACAATGTATATTCCAGCAGGATAAATAAGACATTCTCTACATTTAATATGAAACTTTAAACCATATCTAACATTAGGCGTTAAGGATTTAAAAAAAAAACTTTGAAAGTGAGATTGGTGACTACATTTAAAATGGTTCCCTGAAAGAATAATGCCCTTCTCTTCTTTGATAGCTATGACATTATATCCCGTCTTAAGAAGATGCAGGGATGGTATAAAGAAGAGATGAATGACACGGTTGGTTGATGAAGAAATCTCACAGTTGGAGAGATACTATGTGAGAGTAGGAGAGTAGGGGAAAATATAATGTGGAAACAGGTTCTCTTGTTTCCAAAAAGGATCAAGATATTCAGCAGGCTATTTGGTCTTCTTTTAATGTTTTCACACTTTGTACAGTATAGTCACTCTGCATTATTGCAAAATATGTGCATTATTTCCCTTGGTCAAACTAAGCACTCAAAGACAACAGCAGGGCTGGATTTAGATGAAAAGAGGCCCTAGGCCAATGATGGCGAGCTTTTTAGAAACCGAGTGCCCAAACTGTGATTCAAAACCCACTAATAAACTGGGGTAAATAAGCTGAAGCTCATTTCAGACAAGTTGGAAGTGTTGTTGGTGGGTATTCTGCCTGACAGGTTAGAGGGCCATTCCCCTGTCCTGAACAGGCTTGCGCTCCCCCTAAGAGATAGGGTCCACAGCTTGGGGGTACTTCTGGACCCAGGTATTACCCTGGAACCCCAGGTGTACTCTGTGGCCAAGGGTGCCTTCCTACAGCTGCAGAGAATATATCAACTTCACCCTTGCCTGTATGTGCAGAGCCTGACAACAGTCACACATGCACTGGTAACAACCATATTGGACTATTGTAATGTGCTTTACATGGGGCTGCCTTTGAAGATGGTCTGGTGACTGCAACTGGTACAGAACCGGGCCGCGCGGCTAGTGAGTGGTGTTGCCGTGCAGACTCCTATTAAACCAGTTTAAAAAAATTACACTGTCTGCCAGTTGCTGCCTGGGCCCAATTCAAAGTGCTAATGCTTACATATAAAGCCCTAAATGGCTTAGGACCTGGTCACCTAAAGGACCGCCTTCTTCCATATGAGCCTGCCCGTACTCTAAGATCAGGCCAGGAGGCCCTGCTGAAGGTGCCATCCCTTAAAGATATAAGGGGGGTGGCATGTCGAAGCAGGGCCTTCTCGGTGGTTGCCCCCCCAACTCTGGAATGCCCTCCCTACGGAGATCCACCTGGCGCCAACACTTTTGGCTTTTCGGTGCCAGGCAAAGACCTTCCTGTTTGGACAGCATTTTAATTAGAATTTTTTGGCTGGACACATGAGCAGCAGGGGTTTATAATTTGTACTGTACATTGTTTTAACTGTATTGTATTTTATAGTTTAAATAATTTTATAGTTTTGCAGTTTTAATATATTGTTTTATGCAGCCCAGAGACCTCTTGGTAGTGGGGCGGCTAATTTTTTTTGTAAATAAATAATCCCCCCCAAAAAAGTGCCAATACAGCAATTTAATCTGAATACAGGTGGCTGTGAAAGGGTGATGTCGGGTGCCCACAGAAAGGGCTCTGAGTGCCACCTTTGGCACCTGTGCCATAGGTTTGCCAACACTGGCCTAGGCTACACTTGTGAGGCCTCTCCTGATCCCCAAATTTTCAAGACTACAAGAAAATGCAAGAGTGTTATAAACAAAACAGAGTGAAGCCAAGGATGATGATGAGTATTTAAAATCCTGCAATTCACAATTGCTCCTCTAAAGGACATAAGATATTATTGTTAATTAGATAGCATAGTGATTGGGAAATAATGCATACATATTTAAATTAACACTGAAAAGCCTTTGCAATAACTGAACTCTGTACACTTTTTGTGGAATAAACATTAATTTATAGGAAAATGGAAGTTTAGTTTTATTCTTAAAGAAAACACCTCGAGTTTACAAATTCTGTCACTCTTCAATGGCTGCCACCACTCACTGACTTCCATATGTCTTTCTTGAGAGGGGCAGTGAGACTCCTCTAGCTGACTCCTGGGATTTGGAGATGAAAACCCCTAACTTTGGGTTTCTTTTGGAGGATTAGTACCTGCACATTTTGGACTATTTTGGGATAGTGTCAGAAGTATTTTAAATGCAGTCTCTTAATGATTACAAGATGCTCACCGTGCAGTATCTTGCCAATCACATCTGACAAAAGTGTCAGTGTTTTCTTTGGTTTTATCCATCGTTTGTTCTTGATATCGTGGGGTAAGTCATAAAGTTTTTTACAAATGATGCAGTATATACTGCTTATAAGTAGCAAGCAGTATATTGAATATAAAGGATAGTACAATGTTATTGAAACAACTGTAATTGTCAAGGGATATATCATGAATTGCTGAGAACCTTCTAAGAGACAAGCTGGAAGTTGTAGTACAAGACTATCATTTGTGTTTTCTGCTGCCATCTTTGTTATAAAAGACAAGTCAAACAACATTCAGTCCATAAAAATGCTGCCTTTAGTTTTTTACCTAGGGGGGGAAAAGAAAGAAAAGACACAATTGATTGACTTATAGTGCAACCTGAATTTAAGTACCTGCCATTTGGAGGAAGGTGAGCCTTTCCCCATTCAAAGGAAAAAGTTCCCTCCAAAGATTATTTTATTTCAACCAACTAAGAGATTAAACAAGAGGTTCTGAATTCCTGAGGGAACAAATTAGGATTATCTTCACTAAACAGATGTATGTTTATGCATTCTGTTAACACATACCTCTTTAGAATCCCTACAGATTCGTCTCAGCAGAACTGTAGCTATGAATGCAAAGTACCCCTCAGCAAACTGAGATTGAGAAGAAGCCTACCTGGTCCTTGATGACTTTCTCCTGACAGATAATCTGGAACTGTGGCTTCTTTCTTGTTACTAGGCTGGTCCTGACTGCCACATTCTCAGTCAGCTTTTCCCAAATATTCATGGAGAACCTGAGTTTTCAAGATGGATTCCATGTCCCACATTATCTCAATTCCCCAGTCTCCTCACACTTAGTACCTAGAAATGTCCTACTATCATCTTCTTTTGGGGGCACCCTCCTGCTCTGAAGCTTGCCTAAATGTACACAGGGTAATTATTATCCCAGAAGGAACTGCATCTCTCAGGAAACACAGTAAATTCCAATCAATATCTAACTCACGAAACTAGCTAGCCAAATTTATAGTGATTTGACACTGTTGAGGGGATAGTGGGAATACCCAAATAAACCCAGAAGCTCCCAAAGCAAAATGTAGAATACATGCATGTGAGGTTGTACCTTTTAAAGTGCTATGCTCTACTTAAACGTTAATTCATAATCTGGAGGGGTAAAACAACCCCCCCCCCCGCTTCTCCACCACAGTGTTCACCCAGAAGGCTCTATTCTAAGTAATCAAAGTGTTAAATACAATGTTATAGACACATGCAAAATTATCTTAATAAAATGATAATTCCAAAGAAGCAAAAGCAACAAAAAGAAAGATAAACTTATCTCTAGTTGTTAGAAAAGATAGAAATTTTTCTGATGAGCTCCATCACCAGTACCAGAAGTGTATCTTCATCCAATACTGTTTTTCCTTCTCCAGGAGATGCTTGGAAGCTCTGGTCTCTGGTCTCAGGTACTTTCCAGTTTTCTTCTGCCACCCTCAAAGGTATTTATTATTGCATAATAAAACAATATTACTCTGCCACTCCCTGATAGATATTTTTTATTATTGTGTAATAAAAAACTAAGACACATTGGTTTCTAAAGATGTAAATATTCACATTATCACTGAACTGTGTTTCATCTTTGTAACTGCTTCAAACAGAGGGAGGAGCACGAATGTGGAAATCAGGCGAACCAGCATTTTAACTGGCTGCACTCAAAAAAACAGGTCACATCTTTGTTTTTGTTTTTTTTATCACTGCAGTGATGCTATTGAGCTGGCATACAATATATACATTCTATAAGGCAATTTTAACAAAGAAAAAAATTACCAATTTGAAACTGAACTTTAGATTTGCCTCAAACTTGGTAGTTATATACAGTCTGCTTTTGCTTTGCAGCAAATTTGAGGAAAATTGAGAAAAGGGTTTTAAATGTTAAACTGTTTTACTATCCCCCCATGGAGAAACAATTCGATTGAAAACAAATAAAATAAACTGAAAAGAGCCATCTTGCTCATCTTGAATGAAAATTGTTGGCCAAAAGCCTTTTTTTTTAATGCAGACAGAATCCAGGCTGCAGGGCCTGAAATACTGACCCTTATAAAAGGCCTCTCAAAAGAGAAAAACAACCATTTTGTTATAAGACTGAATATGTGTGGAACATGATAACCAAAGTAAAAACTTTGGTTTATGAGCATAATTCATTCCTGGAACATATTTGTAATCCAAAGTACTTTTATTTCAAAACAAATTTCACCATAAGAAATAATGGAAACTCAAATGATTGGTTCTACAATTCCCAAACACAGTCTCATTGCCTTCCCTCCCCCTCTCTCCCTCTGCTTTTGAGGCTGTTATGCAACATTCCAGACAATCACCCACAATCCAACAGGTAGGTGGTGATTAGAACAACTATTGAACAAAGTTCCTTTGCTGATTTGCTTCAGACAATCTTGGAAACTGATGCCCTTGACCAATTCCAATATGTATACATGCCACACATGCCACATCATAGCATGGAAACAGCATTGTTGCCCCTACACAATGACCTTTCCATAACATGCTCTTTCTTTTCCAGAGCTAACTAGCTGGTTTTAGGGGGTGGAGTCCACCTTGGCTTGTTGTACTACTGACATCAGTATTTGCGGGAAGCTCATTTTGTCATGATTGACTGTGGAGATCATGTCCTCCATGATAACCATGGATTTATCTCAGAGTGTAGCCACTCATGCTGAAAGGCACACTGTGAACCTGGTTTTCTGTCCTGGATGTTATCATGGTAATTATAACTTATAGAGAACTGGAAAAAATTGGCACAGTTGATGGATCAGGAGATAACAATGGGAGTAAACAACATAAGAAGATTTCAACAAGTTTTAGGGGATGATTGCAATAGCCCCCATTTTGAAACATCATGATTCAAAAAAAGAATGCTGGGATGTGTTGCATTAGAAATGGACCAAGAGACTACTGTGTTGCAAGAACAGCCTGTGACATTTGCAAGCAGAAGATTATCTGAAACAAAAGTGCTCTGTCTAAATTTCAAAAAGAATTGGAGACTGGAAGGAAGGGGGTAGAAAAGAGGATGTTTTGATGTTGCATCTGAACTCAGGAATTTGCAGTTTAGCCAAGCTTAGCGAGGCTGGCTTCAGAAACCAGCAGGAAGGAAAAACTACTAAGAAAAAGATCTTTTTCCTGAGCCATAGGTTTGCTGAAAAATATCACCAGCAAATGCCAGACAGGTATAAGAGATAGAGATGGAGGTGGGTTTTGGCTGCTATGAATCCATTTACATAACTGCATTCTTGATGTCGTTATTAGCTTATGAAGTAGTTGTCTTTTCTTTTCCATTGTCCTCTTCTTTTCCCTCTTTTCTACTCCTGTTTAAGGATGTTAGGTAAGATTTAGAATATAGCTTCCTTATGATGAAGCTGATATGGAAACAATTGTTGCCTGTCCCCCGTTCTGACCCCTTAGCCCACCATCACATGGCAGGGGTCCAAGCCGTCCGTGCCTCTGATCTTTCTTGCTTGCTGGTGAATGCCAGGTCGGTACATAATAAGATCCCAGTCATCCATTATTTAATCGTGGATGAGTGAGCCGACCTGGCTTGTTTTACCGAGACCTGGGTGGGCGAAGAGGGTGAAGCATTGCATGCCCAGCTTCCCCCCTCCCCCAGCATGCGGGAAGATTGGAGGGTCAGTGGGAGGGGTGACAATGGTGTACAGGGAGCCCCTTTTGGTCAGTAAAGCCATGATGTTGGTGGGTCCAGGGTTGGAGTGCATGGACATAATGGTGGGACAAAGGGAGAGGTTTAGGATTGTGCTGGTGTACTGTGCTCCCCGCGACCCAGCATCATCCCTGCCAGAGCTCACTGAGTTCATCTCGGCGGCATTGTTGAGGTCCCCCTGCTTACTGGTGGTGGGTGACTTCAATGTGCACGCTGGCGTGGGACTGTCAGGAGTGGCTCTGCATTTCATGGAGTCCATGACATCTTTGAACCTTTCCCAACCCATAGATCCTTTCCCAATCCTTTCCAAACCCATAGATCCAGGCACACTCTGGACCTGTTTTTTGCCTCCTCATATTGGAATCTGATCTGAAGGTTTGGCACCTTGGTTCCCATCCCGTGTCATGGTACGATCATCACTGACTTTCTCTCTGGCAGTTGCTGCCCGTCTCTGTGGGGAGCCAGGCTCTACTGTTTCGGCCCACTCCCAAAGGCTCCTGGACTCTGTTGGGTTTTCAGAGTCCTCCAGGGCTTTTCTGGATGGGCTGGTTGATGATCCGGTTGATGCCTTGGTGGATAGATGGTATAGGGATGCCACCAGGGCAATCAACCGGATTGTCCCCAAGCACCTCATCCCTAGCCAAGCCCGTCCCTCACCATAGTTTACGGATGAGTTACAGGCGATGAAGCAAGAAAGGAGGAGTTTGGAGAGCAGATGGAGGAAATATCGGATGGAAAGTAATAGGGCTGTGGTTAAAATGCTGACCAGGCACTATGTAAGGGTGATCAGGGAGGCAAAGATATCTTATGCCTCCCTGAGAATTGGTGAGGGTTCGAACCGCCAGGCTGATTTGTTCAGGGTGGTTAGGGACCATTCCAATTCTGGTCAGAGGAGGCCTCCTCCTGGTGATTTCACAAGTGAGTCCTTCACAGCTCATTTTAAATCTAAAATTGAGGCCATCTGAGCAGATCTGGACTCTGATTCCACTACTCTATCTCCAAGAACTGCTCGTGGCGCACTCCTTAGTATCCCCGATTTGTGGAATTCGGGTCAGTTACTCCAGCTGAGGCCTCCAGGCTGCTGGCTCATTGCTGTCTGGTGGCTTCTCCATTCAACCCTTGCCCGGCCTGGCTGATCAAGATTGCCAGGCGGAGCATGCCTGAATGGGTGGCCGCGATCACGTCTGCTTCCTTCAGGGATGGGGTTTTTCCTGCTCACCTGAAGGACACCATGATCTGTCCCATTCTTAAAAGAACTGGCCTGGCTGCCGACGATTTGTCTAACTATCATTCGATTGCTAATTTTCCCTTTTTTGGCTAAGGTGATTGAGTGGGTTGCCGTGGTCAGGCTCCATTCGGTCCTGGAAGAAGATCATGTCCTGGATCCATTCCAGCATGGGACTGAGACAGCCCTGGTCATGTTGCAAGATGACCTCTTGAAGGGGGATGACAGGGCTTGTTCGACCCTGTTGGTCCTCCTCGATTTGTCAGCAGCCTTCGATACCATCGACCATGGTATCCTCCTGGGCAGGTTGTCTGAGGCATGTGACAGGGGTCATGCTTTGTGCTGGCTCCGATCCTTCCTCAATGGCTGTGCCCATAGAGTATAGTTGGGGGTGTATTTTCGGCCCCTTGGACACTTTCTTGTGGGGTTCCCCAGGGCTTGGCGATATCGCCAATGCTCTTCAACATCTACATGAGGCCACTGGCTGAGGTCATTCAGAGTTATGAAGTCTGCTGTCATCAGTATGCTAATGACACACAGCTCTTTCTCTCCTTCCCCACCTCTGCAATAGAGACTGTTTGGACCTTAGACCGCTGCTTGGCCACAGTTCTAGAATGGGACAGGACCAACAGGTACAGTGGCCCTCTCCCCAATTTGGGGTGATTGACTCTCCAGTTGACGGAGAGTGTGAGGAGTCTGGACATTGTCCTGGACTCAGCTTTGTCCCTGGAGGCCCAGATGGCAGTGGTGTCCAGGGAGGCCTTTTACCAATTGAGGCTTATCACCTAGATCCACCCGTACCTATACCTCAAGGATTGACTACTGTAACACTCTCTACATGGGGCTCCCCTTGACTCTTGTTCGGCATTTGCAGCGGGTGCGGAATGCAGTGGCTAGGCTGGTGGTTGGTGCAGGCAGATTTGACTGCATCACCCACATCCTGGCTCATCTGTATTGGCTACCCATTGGCTTGGGACATGACTACCTGGTGGAGTGGATCTCCCAGAGGTCAGCTTCATCTTGATCGACCAAGCTTAGCTCTCCCTTTTGCTCCGGATAACTACTCCGAGGGAGGCTCGCTGGGTTTCTCCCTAGAGCTGGGCCTTCTCAGTGGCTGCTCCGGCACTTTGGAACAGACCACCACTGGAGCTAAGGCTGCCCAAGTCACTGCCAGCCTTTAGGAGAGCTTTGAAAAACCTGGCTCTTTAGGGAATACTTTGGTGATCACTGAGTCCACAATGGTATGTTTTGTTTTCTTAGTTGTTTCTCTTCATTTTATTTTCTTGCTGGATTCCTTGTCATATGTTGGCTGTTGGCTGTTATTGTTTCCCTTTAATTGTTACATTGTTTGATTTATTTTGGGGTTTTGTTTTTGGGCAAATTGTTTATTGCATAATTTGTTGTACAGTGCCCAGAGTTCCCAAGGGAAATTTGGGCCGTTAATAAATACAAAAATAAATTAAAAATTAAATATTTCAAGTAAATGGTCTCAACTCAACTTGCTTCCCTCACTTTTATGGTCTGCTGCCCACTTCAGGGCTAGGAGCAAACTATATGGAATATCTTACTAACCCTTGCCAGCTGTCCTCTCAGGAAGATATCACAACATACCATTTGAGAACAGACTATGTAAATATTGTCTACTGCAACCTGACTCAACCTTCTTTCCTGCCCCACCCATCACAAGCTCTATCAACAGTTTCTGGCCCCTTCATTTCTAACCTTTCTGGATTTCCAGACAGCATCACTCAGTGCCCCCTTGTGGACAAATCTTCCAAACTGACAGTCTCAGTGGCTGAAAACCTGGCCAGAGGGCTATATGCAATTGATGAGACCTCCAGGACTAAGGGTGGACAGGAATCTATTCTCCTTCATCTCTTTATTTACTTATCTTTACGTTTTTTACTCCAGATTGAAGACTTGGTTATTTCAATCTGCTTTTCCTGGTTATTAGCTGTTATGTGGTATTATTGATTTAGTGGTCTAATCTTGTCCACCATTAGCTTATCTTACTTACCTTTGATTTTTATTAATGTTGTTGTTTTAATTATATTTTCATTTGTAATAGTTTTGCTTTTTATTATATTCTTGTATGTGTATTTTGTAATCGGTTTGGTTTATGTTGTAAACTGCCCAGAATGGCTTTTTGCCAGATGGGCGGTATATAAATCTAATAAATAAATAAATAAATAAATAAATAAATAAAATCCACAGTTTGATGCTTTTGTTCTTCATTTATTTTATGCCATTAAAGATTTCTTGTCTTGAAGTAAGTCTACAAATACAGTAGAGGAGAATTTATCCTGCTGTTTGGTCCATTTCGGCAACAGACTGGTTTGTTCCTTTTTCTGGCAACCACACAATATAAATACCAGTTTGAATTAGTTCATCCCAGTCTGTTCCTGTCACTACCTTTTTGGCTCCTGATGAGATACTACACTTTTAAAAGGTGTGACTAGGATTGCTTCATTTGGGTTTGGTTTCAGCATGTGCAGTTGCTGGGATCAAACTAAGTGGATGGCTTGTCATTTTCATTTTCTCATCCACTTTAAATTTCCCAATACTGGCTTAGTCACTTAAGGATATTGGGAATTAAAAACCTCTTCTTCCGTGAAGGAAGAGTGGGAGAAAAGAACGATTGTTTCAGCCTATTAGGACAGCACTGATATGCTGTATCTTATAGATTTTTTAAAAAATCTTCCTCCCTTAAAGAAGAAGAGACAGAAAGGGTTTTTTGCTCCCTTTCCTTTTAGGAGATTAACAAAGAGGGGTGCTTGAGGTGAAGATGCCATGTGAATGCAAGGATGGTTCCAAATAACATACTACACCTATATCCAACCTTAAGCTACCACAAAGAAAGAAGAGCTCATTTAAGTCCAAGAGGACACCGGCATGGTTAACAAGTGGAGTTAGAGAGGCTCTAAAGCACAAGGAGAGGTCCTTCAGTAAATGGAAATCCTCCCCAAATGAGGAAAATAAAAAGGAACACAAACTCTGGCAAAAGAAATGTAAGAAGATGATAAGGGAGGCAAAGAAAGACTTTGAGGAACGAATGGCTAGCAATATAAAGGGTAATAATAAAAGCTTCTTTAAATATGTTAGAAGTAGAAAACCTGCCAGAGAACCAGTTGGCCCTCTGGATGGTGAGGGAGGAAAAGGGGAGGTTAAGAAAGACTTGGACATTGCAGAGAAATTGAATGAGTTCTTTGTGTCTGTCTTCACGACAGAGGACCTTGAGCGGATTCCGCTGCCTCAGCCGCCCCTCTTGACTAAAGAATTAAATCAAATACAGGTTAAAAGAGAGGAGGTTTTAGGACTAATTGATAAATTGAGGATTGACAAGTCACCGGGCCCAGATGGTATCCACCCAAGGGTTATTAGGGAACTGAGAAATGAAATTGCAGATCTCTTAACGGTTATATGCAACTTGTCTCTTAAAACGGCCACAGTGCCGGAGGACTGGAGGATAGCAGATGTCACACCAATTTTTAAAAAAGGAAGGAGGGGGGACCCGGGAAACTACAGGCCGGTTAGCCTTACATCTGTCCCAGGGAAGATGGTGGAAAGCCTCATCCAAGAGAAAATCTTAAAACACATAAAAGAACAAACCTTGCTGAGAGAAAATCAGCATGGCTTCTGTAAGGGTAAATCTTGTCTGACAAACCTCTTAGAATTTTTTGAAAAGGTCAACAGGCACGTGGATTTGGGTGAACCGGTTGATATAGTCTATCTGGATTTTCAAAAGGCTTTTGACACAGTCCCTCACCAAAGGCTGCTGAGAAAATTGCACAGTCATGGGATAAGAGGGCAGGTCCTCTTATGGATTGAGAACTGGTTGAGATCCCGGAAACAAAGAGTAGGTGTCAATGGGAAATTTTCACAATGGAGAGAAGTGAAAAGCGGTGTGCCCCAAGGCTCTGTCCTGGGACAGGTGGTTTTCAATTTGTTCATAAATGACCTGGAGACAGGGATAAACAGTGAGGTGGCCAAGTTTGCAGATGACACAAAACTTTTCCGTGTGGTAAAAACCAGAGAAGATTGTGAAGAGCTCCAGAAGGATCTCTCTAAACTGGGGGAGTGGGCTGAGAAATGGCAAATGCGTTTTAATGTAACCAAATGTAAAGTAATGCATATTGGGGCAAAAAATCCAAACTTCATCTATCAACTCATGGGCTCTGAGTTATCCGTGACGGATCAGGAAAGAGATCTTGGTGTGTTGGTGGACAGCTCCATGAAGGTGTCTCCCCAATGTGCGGCAGCGGTGAAGAAGGCCAATTCCATGCTAGGGATTATCAAAAAGGGGATTGAAAATAAAACAGCCAACATTATAATGCCATTATACAAAACAATAGTAAGGCCCCACCTGGAGTATTGTGTACAATTCTGGTCACCGCATCTCAAGAAAGACATAGTGGAACTGGAAAAGGTGCAGAAGAGGGCGACTAAAATGATTAGTGGGCTGGGGCACCTCCCTTATGAAGAAAGGCTAAAACATTTGGGCCTCTTTAGTCTGGAAAAAAGGTGCCTGAGGGGGGATATGATTGAGACATACAAAATAATGCAGGGTATGAGTAAAGTGGATAGAGGGAAGCTCTTCTCCCTCTCCCAAAATACCAGAACTAGGGGACATACACTCAAATTGAGGGCTGGGAGAGTAAAAACTGACAAAAGAAAATATTTTTTCACCCAGCACGTTGTAAGTCTATGGAATTCCCTGCCACACAATGTGGTGATGGCATCTGACCTGGATGCCTTCAAAAGGGGACTGGACAGATTCCTGGAGGAAAAGTCCATCACAGGTTACAGACCATGATGGAGATGTGTAGTCTCCAGGCTTTAAACCAGGGTACTTCAAGGGCCAGATGCAGGAGAGTGGTATCAGGAGACAGATATCTAGTCTCATGAGCTCCCAGATGCATCTGGTGGGGCCGCTGTGAGATACAGGAAGCTGGACTAGATGGGCCTTTGGCCTGATCCAGCATGGCTCTTCTTATGTTCTTATGTTCTTATGTACCCCCTTTTAACACAATTCAATCTGCTCCAATTTAGCCATCTAGTCAATTTCTCCCTAGCATTTTCCCCTTAGGTGCAAGGCCCACTTTTCAAATCCTAAAATGCCAGTTCACGGGGCAGTGGGGCAGGCCTGAGGGGAAGCACCAACCCTCGGGTCAGGACTGATGCCCCAGTGAGCCCTGGCCATCAGTTGAGCCAGCCAATCCTTGGCTACCAGCGTGATGCCTTGGCTAAGCTCCTGTGTGTGTGGCTTGCCATGGAACTGCAGGGGAGCAGGGGTGGGGTGGGGGTCAGGCAGCTGACTCTGGCCACAGTGTGTGGGGGCATGTTAGTCCAGTACCATCCTCTTTAAAAATCAATTAATCATCAAATAATTGGCAGGCCTGTTTTTGGACAAGTCCAAGAAGTAATTTGCTTCTCCCACTGTGGAATCAAAAAGCTCATGCGTGCACACAACACAAAGTTCTTGCATGCAAGAGACATTTGCTCTTATGTGGAGCAACCTCCCACAGGGAACAGCCCCCATGGGCTGGTTCTGTTGTGATGAAAACAAAAATGGTCATGAAGGGTGCATGGGTGAGGTGGGAGGTTGAGAAGCATGTAAGCCCCCTTGGGTGGGTGCTTTAAAAAGAACCCTTCACAAACCAGTTGTAACAGCTGCAGCCCAGTACCAGGAGGGGGAAAACCCTCCTGTAGACAACTTTCAGTACTTATGCTGACTTATAATTATCTGAACAATGTAATATTGAAAAGTTATTTTCCAAAAAGTATATTTATGGCAATTTTATATGGACTATACAGTAATACCTCGTAAAACATATGCCCTTTATGACAAAAAAAATTATAGGACAAATGCAATTTCCGGGAATAGGAAAACCTCGTAAGAAGAGTTTTTCCTCCTGGTTTACATTCATCCTACAAGGTACCAGGGTTGCCCTGAGGTTCGGAAGGTGCATGGCGGTGAGGGACTGCCCCAGAAGCTGATCCATCCAGCCTCATTTGGGCCAGCTCACCCCATTTCACCCTAGTCATTCCACCCCCACAAGCAGCGCCACCTGCTTGCCCCTCTACCCACCAGCGGTGCTCCCCCAGCTTGTGGCCCTGTTGCTCCTCCTTCGGCTGCAGCAGCACCTCTTGGTGTGCCTCCTCAAACCTTGTGGCAGCCCGGCTGCTCCTCTGCCTGCCACTCAGTGCAGGCCCTGCCAAGCCTGTGAGGAATGAAGTGTGCCATGGCCACCCACTGACCTGGGTTGGGAAGGCCGTCCCTGCTGCCCACACAGCTGCTCGATGCCATAGCTGTCCACAGAGGATGGTGAGTTGTGATGGGTGGCAGGGACAGCGACAGTCTGGGTGGCGCAGTGGTGGTGGTTGCAGAAGCCACACTGCCCACCCGGGACATCAGCTGTGGGGTGGGGGGAGAGGCATCCATATCACCTGCTCAGGACATCAATAGCAGCAGCAGAAGAGGCACCTGCACCACTCACCTGAGGCAGCGCCGGCAGAAGAGGCACCCATACCATCTGCCTGGGACATCCGTGGCTGGGGGAGAAAAGAGGCACCCATGTCGCCATTGGCAGTGGCAGCGAAAGAGGCACCTGTGCCACCTGAGGCAGCAGTGGTGGAAGAGGAGCCCATGCCACCCACCTAGGACACCATCACCACCACCGTGGCTGAATGGGACAAAGCAGTGGGGTGCAGGTGGGCCTCGCATGGAGACTTTGGACTTGGGCGATGGTGGTGGTGGGTCCTTTGAGGCCTGCATCCAGGTAAGCAGGTTACGGTGGTGGTGGTGGGAAATGGTGCCCAGGACCTGGCCTGAGAGGCCACCTTTAGACAGCATTCTAATAGGAATGCATTGAAAAACCTACTAATCCATTCCCTCTAGAATGGATTAATTGGTTTTCAATGCATTCCATGCATTGTAAGATGTTTTTCCCCAAGGACGAATGGACCCCAGGAACCAATTAAAAACATTTTACGAGGTACTACTGTATTTGTAATTAACTATGGCACAATGGTAGCCCTTGGAATGATAGCTAATTAATTTAAAACAAAAACCTGCCCAGACTTAATTTGGACTTATATTCCCTCTTCTGTTGAACAAAAAGAATTGTAAAGAAGGCCTAAACATCCCTACTCTAACTCTCCACTATGTGGAGTGGTCATAGCCTGGATTAGCCCCTTGCTCACACTCACTCACTTGGAAAACAGAAAGAAAATTAAATGTTGTGACAGACAGCATATAGTGTCATTTCTGTCTGCATGCAGTAGCAACATATACTACTTCCACTTGGTCCTGAGGGAACATGCATTAATTTCACTCCTATTTTCCTAATTATATATTCTTTTATACAAGAAGGCCAGTTAATGTTATGGAATCAAGCATTCAATACATTTATCATTGCATTTTGGCATAATAAAAGCTCAGATTAGCAGTGAAGATCAGAAAGAAACAGAAGCTGTAGAAGTATACACAACAGCCCCCACCCCCAATAAATTCAGATTTACTGGAGGTAAATTTTAGCTATCAAAGTTTTAGTAACATTTCTGACTCTAGATTATATCTTTTATTGTTACAGAATATAATTAGTAGTGATGGTCACAAACCGAAAAAATGGCAATACGTTTTGGTTCAGTTCATTTTAAGGTTCAGTTCATTTTGTTTCATTTTAAATGATTTTCCCCCTGAAATATTCATTTCGTTGGCTCATTTTGATTCGTAATGCATTTTTTCTTCTGAAGCACCAACCGTGTGGCCCCTGGGGCTGGGTTGGCGCTTCTTTTATTTTTTATTTTTTATTTATTTTAGAGCTCCGAACCAGTGCTGGGTCTTTTATATTATTTTTTATTTTATTTTTATTTTTATTTTTATTGTTTTTTTTTTACTGCCAACTACATGACCTGTGCTACAGCCGTGGCGCAGGCCGGTCAGCTTTTTCTCCCCTGGACGCCCCCTACCTGCAGCCAGGAGGACTGGACCAGGAAGACCAGTGCAAGATTCAGGCAGGAGACACCAGCAAATGAAATGAAACAAAACAAAACAAAATTTCTGTTTTGTTTTGTTTTGTTTCTCTTAGAGGTGGCAGTTCGTTATTCATTTCTTATGTAACCAAACAAATAACAAACCAAACCAAAAATTCATTTCATGCCCATCTCTAATAATTAGTTCTAAAATGAGCAACAGTTCATCCATTTGGGGGAAGCACATAGTTTAAGAATGACCTTCAGTTGTCTCACTCCTACAGTTCTCCTTGCAATTTTGATATCATGAAGTGGTGGCTGGATGTACACTTATGCTATGTTATGTTGGGTACCTAGATGCCCTAAGCACATCCGATCTCACCTGATTTCAGAAGCTAAGAAGGGTCAGCCCTAGTTAGTACTTGGATGTGAGACCACCAGGGAATACCAGGTGCTGTAGGCGCCTGAAGTAGGAACTGGCAAGCCACTCCAGTACTCCTGCCAAGAAAACTCAATGGATATGGGGTCACGAAGAGTTGATCACGACAGTAATGACAGAACAACAACAACAACAACAACAACAACAACAACAACAACAACAACAACAACAACAACAACAACAACAACAACAACATTATCATGTTGGGTGTACACATATGCTATATGATGTACACTAGATGACATCATCATCGACAGGTAGTTGGGGTGTTTGATTTAATTAAAAGCTTTTTATCCCTTCCCTTCAGGTTCTGCATGTCCCTAAGGATCTGTTTTGACCTTATAAAGCCTTTGAGACCTTCTCAGTCTGGGCAAACTCCTGCTTGATTTATTTCTAGGCCCCTGAATATTTGTACATTTTTATTTATGTTTTGTATCTCTTCTAGGCATCCAATATTCTCAGATTTGAACACCCTTCCAGTTCTTTAGACCTAGTTCTAAAATCTTGAACTTTATAAATGGTCATATATAAAACATCCAGAAGAGGGTGCCTTCTGATCAGAAAAAATAATTTAAGTCTACTTCACACATCATTTGCAAAACATCCAGTAGAGGGAGTGGGTCAATCTATTAGTAAGTAGAGAAAAGCAACATTCAGGCTGCAAAATTAATTCCAATAGTACTCCAGATTTTCATATATAATCTTTAAAACACTACTCTAGCATGCCAAGTAGTTTTATTCAGTTGGAGGAAATAGAAGCCTTTTACCTACTTTTTAGTCATTGGGTCACCTTCTGCTATCCACTCCAACAGAAAATTTATAGTCAATTAGCTTTTAAAACTTCATCTCCTTATCTTTCCCCACCAGTCATGGCTGACTTTATTTATTTATTTATTTATTTATTTATTTATTTATTTATTTATTGAATGATACGACTTATATGCCCGCCCACTACCAAAAGGTCTCTGGGCGGCTTATACTTAAAACAAACAGTTAAAACAATTAAAACATTAAAATGTCAGTGAACAATTAAACACAATAAAAACATTTAAATACAAAACACTGGAATTGCCATCAGGACCCACAATCTATGTTATATCAGTTCAAAAACTTCTGAAACAGGAAGGTTTTACCTGCCGCCAAAATGTCATCAGTGGATCTCACTTGGGATGGCATTCCATAGCCTGGGGGCAGCTGTCAAAAAGGTCCTGTACTTACAAGCAATCCCTTTCACCTCCTTGTGGGATGGCTCTTTCAGGAGGGCTCCCTGGTTAGATCTTAATTGCCCAGTAAGATCATATGGAAGCGGGCGGTCCTTCAGTTATCTAAGTCCTAAGCCATTTAAGGCTTTATATGTGAAAACAAGCACTTTAAATTGGGTTTGGGCAGCAACTGGTAAACAATGAAGGCTATATAGCAGTGATGGCGAACCTATGACACACGTGCCAAAGGTGGCGCTCGGAGCCCTTTCTGTGGGCACCTAACATCGCCCCTTCATAACCACCTGTATACAGGTTAAATTACTAAATTGACACTTTGCCAACAAATTAGTGGGTTTTGAATTGCAGTTTGGGCACTCAGTCTCTAAAAGGTTCACCATCACTGCTCGATAGAATTGGCGTGATATGGTCCCTGGAGGCTCCACCACCCACCAGCCACGCTGTGCAATTCTGAAGCAGTTGCAATTTCCGGACCATCATCAGAGGCTGCCCCATGTAAACCACATTGTGGTAATCAATATGGGATGTTACCAGTGAACACGTAGCTGTCTTGAGGCTCCGCTTGTCCAGGTAGGGGCGTAGCTTTTATATTTTCCACAGCAGAAGAAAGGTACCCCTGATCACTGAGTCCACCTGGGCTTCCAGACTTACACTGGGGTCCAGGAGCACCCCCAAGCTGCAGACCCTGTCCCTTAGGAGGAGTATGACTCCATCCAGAACAGGGAGATGGCCCTCTAGCTTGTCTGAGGGAGCACCCACTAACAGCCCTTCCATCTTGTCTGGATTGAGTTTCGGTTTATTAAACTTCATCCAGTCCATTTTTTTAAAAAATCACTCATATAAGTAAATTATCAATGATTTACGTAGGCAGCTTTCCAAAAAAAATTCTTACAATCTGTATGTACGTTTCCTAAAATGCCTATTTTTGTACATGTCTGTGTTTGCTTTTTTGTGCAAAATCTTTTGTATACATTTTGAGCTGAAAATTTCATTGCAAAGGAGGAAAATCAAGGAATCTAGGTTAAGGCAGGCTTGTTTCCTCTTCTTCTCTTTCTGGACCCAAATATCTGCTGTGCTGTAGAAACAAACTAGGAGGTAACAATGGTGAACAACTTTTTGAACATCCCAGATAATTTGAATATCCCTCTTCCAGGGCCTGGCAGAGAAAGGGAGACCTGCTGCACCATGCAGCAGAAGGCCTTGTGGTGATGGTGAACAAGTGAAAGTATATGGGATGGTGTCTCCTTGTTTTTGGATGCTCAGTCAAATGTATGGTATTTTCTCTGTATGAGAAACCCCAAAGCACACAAGGTTAATATATACAGCATATGAGGTGGTTGTCCATGCTAGCGTTCATATACTGGCAGCTTGGACTCAGGTAGCCAACTTGTTCCTGGCTGCTATTCGTAGATGTTTGAATATTGCACTTCCCTTTGATTTTCGCTCTTTTGTACTCTCTTTTGTACTGATTCGGTTCAAATTCTATATGGGTCATATCATCATCAAAATGCCAAACAGAGCCAATAATAATAATAATAATAATAATAATAATAATAATAATAATAATAA
>JAHTLZ010000204.1:40862886-40876841 GCA_023846285.1 Phrynocephalus versicolor
AATAATAATAATAATAATAATAATAATAATAATAATAATAATAATAATAATAATAATAATAATAATAATAATAATAATAATAATAATAAAGGCAGCAAACTTCCTGCAGAGCACTGCACCAACGTCTGACTGTATCCAACTGCATATTCACTCCTTTGTACTCTTGAGTGGACTTAGAAACAAAACATAGCCTGGTTCTGATCATGAGAAATCTATCCATTAAAACAATAACACTTCACCTTCTTTGCAGTTATTGCATTAATGCCACAAAGAAACTTAGACATAATTTTATTATTAGACTTTTCAATGTTTGACAGAGAATACATTCAAGAAAATCATGCACAATAATTTAGTGTAATTTTTTTAAAAATTATATAAGTTTACAATATTTTAAGCATGCATTATTTATAAGGTTATAATTACAGTACTTTGATTAGAATTGTAGGTAAGATTAGTTAATAAGATGTAAAAGGACTAGGCTTCCTTAGGATGTTTATTAAATCGTTCTGAGAAAGCTCTAAATATATTTCCTGGTGTTTTTTGGTATCGATCACGAAGATTTTCAATTGCAACCTTTGTCTGTTAAAACAAAGGGGAAAAAAGGGAAAGCATGTATTAGAGTTCTTTATTTAAGGGGGTAAAAACCCAAAGTGAAGAGCAATTCCACACCAAATCATAAAGCACCTAAACATTGTGTAGAAAGACTAGTTATACTGAGTTTCTCTGATCACCACCAAATGTGTTCTGAGGGTAGAACAATGTTCAAATGCTGGTTTTGTACTTTCTTGACTACTGGGAATAGCACACATTCATGGGAATAGCCAAAAGACACACTGTGGGGCTCACTGTTATAAGAAAGAAAGAAAGAAAGAAAGAAAGAAAGAAAGAAAGAAAGAAAGAAAGAAAAACCCTTAATGCCATTTCTTGTCCCAGCAAACAGATGCTCAATGAATCAATGGGAAAACTAGGAAATGAAAAGTAATATAAATTTAATTCATACATTCACTCTATTCTAACTGAGACTAACAATACATTCAGACCATATTTAATTATTTAAAAAAAATTAAATCAATAATTCAAATTGCTCAAATAGTATAATAGATATGTATTTGTTATTATCAAAATAATGGGAACATTACAACCATGCCCTTTTTACCCATGGAACCCCTACCCCTTACCTGTTCACTTTAGCTATTCCCTTATGTGTTGAAAAATAAAAAATAAATAAAAATAATTTAAATTACATATTCAATTACTGTACCTATATTCCTACTTTTTCTCTAACTGAACAAAATACAAATAATCAATAATACTGGAAAGCAAACATAACTATAACATTATTGTTTTTACGCAGATATTCATGTGATTTGGAGACATGGTTTGATGTTAAAGTGGTCAAAAAACCTGCCAAATTTCACTTAGCTCCTAAAATGTCTTAAAAGAAAAGACTGGAACACCCCCCCCCCATCTGACTTGTTTGGTATCTGGACTCATATTCCAGAACCAAATCTGGCAGTTTAGGTATGATCCATACCTCATACCAGTCATTCCAGTCCTATCAGCAACTTAGGGCTTGTGTGACTTGGGTGCATAGTCAACTAGGAGATTGCTGCAGGACATATTCTTCTTAGGGTCACATTTCCCATTGTTTTAATTACAGCTGTAGAGCTGACCAGTGGCTGCCTCCTCTAGGCATTTCCTATCTCTCTTCACAGATTTTCTTCCTGCCTAGTCTTTCCTTTTCTTGTTAAGAGCTAAAGCTCCAATTATTGTTCCTGGGGCAACCCACCCACCACAAAACCAGAATCCAGTTAAATGAAATATATTAGGAGGTGTTCATGGACTGTGGACAGCTTCATCATCAAGTCTGTACTATATGGATCCTCTCTCCCATTATAAATACTTTTGCGAATTTCTAACAAATAACTATTTAGGAAACCAGATGAAAAAGGACAAAAGGGTTCCTGCACTTTTAAAGGTTGCTTGAAAGAAGACCCGTTGGCAAGAGCACTTTCTTTTGAAATACATACAATTTTATAAGTATGTATAAAATAGTAACAAAAGAAATTCCTGTTTAAATTAAAAAAACATAAACATTCATTCCAGTTTGCATTTTCATGATAAGAATTAACTTACTTTTTGAGCAAGTTTGTCAGCAGTAGTATTTGGATCATATGGAATGGGTTCTCCAATATATGTGCGTAATTTAACTGGAAAACATCCATGGATAGGAATACCAAGCATTCGAGTTTTCTCATATAACCATCTCATAAAACCTGTACAGAAAATGAATAGCATTTTCCATTTAAGGCAGTGCAACCCTAACCCTAACCCTAACCTTAACCCTAACCCTATCCTTATGCAAATTTTGAGAATAGGAAATATCCTGAATGTTCATAATTGCAACAATCCAGTAGAGGCAATGAGGACTAGTAATAGGATTACATGTCCCACACATAATTACAAATTTCATGACATGTTAATTGGATGATATTGGAATTAACATTCCTTAGCAAAGTACAGTTTCACACCACCCAAGCTTCATTGTCAGACAGAGCATACCCTATATTGGAAGATCATAAAAATCAATTGAGAAACACAGCTGTGTCTGGTAGTCTTTCTGATATTTATGTCCAGTAACACTGCTGATTTCTTCTATTTTTCATTTTTTCATTGAAGCAGAACATTTATTATATTCAGAGAGAGACAACCAGGAAAACAAAATCTCAATGGAAATTGAATCAGCTTCTTATTTGTTCTTGTGTGAGCCGGCAAGCTGGCTTTGGCAATACAGTTCACATCAGAGACCAGGTAATGAAAGATAGATAGTACTTGCACATGGACTCACAAAGGATTTCTGGCATAAGCAAAATCCAGGGCAGTCCTTATATGTGAATTACTTTTCATGATCATTTTCAACCACAAATGAATGCAGAGTTCAACAAACAGGCAATACAGTTGTAGACAATCTTTATGTGTAAATTTTCTATGAAAATGCATTGTAAACTCATGGGAATTGTGGATGAAGGCTGGCTAGTTAAGTGTGCTGCCCTCATCTGCCATGAAACAGAAAAACACCAACTGAATGTGTAAACAGTTGATTAACAAAGAACAAAGGCCATCACTTCATTGGTTGCAGAAGAATACCAGCATGAGGAGTGGATCCAGGCATCATGTGTCCTGACAGCTACCCATTGCACCACCTTCCCTGGTGATGGCTGGAGTGTCAATAGATGACAACCAAAGTTAAGTACACCCTGTAGCTCAAGTTCTCATTAAGGGCAGCCACTACCATTTGGCATATAGGACTGAGTCAGCCTTCCTGAGCAAGTCTCACCCTTACTGGTCTAGACCTCCAGACCCCCAAGGAGATCTCTTCCTGTGTTACAGGTCTGGATTAGAGATGGTGTTGAAATGGGATGGGCACCTTATGAAAAACAAAATGGTATTTCATTGTTTCATAAGCTTATGAATCATTTCGTAATGAAACAAAACGACAGGCAATGTTTTATTACGAAATGAAAAGAAACACAATTTTTTCAAATTTAAAATGAACCATTTTTAAGTCTATACTTTGGTGCCTCTAAGACCAAGGGTAACCATTATATAGAGTAATGAATCGTTTTGTTACTGTTTCATTTTGCTATTAATTTTTTTTTACAAAAATTCATTTAAAGTGAAACAAAACAAAATGCAGGGGAAACCAAATGAAAACAAAACTCTCTTTTCCCCATTTTGTGCCTATCCCTAGTGTTGAATTATAAATGGTGATTTGTTATGATTCATGAGTCACAGGGCTGATGAATTGATGAATTGATTTATCATCAATGAATTGATGGATCGACAAATTGATTCCTCTTCCCTTTAAAAGTCTATAAAAGACCCCTTCTCCCAGCATCTAGAGCCCCCAAGATGCAGGGATGCTTCCTCTGCCTCTCCTCTACAAGTCCTGCAAGTTTAGTGAGTGGATGTCTGAGCCAACACAGGAAACCCCAGGTACCTAGAGAAACCAAAGTCTCCTCTACAATTCCTCTAAGTTTGGTAAAGATTGGTTTTTCAGACACCTGAGTTATACCCTCCCAAGGGGGGGGGGGGGCGCTAGGAATGTGCCCTTTAGTAAGTGGGTTGGAGTAACCATCATCATACTTGCAGTGACTGTAGGGGAGAATCAGAGGAAGCTTCTCTGTAGGTTTGGTGTCTAGGTTCTGGTGGACCCTATTTGCTGGTGCATAACTCAGAGATCAAAGCTCCTATCTCCACCAAACGTGGAGAGATTGTAGAGAAGAGGCAGTGGATGCTTTCCTGAAATCTCTAGGTGCCTTTTGGGATAATTTTATAGCATGCCAAATTTACAAATTTACAAATCAAAAAATTTGCTAAAATACATCAAAAGCAAAGCAAAGTGTTCTGCTTATATATCAACCATAACGCTTCAAGTGGTCTCTGGGAAATTTACAGTTTAATTACAGTATGCAGGCCACACATTGCCGCCCCCCCACCCCAGCAAGCTGGATTCTCAAATTGTATTAATCAGGAAACTCCATTTATGATGAATACGGATTGACAGATTTTGATGAATTGGCCAAATTCATATATTATTCTTTTTTTTCAATTCCCCACTACCACTACCGCCCAAGCCTGGATCCCTGCTTCCCCTCATTGTGAATTTGTACCTGTGCTGCAAAACTGGTTCATTTCACTAACAATGAAATCAAGATAATACAAGAAATGAAATTAGATAATACAAGATAATACAAAGACGCCACAAAACCGAATACATCTCCCCTAAATCAAACAACATTTAGTCAACCCTTGAGTGCATGACCTTCTCAGAGGGATAGGTAAGTGGGTGAAGGTACAATGAACTCAGGTACTTCAGGTTTGGCAGCTCTTTTGGCCCATCCCAGCTGTTCCTCATGGGCATGCTGCCAATAAGAAGACTATGTCATGTTGTGGCCCATACTCTGGATAGCCCAGCTGGAAACATGGACCTTCCTAAATTAGTCTGGGGAACCATGGCCTACATAGCATACCTTCAAACAGAATGTAACATCAGAGAACCCATTCATAAAACACAGGAAGCTATTTGTTCTTTAAAAAAAAAGAACAGCACAACACTTACGTGTTCTTCCATATCCTCTGAATGCTTCTTGAATATTTTGTGTAAACATGGGGATAATGGGCTACAAAGAAAGACCAAAGCAGAGAGAGTGAGAGAGTGAGAGAGTGAGAGAGCAGAGAAGAGTTTCAATCATCACAAATAGCTGTTCCATCCATGACCCAAGCATTTACTAACTGAACAGGAAATTATAGGATCTTAAATTTTTCCAAAATGTATTTAATCCAGACAACTACGGGAATTTCAAAGAATGGAACACCATCATTTAAAGTGATTTCCCCTTGAAATGGTTGCAAATGGATTTCTTAGTCCCTTCAGCCATGTTAAATTTATCAATCATGAGATGTCTGTAATCCTGGAATTATAGTTCTAGAACATTTGAAGTCTAGACAAATGTTGTGCACATTTTGCTTTATTTTAGAGTAAAATAATAGGATTAAATATCCTACACATCACAGGGTTTCAGGTAAAACAGGGCAGGGTGAAGACGCCCTCCAGCACTGGGCTGAGGACCAGTGTGAGGCCTTTTGGACAGAGCCGTTTACACCTGGTGCTTCTTCTGGTGGCATTGGGTCAGTTTAGCTTTTGCTGCTTCCTTTCCTCTCCTTCTGTTGAGAAGAGGAAGTGTTTGTATGTGAAGAAAATTCACCAAGTCCGTGGTTATGCAAACCAATTCTCCCAATCAGATAAAGTGCAATAAAGAAAGTATGCACTAGATCACTTCTGTGACACAGCACTAAACTTGACAGGCATATTTTAAAAATAGGGACAGTTTGGGGAGAGAGAGAAGAGGTGCTTCCTTGAAGGGGATTATCTCAGTGCAATGGCATGATGCGCTCCAGTGGAGACACCTCTGCTGACATCATTGGAGGACATGCCTGCAGTTCCCAGTCTGGATGAGGAATATGCATGCCAAATACATGCCAGAAAATGGTGTGTGTGTGTGTGTGTGTGTGTGTGTGTGTGTGGTTTGTGTGTGTGATTCCAGCCAAATTGATACTATCAATTGATATCAAATTTATAAACAATCACCTGAAGCCTGAACAAAAGACAAAAACCACTGATTAATAATAATAATAATAATAATAATAATAATAATAATAATAATAATAATAATAATAATAATAATAATAATAATATTGTCATTGTGTGTATATACACGGTATACACATACAATGCTGGCATCAGCTTGGTTAGCTTTAAATATTGAGGATTGGGCCTATCACATCTATTTCCCTGAAGCTCAACACAGGCTCCCCACAGGACGGCGTGCCTAGTCCCTAACTAAAGGACTTGTACACATATGATTGTGCATTGTCTGACCCCTCAACTGTGATCATTATGTTCACAGATGATACCACCATAATAGGTCTTATTACAAGTGGAGATGAAACAGCTTATAGGGAAGAAGTTCAAAAATTATCATCAGATAAAAGAGATGGTGTTTGACTTCTGAAAGAAGAGAGAGGAACTTGCCCACTGAATATTAGGGGTGGTGGTGTAGAGAGGGTTTCTTCCTTTAAATTCCTGGGAATCTATCTTAGAGAAGATCTCACCTGGAAAACCAACACAACCCAGGTGGCCAAAAAGGCCCAACAGAAACTCCATCTTCTTGGAGGGTGTTATGAAAGGATAAGGTTGTTACTGATGACCTCCTTTTATCAATCCACAGTAGAAGATATCCTTTTTCATATTGCATCACAGTGTGGTATGCTGGTTTGACAGCCGTGGCTAGAAAGATATTATAGAGGGTGGTGACCACAGCACAAATCATGGGCTGTCCCCTGAGTCCACTAAATGACATCGTTAGGGATCGCTGCCTTAGGAGAGTGAGGAAAATTCTCAAGGATGACACACACCCCGGTCAGCACTTCTTTACTCTCCTACAATCAGGAAGGAGATATAGAAGTATAGCCAGCCATACTAACAGGCTGAAAAATAGTTTCTGCCCGTGGGCTGTCAGACTTTTAAATGGAAAATAACTCCATATCAACATAGTATGACAGACTTGTGGGGCCGGCATGCTGTGTGATAAGTCTACAAGGTACAACAAGGTTGTATGGCTAGTAGTGGGATTCATTGTGTTGGGGGCAGTGTTTGAGGAGGCTTACTTTCACAATAAAGTATTATTATCTGGTGAACACAGTTGCCAGGTATTAAGCTGGAGTTGGCCTTTTCCAATGTTTGAGCTCTTTCCAAGAGCCTAGGATGACTGGAGATATCTTCATAGAATATATGCTGTTCCTAATAATGCTGCCATTTGTAATTGACCGATGTTGATCTGGTCAATGCCGAGGGTTCTCAGATGTTGATCCAGGTCTTTTGGGATTACACCCAAGGCACCTACTATTATTGCTTTCTTATTCCATAGCTTTTTGATTTCTATTTCTAAGTCCTGATATTTGGTTATCTTTTCTAACTTTTTACTGCTGACTCTTGTGTCTCCTGGTATTGCCACATCAATGATTGGAACGTTGTATTCTTGCTTGTATACTATCATGATGTCTGTAGTATTGTGGATAAAGTGTGTCGCATTAAATTCTGAAATCCCAGAGTATCTTGACTTCATTTTCAGTAATCTGTTCTGGCTGATGTTCCCACCAGTTCTTGCTTGATGGAAGGTAGAAATTTTTACATATGTTCCAGTGGAGCATGCTACTGTTTTATTATTATTATTATTATTATTATTATTATTATTATTATTATTATTATTATTATTATTATTATTATTATTATTATTATTATTATTATTATTATTATTATTATTATTATTATTATTCCAAACTTTGAAATATTTTGCAGTGTAGTTACAAACTAAGTGCAATTGTATCCCCGTACCAGCCACGATATCTCACATAGTCCTCAGGGGAAACAGAAAAAAAGGACACAGAATCCACTCACCACTTTGGCTTCCAAGGCTAACTGAGCAAAGCCTGTGCGTTTACCCCACTCGAGCCTGTAGTACTGATCACTGAAGATTGCTTCTCTTCCTCCACCAGGTGCGACCCCCAGTAAATAGCCTTTCTTCAGTACTTCTACACATTCAGCTTTGCTACCACGTATGCAACCACAGGCATCAAAAGCAAGCTTCATTCCTGGTAAAATATTCCAAGAGTAATAGGATGTATTGCAATGAAATCTTGACTACTCAGTAGAATTTCCAGTCTTAAAAATCACCATCAGTTTTACTTCCTGTTAAAGCAGCAAAGTGTGGTTTCCAAATTGTTGCAAGTAGTTTGCTCCCCCACTTGGGCTCTTCTTTTTTGCCTATGGTTACATTTCCTCACAATATTCCCCCCCCCCAAAAAAAACCCCTTAGTATGAAATTGCTCATGTGGTGCTGAAATATTCTTTCTATTTTACTTGGGATTTTGTTTGGGTGTGGGAGGAAAAAATAAATTGCTGCCAAATGTGTAAAAAGAGAGAAGAAAAAGTACTAGTTGTGGGACTTTAATTCCAGCAATTTGAGGATGAGTTGAGTGAAATAAAATGCAATATGAGAAGGCAAAGGTACATTCTGAGAATATTCTTTCCACCAGAAAGTACTATCCCTAAGAACATGGGTGCATTTTATAATTTTTTTAGTGCAGCAGCTTCCAAGCCTCTGAGCCTGCTGCGGTAACATGAAATTTTATCCACTTTCTTCCTTTCTTGGCAGAGTGCGAAGTTTTGTAGCTTAAAAAATCTCTGGTTATGCAATGGAAAAGGGTTCAGGAATCTACCAAGTAGAATTAATTTCAAATCTCCCCTCAGTAGGCCACCCCTTTTTGGTGGTTCTGATCAACTGCTATGTACAGTCTCAGTAATTCACTCTGTGACAATGGTAAGATAAATACTTTCATTGACTCTGACTTCAGAATTCTAACTAAAAGCATTCTCTGAATTATTAATAGATCACAGAGTGTATTCTCGAAAGCTTTCACGGCCGGGATCCCTTCATCACAATGCAATGACTAGCACGTTTTCTCCTGCATTGGATAAGTTTCCTCTTTCCCACAACTTTAAAAACCCCACAGTTTCACTCATTTTATACCCCAGAGCACAGAGAGAACTCCTAGTTCCCTGAGCTCCTCACCCTTTGAAGATGGCAGCCACATAGTCTTGTGAAACATCAGGAAGAAAAACTTCCAGGACACGGCCAAACAGTCTGAAAAACTCACAATAACTATCAGATCAAAGAGTGATAGGAAGAAAAAGAGCAGAAAAAATGAGGCATGAATTCTTTCAAATTCTGAGGCAGAGAGGGAACAACTGATTATTTGTAGGTTGATTGACAGTTACTTGCACCAGTTCAGAAATGTGCTGCACATCAAAATGTCTTAAAGGCAAAATATAAAGGTTGCAAAATAATTCCAATAGGTTTTGTAAGAGGAGGTTGGCAAAGGGAAACTGTAGGAAACTGATCTCCCTGGAATTTATTAAATGCTTTCCCTCCCAGATTCCTAGTCTTCCTTACCTGAGCAAGAGTTCTACTACCTGTAAACTGGATGCAATAACTCATTTAAAGTATAATCCTTTTCATAATTTTCATTTTATTAAACAGAAAGGAAAGACATTTACAGAAAATCAACCAAAATCAACCAAATTACAGTAAACAAATCACATTGTGCAATACACACACCCTTGTAACTTGTTCCATTCTTTTTATTTCTTCTATACAGATCTACCAATTTCTCTCCAGTAATACACTGATTCTTTTACTGGTGTATTCCCTTCCCCTTCTGAAACACATGTATCAAAAATGGGTTCCATATTATTTTATGTCATTGCTTTTCCTCATTCCTTTTCTAATCTTGATTTCACAAGTTTTCCATGTATACACACCCCCATGTACAAGAGAACTGTTGGTAGAGACAAGATATGGGCAATTTTGCAACAGTTCTTTCCTTGGCATACTACCGTGTGTAAGACGACCCTCAATTTTTAGTCTAATGATTTTAGGCAAAATATAGTCTTATACATGGAAAATAATTACCATTAATAGCCATATCTCACATTTCTGTATGTCACTCCTACAACATAATTTGCTTGATTCCCTCCCACTTTTTTGCAAAAATTATCCTTACAACTATCACCAATATAGTTATTAATTCCATTTCTTCATTTCTCAGTTGGCTGTTTTCCACCATATTCAACAATTCAATGCTTGGGGATACTTGTATCTCTGCCCCTGTCATCCTTTTCATTGCCCACTTCCTTCTAGTCCCTCACTTGTGGACAATAATAGGGAAAAAATGTGTGGACTGGCCAGGAAACCCTTGCAGGCCACATGTGGCCAACTGAAGTGTCTCATATTTACCTGGGAGATCACAAGCTGTTCAGAGATTATATTATTTCTGTTCATGGTGTCATATTTTTAACACTGCCATACTGGGTTTCAGCTTGCTTGTAGGCAACTTGATAAGCCAGAGGTTGCTGTTTCAGAGCAAGTCGACTTCTGCTTTTTAGGACCTCCCACAGTGGAAGGAATGTTGCAATTTCCTACTTATAAATGTAGGGTAAAAGATACATTACCTGGTATGTAGAACAGTGCCTTTTCTGTTACTGAAACACACAGTCTTCCTTTCTGAAGATACAGGTTACATACGAAATATACATAGTCAATGTTGATAGTTCCATGATAAAAAACAATAATCCCTGGTCCTTCTGGTAGATGTTCCATTCCTATAATCTCATAACCTGGAAAATATAAAAGTGCAATGAACAGGTCAGATATGTTCAAAATTTAGTTAACCAGGATGTGACACTTGTTTGTTTTGTTTGTTTATTTATAAAGTAAAAACATAGGAATGTGAAGAACTAGGGTTAAAAAAGAAAGCTTCGAATAAGACCCGCTCGGTTTGACCCAATCACTTAAGGTACATCAAAAATTCTGCTTTTGGTGTGATCTAAATACTGTCAGTTCAGGTTAGGGTGAAGTGGGGTGAAAGGAACAATAAACTAATGGGTTTGATTCTCACATCCAAATGCATATGGACCTGAAGCTCTCAAATTTTTGATATCCTGAAATGTTGACTGTGCACTGCTTATTTCTCTTCATTTGAGGCCCAGACAGCAGAAACATGGAGGTCTCACCTGAGAATGGGAACATATGAGATGACACACTTGCTGAGGTTAAACCTGACTGGATCTAGAGACTGTTCTATACCAGATGTCTTCAGATTGCCATCTGAATTATTTCATTCCAAGACCAATTGATTGTTTGAATGCTTTCTTCATGTTTACTCTAATCCTAAAATAGTAGCACAATGGTGTGCACTGGAGAATTTAAAATAACATTGGTTGCTTGGGAAGCATTACTATGCTTGCTGACTTATTGCTCTGAAGAAAACATGAGGCATATGACATTAGATTTACATAAAGAAAATTGACAAAGAGCTAGGAAATCTTCCTTAATCTAGGCAGATCCAGAGGTGGGTCAGGAATTCTACTCCCATCATTCCAGGCAACCTTTCATAAGCCCTGAGATTCTAAATAATGATGGCTCCAAATGTAGTCAGAAAATATTTGCTTACCATTTATTATCTTTCCCAACTTCATTAAATAATGTGCCAGAGAGTGTCTTAGTTTGTGCCATGAATTGCTCAGTATGTCTTCGGGTACATTATTTTTTTTCTTGTATATGTAGGCAACAAAGGCAAGAACATAGCTTTTAAAAATTATTATTATCACAATTGACCAGGACAATATCAAAAATGGAAGGAGGAAAGGCAAAAAAAGAATTATATAACCCTGGTGTTCATCCTCATATGTAAAACCGATCCACTTCATCAGCAGACGAGTAAACTGGGCCATGGTGTCTTGTCCTATTTGTATCCACCTTTCATCTGGAAAAACAAAATAGGCAATTTGTCATGTTTAGCAGGCAGCCTCCCACTTGCATTCATATGTAAATTAGAGTTTACATTAAATGGTACCTACGTTTCTTCACTGGTAAATATTAATCTAAAGCCTAACATTAATAATTAAATTGAGTGGCCGCTTTGCCAGATGAGCAGTATAAAAAACTGATAAATGAATGAATGAATGAATGAATGAATGAATGCATAAATAAATAAATAAATAAATAAATAAATAAATTTCTGTGAATAGCTTATTAACAGGGTAAGAGTCAGGGAATGAGAAGTAATTAAGCTGTAATATAAGGAGCCCATTGATTTTTATATTTCAGAATGAAACATCACCTGAGAGGGAGGCTACTAAGATAATCGATCTCCCTCTCCCCACACTATCTCCACCCCCTAATCATTTCTCCGAACATCTGGACTCCCAACAAAGTATTTCAAGGTGGCTGAGACATGTCATGAATAGTATGTGTTTTGTCAGAGAAAGGACATTTGACAAGTTTGCACGGAAAAAAAAATTCTCCAGATTTGGTAGGTTCTCATTTCCTAGTATATCTGTATGTAGCATAATCCTGAACAAAGTCCTGAAACTTTAGTAAGAAATAGTAATAGTAAAATCACACCCAGTCAAGGAAAATCATTAAAACACAATAAATAATCACTGTTAAAGCCAGGCATGGGTGTTTGGAGTTGTTTTTTTGTTAGTTTGCTTCCTTCCATGCTTTTGGACTATAAATCCCATACTTTCCATTCAGGAGTTTCTACCAGACAGAAACACACCTACATATTCCTAAAAGTGCTTCACCTGGCAAAAAGTCATAGAATGGTGGCTTCATGGCCTGGTATAGGTCTAATTTTGTTCTAGCTTCCTTTTCAGAAAGGAAACTCCCAACTAAGAGTGGGGCAGCTAGGGCAGAGCTAGGCCGTGCAAGGCTAAAAAGCTATGTCTTTTTTACAGATGAGCCACATTTAAATTACATCATTCATGACTAGCAATGGGGGCAAATTAAAATTCATCATGATGTGTGATTCATCGGGCCTAACAAATTGATGAATCAACAAATCAATGATTTTCCAATGACAAATTGACAAATCCATGAATCCATGAATCTCACCATTGAAGCTCTATAAAAAGAACTCCCTACTACATAGAGGCCCCAAATTTTTAGGGCTGCTTCATCTGACTCTCCTTTACAAGCCCTGAAAGTTTCGGATTATGATGACTAAGTTATGTACCTGCAAAGTGCCTCCCACAGGAACGTCCCCTTTAGCAACAGGGTTGGGGAAACCCAATCTTCACCAAACTTGGAGTGATTGTAGAGGAGAGTCTGGGGATGCTTTCTTGCTATGTTGGAGTCTGTAGGTGCCTTGGAGAAAATTCTATAGTCCAACAAATTAAAGAATCAATATCTGCTACAAATTCATCAATTTGTATTTACTGGGAAACTTTACACTGAGGAATACGAATTGATGAATTTTGATGAATCAGCCAAATTCACCATTTTTTTTTATTTTTCAATTAGTCCCCATGTCTATTCACGACTAAAAGAACCATCCATCCATCCATCCATCCATCCATTGAAACAAACAAACACTGGTTTAGAACAAGAGTGATATTACCTCACTGTCTTCACAGATGGACTTATCAGGCAATCCTTCTCAAGCATGGAGAGTGGTGGCTAAACATGTTTTCCCATGGATCATCCTGTAGGATAGTCACATGTTGCTATGTCATCACATAGAGCTTATTTCCATCTGAAGGGGCTTAGTAATACCCATAAGTGTTCAAATATTGTTATTGTCAACTATATTGGTATCTAGTGTTGAAAGGATGGAGTTTTGTTATCTTATTATGTACAGCACTTGAAATGATATTTTCCACCAGCTGGGCAGGAATAATAATAATAATAATAATAATAATAATAATAATAATAATAATAATAATAATAATAATAATAATAATAATAATAATAATAATAATAATAATAATA